>CAJQZP010000858.1:0-1200000 GCA_907164705.1 Parnassius apollo | reverse complement strand
CCGCCGCGCACATAGTAAATTAGCACTGCAATTTAGCAATTTCATTGGTGCTGGTTTTCATTGATTTAAGCGCTCTCTGTAAATTAAGCCGCTACAGCTCAGGGGCTAAGCGCTCGTTGTAAATTTCACAGTACGCGAACAACTCGGGTTCGATCCCCGCCGGCAACAATGAAAATTGTTTATTGCAATTTTAAGTGCTGATTTACCACATGCTCGGTGGCAAAGTAAAACATCGTGAGATGAATGAGAAATAAGAAAGAATAATTCGAAGACACGTGAAGTCAACTCGCATTCCGGCAGCGCCGTGGACATTTCCTTGCCTTAAAATCTTCTCAGAAATGAGAGGAGGGCTGTGACCAGCACTGACACGTATATAGGCTGAAACTTTAACTTTTTTGGTGCTGGTGGGAAGCGAACCCGGAATTTTAAATTTAAATAAGTGTTAATAGCTTATTAAAACTACACAGTGTACAAGTAAAGCTGTAAAAGTAAAACCAATGATCGGCTCAACGTAAACCCTAAAAGCTTTTTTTACACGTCAAACGTCCCGATACCATCCACACCATCTGGATGCTTGGCGGTCCACCACTGTACGTTTCACAAGAAGTTTTCTTCCACGTACAACCTCTCTGTGGAATAGTTTCCCACCGGCGATTTTTCCGGACCGATACGACCTGGGGACCTTCAAGAAAAGAGCTTACTCCTTTCTAAAGGGCCGGCAACGCACCCGCAATTCTCCTGGTGTTGCGGTTGATCATGGGCGGCGGTAGTCACTTAACATCAGGTGAGCCGCATGCTCGTTTGCCCCTTCTTCTATAAAAAAAAAAGCTCAAACTAGTGTGGAGGTAACGGTTTAAAAAAATCCGTACAAAAGTCAAACGCCGCTACCCTACGTGCCTCGCCGAATGCTCGCCGCTCAAAATTGAGACTAATAGGTACTTAGTTTCTATATTTAAAAAAACGTTTCGTTTGCCTTAGGCCCGCTTTACATTTTGAGAAGTGACAAGTGCGAATGGCAAGTGCAACTGACAAATAACAATTGCTAGTGCGTGTGAACAGGCAGTGACAAGTGACAAGTGGAAATAAAATACGCACTTGTCACTTCTCACTTGCCACTTGTCAGTGTACTCACTTGTCACTTCTCAAAATGTAAACCGGGCCTTAAGCCCGGTTTACATTTGAGAAGAAATGAAACAAGTGACAAATGACAAGTGCTTAGTGTGTGTGAACAGGCAGTAACAAGTGCGAGTGACAAGTGATAAGTGCGAAATGAAAAGTAACAAGTGAATAGCGGCCTGCTCTATTCTCTGACAAGTATCTCTGCCCCGCGCTAACCTTGCTTTCCCCTCAGTCACCCACTGCCGCCCCCTTTCTAGCGGTGACGTCAGAACATACACGTGTTGGTTATAATAGTTATTAAATAAAATATTTTTGTTATGTATATTGTATGCATACTCGTATTTATAATAATTTTGTTTTATTACGAAGTGGTCAGATAGCAATAACATTAAATTTGTCAAGGAATTATTGAAACACGAATGTTTATACAATATTAAATCGCTGAATTAAAAAAAAATTATGCGAGACGCTGCTATGCCCTCAATATCTCAATCAATGGGAACGGCCTGTTTCGGCGCAAAAGAAGTAGGTATAGGCGAAGTTAAGAAACATTAAGTTTACATATTACCAAGAAAAGAAGAAAATTAAAGACTCCTGTAGGTCAGGGCTGGAGCCATATTATTTTCAGGCTTAAATTTTTTCCTTGTTATAGCTCTAAGACACATTTTTCTCACTTAAGCTATTTTAGGAAATTGGTGTGCACCAATATCTTTGCAATAAGGCACTTCACACATCTTTTTAATAAAAGGTAAAATGGACCGGGCTTTAGGCCCGGTTTACATTTTGAGAAGTGACAAGTGCGAGTGGCAGTGCAGCTGACAAATGACCAAGTGCTTAGTGCGTGTGAACAGGCAGTGCCAAGTGATAAGTGAGAATAAAATACACCAACTTGTCACTTCTCATTTGCCACTTGTCAGTTGTCACTCGCACTTGTCACTTCTCAAAATGTAAACAGGGCCTTAAAACCAGTTTTACAAGTACGAAGAAATGAAATGAATTATTTTCGTGTCTTGGAGGTAAGAAAATAAAATTTGTTTGTGAAACATTATTTATTTAATCTGCTACTGTTTCAAAATGAGTAGTCTCTGACCGGAAGTCTCTTTTGTCATTTTTAAGGTAAAAACGATAAAGATGTTTTACAACAAAAATTACAGACCCATTGATAACGGAAACAGAAGAACGGGAAAAATAACAGCACTACCTACAATGTAAGTGTTTTTTACTTATAACAAACGTCACTCTTATAATACGATTACCTCCTGTATCGTGGGGGCAGTTTATATACACACATTTCTCAAGGACAAACACCAAGACCCGGAACAGTTATTTATAGGCTATATAAATAACTGCACCGTGCGGGATTCCAATCCGGTGCACTCAGCGTCGCAACTCATAGCTAAGCCACTGCGCTATGAAGCCGTCAAATACAACGGAAAAGACCCTCAGCAACAGCACTGATCCGAGAATACAATGATCAAAATACAATCAAAATACAATGAGATATAGAAAATACTAATTTAATTGGACTATTTTTGAGAAAGTGAACGAAATTTATTAATACTACTGATCAAGCATATTAAATATCTTTAAATGTAATTATTTAATATTAAGTATCTTTATGATATACTCGTACTAGCCGTGGTGGCTCAGATGTTTAGTGCTCGCTGTAAATTTCACATTACGCGAGCAAACCGAGTTGGATCCCCGTCGGCACCAATCAAATTGTAAATTGTAATTTAAGTGCTGATTTAGTACGTGCTCGGCGCTGAAGGAAAACATCGTGAGGAAACCTGCATATCTGAGAAATGAAAAAAAAATTCTAAGACGTGTGAAGTTCGCCAACCCGCATTGGGGCAGCGCGACGGACAATTCCTTGCCCTTAAACCCTCCCAGAAATGAGCGGGAAGCCCGTAACGTATTAGAAAACTGAAGCGGCCGGCCATATGACTTCACTAGAACCGACAACCGATGGGAAAGAAAAGTTCTCTCGTGTGGCAGTCTCGTACCGGTAGACGAAGTGTAGGGCGCCCCACCACAGGATGAAGTGATTACCTGGTAACACAAGACCGATGAGTACAATCTGCCACTTTGCCTGGCGTATGTGGACTATGAGAAAGCCTTTGATTCCGTCGAAATTTGGGCGGTGCTACAGTCCCTTCAGCTGTGCCAAGTTGACTGTCGGTATATCCAAGTGCTGAAGTGTTTGTACAGTAGGGCTACGATGGCTATCCGAGTACAGAACTAGAGTTCGAAACCTATCCAACTGCAGAGAGGTGTAAGACAGGGTGACGTTATATCCCCGAAACTCTTCACAGCTGCGTTAGAGGACGTTTTCGAGCTCCTGGACTGGAAAGGATACGGTATTAACATCAATGGCGAGTACATCACTCACCTTCGATTTGCCGACGATATAGTCCTTATGACAGAATCGCTGGAGGACCTTAGCACTATGCTCAATAACTTCAATGGTGTCTCCCAACGGATAGGTCTTAAGATGAACATGGACAAAACAAAGATCATGTTCAATGTCCATGTCACACCTATGCCGGTAGTTGTTGGGAGCACTATGCTCGAAGTTGTTGACGAGTACGTTTACCTGGACAAATAGTCCGACTAGGTAAGTCCAACTTCGACCGAGAGGTCAATCGACGGATTCAACTCGGCTGGGCAGCGTTCGGGAAATTACACACATCTTCTCGTCAGGTATACCTCAATCAAATCAAATGTTCCTTCACTGCTGGCCGTATGAGGACGCTCAAGGTCGTTCAGCGAGTTATGGAGAGGGCTATGCTCGGAGTTTCTCTGCGTGATAGACTCAGAAATGAGGATATCCGCAGTAAAACCAGAGTGACTGACACAGCCCAACGGATTAGTAAGCTGAAGTGGCAATGGGCCGGCCATATAGCTCGAAGAACCGATAACCGATGGGGAAGAAAGGTTCTCGAGTGGCAGCCTCGTACCGGGAGGCGTAGGGTAGGGCGACCCCCCACTAGATGGAGTGACGACCTGGTAAGACATGCAGGAAGTCGATGGATGCAGGTGGCTCAGGACCGTGCTTTGTGGCATTACTTGGGGGAGGCCTATGTTCAGCAGTGGACTTGTGAAGGGCTGTAATGATGATGATGTAATGACATGCTGAAGTCGATGGATGGCTCCGGGTTGTGCTTTGTGGCATTTCTTGGAGGAGGCCTATGTTCAGCAGTGGACATGTGAAGGGTTATGATGATCTTTATGATATACGAGACAGGAAACTGTTATTTATGTCACCAATCTTCTTATATATAAGACATAAATATATTTGGATAATTCAAAAGTGAACTCACACGCTTATTGTGTTAAAATTTAATAATAATAAAATTAAAAGAGATGATAATAGTGATGATAATTTTTACTGAAAAAAAAAGAGAACTGATCGACTTTCATTAATAAGTTTAAACGGTGTGGAGTTCCATAACAAAACTCAATAGGTATATATCTCAATCTTATTTAATATACTACGAGTATATATCTCAATCTATTGCTTACATTTCTATTTAAAGAGAAGACTCAGCGACGCACAGAGACCAACGGACGGCAGTCCATATATTTTTCTTTTTTGCTGTGTAATCTTAATAGAATCAATTAGAAAATAAACTAATCTTATAATTCAATGTCTGCAGTTATTGGAACGTTAATAATAATGTGGATTTGATGTCTAGCTGAAATGATTGTATGCAGCGAAATTGAGACATGGCCATGTATCGAGAGTAGAGCATTCCCTCACGTTGTGAGGCGTGCAATATTAAAAGAAGCTAATTTTACAGATTTTATCGCGTTTAATTGATTTAATTAAACGCAGTAAAATGCGTAAAATTTGTTTAATTTCATATTTAGTGTTCGCATAAATATAAGAGGTCATTACATTTAAATGTAACTAAATTACCAAATATATCTACATCGGAATTTGTTTATTTCACTCACTTATTACAGTCATTCTCATGTCCGCAGCTGAACACAAGCCTTCCCCAAGCGAGGCCACAAAGTTAAAGTTGTAAATAAATACAAAACTTAAAATTGTATCAGTTGGAAACTCATATCTGTGTACCGTTAAAAGCAACAAATATTTTCCAAAATATTTGCCGTTATATCTTTTCATATTAATATTCATAGCACGCGTCGGTCCGTCTATAACAGGGGCTCTGTGTTTTACTCGCGTCGTGCCAGAATGAGAAGAATTTTCTTTGTGTCTCAAATGAGTGGCGGATGGCGGTTCTACCAGATTAGGCATAGAATTATTTGCGTTTAAAAATTAAAGTGAAATCTCACACTATATATTTTTAAGTGGTAGAGCTATGCTGCAGTTATATTGTAGATGTATCACGAATGGGTCGGCTCGACCAGGAAAGGACTACTCTCTCACAATACCAGCGTAAAATAGCTGCTATGTTTCGGATGGTGAGTGTGGAGAACCGAACACCTTTTGTACTGGAAAAAAAGCATTCCATCTTAGTCGTAAGGTGTGTAAACGTATCTACATTTTGATTTTTAATTGAGCATCGATGTAGATGTCTATGGGCTACAGTATCAAAATACCATCTTTGAACTACAAAGGAGGTTGCACATCCTGCCCTAGTAAAAAAAGAAAACTTTTTTAAAGACATTTTAGTTCACCCACACTCACCGTCACCCACCCGTCATCGTAAATGTGATGTTTATACCGTCAACTATCAGAAACCATGAGATATTTCTGGCCTACTCATAGTTTCCTCTTACGAAACCCACAGGCCACAGATGAGTGATTCGCTTGCGCTGCAAACACCCACACGTATATAATTCACAATAATATTGCACATAATAAGTTAAATAGTTTAGTAATAAAGTTCTCCGGGTCTATTCGATTACCACTACAGCTTCCGAATATTTGGATTATATCAACTGCATAGTTTTAGTGCATAACTTAGATGTACTCGCTCTTCCCAGCTCGCGTAACTGATGCAGTGCTTATGATATCGGATCAGAGGTGGAGTCGCTTGCATAACATAATATTTATGTTTCAAAACCAACCATTAACCCTATTTAACATGAAAATGAACACGATGCCCTTCTGTGGCCACGCGGGTGGCGTCGTGGGTAAGAAGCCAGTGCCTGACTAAAATCCCACCTGGTGATAGTAATGATAAAGTCCTAGAAATCACATTCGCACAGTTTTAACGTAGCATAAGCCTGTTCACTTCCTGGAAGACACCCAGGTTGTAATCGGATGGAAAGACAGTTGCCGGTAATTTATTCCACTCCTTGTGTTGTGTACGCATTGCGAATGACGAAGCAAATGTCTTGGTTTGAATACGTGGAATATCGACTGCAAAGGGGTTGACGCCTGGTTGTGTAGCGTAGAAAGGGGAGGGAAGAATTAGGGCATGTAATTTCTGCGTATACTCCGAAATGCATTATTTAGAATACCGAGAGGCAGACAACTCTGCGTCTGTGCTCGAGGCTGACAAGATTGGTTTCAACCAAATCAGTGTTACCAATGAGCCTCTTAGCACGTCTTCACGCGATCCAAAGCTGTAGGTAGAGTTCTGCAGCACCAGCGCATATCTGACAATTGTTCTGCATGCACGACCGGACTTGCGCATACAATGATGTTCGTAATTAATCTATATTTAAAGCTGAATAGTTATTTCATCTAAATGATTAAAGCAAAAAAATTGATGTAGTAATAACAAAAATAATTTATTTGTGCACAGGATTTACAAACATTCAAATTTGAATCATTTGACTCACATTTAAACACGTAAATGTTTCTGTAGTGTGATCGAAAATATGAGTACCTTTTAAAAGGCACGGGGCGGTTTTACTTAAAAGCGAGTAGAAAATTAAAATTACGTCGCATATTCTCTCTGTTTATTCTCACGATACATTACTCTGTCTAACGAGCAGGGAGGGTACTCCTCATCGCAGTGTCACGTTCATTTGAAGTTATCCGCTGTCTCTATCGCACGCAAGGAATATAGGTATATGGCGTTGTTTTGTCTTTTTCTCTGTGCCATCAAAATTAATTTGATTTTATATAATTGGGCTGTGGTAAGGACGCTATATTGTCGCCATCTGTGGAATATCGTAAAAAGATTTTTGTGCCAGAAATAAGTTTTTTGTGTCACTTAGTTATATTTATTCGCTTTAATATTACGTTAAATAGCGGTTGTAATAATGTGACATCCTTGTATTTTTTTTAAATGTAAACTATACTATACATATAAATAAAATTGAAGTTTAAGTCTGTATTATTAAACAAATGTTTGCTGTTATGCTTCGAGGGTTGTCTGCATGCAATTAAGACATAAACCATTATTTTTTTATTTTATTTTTTTAAATATTGTCTGTCCGTCCTGCTAATCTTCGGAATGGTGGAACAGATTATGATGAGACTTTTAAGAACGGATAGGGAACTATGATTGGTGGGATTTCGGCTATATTTTATCGCTACGTGGTAGAGCCACGCTGCAGCTATATAATCGTTGTAGCACGAATGGGTCGGCTCGACCAGGGAATGACCGTACTCTCATAGTATACCACGAAAATAGCAACTTAATGCTGCTTTATTTACGTATGATGATCATCTGAGTCCTCAGGGGTGAGCGTCTGCATTTTTATTCTTAATCGAGTATAAACGTAGATGTCTATGAGCCACAGCATTCACTTATAGTGGACTGTGTGCTCGTTTGTCACCCTTATACTGTTAAAACTCAGAAAGACTTGAAGATTCTTTATTGAAAACGCGTAAAATTGATATAACATAAATGGTTGCAACATCGAGCTCTTGAAGGAGGGTCGCGTGTTAGAGATCTCTAGTCAGATCGTTAAGCCAATTCCTAAAGGTTGAGTTTAGTGGGTAAAGTTTGTTGTAACTGGTGCATATTTGCTTCGGGCGCAAAAAAAAATCGTTGGTAACGTGCATCCAAACATTAGAAAAACGTTATTTTATTAGTGAGGACTTAGACACACTGCCTTATTACCAGTTTAAAGGGTCTCCAGTTCCCTTTACTCACCATACGAACCACACCATGCTGTTATTTCACGCTGGTAGTCTGTGGCAGCCTGGTCCTTTCTCGTTCGATCCGACCCATTCGTGATGCAACCTTGAGTAAAAAAATAATGCTTATAGTGCAATCCCACCCCTCAGATAAAATATTCAGTATTTCTAATTAAATGTGAAATGAATACCCAAATAATATTTTATATTATTGGCATTAAAACATAACATCAATGTCCCTCTTAAGCTTTTGTGAACATGGGCGGTTCGTTCAGGACGCTGATTCGCCTCTACTATTATTTGTATTTGTCTACTCTTCGTTATTATAATCGGATATCGTTCTCTCGATATCAATTTTTCCTCGTTATATTTGGATTCTAATGTATTTTGCTACAATATCTATTTATTTCAACGATAAGTCCGCAATAAAAATAAAGTTTTATATCTTCTCGAGTGGCAGCCTCGTACTAGTAGGCGATGAGTAATGCAGACCCCACTAGATGGAGAGACGGCCTGGTAAAACATGCTGTAGATCGATAAATACAAGTGGCTCAGCTTTATATATAAAAACATAAAACTCTCACGCCTGTCACCCAGAGGGGTAGACAGAGACTACAGACTTCCATTTAGCACGATCCTGACATACCTTTCTCGCCTCTTCCACATCCATATACCTACACATACATGCTCGTCGGTTAAGGGTACTCTTAATTTGGCCCATTTTTAGTATATCGCCAATTTGGTCGACAAACTTCCGCCTAGGACGTCTCTTTCCGACTCTTCCATTCTCTTCTGCAACATATATTTGCTTTGTCAGTCTTTCCGCATTCATTCTTTCTACATGACCAAACCACCGAAGCATTCCTTTCTTAATCCTGGTCACCGCATCATCTTGCAAACCACACTCTTCTTTTATCACACAGTTTCTCACCCTGTCACTCAGATTCAGCCCTAACGTACTCCTTAGCGACCGTATTTCTACTGCATTTATTCTACTCTCGTGCTTCTTCTGCCACACCCAACTTTCACTACCATACGTTAAAGTGGGGACTAATACAGAACTGTGAATTGCCATACGTGCCTTTTTTGACACGTTCTGACTTTTCACAATAGAGTGTAGAGCCCCATTTACTTTATTTCCTGCATTCACTCGTCGTTCAATATCCTTATCATATCTCCCATCCCTGCTGAATACACATCCCAAATATACGAACTCATCCACTTGCTCAATTAACTATATAATAATACTAATATAAAAACATTAATTACAATATTTTTGAAAGTTTTACTCTTAAGATATGAAACTAATTTAACGTATTTTGTAGCACTATAATTTTAAAATTTTGAATTACTGATGTTTCCGGCACAGCACGCACGGTGACGTGGGGGACTCAAGTGTTTGACGTCCTAATATCATAGCAAATAAAATTAGTTTTGTTTCGTGTGTAGTATTCATGTAAATATAAGAAGTCATTAAGGTTTTTTTAAATACAATACTAGAGCGTTGAATAAGCTAACAGTTCATCTTAAGGTTAGTACCTAGTGGAGCCCGGTTATATATATCTGCAACCAGCTTCAAAAAGGAAGCCACAGATGCGTTGGTATTTTTGAGGATTAAGACGAAAAACACATATATGATCTATAGTTAACCTGGCTCTTCCCTGCAAGCTATAATACATTAGGTATACTTAAAGATACCATAACTCTGAATTTGTCCTGACATGTCAGGACTTTTGGGTTCTTGTCAGGATTGTGATCGCATTTTGGAAATGTCAGGATTATTCTTACTTCAATAAAATATATTAGATATTTGCCACGTGGATTGATCGTGTGAATATACAAAGCCAATATTTTTTTTTCACTGTAGTTAATTACGTTTGCAACGAAATATGAGGAATGTTCTGAAGAAGTCAATTTATTTGTCGGTGTTTTTCAATTTTCCATCTGGTAACCCTAGGTGCATTGCTATTTAAAGTGGGGAAACGGAAGCAAAGTTGTCCCATTGAGTAAATATAACTGCACTACGCTTATAAATCCTAAATGTATTATATCTTATAAGTAGCGATAGATTGATAAGCAAATTGATTTGAGGTGTGGATATTCCTACTCCTCTCTTATATCATATTTGATAAGAGTTAAAGTTTATCTGTTGGTAAAGCGTTCGTCCAATAGCAAAGCTCCACGGGCACATCGCCAAACAACTTATACGAGTGATAAAATGATGCTGTAATGTGTTTTGACAACGTGTTATTGAAATATCTTATTTTTAAAATATCTAAAGATAATTTTGACCTGATTTCATTTTCTTTGAGCTGATTCACTAAGCTCCTTTTTGTAATAAGTTACAATTATTTAAAATATAGTTTGCTACGTACCTAGTTACTATTTAAAAAAAAAGACGTGTGGCACTCGGGGACTGCCGCGGTAAAGCTATTGCATAGCATTTTGTATCAACTTATGCAATTATAATTATTTATTTATTTTATTTATGCAGTATTTCTTTTTCTTTGATATTAATTCAAGTTACTTAGGTTAATCCAATCAAATTCAACCAGATTTAACCGAACCCGCGTTATAACGAACTCACTATTTGTGAAAAATACTGTATCACCGGACCGCGTCGCAAAAAACTCAGGTTCGCGCAGTACATACGTCAGGGCGGCCGTACGGCAATTATATTAACAAGACGCGCAACTACTCAGTTCCACGCTCCACGGCAAGATTTGTGACTTATTATTTATTGTCCAATTAATTGTCTTTAAGTTCAAATGGCACGCTCTATTAACATAAGTCTAAGAGAAAACAAGGAGACTTTCAATATATGAACAACCCGGCTTCGCGTTTGTGTTAGCAAAATAAGCTCTTATTAAGTTAGCTTTTAGAGTTTAAATTAGTGTAAGCTATACGCAATCCTTGTGGCATAATGAATGTAGGTAGTATTTTATTGACTCCCATTGTCTCGGCCGACGCGACGGTTGGACCGTAAACGTAAACAGATGACGCTTTCTAACGATAATGAATATAATATTATAACAGTCAATGGTTCATTATTCTAATGTGTTGTAAGATTAAAAATATATAATGAAATATATTATCTGTTGTATGTTATAACGCCCAACTTTAGGGGTGACCGACCGCGCGCACAAATGCAGCTAGCCTCCCCCTCCCGCACCTCACTAATCGTCGCTTCACACCGCTTGAGATAAGACGATCTACTATCAGGCGCTAACAAACCCCCGTCCCGGACATAAGGACCTATATCCGCGAGTAAATTGGCAATTAGAAGACGCTTTGTATTGTTGGTTTTTACAAAAACGATCAACTGGGCAAATGATATCTGGCCCTTTGCTTTGTGAAAAAGCATTACAGTTAAATAAAAAATTAGGTGACGGCAGCTCGTTTGTCGCAAGTAACGGATGGTTATATAGATTTATATCTCTTCATGGAATTTAATCAATGTTTATTAAAAAATGATAATTTCTTAATAAACATTGATTTTCGTTGAAATTGTTGTTTTTAATAAACACATAACATTATGTATGTACATATGTACTACAAATGCACAAAACCCGCTTTTCTTCATACATTCGATCATCCGGATTTTCGATTATCCGAATCCCTAACGGCAACAATTATTCCGGTTAATCGAGTATATATATACATATTGAGAATCGAAATTGAGTATTTAAACTATACGCGTGTGTGTGTTTGTGTGTATATAAAGAGGGCTACTTTTAATATCGCTCATTTTAATATCAAAAATTTAGGTTATCTTTATAGCAGTATTATATTTTTAATTCAAAATTAGTACTGCTTTTGTGATTATAATAAAATGTAGGTATGTATATAGAGTACTCACTCATTTTCTTTCACTATTTTTTCGTGACTTTCTTCATTAATAATAAATGCACTTTGTTCATTCATATTCAATTCAAAACACTTTTATACACAAACACCGTGTCGAAGACCGAGGAAAAGAAACGACGTTAGACCATCGTTAGACAATGCACGGCATTCAAGCCACACCTCCGTGCCCGTCGGAGAGCGTGAGGTTTTTTTCGTTACGAAATTTCTGGATTTTCCCGCACTCAAGGCCCGCGATAGAAGCTAAGCAATAGATTAAAAGTTTTCTTACACTTTGCTAATTATTTAATATTTTTTTAATGATTGTCAGTATAATGAGTATCAGCTATGACAACCCCCCCCCCCTATGTGACAATCTATGGGGAAGGCCTATATTCAGCAGTAGACTGTTCGATAGTAGCACTATTTTCTAAAATAGTTAAATTATTGTACGCAGTTATTAGTAGTGTTAGTTTACAAGGTATTAGAAACCCATTTCTACCTAGGACTCCTCTTGAGTAGGTACGAGTGGTACCTTGCCTGTTACTACTGCTGTTTGGTGGTGACATGAACAGCGAAGGAGCCATAGACCAGATTCGCCGCTGGTGCCGGAAAGACTCGTGTACCGCGTAATAAGCTCTGTAGGAAAGGTGGGGGGTGGAGGTCCGTTACGCGGGTAGAAATGGAGGATGATAAATATGAGGATTTTAATAATTACTTATTAATTGTGTTTTAGCATTAATATGTTTTACGCAGATTATAATGATCTTTATTTTTGTTTCAGGTAAAAGAAAGCGAACAAAATTTGGGAATAAAAGAAATTACGGTAATACAGCGATTGATACTGACTTATATGTGTCAAATGACGTAGGATGCAGTTACATACTAAATAGAAAAACAGGAACATCTGAAAACCCCAAATTGTCACTGTTTGTTTGTTATTCGTTTATAGTAATATATTTGTATTTTATTACTACTTGGTGCAAAAAAGACGTATAAACTAGAAGAGAAGTAAGCCACGATGCAACTATATTATGGTTGTTGCACGAATGGGTCGGTATGACCGGTACAGGCCCACGCTGTCACAGAATACCAGTGTAAAATAGCAGCTTAATGCAGCTGTGTTTCGTATGGTGAGTGTAGAGAACCGGAAGGTGGAAGGAAGTAGGCGGTGTCTCACCCCCGTGCCTCGGAAAGCACGTAAAGGCGTTGGTCTTGCGCCTGATCTCTCTCCGGTCTTGTCGGTTTACCGTCTCATATTTCGTCTAATATTTCGATAATTACTGGAATTTTGATATTAAAGTACACCCACCCTTTGTATATCAATGGGCTTTTGTTAAGTAAATATTTTTAATTACATTCTTTTATAATATAATTTTTAGAAACATACTTTGCGAAATTTCATTATCATATATTAAATCATTGAAGTAATGTGTACGTATGATATAAATCCGAAACAAGGCATTCTGTCGCAGTCCGTAGGATTAACAATGCATCTGTATTTTGATTCTTAATTGAAGATACATGTATATTTCTATGGGCCACAGCAACCACTTACCATCAAGTGGATTCTGATATCTTGCGTGTCACCTTTATTCTATTAATTATAAAAAAAAGAAATTTCGTCCAAAATGTTAAGGTCTTCTTTTAAGGCCCCCAGTATATCTCTCTCTCTCTCTCTCTCTCTCTCTCTTTCTCTTAAAGTCAGTGCTTACAAAATGCGAACATCCGCTTCCTTTATAATACGGCATCCACTTAATGTCGGATGGGCTGTGTGCTTATTGTCACCACTATTCTGTAAAAAAAAAGTACCAAGTAATAAAAGAGACGGCGAGACTTGGTTATCTGCATCACACGTTACAGCTACGGACTTAACAGCATAAGGACTCAAACTTATTCTCTATTATAATAAGTTGCCCTGTGCCTCCGACCATGCGTCACATGAGTAAACTTTAGTCAAACAGCGTTTAGATAACAAAAAAAAAAAAACAAAGTTTAGATAAATCTACACAGGGTTTGTTCGCGGTGTCTGTTCTAGTATGTAGTACATATTACTTCAAAGTGTTAAATATGTGAAAATAATTTGAGAAATAATATGGTGTTGGTGTGTGATCCTTCGTTTGAAACAGAAACAGAAACTTTTTTATTCAATGTAGATTATAACAATACTTATTGAAAGTCACTTTTTTCATTTACCACTGGTTCGCAAAAAAAAACCTCTGTCCTGGGAAGAACCAGCAAGAAACCCATCGGGGCTATTTTTTTCCAATAATGCCATGTTTACAATTAACAACACAAGACAAATTAGAAATAGCTTGGTAGCGATCACCCTTCCCAGGGGTTATTATCATCCATAAATTCCTTAATATTATAATAACCCTTTTTATACAAACTTAGTTTAATAACATTTTTGAATAATGATTTCTTATATTTACGCGAACACTACACATTGAAATAATACTAATTTTTACGGAATTTATCGCGTATATTTAACTTTTTTACCCGACGTTTCGAGAGCTTTACAGCACCCATGGTCACGGGAAGGACTGAGATGTTCAACGTCCAGCTGTCATAGTTAACCGCGGTTACCATAGATTAAAATTTAACTTTTGTTCCGATCTACACAGTATGAACTTATGGTATCATGGAGTCTTGCAGTTGTATGCTTGGGTTGGGATTTAATTTTATTTATTATAGGATCCCAAGCAGATGGTAGCACCCAGCCATCTTCTCTATTGAAATTAGGATGTTTTTTGATTTCAATAGCCTCGCGAATCATCCTTGGAAGGAATCGGTGTTCTTTAGCGAGGATTTGTGGTCTATCAAATCTGATGTAGTGACGGGGGCGATCCTGTACATGTTCACAGACTGCAGACTTCCCGGAGCGTCGATTCTTCACATCAGCTATATGTTCTTTGACGCGGGTTTTAATTGATCTTTTAGTTTGTCCTATGTAGGAGAGACCACATTCACAATCAAGCTTGTACACTCCTGCATCTTGCAGAGGGACGTTACACTTGACTGATGGTAAAAACTGACCAATCTTCTTCGGCGGCTTGAAGTATGTTTTGATGGAAGCGCGCTTCAAGATGTAGCCAATCTTGTCAGTGACTCCTCTAACATATGGCAGTACAGCAGGTACACGCTCGACTGTGGCCGGCTTCACTCGTTCTCTGTGACGTAGGCGCGGGACCCGAAGCTTGTTGTCATGCAAAACTTGCTTGACATGTTGGAGCTCGGCAGCCAGGTGTTTACTGTCACAGATCCCTCGTGCTCTCTGAAACAAAGATTTACCCACGGTAGCTAACTGTGAAGGATGGTGGTGAGAATCACCGTTTAAATATCTATCTGTATGGGTCTTTTTTCTATACACAGTATGGCTCAAGGTGTTATCAGGATTCCGAATTACTAACATATCTAGAAAAGCTAAGGAATTGTTTGCCTCTAACTCCATTGTGAACTGAATTTTAGTATTTATAGAGTTAAGATGGTCTAAAAATGCAGTTACTTTATCTAAAGGTAGAATTGTGAAAGTGTCGTCTACGTACCGCTTGTAGAATCTTGGATTTATGGGAGAAGTAAGCAGGGCTTTCTCCTCAAAGTCTTCCATGAATATGTCGGCGACAATGGGAGATACAGGTGAGCCCATCGCCACACCATCTACTTGCTTGTAGAACTCCTCCTTCCACAATAGGTAGCCAGATGTAAGGCAGTGTCTGAGTAATACTGCATATTCTACGGGCATGTTGTTTTCTTCCAGCCTTCTAGTTACAATTGAGATGCAGTCTTCAACAGGTAAGCATGTAAACAATGATTGCACATCAAAACTGACCATAGTTTCATTGTCTGCCAGACGTAGGTCTTTAATCTCGCTGACAAAATGGTAGGAATCCTTTATGTGTGCTCTTGTATGTCCCCTGAGCGGTGAGAGTATTTTCGCTAAGTGTTGAGCCAATCTGTAAGTTGGTGACTCGATTTGGCTCACTATGGGGCGTAATGGAGCATTGGGCTTGTGTATTTTTGGTAACCCATACAACTTTGGTGATTTGGCGCACGTAGGTATTATCCATTTTACGTCCAGATTTAATTTTTCGGAGTGTTTCTTTATGAGGTCACTAGTTGTTTTTAGTGTGCTGTTTGTTGGGTCGTTTTTAACCTTTTTATAAGTACTTACATCCGACAAAAGTTCTTGTATTTTAGAATTATAATCCGACGTATCCATGACCACCGTGGCGTTTCCCTTATCTGCGCGGAGAATCGTAAGTTCTGGTTTATTGCGTAGGTTCTTTAACGCTATAAATTCGTCTCTGGGAAGATTCGGTTTAGGCACTGAACATCGACGTAACATAGACGAAATGTCTTGACGTATCGCCTCCAAATCTTCTTTCCGCATATTGTTTTTAAATAAACAGTCCTCGACACTACAGATAATTTCTTCGTACGGTAATCTGCTTGGAGTTATAGCGTAATTTAGTCCTTTGGATAACACCTTTATTGTTGCATCATCCAGTGTTTGTTTTGACAGATTATAGAACGCGATTAATCTATGATCTGTGTTTGTCAATGGTTGCTTTTGGTTCTGGCATTGATTCGGATGTTTGACATTTGATTTGGCCGTTAATTTTTGATATTTTTCTATATGTTTGTTTTTGCATTCGTTATATTTACTAATTTCGCGTTTATTTAATGTTTCCATGCAAAAGTTATAATCAAACGTCGTTAAAACTTTCTTTAATTCACTGGATGATATGTCTATGGATTTATTTATGTCATATAGATCGGAGCGTTTTTGTTGGATTACCGCCCGTAACAACTTTTTACTTGCCTGATTTAAGATCTTAGCGCTTCCTCGAATGTCCTTTTTGGTGGATATTTTGACACACGTAGGAATGAGATTATGGTCTCGGCATCTCTTCAAGAAATTTAAGGCTGTTAGATATCTTGCGCGCTTAGTCTTTAGATCTTCTAATCGGCGTATTTTATTTGCAATTACCAGTCCGTACTGGTTTACATAATGATTTCTTATATTTACGCGAACACTACACATTGAAATAATACTAATTTTTACGGAATTTATCGCGTATATTTAACTTTTTTACAAAGCGTTTTTTACGTTTCGAGAGCTTTACTTTGTAAAGCTCTCGAAACGTCGGGTAAAAAAGTTAAATATACGCGATAAATTCCGTAAAAATTAGTATTATTTCAACATTTTTGAACTTTGTGTATAACAAATTTTGTATATTTTCTGGGATTTTGTTGTAAAAGCGTATACATCGCCCCAAGAATGAATTACTGACTCGGTGGAGTCGAGTAACTGGTACTACTAGCTTGTGTCTGCTCCTAGTATTTACAGAATGAATATCACTTATTTTCACAAAACTACTTTTATTTTTGTGTACGTACATAACATTTTCATAGTTAGGCCAGAGTTAAAATATAGATTTCCTTAAATTTTTGTCTCAGTGACTCTTGGTTTTAAATTATATATTGCTCTAACGGCCCTCTTCTGCAAAATAAATATAATTTCAGTGTCAGTTGCGTGTCCCCATAGCAAAACACCATACGACATAATGCTATGGAAATAACTACAGTAAACTATTCTAACTGTTTCAACACTGGTAAGAGTTCTAATCTTTTTTACAGCATATGCTGCACAACTAAGTCTGCCAGCTAGCTTTGATATATGGGGGAGCCATTGAAGCTTTGCGTCCAGTGTGATTCCAAGAAAAATGGTGGTATCAACAAGACTCAGTTCCTCCCCATTTAAAATTACATTAGTATTGACATGTTTAATATTAGGAGTTACGAATTTCATACATTTAGTTTTAGTTCCATTCAAATGCAAATTATTAACATTAAACCAATTGACTAACTTAGCTATAGCATTATTTACTTCGTCGTAATTTAATAACTGTCGTTTTAATTTGAAAATTAATGAAGTATCATCAGCAAATAATACTATATCATGGTTATCCCCTACTATGTAAGGTAAGTCATTAATATATACAAGAAACAGAAAGGAGCCGAGAATGAATCCCTGAGACAAGCCCATTTGTACAATAGACCCGGAAGATCTCATACTATTGATGACAACTTTTTGCGTTCTGTCACTTAAATATGAAATAATTAATTTAAGAGCATCGCTTCTTACACCTTAGTGTTGAAGTTTCCTGATTAATGTTTCATGGTGAACACAATCGAAGGCTTTGGATAGGTCACAGACACACCCAAAGCATCTGTGAATTCTCCCATGCATCAAATATATATTTAATCAGCTCAACACCAGCATCAGTTGTCGAGCGACCCCTTGTGCAACCAAATTGATTTTTATGAAGTAAATTATTTACATTAAAAAAAATTTAGCATTTGATCAAAAATAATTTTTTCAAAAACTTTACTAAGTGTTGGCAGTACAGAAATAGGTCTAAAATTAGCGGGGTCCAATGTACTACCAGATTTAAATAAAGGTATTACTTTACTATGCTTCATTAAATCAGGAAACACCAGATTCGATACTAGTATTAAAAATAATAGATAGTTGAGGTGCGATTATATCTATTATAGACGCAATAACTTTAACGGAAATCCCCCACAGATCGGCGGTTCTCTTAATATCAAGTCTTAAAATATTTTACAATATCTTTTGATGACACTTTATGAAATGTAAAATTCTTTGTACACACATTTACATTTTGTTTAAGTAATGATTCGGCGACGGCAGGAGAAGAATTCAGTGACTTAGTGGTTAAGATCGGAATATCAGTAAAATATTTCTCAAAAACCATTGCAACATCCTGATTTGATTTAGTTAATTTATTGTTAAAACTTAACTGGTAGTTTGAATTGCGAGAGTTGATCTTATCAGTTTCACTATTAATTATACTCCATGTCATTTTAATTTTATTAGAAGCAGTCTTTCTTTTGTTGCTCAAATACAGTGACTTGGCTAAGGAGCACACTCTTTTAAATATTTTGGAATATTTTTTATATATTCCCTAAACTCGACGCTCGGATTATATGACCTTTCATTGTAAAGTTCATATAATCTTTGTCTACTCTTATGGACTCCTACTGTCGCCCATTCATTAAATGCCTTGCGATTGTTCAAGGAGAATGTTTTAGAAGTAAAAGTATTATTAAATTCATTGCAAATGAGCTTAAATAATGTTCCATACAATGAAGAACGCCTCTCTCCCACGTGTACTATCATTGCTACTCCTAAATCCAACACGACTGACCTCAACACCGCACTAACTATACTGAAAAACACCGTCGAAACCACTTGGTTAGAGATGATCACCGATTTCTTCATGGATGACCATTAATTAGTATTATCCAGATGGAGTAACGACTTGCTAAAAGAGGCAGAAAGTCGGTGGATGCAGATGCTGGCTCAGCACCTTGTTTTTTGGCATACCTTGGAGTAGATCTATGTTAACAGTATACTTTTGTTGTGCTGTGATGATTATGATGAATAAAATTTATTTTTACCATATTTCTTGCACCAGGCCACCTTACGTAACTAAACATAAACGCGACTGCTAACCATGAGCTCTCGTCTTCGAGTCCCGGGTCGGGCCAAAAAATATCACTTATTGAGTTTTTTCGTCAAGAAATTCTCAGTAGCTGCCCTGTAGCTCCTAGTAGCTCCTAGTAGCTCCTGAGGTAGTTGGCGGTGTCTCACCCCCGTGCCTCGGAAAGCACGTAAAGCCGTTGGACCTCCGCCTAATCTCTCTCCATTTGTTTCCCATCGGACTATTAGAGTGAGGGAATAGAGTGCAGCGCATACACATTTCCACTATAATCCTGTTCGAAATTTGGCCGTGACCGAAATAAGGTCTGGAAGACATTATTAATTAACTGGTGGTGCTTTTTTGTTTCTATCTACACATCATTATTTTGTTCTTGTTAAAGTTATTGGCCGACTTAAATAAAAGGAGCTACTCGATTCGGCTGTATGTCTTTTTAGATATGTTGTGCGATATATAGCAGCTTAACGCTGATATGTTTCGTATGGTGAGTGTAGAGAACCGACACTTTTTACTGGAAACAAGGCGCTCCATCTCAGTCTTTAAGGATGGCATCGCATCTCTATTTTGATTCGTAATCGAGGGTGAATGTAAATGTCTATGGGCCACTGTATCCACTTACCATCAGGTGAACTGTGTGCTAGTTTGTCGCCCTTATTCTATAAAAAAAAGTCGTTAATTCTTCAGGGGTGGTTCTCCATATAAATTTGTAAAAACAATTCACACGTAAGATCAAGATTAAATACTGGAACACTGTTAAGATTTCCGTCTTTCAATACCAAGCTCTATTCTCATTCTTTTTCTGTTAACGCGGTGTGATTGTGGATATTACTTCCCTCTAGGACTCGTGATGCTTCAGCTTTGCACTTCATAATTATTAAATAGTAATGTGTTTCTATGAATAGTGTTTATGTGTGTTGTATATGAATACAATATGTAAGTGCATACTTTGACTACCTCTATTTTTTGAACTTTTCTTCAATAGGCCGGCTGGAAGAAATTTCACCATGGAAGTCAAAATAGTATGTGAAATTTTAATTGGAAATAAGTAAAGGAATTAAAATTGTAACATTGCTAAATTCACTTTAGAAGAGTAAAAAACTAACTTTAGTGAAACGCAAAAGCTTCAAATACTTTTTAAAAAGAGTGTAATAATTTCACATTCAGAAGTCGGGGCATTAGTTCTATTACACAATCGATTTTAGTTGTTTGAGCCGATTGTTGCTTTTTATTACAAGTTTATTTTATATTATTTTGAAATACTAATTACGAACGCTGTCTGGATTCCTTTGTGAATCGTTTCATATTTTTTTTGAAGTTAATTAAGTCGTCCTTTTGCCATGTAAACGATATTAATATTCTTGGGTACATTAACCAGCATGTTAATGGATTCCATTGGATTCTCGCAACTCTCAATTATTCGTAAATCCTAATAAAATAATGTTGCGTGTGTCCCGAGGCACTTTTTGCGATTTGAAATAAAATGGGACTATTTAGTTCAATTTACTCCGGAGTGTACGCTTATATGTTTATTAGGTTACGTATATATGATAGATAATAATAATAATGTCCTTCAGGCCGGATTTCTCCGGCTCAGGACAGAACTACAGTGCCCGAGTGTGCGAAAGTACGAGCACAGGTGCACTCTCTATTCCCGCTCTCATAGTCCGATGGCACGGTAATCCAACACGATAGGAGAGAAATCCGGCGCAGGACCAACGCCTTTATGTGCTTTCCAAGGCATGGAGACGAAACACAGCCAACTTAGAAACTGTGACGTCATTACACTATTTATTATATACATATATCTAAGTGAAAAACCACTGGCTCACTTACTCATCACGACATCTCCAAACCTATACACCCGATTGACTTGAAATTTAGCATATACCATATATATTTTTTTTTTTTTTTTTTTATTTTTTTTTTTTTATATATATATATATATATTCTTTCCACGACGTAGACACCAATTAAGAATGGATTTTTGAAATTTTGACGTTCGAACATCATGTTTTCTTCTACGATTTCTATAGAAATTGTTTTGACACTTAAGAAGTGTTTCATTTGAATAAAATTAATTTCTACATTTTTATTATCTGGTGTTTCAATCGCTTACAGCACCCATTTTCACGATGAGGATTATCCATATATCCAGATAAAAAAAATATGTAAACATGTGTTGCAGCTATATTATGGTTGTACCACGAACGGGCCAGCTCAACCGGAGAAGCACCACGCTCTCACAGAATACCAGCTTAGAATAGCAACTTAATGCTGCTGTGTTTCGTATCCGGAGACCCTTTGGCAGGAAACGATAGCACGCATTCCTTAGGATAGATGTAACATGTACGGCACAGCCTTCACTTACCCGGTAGAGTGTGTGCCCGTTAGTCACTCATATTCTACTAAAAATAGTATTCACGTAAATATGCGACATGAATCACAGTGATGTACATAATGTATTACTACTTTATAAATTGTTCGAGGATAATATTAATAATGTAGGTGGCACACAAAAAGGTCATATAAATAAATATGGATACTGAGAGTATAATAATCATACATAAGACTACAATTTAAAAAAAATGTGTCTCTGATAAAATTCATTTCATAAAATGTCGCATTGTTTTCGTTTTTAACCGCTGCCTTGAAAAGCGAAATTTAAGTAACGCTTGGAGGATATTTCTTGCGATAAATCTCGCAGCAAATTGCAAAATAGGAAGAAAAAAAAATTACCGCCCTGCCTCGGTATCTTTAAAGTTTGGCCATTTATCTTCTTGTTGATAATTTCACGTTGTGAATATTTAGGAGGCAACAATTTCTAATATCCGAGTGCTTTAAGTGACTGCCTTCTTGCTCTAGTAATTGTTAACGCTACTGCTGATAATCGTGAGGTTCCGGGTTTCGAATCCTGGGTCGGGACAAAAAAATCAGTTATTGAGTTGTTCTATCAAGAAATTTTTATTAACAACCCACATTCAACAAAATGTTTCACCCTCGTGCCTCGGAGAGCACGTAAAACTGATTTCTCTCTCTGGTCGTGTCGGATTGCCGTTTCATCGGACTATGACAGTGAGGGAGTAGAGAGTAGTCCTTCCCGGGTACCCGGGCGAAGCCCTGGCGTAGACAGCTAGTTTGGGAATAAAAGTTGTGTGGAAATTTTAGTTTAAATTTAGAATATTAGGTGATTATATAATACAAATAAATATTCCGAATTGAATTTCTATATTTAGAAGGAATGCATAAATCATTTCAATTTAGAATCCTTAGTCGAGATTAAATAGAGCACATTGTCGTGTACGCGAACTGTGTACCGAGACACTTGTCCTTATTATTATACAGTTCAATGGATCAGAGAACTTGGGACTATAGACTGCCTCTCTTGACTTCAATGAAAAATGGGTATCGATCTGAATGTTCAGTGGGTACGATTTTGTGTGTTGTTGTTTATTCGACCGTAAGTTCACAGCGTCAGTTCTCAAGTCGTAGTGCGGGTTGACTTTGAATAGTTGCGTTCAACATTTACAAAAGCGTAAGATTTATATGATATCAGAAATATTTAAAAGAACATTTTTATAGTAACAATAAAATAATAATATACGAACTATTATGACAGTAAAAATTGTTAAATGAATTTGCTCACTGCTTCACATAACCTTTTCCTTCCCCACGTAATGCCAAAAATTGTAGTTTGGAATAAACAACACCCCGTTTGTCTTACCTAGTATATAATTAATATAAACATAATAATCAAAGTGTATTTACCTGTCAACTTGTGACACGGATAATATATTTTACCCTAATTTAATGGTAGCATTCAAGAACAAATACAACCTTTGGACACTCGAAATCACTTAAAACTGAAAGTTTCGTCGTTCTAAATGAGGAAATAAGGATCAGAAGGTTTCAGCTTTCAGCGACCTCTCGTCTTGTCTTTTCAAACAACCTTAGCAAACGAGTCTTGACAGAAAGGGATTTAGGTGTTATTCAATTTTAAAGACCGGAAGATATAAACGTGTGTTTTGAAAGAAATACGAAGAAAAGAAAATTTCGATGTTGCTCCTGTTGTTAGCAATCGCCCAAGTTTTTGTATGATTTCTCAATATACTTAAAAATATCCCAACATTTTGTTACTGTTGTTGTAGTATGTGATAGCCACCGTTTATTTGACTACTGAAGGTGAGTGAAGCCCTGGAAGATTCGGTCATTGTTAATTAATTATGTAAAATCGGCGTAAGAAAATAATTTTATCACATGGACCTTATCTAATTGATTTTTAAAATCTTTATTATAATGTCGCAAACTAATCGATTCTATTAAATATCTGTCCTAATGATCACGCTTGAAACTTGACTTACTGTATGATGTAGAATCGTAAACAATTATATCCTTAAATATAATTTATTGGTAAACGTCAAACTCGCCGTGTAGTGGGGCCGTATCAAGTACCCCGTGACATCCGTGGGTCCGTTGTAAAAGACGACAGTAGGAAACTGAAACAGTAATGGAAAGCAGCATCTCCTTACAACTTATAGAATAAAAAAACAGCGGTTGCCAACGCGCATGCCAAGCGTGCCAACTAGAGCAAAAATATGAGGTAATCTATGAATAAGGCCTTTGTTCAGTTGTGGACTTTGATAGGCTGCAATGATGATGCTTCAAAAAGTTATTACATAACCCTCTCAAAAATGAGACATGGGCTAGTTTTAACTTTTATATGTTTTCGTAAAGCCTATGAATGAAAGCTTATGATCGAGTAACTTTTAAAGTTTTCAAATTTTTAGTTCAACGACACGCACCACGACACTTACCATGACACGTTCCACGAAGCTTATTCCAATGTGGGTACTACAGGTTAGATTTTCTATTACACTAATTAAGTATCAATTTTGGTTGTACCTTTGTTTTATCCTAAAAGCATTGTCTGAATTTTTTGCCAAATACGTGAATTAAATATTTTAAAAATAAAATGACGTGTCTTCAGTAGTTTGAAGAGCACCTCCCGCCCTCCCTCAAGTGAGTGCACTGTCTCCGTCACCACTAATACCACCACTACTTCCAAAACCGCTACACTAGGAAAGACACACCACCGTAAATACACGATGGTCTTACAAATAGTCGGTAACACTACTTGTATGTGCGGGGAGACATGTTACCGAGCACTTGAACCGTCGGAAATGTAAAATAAGAACATTAAAAGTGACGAAATCCATAAAAATTTGTTTCATTTAAATATCATTCAACAAATGCGTATGTATAATTTTGTACAAATTCATTCGTGTGCATTGTTGCTGACATGGATGGCAGAAAATAAAATTTGAAGAGGAAAAGTAGAACTACCAAAGGCCTCTTTGTGCAGGCACGTGGGTCACACTTCCATATTTTTTACGTATGTACGTTTATAACAATACAAAGGAAAAAGTACGATATTCCTTTGTTTTGATTCACTCATTGCAGTTGTCGACAGAAATAATGAAACTGCAGACTGCAGAATAGAATAAACTTGATTAAATATGATCAAAAGATCTCTTATTGGTAGTCCTTTGCTAAACATACAGAAAAAGACTCTGTGCTGGGTTATTCCCACAAGCAAGAAACCCAGAAGGACATCTCTAAATATTAATTTACTTATAGATTTTCATTGATTCATCACGGCCTATCAAAAGTCTATTGCTTAACATAGACCTCCCCCATGGTTACCTCATATGGGGGGATCCATTGTTGCCTCGCCAAAAGGGGGTTTGACAATAGCAGTTTTTTTATTATTCGCAGTCGCATCGACACGCTTCGCGACTTTGTAGCACCAGCTACTTCATGAAGTTGTCTGGCTATTTTACGTCTGCCGCAAACGCCCGGTTATACCACCATCTATGGTAAACTGTTAAGTTTTTGGCATATCCCATAGTTGTCTTTTACAACATCAACGGGATGAAATGGGTTGATGGATGTTCCTACGAGCCACCTCATGGCAATCTACGTATTTTTTAAAGACAACTGATTTTGTGGTTCACGTTGGTGAATTAACACTGAACAAGATTTAATATATATCTAAAAAATGGCACATAATCATGAATGAGGCATGATGCAGCTATATCACATGCTCTCACATTATATGCTCTCACAGAATACCAGCTTAAAATAGCATCTCAATGCTGCTGTGTTCCGTATGGTAAGTGTAGAGAACAGGAGAACCTTGTTACTGATAACGAGGTTTCCGTATTTATACGTGGTAGAGCTATGCTGCAGTTATATTAGTAGTATAGTTGTAGCACGAATGGGTCGGCTCGATCGGGGAAGGACCCCGCTCCCCCAGAATACCAACGTGAAATAGTAGCATAATACTGCTATGTTTCGTATGGTGAGTGTAGAGAACCGGAGACCCTTTTTACTGGAAACGATGCTTTCCATCGTAGTCCTCACGGGTGACAACGCATCTGCATTTTAATTTGTAATCGAGGATAGATGTAGATGTCTATAGGCGGCAGTAACCACTTACCATCAGGTGGACTGTGTGCTAGTTTGTCACCCTATCCTATAAAAAAAATTATCCTCAGGGGTGGCGACGTTTCTGCATTTTGATTCTTAATCGAAGATAAATAGAAGGTAGCTGGGTATGGGCCACAGCATTTACTTTCCATCAGACTGTGTTCGTTTGTCGGCCATATTTTATAAAAGAAATAAATACTAGAATTTTCTCGGCATTTCTACACTGACCTTAGCAAATTGAAATAAATACAGGCACTCTCAATAGGTCACTAAACCAATAAGTTTCGCCTTTGGAGCAGCTGCACTATTACTAAACCATGCCCGAGCGGCACATTACATATCGCTTAATCTTGTGAGAAATTCGCTTACATGATGAAAGGAAATCGAAAAGTTATAGCTAAATAAATAAATAAACAAACTCATTCTTTAAAACAAAAAGACTAATAGACTAGACTTAATTGCAGTAGTATGCTAGTTTTCTAACGTTGCATAAAGTAGGTAAGTAACAATTTTAAAATTATACAGCTTGTTAAGTACTTCTATTTATGTTCTTTAACCAATTTACAAATGTTTTAAAAAGTCGGATAGCGTTGTTGTTTATATTATTACAGTTGAAAATCTGCAATAAGTTGCAATACATCTCTAAACCGCATTACATAAAAATCAAATTATTCATTATGAGGTAGCGATTACCTCACCAAGCTTTTTATAGATGATTGTGTAACATATTTTTTTACAGTAACGGGTGATAAACGAACGATTAGGAATCAAAATGCACATGCGGTGTCACGTATATTAATTTTAACAAAAATCTGTCACTTTTAAACTAATTATGAATTAAACACAGTTGTAAAATTTTACGATACTATCTGCTAATATAAAAGAGGAATAGAAATAAATCGGAGGTTATAGAAAATAGTACATGTTTTTAATTGACGAACTTTACGTGGTATTATTAGGCGTTATAAGAATATATACACTAGTCTCGCTAAAACTCAATAACGATCGATTTTGATGAAATGTTTTGTGTGTGTTTGAATGAGTTCTTATATGATTTAGATTTGCATTTAGATCCGGTAGGTGGCGCTGTTGTTCAGATCCAGAAATAACCCGAGCGAAGCCGGGGCAGGTCTCTAGTTTTATATGAAAATCAATTGCTGGCCGTTAGTCTCGCTAAAACTCAAGAAGGGCTCGAACGATTTTGATATTTTTTGTGTGTGTTTTAGTGGGTCCTTGGATGGTTTAGATTCACAATTGGGCCCGGTAGGTGGCGCTGTTGTCGAGATCCGGAAATCACCCGTGCGAAGCCGGCCGGACCGCTAGTAACACCTAATAAAATAAAAATAAACTGTATATAAATCAATGGGGGAGGCCTATATTCAGCAGTGGGCTTTTGATAGCATGTAACTGTAATGGTGATCAAGACAGATATATCTCCATCTGTCGACAACTTTGAGATCTTTGTGACGTATCCCATAGTGTACTCCATACTTTATTTCAGTCACGGTGTCCAGCGTTACTGGAGGATAGCCTTCTGCGCAAGATAGGGTTACAGTGTCCGAGTGCACAGGTGATCTCGCATAGTCCAATGGGACGATAAACCGTTACTACCGGAGAATGATCAGGCGCAAAACCAACTGCTTTACGTACTCTCCGAGGCACGAGGATGAAAACCGCCAACTTCTTGACTGGGCAGGTACTGAGAATTTCTTTGCAGAAAAATTCAAAAACTTTTGTTTGGCCTTTCTCGAGATTCGAACCTGGTACCTCAATACTCAACAAGGTATTTACGGGATGAAAGGGGGTTAGGGATTCATTTACACCATGTTTTCCGATTTCTGGGAAACGGCTGAATCGATTTAAATTAGTCTTTTCTATATAGGTTATACTTCTGGGTTGGTCCCATATATATAAATAAAGAAAATTTTAGTATTATTAATTTATTAATTGGTACTAAAATTAATTAAAGTAAGTTATGTACAGCCTACATACGACCCACTTCTGGGCACAAGTTTCCTCTCATTTCTGAGATGGTTATAGGGCAAGGAAATGTCCGCCGCGCTGCCCCAATGCATGTTGACGAACTTCACATGTCTTCGGAATATTTTTTTAATTTCTCAGACATGCAGGTTCCCTCACGATGTTTTCCTTCACCGCCGAGCCACGTGATAAGTGTTACTATTTAGACGTATTTTTTATATGTCGACTCGACCAGGGAAGCACTAAGTTTTCACAAAACGTCAGTGTAAAATAGCAGCATAATGCTGCTGTGTTTCTTATGGTAAATGTAGAAAACCGGGGGCCATAATTGAAATTTTACTACACTGAGAACTACAACCGTTAGTATGACAACTTGAAATAACTCGCATATCGTTTGCATCTCTTCGCCGCTATTGTAATATTCGCTGTTGATTCAGAGAAGCTCGCAAAAGTAGAGTCATTCTAAATAGTTTTAGGTGGACAGTGAAAACTATATATTATCCTAATACTCGCACACGGTTAAGCTGAAATAAATTATAATTAAGCAAAAAGGGAGGGAGGAAGATAGAGACGGTTGGATATAATTGGTTGCAGCAGGGCAATGTCACGTCGACATCTGTGGAGAGTCGTAAAAAGCCACGGATAGAGCCGTCGTCCCTGTTTTATCGTAGTTCACTGGAACGTCCATAGTTTATAACTTGAATTATGTAAATATATGGCTCTTAAGGCGGCCTGTTACATGGAAAATAGATTAAACGATATTTAAGAGAAATTTTTCGTTACCGGATACAAAATGCAAATTAAGGGATCATTTGCATTTTTATACCGCTAGTGATCTTGTTGTGGAGGCGTGAAAAGTCTGTATTCCGTCTCGTGAGTGTCGTAAAAGACGACTAATGCGAAATATCTTCCCTCCTACCTTCATTCCTACTATTATAATATGGTCGTAACACGAATGGGTCGGATCGACCGGGATTTGACGACGCTTTCACAGAATACTGTGTTTCCGATGGCGACTGTAGATAACTGGAGACTCGTTTCACTGGAAACGAGTTATATCATTTGCCCTCAGGGCTGGAAATGCATGAGCTATATAGCGGTATAACCATCTCGTTCACATCAGATGTAAAAAAGGAAATCGTTGAAAGGCAACAGCGTCAAAGCTACAAATACCTGTCACGGCGATCGTCCGTCCCACTGTCAAAGGGGATCGTTCAACGGGACTTCATACATTAGGAGAGACACATGTACACCTGAAGACTTTTGCTATCCCATATAATAACAGTGTGAGGCATTCCAACTTAGTGCTCGGAGGTGACAACGCATCTGTAGCCTTACGAGTATATAACGGGAGAGGCCGTTTCTCAGCAAAAGACTTAACATTGTTTTTTCTTTTTTTTTTTTTTTTTTTTTTTTCCTTTTTTTTTTTTTTTCCTCCCCCACCCCCCGGGGGTTTTTTTTTTTTTGACTCCCCTTTTTTTTCGCGATTGCCAACCTGCTTGCTAAACGTGGAAACTATGAAAAAAATATCCCCCTATGAGTCAAGCGATGGGGGAGGCTTATGTTCAGCATGGACTTAAATAGACGGTAACGGTAACTAGGGTAACAACAAATACTGAGAAATACATAACAATCTTATTAGAATCGTAACAATATTTGTTATATTACGAGTATATACCGGGAGAGGCCGTTTCTCAGCAGAAGACTTAACGCGATTGCCAACCTGCTTGCTAAACGTGGAAACTATGAAAAAAATATCCCCCTATGAGTCAAGCCATGGGGGAGGCTTATGTTCAGCATGGACTTAAATAAACGGTAACGGTAACTAGGCTACAACAAATACTGAGAAATACATAACAATCTTATTAGAATCGTAACAAATAAGACGCAAGTAAATTCATTTAAGCATCGAGCTTGAGTTTCAGAACAACCTGTACAATCAAAGATTTTCATGCGAACTCTCCTCATTCTCGCTCCGGGAAGGTAATTTTCAAGGCGCACTGTTTTAGTGTTAATATTGTGTACCTTGTTTTTATTACGCAGCGGCGATAGTAGGAAACTTATTTTGTAGAGAGAAACGTAACGAGCTCTTTTCAAGTGTGCCTTGGAAAAGTTTTTAATATCAACTAGTGCTGCGAATGCGAGAATAGTAGAAATTGCATTTTGTTGTTTTTACTGTCCGCAGTAAACGAGTTCTTGTAATTTTCAATGTACCGGCTGCTTTTTTACCCTGAGGAAAAAATAGTTAAATAGGTGAACGAAGCATAGATATTTTTCAAATTGTCTGATTTTCTTTTCGACATTTTGTCAAATTGGTTGATAAATACTTTGAAGTAACTTTCTGTCTAGCGGTCGGTTCAAGATCAAAGGCGTTACAAATACAAATATACTTCAAATATACTTTCAATTATACCTCGCACGCGTACCGTAAAATGCACATGATTTCGTTCGTTATATATTATCGCTATTTAATTTTTACAAAATTAAGGTTTACTATATAACTCTATTTTAAAAGTAGCTGGTGAAAATATGTGTAAAAATAAATAAATGCTGACTGGATATGGCCCTATTCCGTTGTCCCTACATCATTCGGATTTATCCCTAACATCAGATGGACTTGCCTTGACTTATTCGTCACACTTGGCATACGGATGTACGATTGCAGTAGCAATCTTAACACTGCTCAAAAAATATGTTGCTGTTTCTTCAGCATATTAATGGTATGTTGCAAGCCGGTAACATTAATTGCTATGCGGACGACAGGACTGGTGCTGCTTTATATACCGGTCTTGCCGATATTTCTCGGAAAAACGTCGCCGAGTACCGGAACAAATTTATGTTTGAAATAGAGACATTGTTGAAGAAAGTCTCGGAATGGAGGCGATTAAATCTAGTCCAATTCAATCCCCCATAAGACACAAATTTTCGTGTTTAGCGCTAAAACGAACCCCTTTGTCGTATCTCCTCAGTTTCAAGGCACTCTCTTTGTTGCCTTAGCCAGTATCGGCATCATCGGCATCGACATATTGAAGGATGTGTAATTTCGTGGTCACCTGGAAGAAAGGGCCAAATTGGCCTCTAAATAGTACTCAGTGAGCGGGACAGTATTTCATGCCGGCACACCTCCTGCAACTTTACAAGGCGTAGGCCGCACATGGAATACTGTTCCCAGCTCTGGGGCAGGGCTCCTCAGTGTCAGCACCTTCCACTTGACCGCATCCAGCGCAGAGCGGCCGAATCGTCGACGACCGAGTCCTCTCCGATCGACTCGATACATGGGCGCTGCGAAGAGATGTTGCTTATCTTTGCATTTTCTATCGTAACCACCACACGGAGCGCTCTAAAGAATTGTTCGGATTAATTCCAGCCGCCAAATTTCACGAACGCACATCGCGACAAAACTCACGATACCATCTACACCATCTGCATGCTTGTTGGTCCACGACTGTACGTTTTACTAGAAGTTTTCTTCCCGATTTTTCTGGACAGATACGACTTAGGGACCTTCAAGAAAAGAGCTTACTCCTTTCTAAAAGTCTTCAGTTGTTCATGGACGGCGATAGTCGCTTTCCAACAGGGTAGCCGCATGCTCGTTTGCTCCCTCTTCTATAAAAAAAGTCATTACGGGTGACAACGCATCTGCATTTTGAGTCTTAATCGATTTTTTTTTTTTTTTTTTGCGCCCGAAGCAATTAAAGGGCTACCCTGTACGTAGGGAGGCGGAAAATGCATTACGCATACCACGATAGCCGGTCTATCGTGGTTATGGGGGGACTCACTGTCCTACCGGGGACCCTAAGTGATACCCCCTAAAAACCGCCTTTAGGGACAGGCAACCGGCTGATTAAGCTCTATTGTGCCTTATCATGAGCGACCCTCTTTTGGGAAAAGAGGGCGCAGGCGGCTAAGTGCCGCTGAGGGAGTGCCTACGAAGGCAAATTAATGTCAGATATTACAATAATTTTATTTAATTAGAGTTGGCCTGAGCTGCCAGGAGACAGTTCAGGTCGTTTGAAAGTTTATTAGGCGGGTCCGAGAGAGAGTTTCTCGGCCTGCGGACACGATAGCGAGAGGGGGGGTGGGGCTGCATAAGAAGCTGCCTCACGAATTAAGTGGTTTGGGTGCGACTCTGAGGCTTTGAAGAAGTTCTCAGAGAGTTTTTTAAGAAATTGCTGAATTGTTGGGAGCTCTAAGTCCCGATGAAGGTCGGCATTGCGGACGTACCACGGTGCGTTCGCAGCTCGACGACAGAATAGGTTCTGAACTATTTGGAGTTCATTTAAAATGTTAGGGTTTGCGTGGGCAAAGACGGGGCCCGCGTAGGATTCTTAATCGAGAACAAATGTAGATATTTATAGACCACAGTATCCTCTTGCCACCGGATTAACTGTGCTCTTTTATCATCCTTCTTCTATAAAAAAATATAGAAGATACAATTTACTCATGTGTTTATCGCAAATACAAGGTCGCAAGGGATATAATATACTTTATTATTAAATAACAAAAAAATATAATTTCGTATGGAGTTCTAAAGTTTTATCTGTCTTCAAATACGAGTATAAATCCCTTGCGAACAAAAAGTTCATAACGCGTATTCTAAAAGATAAAGCTCTGAAATTGTTTCATTTTGAATTATTGTATCCTTTTCAAATAACACTCCGAGAAAACAAGCGCGGTGACAACAGAGTTGTTTGTAAGGAAAGGTAATCCCTTAACAATAACGCTGATTTCGTGTCAAGGTCGTTGCGAAAGTCTGCTAAAGGATTACTAACTGTTAAATATTGGTGATGACTTTAACATTTTAGTACAAGCGCGAAAATATTTTTTAATCTGCACGTGTAATTTTGTATTTATTATTTTATAGTCTGTACTAGGCGGTGTTACAATATTCGCTACTCCATTTGGTCCTGTCGAATCTAAACCATGCAGGGACCTACTCGAACACACACGAAACATTTTAACGAAATGGGTTCAGCCATTTAGGAGGACAAACACACGCACATGAATTATACTATGCATAATGATACGACTATGAAAGATTAAATGATTTTTACAAAAATATTAATAATAAAAACGGTCGTCATAATAATTATCCTCATCCAAAAGCTTCTTTGATCAAAGGAGCTTTACCTGAAACTGACAGTATAATTTAAAAAAAAGTTTGAAATATGATATTTTTACTGTGTAATATAAGAGTTTCATCGCAAATACAGTTTGCAACCCTAATCAATGGCTTTTGCACGAGAAAAAGATGGTTTCTAAAACTTTCCCAAGTTTCCTTTACAAAGCAGTGATTAAGGGCACAACTCGGCAAGTGCACAATGGATGGAATGAACTTTAATTTTGTTAATCTGAAAGCTCGCGGGGAAATTCGTTAAGCGCTTTAAATCTTAAACTCTGCTTATAAATGGTGTTTGAAATAAAACAATTTCGTAGTCGTTTTGGATGAACCAATTATTATTTTTTTTATAGAAGAACTGGCAAATGATGAGATGTAGAGCATGCGGTTCACCTGATGGTGACTACCGCCGTCCATGAACAATTGCTACGCCAGGGGAATTGCAGGTGCATTACCGACCTTTCAGAAAGGGCTATGGTCTTTTCTTGAAGATTTCTAAGTCGTATCGGTCCTGAACAAAAACTGAAACTGAAAAAAACAAACATGTTATTTATACAAACTTTTGTTGAATTCCTCGGGAATGGCCTAAATTTTGTAGTGAAATTGTGAAACGTTGTTACGATGATAATGATGATGATGAACAGTTGTGTTTGTAGTTAGTAGTGGCTCTGTAAGAATATCCATTACCCTATACCATTCCGTGGGTATCGAAGGATGTTACAGAGGAAATAAGCAAGGAAATGGGCAGCAACTTAACTGCTGGGGGCAAGCTTCTTCTCACTTCTGAGAGGGTTTTCTGGCAAGGAAGTATTCATCGCGCTGGCGTCTTGGCGGACGTCACATGTCTTCTAAATATTTTTTTCATTTCTTACACGTGAAGGTTTCCCTACGATGTTTTCCTTCGCCGCAGAGCACGTCGTAAATCAGCATTTGTAGACTTGCACGTGATAAAATTGCAATTCACATTTCATTGGTTCCTGCGGGGATCGAAACCGAACCGGAAATCCAAGTGTGGGAACTATCCTGCCTACGAGGCGATCTTTAGGAGAGACTTGTTGCAGAAGACTTGTACAAGAAAATATTATTAAAAAAGGCAAAGTTAGTGATGTACTTTTATAGCATAAATACACAATATTAAGTTAAGTTTTACCCAGGTCGACTCAACCGGGGTAAAACCACTTTCTTACAGAGTATCAGTGAGAAGCAGTAGAATAATGCTGTGTATTGTGAGTATAGAGAACCGGATACCCTTTCGACTGGTAACAAAGGCATTCCATCTCAGTCATCAGGGGTGACAACATATAGGCATTATGATTATTGATCAAAGATTGATGTCTGCATACTACAGATAGAGAACGATAACCGTCTATGGGCTGCAGCATCCATTTATGTTCACATGGCTGTATCTTCGCTTGAAACAGAAATAGAAACTTTTTTTATTTAATATAGATTATAAATAAAACTTATTGAAAGTCTTTCTTAAGTTTGATTTATCACTATTTTAGAAAATAACTCTGTCCTAGTAAGAACCAACAAGAAACGCAGCGGGATTTCAATAAAAAAAAAACAGCTTACAATCATTACACAAATAACAACACAAAACAAGTTAGAAACAGCCCTGCAGCGAATACCTCATTTTCAGCTCACACGCGACATAAGTGAAACCTTCAAATGAAATGAAGTATAAAATACATATACTTTACGGCAAATGATTTATTTAATATTATAATTTAAACTACAAGTTCGGCATAAAATATAAGAAAATTTAATTTTATAGTAAATAAATGTAAGAATCCCTTTAATATATATATATCATCATCATTACAGCCCTTCACAAGTCCACTGCTGAACGTAGGCCTCCCCCAAGTAACGCCACAAAGCACGGTCCTGAGCCACCTGCATCCATCGACTTCCTGCATGTCTTACCAGGTCGTCACTCCATCTAGTGGGGGGTCGCCCTACACTACGCCTCCCGGTACGAGGCTGCCACTCGAGAACCTTTCTTCCCCATCGGTTATCGGTTCTTCGAGCTATATGGCCGGCCCATTGCCACTTCAGCTTACTAATCCGTTGGGCTATATCGGTCACTATGGTTTTACTGCCGATATCCTCATTTCAGAGTCTATCACGCAGATAAACTCCGAGCATAGCCCTCTCCATAGCTCGCTGAACGACCTTGAGCGTCCTCATACGGCCAGCAGTGAAGGACCACGTCTCAGATCCGTAAGTCATCACTGGCAACACGCACTGGTTGTACACTTTAGTTTTCAGAGATTGAGGTATACCTGACGAGAAGATGTGTCGTAATTTCCCGAACGCTGCCCAGCCGAGTTGAATCCGTCGATTGACCTCTCGGTCGAAGTTGGACTTACCTAGTCGGACTATTTGTACCAGGTAAACATACTCGTCAACAACTTCGAGCAGTGCTCCCAACAACTACCAGCATAGGTGTGACATGGACATTAAACATGATCTTTGTTTTGTCCATGTTCATCTTAAGACCTATCCGTTGGGAGACACTATTTGAGGTCATTGAGCATAGTGCTAAGGTCCTCCAGCGATTTTGTCATAAGGGCTATATCGTCGGCAAATCAAAGGTGAGTGATGTACTCGCCATTGATGTTAATACCGTATCCTTTCCAGTCCAGTAGCTTGAAAACGTCTTCCAACGCAGCGGTGAAGAGTTTCGGGGATATAACGTCACCCTGTCTTACACCTCTCTGCAGTTGGATAGGTTTCGAACTCTGGTTCTGCACTCGGATAGCCATCGTAGCCCTACTGTACAAACACTTCAGCACTTCGATATACCGACTGTCAACTTGGCACCGCTGAAGGGACTGTAGCACTGCCCAAATTTCGACGGAATAAAAGGCTTTCTCATAGTCCACATATGCCAGGCAAAGTGGCAGATTGTACTCTTCGGTCTTCTGTACAATCTGCCGCAGGGTATGTATGTGGTCTATGGTACTGAAGCCTTTTCGGAAACCCGCTTGTTCGGGAGGCTGGAAGTCGGCGAGTCTGCGTGCGAGACGATCCGTAATGACTCTCGAAAACAGCACGTAGACGCGGCTCAGAAGGGAAATCGGTCTGTAGTTCTTCAAGAGAGCGTTGTCGCCTTTCTTAAAGAACCACCACACTCCTGCTCCACGCCTCAGGAGTAGTGCCACCATGGAGGACGGAATTGAAGAGCTTCTGAAGGACTTCAAGTACCGGTATTCCACCCGCTTTCAGAAGCTCCGCTGTAATTCCATCCTCGCCTGGGGCCCTGCCGTTTTTAAGGTGCTGGAGAGCCATTCTAATCTCGCTCAGACTGACGTCCGGGATATCATCGAAATAGTGTCGGGTAAGACTTGCTCTTGGATCGTTACTCACACTTGCGTGTGGCTCCAACGATGATGTGTACAGCTGCCCATAGAACCTCTCAATCTCACTCAGAATCTCAGGTGTCCCGGAAACGATGTTGCCACACTCAGTCTTCAGCTTTGACAGTTGGCTCTTTCTGGCAGACAGATCTCTGGCAAAGACTTTGGAGCCCTGGTTCCGCTCGATCGCTTCTTTAATACGAGCAGTATTAAAGTTGCGTAAGTCTCGCCGCATACATTTGGAGATCTGTCTGTTCAGTTGCCTGTATGCTGTCAAATCTGTTGACGATTGCAGCCTCATCTCCCGTCTAACAGCCATGAGATTAAGAGTGTGATCGGAGAGTTTTTGTGTTCTTCTGCGGGGGGTCTTCAGAACTTAGTTTCGACCGCATGGACAGTTTCCACGAGCTTGTCATTCATACCGTCCACTGCATTGCAATCTTCTAGGGACTGAAAGCGGTTACGTAACTCGTGCTGAAAGGTTTCGGGATTCTGGATTAGAGCACGAGGGGACGGAGCGTTGACTTCATTAGACGAGACCTCTCCAACTTAACGTTTAGGTTCAGTGTGCCTCTAAACATTCGGTGATCGCTGCCGGTTTTCACCCTTGCGATCACTGAGACATCACTGAACAGTTGGCGTCTGGTCGTCATAATGAAGTCAATCTCATTTTTTGTCGAACCGTCGGGGCTCGACCAGGTCCACTTCCTGTGGGGCCGCTTCTGGAAGAAGACATGCTCTCTTCTTTGCTTCAACATCCATACGTATCTCATCATCCCACCATAACGTATTATTTTTCCTTTCATTCTTTCTCTTACTAACACCACATACTTCGGTAGCTGCATCCACTAAACCTTTCTTTACATTTTGCCATACATTCTCCAAGTCTAACTCCTTCATACATAATTCATCCAAACCACTTATATTTTCAATTTTTAGATTGTTAATGTAATTTTAAAAGTACGGGATAGTCACTAATTTTTACGACGAGTAGATTAATTTCCCTTCGAACATTTATACTCTTTTCGATATACCTTATTTAGTACTCACTAATTACAAAAAGATTTTTATATCAATTTTACCTATTACGAAGTTGAGGTTTGGCCGCTCTTCACTGCTTTTATTCCATAGGCACACGACACCTTCGTACCTTGTTGAAGAAAACGGGTAAGCGACGCCGTTTCGACGGCGTTTAAGACATTTTTCTCGCGAGCATTGAGCTATACTGCTTCCTTTCTTATTTTCTCCCACGTTAAATCTTATGAATTTATGTGTCTGTCTATTTTTACTGTCGCTTTTCCGTTTCATAGACTTTCAAATCACAACGATGATTATGAAAAGAAGTTTTCACTTCAAAAATTCATTTATAATATTTATGTATTAAAAGCTCGTAAAATAAATATAAATCGACACTATGTTTTTATACTAAAACACATTATTTTACTAGCAAGATGCTAAGTGGTTATCTATTACGCGTTTCTCGATAAATATGAATAAAATCTCAGAATATAATATGTTAGTTTCATTATTGGTGAAGTGGCCGCCTATTTTCCTTTTACCTAGATACCGTACTGATGAATATACAAGTAGTGCAGTGTGAGCTTATATGCTTTTAAAACAAAAGCCATTTCCGCTTAAATGCTCCACAATCTCGCACGAGAGAAGTAATTTTCAAGACATGTTACTCTTATGATTATGTCTGTTTCTTTCAAACCCATTACGACTGCCGGAAAGCGGAATACGTCTCGCTGGTTACGGCGTTATATTGCTTAGGTATATCTCAATATATAGTTAGAAATGTACGTAAATAATCGGCACGTATTTATCACTGTAGTGCTAGTATACAATACACTCTTTATTGCACGCCAAAGAAAAATAAATCACCTTATAAAATAAACAAACGTAGGAGAAACCAGAAGACGATTTTATCCCTGCAACTGCAATTTATTCCAGACAATCTAGAAGAGAGACATAAAGAAGGGAGAAAAAAATATAAATAAAAATAAAACAATGCTATGACCAATCGTCATTTATTATCATCATCTAGTCTGAAATTGTATCAGTCAGGAAGCTTTTTGGTTAAACCAAAAAGCTTCCGAATAAAGATAAGGCGATTAAAAACTACGTTGAATTATCCCCGCATGCATATTCATAAATTGGATTAAATAATTTAACGATGCAGTGGAAGCCGCAATACCTTTTAAGTTGATTATACCGAAATGTTGGATATTGTTGTCGAACATATTGCAAACGATATGAAATGGAGTATTTTTTTTTATAGTCTAGGGCTTGAATACTATCCCAACTGATAGTAATTTGTAAAACTGCCGAAGATGATAAAATGCATTGACGTAGCTTAACAAAAGTTTTTCTCCACTCCATCACCATCACCTATCACTCTTGCGTTGAAGACACCTACATTGTAATCGGATGAAAATACAGATGCTGGCAAATTAATGCACTCCTTTGCTGTACGCATTACGAATGGCGAAGCAAACTGTTTGCTTCTAATGGGTGGAGACTGGCCGAGCGTCTGGTTCTCCGATGGTATATTTAAATATCTCTAAGTATAAAAAATAGGGGATGTAGTTACTACTTACGAAGTTATTGTTAATATTTAGACTTACTTACCAGTAGCTTGCAATATTTTTGAAGTGAAAACTTCTTTAGCGGCGTTGTACACTTTTTTGTAATGGGTAAAAAATGGGACACATGACCCTGATCGAAAATGCGTAAGACGAATGGAGAGAGAGAGACAGCCGGCGCCGGCGTAGGAGAGGAAGTATCCCCCTCTCTTACTACGGCGAAAATGTATGCCTGCGCCTGGTGTGTCGTTTAGTTGTGTACGATAGCGCAATAAATAAATCTTGTATTATACCACATTCATTATAGTACTATTATACTTATAATTAAAGCAATTCGTGCAAAATTATTCCCTAACCATTCCAAAACATCAAAATTGCTAAAACATTTTAAAGGTGTTACATACAGGAAATTGTCTACTGCTAATATGGGTAGCCTACTATCATAATCTTTGTCAAAACATAATATTAAAATTCTTCACTAAAAGATTTTAAAAATTAAATGTTTGTCAACGATTTCATGATTAAAATGCTACGGGAGTATTAATAAATGTAACTAGGGTAATGGAAACAACTCCGACAGTAATATCAAGACTTCAAAAGAAGATAAGTCCATTGACAAATTGTTTTTATATTTATGATAATTGCTTAAAAGGATCTCGTTAAATAACATGGATTGAGGCGGATTAACCTGGCCGTTTCCTGCGAACTTCGCGTAACTTGTCGCAATTTCCTTTGTCCAATTTCCTCGGGATTTCAATGTTGCAAATTCTGACATATCTTGGGGGTGTCTAAGCTAATTTTGAAATTCTGAGTAGTAAAATTTTATCAAACAAAAAAAAATCGTTGTTGGCGTTAGAGGCAAAGCAAATACGTTGTTTGCCAGTTCTGCTCAAAGAACGTCTGTAGTGTTAGAAGTGCATAAACCTTATAACCAATATAAATTATTTTTAGAAAGTATGCGTAAAAACTGAGTGGCGTCAGGGGACCCTAGACTGAAGCGAAACTTAAACACATTTATTGGTGAATGTATATCTAAACATCATCTTAATATATTATATACATTACGTGTCACGTTATTTGTCCGCGATGGACTCCTAAACAACTTAACCAAATTTGCACACCGTGTGCAGTTAGGTCCAACTTGAGAGATAGGATAGTTTTTTGGCCATGAGTGACCCACAATTTTTTTTTTGCGAATTTAAGGATTTTTAATAGGATATGACAAAGAGTCGTCGAAAAGGGCAGAACAACGCTAGGCAGCAAGCTAATATTCTATAAAAATAAATTCAATTAAAGTGTCCATTTGTAATGTCAAAATAACATCTTTTTACTAAATGCATATTACGGTAATAATAAGAAAAAGCAATTTTACAACCATTTGTCTGTCTGTTTGTTGCGGCTAATCTCCGAAATGTTTAGACCTATTTTGTCCGGTACTTTTACTGACCGTTAAAAGGAGTAACTTAGACTTTTATTTTAGAAAAACAATTAGAGTTTCGCGCTAGAAAATCAATACATATATACATCCAACCGTAATAAATTCCACGCGTATGAGGTTGCGGGAACAGCTAGTTCATGTATATAATATATTAAAATAAGTGAATACCTAGGTGGCCGAGCGTTGCTCACATGCTAGAAAAAGTAATGTTATTTTAAAAAAGATGATACGTATAGAGATAAATAAATTTGTGAGAGTAAATACAAATTTTCTTTCAAATCGTTAGAGCTGTTTTCAGGACTTCTACATAACAAAAATAGCTTAATAAAAGCTTAAAATACAGGCTTCAATAAGTTTCTGAATTTTCTCAAATGTTTTCACTTTGTGAGTTATTTACGTATTATTTAAAGATTATTGCATATTTTACAGAGCATTCAAAAATTATTATATTAATTATTTATATTATTATATTATTATATTAATTATTATAATTAATAATTATTCTCGCATCAGACATAAAGTTTTTTTATTTCGTATGCTTCCAAGTCAGCATCATGTCACGGTGGAACACGAACACAATAACTAAACAAGTATGAGTTGAACCTGAACAAAAAGCCTGAAAGAATACGCGCGCGGGCCTTGGAGTGCGTGTATGTTCGAGACAGTAGTGTAATTGCGAAAATTCAACGACGCTATAAAAGTTTATTTTCAATAATACTAATAGTTAATGTAACTTAAATTACTAATTAATAAAAACCGTTATATGTTTCACTGCTGTGCACTGGCCTCTTGTTTATTCTATGTTTCGGTAGACTTCTTAAAATATTCTTTATTTTCAAATTTATTTTTTATACATTAAATACAAAAGTGGAGATCAAGTTGGCGATATATTGATACATACGTCATCGTTCATCATGATGACATAATAGTAATATGTACAACTGAAAATTTTATTTGTAACTTTGATTGAGTATATGGTTTATGTATATACATACATACATACATACATAAAAGACAACCCAGAGAGGTAGGCAGAGACTACGAACTTCTATTCTCACTCAAAAAATCTAATTCTCAATTATACTGGTTTTTTTTTCATATGAATATATGAAAAAAAAAACATTATTTTGACCATATGAAGTAACAGTTAGTGGAAATTTATAGACGGGCTTCAGCTGCACTCTGGCGGTTTGCAGGGCTTAGTCTGAACGGAAATCGGCCTGATTGAGACTAAGCATGGATTAAGACTGCGCTGTCCGGTTTTATAGCCGGAACAGGCGATATCTGAAATACACTGGCCATAGAATTTCGTACGGCTCATTCGTTCCCATTCGTTTTATCTCCGATAGGTCTATCTGATATCACTTACTCCACATTAAATGGTAATATTATTAAACTAACATTTAGATTATGATCATATTTTTCTTATGTGATGAAAATAACTGATGAATTTATTGTGAAACTTGGAGAGTAATCGAAAACTAACATTTTATTTTATTGGATTGTGATCGGAACCGAGAGCGAGGGAATTATTTATGAGGACATTCGAGATAAATGTGCAAGGTATGAATATTGGGCAAGGCATTACACATACCCCCACCTCCCACCCCACCTTGGATGTTGCATTGAGTATGTACAGATAAATGGTAAATGTATAGATTTTAAGTTAGTTATAATGGGATACACATGTTAACAAACAAAAAACATTAATAAGAAAAAAATTCACATTCACATTCTCAAGCGCAAACGTAAACTCTTACTGGTAGTCATACCGGTGTTACTAAATCTGCATATCTGTTCGTAAAAAAAAAATTATGACACGATTAGAGTTTAAACGAATGAATGCATCAGCAGGTGTTATAATGCGACAATTCTAAATTCAAAGGTTTTCTCAAATTATTAGCCAAATTATAGCGTTTCCATGGGTGCTGTAAAGCACCCGAAACGTCGGGAATTAAAAATAAAAAAAATAAGTAAAAGTAGGCAAATAAACGCGATAAAATCCGTAAATTTAGTTTTATTCAATACTTAGTAATAATATTAATAATTTATTTGCAAGAAATATGGTAATTACAGGATTATTACTCGTAATTTGGTATAGTACAATCATATTTCGCAAGTGGCATGCAAATATATAATTTTAACTTTTATCTCTCGATGTTTCATTGAGCTTTTATAGTCCTCCCGTGACCATGGGTGCTGCAAAGCACTTGAAACGTCGGGAATTATAAACATAATAACTTAAATCAAATGCGTTAAAATCCGTAAAAGTAGTTTTATTTAAATCTACCTAAAGCAAACGCCTACAAGGTTGTTTTGAAATTAATTAAAAAGCAATCACGCTAAGTTCGGTAATTACATCAGCATAATGTTAATTCACTAAAAGCGTTGATTATTAATGCAGTGTGCTGCTATTTGTAAGGGGCTCGCTTATTTTGAATAAGCAATACTATATCTATCTACTGTCAAATCTATAGCATTAACTGGCATACGTGACTTCTTAATTCTAAAATTTCTGCAGCATTTACCTTCATGCATCCGTAGGCACATATCATCATTGTCATTATCATTGCAGCCCTTAACAAGTTCACTGCTTATCATAGGCCACCCCCTAGGAATTACTGAAAGTAAATATATCTAAAATAAGTAAAAATTCTTAAATGATTAAAACAACATTATACTCCCCTGTACCTCGACTGGCATTTCTAAGTAATATATTACGCTTACTTTTGATGTCTGTTATAATGATGATGATAAACAAATTAGAAATAGTAAAAAGTTAATGTGGACTAGTCATTACACCACTTTGTGAAACATCTGGGATAGTTCGAGACCGTATAGAAGTAAGTGATCTACAAAGTTGTGAGCACGTATGGAGGACAAAGCTCCCGTCGACAGTGCTTTATTTATCGAGTGGACGAGCTACGCGAAATGGATTAAAGTGTTAAGACTTTCCGAAGTAATTTGGTAAGTGATCGTATTAGGTTCTCGATGACGTTAGAGCTCGGATCTATCTCGTAACTAAATGGATTATAAGATGTTAAAGTTTCTAGTTGGATTATGTATTCAAACAGTAATTAGCCAATTTTGGGTTTGATATCATATCAGTTTTGTGACGATCGTAAAAAGAGCCCTGCTGGGGTTTTGCTGGTTCTGCCTAAATCAGTGGGTTTTCCGAACCAATAGTCAAAATACAAATGACTTTCATTTAGAACTACTGCCAATCTATAATATATAAAAAATAATGTTTGTTTGTTCGTGTGTTATGCGCTGCCATACTGTTCATCCGATTGCGGTAAAACTTTGTTAACATATTGCTTGCACTTCCGCGAAGGTTATAGGCATAGTTGGACTCGGTAGGTGGCTCTATTGTGGAGTCCAGAAATCACCAATTATTCTATTCTATTGTAGACGTTACGTAACTTTAGCGCTGCTCCCCTTAACCGGTCTTCTGCGCGTCGTCCATCTTTTTTCTTTTATTCTACGTCCATCCGTCCGTCATCCATTACAGCATATAAAAGTCCACTGCTAGACATAGGCCATTGCCTCAAGAGGGGATTTTAACATAGTTTCCACGCTTGGTAAGGGAGTTGGCAAGCGCAGCTTTTAATTTTTGAGTAGTTATCAGGAAGATGCTGCTGCTCGTTTCCTGTTTCAATTTTCCTCTGGCGCCTCTTACGACACCTTCGGGACGATATGTGATAGTGAATATTCTTAAACCGCCAATAAACGGTTTTTTTAATAGAATAAGGGTGGCAAACGAGCACACAGCATCTGATAGTAGTGAATGCTGTGGCCCATACATATCTACATTTATCTTCGATTTAGAATCAAAATGTAGACGCGTCACACCTGAGAACTAATATGGAGTGCCTCGTTTCCAGTAAAAAGGGTCTCCGGTTCTGTACACTCACCATACGCAACACAACAGCTTTGAGCTGCTATTTTACGCCGGTATTCACGGTTAACGCGTTTTCTTAAGTTATTTTACGCCAGAAGGTAACGAGATCGTTATATCGCCATATACTATTGTTTCCTGTTGTCTGCTCTGTCGACACCCCCGAGATGAAATCGTATAACGGATTCAGAGCCGGTCATACGGCGGAATTTTACCTTAATTATTTGTAGGTATAAATACATAGTAGCACTATAATATATACACTTGAGCCACTTGCTTCCACAGACTCATTACGTGTCTCATCCAGTTGGCAGTTCTTCTATTGCACGTACGTCCTTACGTTAGCCTTACCCAGCTTATATTCTAATATTGATATTGAATTGACGAAGTACGTTATACAACCCGTAAAATGGCGTTAATGTCATGAATTAATTATGAGGGCTATGTTGAATATTTTATGAAAATAGATAGTCTCTCCGGTCCAATCCGTCTGAACCATATCATAGCCCGGTGCGATCTCGTGAGCTGCGAATCGCATTGAACAATCTTGTTCGACGTTAGATTTGCGGCGAGGGAACAAAATACAGTTCCCTTAGGAAATTAATTTTCCCGCTATCGTCTGCCAGAGTGTTTTGTTTATGTACAACCCACTTAGGCCTTTTCTACATTGCGACACTTACATACTAGAAGCGTTCTATACGAGTCTCGAGGTTGAGTCGCCGCGGAGTATTGTATAATATACCTACATCTAATTGATTGTTGCTGCACACACTGCTACCGCCCAAAAGTCCTGATATTTCAGGACAAATCCTGACACATGTTATCCCTAAGAGCCTACGACCTAATGATGTCGTCAAAACGGCGGTGGAGCAATGAGCAATTATTATTAACTAGCTGTGCCTCGCGACTTCGTCCGCGTGGAGTTTATTATGTTTGGATTACATGGATTTTAATCTTGCGCGGAACCCTAACTCCTTTTCTACACTAAAAGTAGCCTTAGTTACACATAACATCAGCCATCTGCTAGTGAAAGTCGGCACAGCCATTTAAAATATGTTTTTTTTTTGTATAAGTACCGTATAAACTTTTATATTTATTTAATAAAAAGCTGTTATTTTGACATTACAAATAGACATTTCAATTTTATTTATTTGTGTAGATCTGTCCTGGAAATCGAAACAACGAAAGCGCTATCATTAGTTTTTTTTTTGTTTTTGACAAAGTTTAAGTTGAACTTAATGAGAACATCGTGGTATAAAAACGCCCATGAGCCATTTTAGTTTACGTACTTTGTTGTTTTAATTATGGCTCAATCAATCATAATCAAGTTGGTCCACATTCTGGAAACCGATACCATGGACTGATTAATCATTGCAATTAAGTAGTAAATGCAGCCGTCACTAAAAAGAACGTCATTTAATTTGAATTTGCTAAATTTAGCACAAGAACTAGGTCGATTTTGCATCTTAAATAAAAGTCTTTAAAAAAATATAAAGATTATATTATAAGTCTTTAAGTACAAAAAAAAACTGTAAAGCGGTATATTCTCATCTAATTTCATAAATAGTATCAAAATATGTACACTTAAATTTTTTAGTCATAAACGAGTTTCAGTTGTCCTACGCTGAACTAGTTTTGAAGACCATTTTGAAGCTAAAATCTGTAATAGTCTTTTACTCTGTAATTCTAGAGTATTCGGTCTTTGATAGAGTTCTTGTATTAACTTTTCTCATTCAATATTCTTTTGAAGACTTGCTATTGGAAACTTTCAAAGCTCAAACTCGCCTTTGGCAAGGAAACCATTCACCGAAACGTCTCATTTGTAGAAGTATGCAGGTATCTTAACTACACTAAATGTGATATCTTAATATATAAAAATTAATGTTTGTTTGTTCGTGTTTTATACGCTGCCATACCGTTCGTCAGATTGCGGTAAAACTTTGTCAACTTATTGCTTGCACTTGCGCGAAAGTTATAGCTATATTAGTAGTATAGTTGTAACATGAATGGGTCAGCTCGACCGGGGAAGGACCACGCTCTCAAAGAATACCAGCGTAAAATAGCAGCTTAACGATGATGTGTTTCGTAAATGAGGCATTTCATGCGTTTTCATCCGTGAGGACTAAGCCTCACGGGTGACCACGCATCTGCGTTTTGATTTGTATCTGAGGGTAGATGTAGATGTCACACCAACCGCTTACCCATCAGTTGGAATATGTGCTCGTTTATCACCCTATCCTAGAAACAAAAAAAACTTACAGTAGGCGACACTCAAATCGTAACGACAAATTAATTTGAAAGTTATATCTCATTCAGTTCCAGTGAATGTTTTATAATTCAAAACCCTTCCAAATTTGTAGCTTTAGGTTCACAATTATTTCTTCTGCGACAGCAACGCGCAGGGACCAGCAAGTACTTTACAAAATAATATACATAGTTGGTAATGTAGTACGTTTTATTTTGAGTGGCAAATAAGCAAAATAGTGTACATACTTCAAACCAAGAGCTAAGGAGGGTCGGGTCACGTTGCGTCAGATGAACAAATGGTAAAATTAAAAATTTTGTACAACCGACTTCAATATAAATAAAATGACTGGTCAGGCCTTGATCATATTCATAAGTGATCACACGAGAAGCATCAGCTTTCAATTAAAAAAAATAACCAAAATCGGTTCATCTAGAAAAAGTTCTGAGATAACACACATAAAAAAACATACAGTTGAATTGAGTACCTACTCCTTTTTGGAAGTCGGTTAAAATACTCCAACATCACTGGACATATAACATACAGGCTATTCTACATGGAACGTACAAAATTAAATTGAAATAGGGTTACTTGTATTATAAGATATTATGAATTAACTACTTGTCAGGACCCATAAACAAAAACATTGGGGTTGAATGTATAAAAACAAGCTTAACTTTCATATGTGACAAACTTTGTTGCAGCGTTAGCGAATACGGGGCAAAAACGTCGACGCGATTTAGACGAAAGTTTTAGGAGCTTTGACTAACTAAAAATATTTTTACGTTACCCATTGTTATAATTTTATTTTAACGACAAAGCAAGGTTATAATGCAGTATTTTTTAATTTATTTAGTTTTTTTTACGTTATTCACACACATACAACATATATAATCATTACAGGGTGACCAACCTAATTAGACAGTGTAGCAGTAATAATACAATATGATAATATGCCGTTTTAGTAAGTTCGCTCAGCAAACATGACAAAACAATCAGTACGCTTCGACATGGTGTTGATCGCACGCAGTGCGCGCGCTAACAGCACTGTGCTGCTGAGTGGCAGAGTCGGCAAGAGTTCCCCTAGACGGAAGTTGATCGATCAAACTGGTGAAAGATAGTGAGTAGGGTGAAGCCTGCTAATTCCGAGAGCTGTGGGTTTGAATTCGCCATTTGACTCCTGCGGTGAATAACTCCAGTATTTTTAAACTCCCAAAGTGGTTAACGGAGTATTACGAGTTGTAATGGAACATGGAATTTATTGTGTTATGTATCTTTTTTTTTATAGAATAAAGGTAACTAACGAGCACTTTACCTGATGGTAAGATGGTAGTTGGATGCAATGGCTCATAGACATCGAAATCTATCCTTGATTGAGAATCAAAATGTAGATGCGTTGTCACCCTTGAGAACTAAGATATAAAACCTCATTTACATTAAAGAGAGTCTCCGGTTTTCTGCACTTACCGTACGAAGCACAGCAGCATTAAGCTGCAGTTTTACGCTGGTTATTTTACGGTGGTACGATGGTTCTGTGAGATCATGGTCCGTAATGGGTTGAGATGACTCATTAGTTTCCATGGCTGTGTCTCATGTAAAAATGTAACTTAATAAACTTATTAAACCTTTATATAAAACTAACTTACTACTACATAAAAGCAGCTGGATTATTTTCTCAGCTATCCTTTAAAGAGATAGTTGTATTCCTCGAGAGGCTGAATCGTCTATTTAGATTAGGAACATAGAAATGGTTTCACGCGGAATGCCCGCCGAGGGACTTGCGAGTATTGTTACGTTTGCGATGGGATATGCTACTTACGTCGAATTGACGGCAATGTAGAGATAAACAGAATATTAAATTCAGACTCTATGTAGTGGACTTCCTTCTGACGCTTTATTGAAAATCCTAATTTTTTAATCAAACTATAGTGATGGAAAACCTTCAAGAAAAGAGCCTACTCCTTTTTAAAAGGCCGGCAACGCATCTGTAATTCTCCTGGTGTTACAGTTGTTCATGGGCGACGCTAATCACTTACCATCAGGTGAGCCGTATGCCCGTTTGTTGTCTCTTATATTAAAAAAAAACACCTTACAGTCCATCTGACAGTACATGGCTTTTGCAGCCCGTGGATACCTGCAGCCACCTTCTAATAAAGAAGGCTGCAGATTCGTTGTCACTTCTGAGGACCAAAACGGAATGTCTTACAGCCCGTAATCTTACTGGCTCTTTAAACCCTTCAGACCGGAAACACTAAAATCCTCTGTGCTCACTACTGCTTGGTGACAAAAAAGTAACAGGAAAACAGGAAGAGACTAGAATGGTAGAACTGATTTTTTGCCTAGACGTTTGTACCACGCAGTGGTCTCATCACGTATGCTGGCAACTTGTTTATCACTCAAATGTTATAAAATCTGTCTTAATCTGGCCAATTGTGAACTAACTAGTAAAATTTTACTGCTAGAGTCAGGTAATCATGAACACTGCACGAATGTTTGCGATCGAAAGAGCTGAAAGCAATTTCCGAACTAAAAGCGGAAGTCCGAGACGGCCATTATGGACCGCCATTAGCGGAAAGCATTTCGCCGTCAGTCCAGATTCCAGCTGCAGTCTTTTTAAGTTGTATTGACCGGTATAGATTGAATTCAATTTGCTGTAACACATAGGTATTTCTATTTTCAGCTAAACCTAAATGTTGTAAGATGCTTTCTTCTAATACCGTAACTCGATTGTTCGCACATAGAACGTGGTAGAGCACCTTGAAATATCAAGACAATCTTTATCTATCTAAAATTTAAAAAAAAATTATTGACGAAAGTGCATACACAACAGCAATTAAACTATTTAATCACCTAGTTATGAAATAGTGTTATGAATTAAAATAACTATTTTACACAGTAATGCAATAAATATTTTTTTAATAAGAGCTCATAGAATACCAGCGTAAAATAGCAGCTCAATACTGCCTTGTTTCGTATGGTGAGTGTAGAGAACCGGAGACTCATACGATTCAGAGCCAAAACAAGAATCAATGCAGTGGATTGAAAAGGGATAAAACTGCCACGGAAATTCAAAGTGGAGCGATCGGCATCCGAGCTTATGGCCACCGTTTTTTGGGGGCGATTGCATAGAAAAATAAATTTTGTATACTTATCTATTGGCATTTTTAATACCCTAGGCTCAAAACTTTTTACCCGCCCCTCGTACCTATGGCAATAAGTATCTTAATCTTGGATTTAAACTTAAAATAGTAGTTTTATTTACATACTTAATTATCTTTAATTTTTACTTACATATAAATGGTAATAACTTTTATTTTTTATAAGATAATATTGCACTTTTATATTCCCATTTATCTGTAAAAGTAATGATACTTATAAGCAACGTAGATAAATTGACGGTGTAACAAAAACACCTTTGCGTAATACACCTATCACGACGAGAAACTAAACGGAGCGTTTTATTTAGAAATCGAGGTAGTATCAGAGGTCCTGCGGGACCGCTTCGCCGAAATGAGATGGTGCTGGAATTAACAGGATTTCAATAAAAGAAATTTTGATTCAAACTACTTTTACGGCTTTTATCGCGTTTATTTATGTTATTTTTAATACCCGACGTTTCGGGTGCTTTCCAGCACCCATGGTCATGGGGGACTGAGGTGACTGACGTCCCGATGTCCGAATGACGTCCCGATGTCCGGCCCCCGTGATCATGTGTGCTGGAAAGCACCCGAAACGTCAGGTATTAAAAATAACATAAATAAACGCGATAAAATCCGTAAAAGTTAGAGTTAGAGTTTTGAAAGTTAGTAGACAGGCAAAGTAGTATTGCCTCTTAGGGGGTTTCCCTAAGAGGCAATCTAATAGCGTAGCATATGTTCAGTAATATACTTTAATATACTGTAACGGTAACGGTTTTTAATAATCACGAACCCCACGGGACTAGATTAGATGATAAACCCTTTCAATTTCACCAAATTTCATCAATGACTTAAATGCCTTTAAAAACTGACAAGACTTGCCATTCTTCGTAGCTGAGACTAACTTAATGTTAATGAGTCAATGGAATGACAGAAATTCAATTAAACGTCTACTAAGATACGTGAAAAGGATCTAACCCGAAATACTACAACGTCGATTCAATATTGAATGTAAATATCTCAAATATTAACTTGGAACTTTGAATGGGTGTTTGATGGCCATTGACAATGGCTTAAATTTGTTTGTAACTTGGATTGATTGCTGCAACTTTAGCTAAAATTGTTTTAACTTTAAAATTATATACCTGTTATGACATAAATCTCATATTGATTAAGTATGTGATTTCGGTCTTATGTGCTATTAATTTTTTTTTGTAGGATAAGGGTGACAAACGAGCTTACAGTCCACCTGATGTAGGTGGTTGCTGTGGCCCATAGACATCTACATCTTATCCTCGATTACGAATCAAAATGCAGATGCGTTTTCACCCGAGAGGACTAAGATGGAATTTTTTCTTTCCAGTAAGAAGGGTCTCTGGTTCTCTACACTCACCATACGAAATACAGCAGCGTTAAGCTGCTATTTTACGCTGGCATTCCGTGAAAGTGTGATCTTCCCTGGTTGAGTCGACCCATCCGTTCTTTTGTTTTTAGAAGAGGGGGCAAACTAGCTTGCTCTCCTGATGGTAAGTGAGTGCCGCCGCCCCTGAACAACCGCAACATCAGGAGGATTGCAAGTGCGTTGCTGGCCTTTTAGAAAGGAGTAAGCTCTGTTGTTGAGAGGTGCAGTTAAATAATAATAATAATATAGTTGTGCTATAACTACATTATTAACGTAGCTGCAGTATGGCTCTACCGCGTAAAAATAATTAATTTTTTTTCAGAATCTGAATCTGAGGAGCACAAATTATCATAATTTAATTTTAAATCAAAAAACGGATTAATTTTGTCTCCAATCTCAAAAAATACTGACACCGCCGGGTTCATTCAATAAGCAAGTTTAAATTACGAGTAAAAATCAAAACAAACTGCAAAGTTTCAGCATTTAGTTCTGATCCATTGTTTAATTTTTTTTTAAGAATACTAGTAATGTTTTTAATATTGCATCATTTTATTTTCCAAGTTGTATTTAAGTTTGTTACTTTTGATGCTCAATCTTATTAGTTATAAAGGGCAGTTTGATGATAATGATGATGCATTATCATCAACTGCCCTTTACAAGTCTACTGTTGAACATATGCCTCCCCAAGGAATGCCACAAAGCCCTGTCCTGAGTCATTATTATTCGATCATTGTAAACCATCATAACTCCACGGCTAGACGACTTATGCCGTCTCTAAAACAGTCTCGTTCTATGCTCTTGTGTACCCTAGAGAAAATTCCTTTCCTAGCTTACCGAATCTCATAATGATCACAAATGCCAAATATAAATTTTGAATGTTCTAACCAACAACGTTTTTCTTTTCAGGTAAAGGGGACATTTGCGGGCAACAAAAATGTTGCGAATGTATATAACAAAAACAACGTTCTCGAGTTGATACTTTGGCAGTATTAAGATAAGTAGACGTAGAGTAGTTTCGTCTTGGTCGGGCCAAATTTAACTATTGAGTTTTTCCGTCAAATTTTGTTAGTACTACTGAGTAAAGAAACCGCGATGTTTCAACCCCCGTACCTCGGGAAGCACATCCTGATACGTCGAATTATGAGATGCCGTCGAATCGGACTATCAAGTGAGGGAATATAGAATGCATCTGGCTTACGCACACACTTGTGCATTATAATGCTGTCATGCGCAAATGGCTACTTTGTGTTGAGACTACCCATCATGACCAAAATCCAGTCAGAAAGGCAGAATTATTACTTACCTTCACTTTCACAACATACGTTTGTGTTTCGTTAAGTGTGTAGATTATTACTGATTCTATTGATAACTCTGATAATAGGGCTATTCTGATTTGGCGCTCATGCAAAATTCAATTTGCCACCATAAAACACTGTATTACTTATATATCAGTCGGTGACAGCCTATGCCCTCTTTTCATCTGTTTGAAACTCATCATTTCTAGCCCTCAGTTTTATTTCAGAATTTCAGAATCAATTTCCTTTGGCACACGTCGTTTTTGCTTAATTTCCTCTTTCCTAACGTAATATTAACCTTTACGAGAATTTATTTACGGTTATTTCTTATATTCAATTTTTTTACTTCAGACTTGATTTTTTGTATTGATATATCAGGGATAAAGTATTTGTATACTCATTCCAACCTGCGGTACAAAATTATTGGAATAATATTGCATCTTAAGTATTGTACCCAAGCTTTTATTATTTCGTTTATTAATTTAAGTTGTGGCGTTATTTAGATTTAAGAAATCTGATATTTATTCTGATTTAGTTTATAAAAAAATCTTCAAGATTTTCGGATAAGATATAGCATAGATTCCTTCCGGAATTGCCATCTCATCTCATTTATTTTCTCATCTATTCGCAAACTTTTATCGCAACATTAGCCAGCAATGACAGCCATTCCTAAAATTAGCCTGAACAGATAGCCAGACAGGCAAACAAACGTTTTAAAATGGTTGTTTATATCTTAATAGCATGCAAATAATCCCTGAGCTTAATAAAAGCCAGTTATTTTAATATTCAGACAGACACTTGAATTTTATTCATATGTATAGATAAAGAATAAACTTATTGAAACAGGGTAGTCGAAATTAATCAAGGAAACTTATCAAGAAGGTACATAAAGGGATAAAGGTAACTTCTCTCCATTCGCCCCGATCTTAAGGCATTATTAACTTTATGGAATAACAGTTTGTAGTGCCGTTAGTAAAGTTTTATTCTCAGGTTGCTCTAAAATTGTAATCTAAAACCAAAAACTTTCAACGTAAAAATGTCACGAAAACAATACACTCAAATATCGGAGTTTAAATTAAAACGATCCAATTTAGAGTCGAATTTCAATGGCGGCTCGCGAGGGACGAGTTACGAACGGCAATTACGTTTGAACCAGACTGGCAATTAGAAATTTACATTAATGTCTGTCTACAACTAACGAATTCAAGTTACGGTTGGACCTCGTTAGGACTGGCAGGGATTTGTTAAACGCATTGTTATTAAAAAAATCATTACTTTGCATCCACAATTTATTTTAATATTTGCAGACACATGTGTGTCAGCCAAATTAAAAAAAAGCGATTTTTAAAATCATTAGGAAAAATGTATGCAATTTGTTGTGATGCGTCCGACTTTTGGTCCTTCAAAAATAAGATTGTCTTATTACAAAACCTGGTTCATCGTTAGGCTCGGCTTTGAACTATGGTATAAGATGAGTATTTCGTTAAAAGAAGTACACTAGCTGTGACGTCACAACTTTTACGAAATTTGACTTTTGTCGAAATTTTACCGACTGTGTGTATTTTTACACAGACCATTTGAAGCCATTTTGAACCCCCCCCCCCTCCATAAATCTATTAACACACTTGTAATTTAGTATGCCTAGTAACTATTTAAATACCTAGAATTACACATATCATAAAAGAACTCTTCACTAGGTGATAGAATTTCTTTTCTGACAAGTTCCATCTCATTATTCAGTCCACGAAGGTGACGACGCATCTGTAGTCAATAATGATAAAAGTATTTATAATAAGTCGTCTAAAGACAATAGGCATGTTAATTATTTAGATTTAATAAAAATAACTTTATTTTTTAAAGATAAGTAAGGTAGTACTTTTCTTGGTATATGAGAAACACACGCTATATACTAATAATTAACTTTGCCATAAATAAATATTGCTTAATGCCATGAATTCGACTAATGAACTCAGATCACATGGAAGTAAGTGACTAGTCCATTCAGCTATCGCCAAGCTTGGTCGATTATGCTTGGCGATAGCTGAACTATTTGTTACAGAATAAAGGGGCCAAACGAGCACACAGTACACCTAACAGTAAGTGGATTCTGGGCCCATAGACATCTACATCTATTCTAGATAAAAAATTAAAATGCAAATGTGTTGTCATCCCTAACGATGTAGACGGAATGCTTCGCTTTTAGTAAACAGGGTGTCCAGATCTCCACACTCACCATACGAAACACTGCAGCATAATGCTGCCAATTTACTACGGTATTCTCTGAGATCGTGTTTCTACCCCGGAAAACAACCATAATATAGCTGCAACATGGCTCTACTAAAGACAGATGTATGTAACTAACGACTTAGTCATGACAAATTATGAATACTACATTACATACATACATTTAAAGCTTACTTCGTTTGTAGATCTAATCCTTATGTACTAACGAAAGCAATCATACTGTGCTCATGATACACGCCAGCCAGGAAGCAAAGATACGTGCGTACGTGACAATGTTAAATCGTCACAAACATAAACTGTCATCAAGATGGCGGCGCGTCTCGTAATGGCGGAGTAATGGCATGCATTGATAGGGCTGGCAATAATAAGTTCTGTGATGAGGATTATTTTGTTACTTATACTTTATAAGAAGAGTAGTACTTAAGAATTGTTCAATTTTTTCAGTGTTATAATGTTTTATGAATATGTTTTTGTGTGTTTGTTATTTTATTCATTGTAAGAAACATTTCTTATATTTATTGATAATAACACAAATTCATGCCAATTGGAACACTCTTAAATATGCCTATGATTATCTGAAAATTTAAACAGGTTGATTACAATAAACGATAAATTAGTTACTTCAAGAATTAAAAATATGCAAATAAAAATTGTTCAAAATTAAACCCTATATAACCCCTAAAATTAGTTTCATTAAATGTCGTTTTCTTAGTTTGAATTTATCCGTAGGCTCTACCAGCCCGTAGAGTATATTATCTCATTGGGCTCTATAATATTAAAAAAAGGTCTTTGCAAAAGAGGGAGGTTGTAGTGTAGCTTTGTTTTTTAATCTTACATGCATATCATATATAATAAGACAAGGTTCTTGAGAGCTGAAGAAGATTCAAGAATAGTTGTAAAGGAATAAAGCTCGCTAAAAACTAGGTCAAACGCTTGCGACTGTTGCGACCTCTGTATTGTACTTTGCACAATAGATGTAGGCTTCAGTGAGCCAGGCTTGCTGTGCCTTAAATTTAGTCTACACTGGCGATTATTAAAACTGTTTCGATTGGTATCACTCTCTTATCTTTTTTGCCGTCAAATAGCAGTGCTTTAACTCCTGTATTCCGGTCTGAAGTGTATAGATACCCAGTAGAATAAAAAAATCAGAATGTAACCTTATTTTAGGTAGTAGTGCCCATGCTGCAGCTATGTTATGGTTGTAGCAAGAATGAGTCGACTCGACCGGAAAAAGGCTACGCTCTCACAGAATACCAGCGTAAAATAGCAATTTAATGCTGCTGTGATTCGTATGGTGAGTGTAGGGAAACCGGGGACCCTTTTTACTGAAAACGAGGCATTCCATTTTAGTCCTCAGTGGTAAAAACGCATCTGCATTTTGAATCTTAATCGAGAATAAATGTAGATGTCGAAGGCCACAGCATCCACTTCCATCACGTGAACTGTGTGCTCATTTGTCACCCTTATTTTAAAAAGCTTGTCATTTTCTGGTATTTCCTCTAGTCGCTTATTGTGACTGCCACGGGACGAATAACGTGACGTCATGGTGTTATGGATTTTTTTTAAATATGTCACCATACAAGTGTTGTTTATTTGTCTTGTATGGGTTCCTTTAAAGGTAAATCTAATTACGATGAAACTGTGGCGGCGCTGTCGTCGCGCCGCAAGCGAAACATAGCGAAACCTAAATCACGCTATCAACATTCCGAATCATAAACAGCATATATAGAACATCTCCGAACTATCACACGGAGTGTTGGCCGCTCCCCGGGCAGAACACCTTGCCCGGCGGGAGATCTCCCCTTTTCCTACCACGGCCACAGTGGTGACCCCGACGTGATCTTGAACACGCAACCTTCGGAAACTACAATTTTCAAGCCTTCGTCATTATCAAGAACCCCTACCATTCACTACTAAGAATCGTCTTCTGCAGTCTTCAGTTCCTGCAAGCCAGTCCAACTTGTCTTCATCTCGACTCACCGCAGATTTATAAGGCAGACTTCTGGCACTTGCTCCGGCACATCGTTCTCACCGGCATCACTTGCCAGTGCGTAGTACGGCATGCATTACACATCGGCATATTATTCGCACCGGTGTCACTTGCCCTTACGCACACAGCATGCATTCCCTACCGGCATTAAGGACACACCGGCAATCGGACTGCACTATCGACCTCCGGTCTGAGCAGGAGGGTGATGTGGCGGCGCTGTCGTCGCGCCGCAAGCGAAACATAGCGAAACCTAAATCACGCTATCAACATTCCGAATCATAAACAGCATATATAGAACATCTCCGAACTATCACACGGAGTGTTGGCCGCTCCCCGGGCAGAACACCTTGCCCGGCGGGAGATCTCCCCTTTTCCTTCCACGGCCACAAAACTCTTGTGAATTATGCGCGCGGCTGAGTTTTCTGACAAAAAAAGCAATTAATAGAATCAGGCGTTTTTGCGGAACACTAATAATAATTAAAGTCTAGTTATTCTCCGCGACTTCGTCCGCGTGTAATTTAGGGTTTGAATTTTTTGCGCGGAACACTAAAATAAAGTAAAATAAAAGTAGCCTAAGTTACTTCCAGTGAAAGTCCCGTTAAAATAGTCCAGCCATTTCGGAGATTAGCTCGAATAAATAGACAGACAGACATAACGATTTCTTTTATTTACGCGAACACTACACATTGAATAAAACTACGTTTTACGTAGTTAACCGCGTTTAATTTGCTTAATTTTAACACTCGACGTTTTCGGTACTTTCCAGCATCCATGGTCACGGAAGCATGAGATGATTGACGTCCCGATGTCAGAGTTAACCCGGAGTACCGTCAGCTTTTTAATAACTTAGTTTGCGGGCCTGGCGGGCGTTCATTATTTATTGTTTAGGTATTCTTTGTGGATCACATGATTATTTTATCATATTATATTTGATATGTAATTTGTCGGATTAAAGGGTACTCTTTTTAAAGAAGTTTCGGATAACGAGGAGGATGTGGCAGTACTCTATAGTCCGAAAAATTGATAATCTGACACTGCCTTGCAAAACGTTTGTGGGGATTATCGCGGGTCAACTGTATTACATTTAGTGCGATCTACGCAGAATGAACTAATTGTGTCTTGAAGTATTGCAATGGTATGCATGGTTTTAGTTTCAATTTTATTAATTACAGGATCCCAAGCAGGTAGTAGTACCCAGCCTCCTTCTCCAATGAAATTGGAATGTATTTTAATTTCAATAGCCACACGTATCCTTTTGCAGGAATTCCTTGGCAGGAATCGATGTTATTTCGCGAAGATTTGTCGTCTATCAAATGTGATATAATGGCGGAGGCTGTCTAGGATATGATCACAAACTGCAGATTTCCCGGGGCTTTGGTATTTCACGTCAGCTATATGTTCTTTTACGCGGGTTTTTATATTCATTATCCAGCTTGTACACTCCTGTATCTTGTAAACTAAACCTGGAAACAGTTTACATACATAAATTGCTCAATGCCAAGCATACAGACCCGGAAATATTACTTGTAGTATGTGCAAATACTTGCTACGTGCGGGATGAGAACCCACGGGCGCCGACGCGACGCCGCATCACAATGCTAAGCTACTGGGCCACGAAAGCTCACAAAATATGTTAGTGCTATCACTGATGGTGTCGGTTTCATTTTAAAAAAAAACATTGAAATGCATGCCGGGCACAGCTAGTCAATTTGAAAGCCATATAATTAAAAGATTTTTTTTATTTCGTATGACATTCAATACCTAAGTATAAAAGTAACCTTTAAATTATTTAAGGCTCCGCCCGGGTGATTGCTGCTACGTACCGGGAATCCAGTTGTGAATCTAAAGTCTTAACGATCCATCCAACCATCTAAATACCCCTCCCACCCCACCCCACCCTCCAACACACACACAAAACATTTCATCCAAATCGGTCGAGCCATTATCGAGTTTAAGCGAGACTTACGCATGACAATTTTTTTTAAATATATTGATATGGTATATTGATACGGGAAAGTTAATTGCAAGTCCTCTTACGAAAACTTTTGCATTCAGGGGCTTCTGAATCTTTGATGTAATGCCACTTAGTAAGTTTCCAAACCGGCATCGCATTCCTCAAGATAAAGTGACGTCACACAAAATTTTCGACAAGTTTGTCCAATTAAGGAGATGGAAACGAAACGGTATTCGCCTCAGAGTGATATTAATAAACCATCTTTTCTGAAAATAAAAACTTTGTTCATAGTTAAATCAACATTCATAAAGTTTTTAACATCGCCTTAAAACATCTATCTATCTATATAAATAAAAATCAATTACAGCATGTATGAAATATCATCACTTGAGAACGGCTGAACCAATTATTGACTCCCAATACCGTTTTTTCGGACCGATACGACTTAGGGACCTTCATGAAAAGAGCCTAATCTTTTCAAAGGTCAGCAACGCCTCTGCAATTCCCCTGGTGTTGCAGTTGTTCATATGCGGCGTTAGTCACATCCCATCAGGTGAGTCGCATGCTCGTTTCCCTCCTCTTAAATTAAAAAAAATATGTTGATACGATGTAAAAGCAGTTCAATGCTGCTGGATTTCGTATGGGAAATTCTGTGCTAGCCATGAACGTCGTAACTAATTCGTGCTGCATCCATAGTTAATTCTGGTTCTCTACACTCACTATAGGAAACACAACAGCATTGAGGTGCTATTTTACGACGGTAGTATGTGTCCTTACCCGGTCAAGCATACCCATTTGTGCTACAACTATAATGTGCCTACAGCATGCCTTTACCACTTTATAACCCCTTTAACTCTCTGATGTCTTCAACTATGTCGGTTACTCCCTATAACCGATATCATCTTTGCCATGCAGAATTTTACCATGCAGAATATAGAAAATTCCCAAACATAATCCAATTTTTTCAATTTCAGCTATTTAGTTTTAAAGTGAGCATTTTTATTTGTTTAGTTTAAATATTTTACAGTCATTATCAGGCAACAGTAATTTCCGCCGCGCCGCGTACGAAGTTAAATGATGACGTCAGTTCCGCTCGTAGAGTCACGCAAGCTATGTAGCGTGACGTGTCGTTAAGCACGCTCTCTGTCTCCAGCTGGCGTGAATGACTTAATTCGGTATTCTGCTAACTCATTATTCGCTATTAACGCAATCTTTTTTATATGATAAGGATGACAAACGAGCGCACAGTCCACCTGACGATAAAAAGTTGCTTTGGCTTATAGATTTACATTAACCCTCGACTACGAATCAAAATGCAGATGCATTGTCACCCGTGAGGTCTAAGATGGGATTCCTCGTTCCCAATGAAAAGGGTCTCCGGATCTCTACACTTACCATACGAAACACAGCTGCGTTAAGCTGTTCTTTTCCGCTGGTATTTTGTTAGAGCGTGATTCTACCCCAGTGGTAGCCGACCCATTCGTGCTATAATATAGCTGCAGCCTGGCTCTACTACTTATATTACTATCTCCCTTCATTGTTATTTATTTAACCTTTATAGAACCACACATCGGTACGGGATCAGAAGGCGGACTTAATGCTAATAGCATTTTCTGTCAGTCAACCCTAGGGCGGTGATAAAACTTCGAAGGCGACTTACAAAGAACATTATGTCCAAATCCCTCGCAGATTTAATTAATTTTTTTATCGAGTATGTGAGTATTAAATAACCCGAAATGTCACCAATCTATTTCTGCACGACGTGATTTTCGGCGACGGAAATATTCATTAAATTGGCAGTATCAACCTTGTAGATTTTTGCGAAAATATCAAAGGGCATGTACGCCCCGTTGCTAAGGTCGCAGTGTTAATTATAGGTTATAAAGGAAATCCTCAAATTATCCTAAAATATATTTCTTTGCCGAATGACAGCCTCATACTGGTAGACGAAGTTTAGGGCGTCTCCACACTAGCTGGAGTGATAACCTAGTAAGGCAAGACTTGTGCTTTGTGTCATTCCTTGGGGGAGGCTGGTGTTCAGCAGTGTACTTGTCAAGTCCTGAAATGATGATGATGATGATGATCATTCGCTAATATATGTATTTTTTTTAACTTTTAAAAACGTAACCTCCACACTACTTTCATATGTATTGTGGGGGCAGTTTATATATCACAAGGACAAACATCCAGAGCCGGAACAATTGTTTGTTGCGTGCGGGATTCGAAACCGCGGCCCTCAGTGCTGAAACTCATTGCTGAGCCACTGCGCCAGGGGGTCGTTAAAATAAAGTCTTGTTTGAACATTCCATACATTGCAATGTAGCCCTAAATGCTACACCAATAGTATAACCATAGAATACTATATTGTGTATGTATTATATTGTATAAACCGTATCTGGTAGCTAGAGAAACTAGCACAGGTACGGTGAGAGCTAGAGATTAACAGTAAAAGTCCACTGCTGAACAAAGGCCTCATAGGGGGGATTCTGCTATTGCTGCCACGCTTTGCAGACGGGCTTGGTAACTGTAGCTCTTTCATTACTTTGCTTTTTTATCAGGAAGTTGCTGCTGCCCATCTCCTGTTTCAGTTCCCCTCTGTCGTCTCTCACGACACCCGCGGGACGCTATGTGGAAATAGTTCTTATACCGACACTGCTCGATGAAAAACAAGTAAATTACTAATTTTGTACAACCAATTTCAATATAAAGAAAATAAAAACATCATCAATGTAGTCTAAATAAATTAAATACGCGCTATTAAGGATAACTCAAAAACTACTGATCAAATTTTGATCAAATTTATATGGAACTTCATGAGAAAGCACCAGCCTTCAAATATCTGGATTTTCAATCTGGATTGTTTACGTGGTAGAGCTATGCTGCAGTTATATTAATAGTATAATTATAACACTGTAACACTGCCTCGTTGGTCTAGTGGTTGTAGTAGTGCGACTGCTGATCATGAGATCTTGGGTTCGAATCCCGGGACGGGCCAAAAAATTAATTGTTGATTTTTTCCGTCAAGAAATTCTCAGTATTTGCCCGGAGTCAGGTAGTTGGCGGTGTCTCACCCCCGTGCCTCGGAAAACACGTAAAGCCGTTGGTCCTGCGCCTGATCTCTCTCCGGTCGTGTCGGTTTACCGTCCCATCGGATTATGAGAGTTAGGGAATGAGTGAGAGTGCACCTGTCTTGGCGCATACACTTGGGCACTATAATCCTGTCCTGCGCCGATGGCTAGTCTCCGTTGAGGCTGGCCGCCGTGACCGAAATTCGGTCTGGAGGATATTATTAGTATTATAGTTGTAACACGAATGGGTCGGCTCGACCGAAGTAGGACCACGCTCTCACAGAATACCAGGGTCAAATAGTAGTTTAATGCTGCTGTTTCGTATGGTGAGTGTATAGAACCGGAGTACCCTTTTTTACTGGAAACGATGCATTCCATCTAAGTCCTCACGGGTGACAACGCATCTGCATTTTGATTCGTAATCGAGGATAGATGTGGATGTCTATGGGCCACAGCAACCACTTACCACCAGGTGGACTGTATGCTCGTTTGTCACCCTATCCTATAAAAAAAAATCATCAAAAAAGTTCTGAGATAACAGAAAATTTTTAGGTGAACCGATTTTACACACATATAAGTCAAATTGAGGACCTCCTTCGTTTTTGTAGTCGGTTGAAAATATAACAAAATACTAAGAATCAGGAACTTTTGACAGATTTAAGTTGGTTCATTTTATGGAGTCGTAAGTTGCCGAATGAATAGTTCGTAATAAAGACGTTTTTACGTGCACTTCGTATGTAATAAAACGGGTCGTGACGAAGGGCGGAATGGCTTTTGAATATAGGAATCTGGCATTATTTGAATCTTATGACGTTAGGAGGCAAAACATATTTATGGTCTCTCGTTTTCCGCCACAGCTCGGCTTTTAGCTCAACGTTACCTTAGTGACAACAAGATACTTCAAATATTTGGACGTGGTAGAGTCATGCTGCAGCTATATTATAGAAGTAGCACACATAAGTGGCTCAACAGGGGTTGAACCTCGCTCTCACAAAACACCAGGTAAAATAGCAGCTCAGTGATGTTGTGTTTCGTATAGTGAGGGGAATCATACGGTGGTTCCATATGGGTATTCGGTACTCTACAGTACTCAATACCCGTTTAACTGGAAACAGGGAATTCAACTTAGTCCTCAGGGGAGCAAGGGATCTGCAGCATCTGCATTTTGATTCTTAAGTCAGGATAAATGCAGATATATATGGACCACATCACAGCATCTACTTACCATCAATAGATTGTATGCTCGTTGGTTATTCTAACAAACGATCAAGTTTTTTAGCGATAAAACCAATCTAGATCCACTAGGCTATCATCCTAATAGTTTAAGTAATTTTCGAGAAGCTAATTATATACATTTATACAAGAATAGAATAACTCACTTAAAGTATCATATATACGATTTAAAAAAAATTGTTACCTATGTAAAGAAATAAAAAAACTGTGTTCTAAAAAAGTCTTGAAAAAGTGTAATCGATTATAGGCATCTATTAATAATTGACTAATCTATTTTTATCATGTAATATTTTATACCTGGGAGTGGAAATGCCGCATTACAATTCTATGATATACATTTATCATGATATAAATGAACACATGGTTGCTAATGACCCCTGGGAATGAGGTGGTCGCTTCCAAGCTGTTTCTAAAATAAATTTTGTAAATATTTTGTGACCATTGACATTGTAAAATTTATTTAAAAAAAGTCCCGCTAGGTTTCTTGCTGGTTCTTCCCAGGAAACTGTTTTTTTTTCGAACCAGTGGTAAAGTAAAAAATTGACTTTTAATAAGAATTACTTGTAATCTATATTGAATAAAAAATTATTCTGATCATGGGTGTGTAAAAGCGACTATGGGCTATACTAGAAAAATCTCATGGTTTCCAACAGATGGCGGTATTACTACGAGTATCAACTGTATGGATTCCCACACCAGTAAGAGAAGAGATACTTGGTACTTCCGTCGCCAACCCATCAGCTAACCGTGTCGATTATTCAAAATCATGATTATAGGAATCCTGTTAACTATTCTAGGGAAGAAAGCTGTGCTCGGGGTTTCTCTGCGTGACAGCTCATAAATGAGGATATCCGCCATAGAACCAGAGTTACCGTTATATCCCAACAGATTAGTAAGTTCAAGTGGCAATGGGCCGGCCATATAGCTCGAAGAATCAACAACCGATGAGTAATAAAGGTTCTCAAGTGGCAGCCTCGTACCGGCAGGCGATGTGTAGGGCGGCCCCGATTATATAGAGTGACGACCTGGTAACACATGCAGGAAGTCGATGGATGCAGGTGGCTCAGGAGCGTGCTTTGTGACAATTCTTAGGGAGGCCTATGTTCAACAGTGGTCTTGCGAAGAGCTGTAATGAACGAATTAACTGTAGGGAAAATGGTTGAATCACTATCTAGGAGTGTTGTTACTCTCTAAAAAAGAAAAAGAAATGTTGGGTCTGCTGAAAAAATTTAAATATGAAATGAACAGTGCCTTTGTACAAAATAATTTTTTTTATTTTTACTTTGTACACACAAAGTAAGTGTGTTTATATATGTAAATAAAAACAGACGAAACAAAAACTATTTCAAGCGTCATAAGATGAATAAAATATGAAGCTATTTTTCGATGATATAAAAATTGAAGAAAATCAACCAAACTAAAATAACCGACGTACACTTTGATACACTCATTTGCTAAACCCTTGAAAGCCCTTTTAACACCTTCATTGACAATTCAAACTGGCAGATCCTTATTATGCATTCAGGAGGCTGCGCGGTCGTCCTTTCGCTTTCTACTACAATTTACGACGTTTTTGAAGACATGGAGCCGAGCAATAAATTTATAGCTTAGCCCCTTGTCACGTATCAAATATCTTTGACGACAAATTATTTGTATCCATGTCAACAAATTGGATTTTCTGGGAAGCTGAATTAATAAATGATTTCTTATATTTACGCGGACATTCGTTATTATGAGTTCAGCGTCGCGCGTGAGACGTGCTGAGAGTACTGATGCAACGGAAGTGTCATAACGAAAGCAGCAACAGAAACAGAAGTTAAGAGTAAATTTTAGCAGAAATAGAAACAGAAATGGATGCAGAAGTAGAAATGTAGACTCTATGTTAAAAGTACAATTTATGTCAATTATATTTTTTTTATTAAATTAACATTTAAAATTAAGTCGCAGTAAGTTATATTTTATGAAAAGTAGTTTGGCCGCTTTTACACCTAGAAATCTGTTTCGGTGTTCTTCATGTTTAAGAATTTTCGCTAAATAATTGCAATTGCAGTGACGCTGCTATAAATAAAAAAAATATTTCGAACACGTATAAAGTTCGCCAACACGCATTGGGGCAGCGCTGCGGACACTTACTTGCCCTAAAACTCTCAGAAATGAGAAAAGACCTGTACCATGTAGTGGGACGTATATAGGCTGCTAATAACTAATAGCTTTTTATATGTACTCGAACTCCATATTCACCCTCGCTATTACATCAGTATTGATAGATCGAAAATCGTGGCAAAAAAACACCGATTCATATCAATGATGATACGCGAGGTTATTGATATTCATGTTTTATGTTATTTAAGTTTTTCTTTTGCAAAAATGAGACCAAAAATTCAAGAGTACATTTCTCCCAGTAGTTACAATTAACCTAATAAACTTACATAAGTGAGAAGTCTTAGGCAGCTTATTTGCATTACACGCAGTCTTGTCTTCTAAATAATTATCGATTCACCAGCACCACAGTCATTCAATTTTTGATTTCACTGATTAAGTTAATCGTTCTTGGGGCGATGTATACGTTTTTCTTTTTCACCAAAATCCCTGATAATATACAAACTTTGTCCTCCGCAAAGTTCAAAAACTTTATTAAGCGCAGATTGTATGAAAAAGGTGTTTTATTGTAAATGATAATCACCCAGGTATGTGAGGTGATCACTAACAAGCTATTTCTAAATTGTTTTGTTTAGTTAATTGTGTGTTGCGTAAAATAATATTATATGATTGTAAACTGTTCTTCTTTTTTCACATTGAAGTAATATGTACTTACGTACTAGAACAGCTATCTCAAACAAAATATCTGCGCTACTCTGTGTTCGCGCGGTTGTTTTTTTATCATAGAATAACATACAGTAGAATGACCCGTAGGTAATAGTAAATTGTATTGTTAAATAGGTAAATTATATCGAGAACAATATTTAAATTTTGTCATTTATTTTGTATATTATATTTGCTTATTTAATATAATATTACATAATATTATATCACAATTACATTTTAATGATATTTTTATCTGAATATTTTAAAAGGTAATTTAATTAAGTCAAATATAACTCTATCTATGTTTTACATATAACATAACTCAATATTTAAATTAGAATAAAAGTCGTTCATAAATGCTAGGCACGCGAGAGTTAAAAAATGGACGAATTTATACCAGGATTTGATGTGGAACCTGAATTAGGATTTAAACATGAAAAATTTTGCCAAATTATACATCTTTTTCAACTTACATATGTTTCTACAAAAAAAATAAGTATAATAATATATCTCTTTTACAGAAATACGTCCTATACTTAAGTGCCCACAGAAATGTCGCATCTGAACATATTCATTTCATAATCTATATTCCATGACATAAGATGGCGTCTTAGGAATAATTTGTTTTATTATTAATACATAATACGTTTTTATCGACTAAGTATCTTATTAACCGATGAAAAGTAATTCCTTGGTTTTTACTGACATTTCTTGAATTATTTGTGCAATATCTAAGTACACACGACGGCATATTTTTATCAAGAGATATTTTTTTAAATCAACACAACACGTGACAACTCTATAAGCGCCTAGCGAGTGACTGATTAAAGTGCGGTGTATGCACCGCAGTTGAGTGGAACAGAGTAGCTGAATGCAGTGTCGCTTCTAGTACGTAGTACATAATAGCTCAATGTTTTTTCAAAAGAAATGTCCCGATGGCTTTCTTACTTTTACTTCCCGGGGCAGAGGTTTTCCGAACCAGTAGTAAATTAAACAAAAGCGTGTCTTTCAATAAGTATTATTTATAATATACATTGAATAAAAAGTTTATATTTCTATTTAACTTTAGAACAGATTGAGAGAGACACAATGATCACTTCGTCACCACTATATAAATGCTATTAGTTGATTTATAGAAAGTTCTTTTCACTCAATAGCTCGTGGGTCCTCACTCACGAGTCTATTTCGATGACGCTGTAAAGGCTACAGGCCAAACAGCATACACTTTTAGAAAAAAAAGAATACCAGTAGATAACTGGTGACCCATTTTAATGAATACGAGGAATTCCATCTTAGACCTCAGGGGAGACAACGCATCTGCATATTAATTCTTAATCAAGGATAGATAACTGAGGGCCACAGCGTCCATATTCCATCATGTGGACTGTGTTCCGTTTGTTACCCTCAGTATATAGAAAATCCGTTTGAAAACATATTATAACTTATACTATCTATCTTAACTTTTTGGAACCTTCAAATACTATGTCTATTTCGGATCCGCATTCAGTACGTGGGATTTTAATCAAAGAGTGGAATTAGCATCAACGCTTGACACGGCCATTGTTTCGTTCCGAGAGCGTTTTCGTCACAGTTCTTTTAATAGAATAAGTGACAAACGAGCACACAGTCCACCTGATGGTAAGTGGTTGCTGTGGTCCATAGACATCTTCAACTATTCTCAATTTATATACGAAATTATTATGCAAAGGTTAAAACTAATTTGAAGCTTTATTTATAAATATGGTATTTCTTTGAAAAAAAAAAACAATCGTCACCCCTTCAATTAACTAACATGTAATCATATATAATATAAAAAAATTACATTAGATGAAAATAAAATGCCTTACCTTCTTTTTTTGAAGTTACATAATCGGTTAAAAAGTATCCTGTGTGTCTATATGTTTTTTTTTATAGGATAGGGTGACAAACGAGCACACAGTCCACCTGATGGTAAGTGGTTGCTGTGGCCCATAGACATCTACATCTATCCTCGATTACGGTTGCGTTGTCACCCGTGAGGATTAAGATGGAATGCCTCGTTTCTAGTAAAAAGTGTCTACGGTTCTCTACACTCACCATACGAAACAGCAGCATTAAGCTACTATTTTACTTTATACCAACGGGTATTCTGTGAGAGCATGGTCCTTCCCCGGTCCAGTCGACCCATTCGTGCTACAACTATACTACTAATATAACTACAGCATGGCTCTACTACGTATATATTACAAGAAACTTACGTACATGAAACTTTATTTATCCAGTGAAATGTGAAAATAAATGTTTTAAATCGATCTAACGTCAATCAGATTGGCCATCCGACCCTTTTTTCTACTGACACTGTTAAGCTTGATAGGCAACGGGATTTGAAAATGCGTGAAATGTAACATAGAAATGGTATTATACAAACAAAGCTTCAGAAGTTTGTTTTTCACGTATTCCCTTTTGTTACGATGTTTTGATAAAAATATTGTATATGCTTGTTTTTATCAGGGTATCATAAAATCGTAGATTTTTGTCTTACGGTCGTCAGCGCGACTTCTAATCAAGAGGTCCCGTTTTCGAACCCTGGATCGGATAAATAAATCAGGTTTTTGTATTTCTGTTAAGAAAGTCTCAGTAGGAGTCTGGAGTCTGGAAGTTGGCTTTGTTGGTTTGAGTTGTTCCTGCGTTTCATCTCTCTCCGGTCGTGTCGGATTGTCGTCCTGTCGGACTATGATTGTGAGGAAATAGAGAGCACAGTTGTGTCTGCGTGTACACTTGTGCACTTCGTATAATCCTCTTCTTTTTTTTATAGAATAAGGGTGACAAACGAGCACACTTTCCAACTGTTGGATAGTGGATGCTGTGTCCCATATATATATATATATATATATATATATATATATATATATATATATATATATATGTTTTGGACACAGCAACATCCACTATATATGTATATATATCTTGAATTAAGAATCAAAATGCAGATGCGTTGTCATTGCGGAAGACTAAGGTGGAATGCCTAATTTCCAGTAAAAAGCGTCTCTAGCTCTCTACACTCACTAAACGAAACACTGCAACATTAAGCTGCTATTTCACGCTGGTATTCAACATCTGTGCCTGGTAATCCTTGCTAGTCTTTGTTAAAACTTGCCACCGTAACCGAAAGAACATTATTGTATAATAATACATTTTGAGGGTATATTTATTTTAATATGTTTTTACTATCACACTCAAGCAAATGTAGGTTGATAATGATTACAATCGCAAGGGTAGCTATAAACAAAGCTAGCTATTAAGTTTTAATAGCGAGGTAAAGAGAAGGAAGAGATTTCCATCTGTCCCTACTAATAGGGAACTGAGCAGAAAATTGATACCTGGACGAACTAGTAGAAGTGGATGGAGCAAAATGATTATTTTTTCTATATTTTATTTCGTTCATTACAACACATTGAAATTGCCATTTATAGATCCCTCTATATTTGCCATAGTTGACACGTATACCGGATGGTTCTCATGGTGGTTTGGTACTTACAGGTCTCATATGTGAGTTCTATGGACGCCACACACGGTCAGTTCAACTGATCATTCCAACTGATCGGTTCAAACTAAAACTATTGATATTTTTTTAAATATTGAATTTTCGATATTTCATAATTATAAATATATCAATATCGGAGTTTTGTATATAAGTTTATTTATGGATATATCTAAAATCCAATATTTCAAAAAATATCAAGTTTTAGTTTGAACTGATCAGTTGAACTGACCGTGTGTAGCGACTATTATACTCTTATAACAAAAAAGAATACGCCTACTGTATTATTTGTTTGGCATTTCATAAAAGGCGACTAATGGAATTTTGTGTTTGTGACTGAGTACGCGATTTATAATCTATAAAATAATATGTTGTTTTGGCTTGACGTAGTCAAAATGACTCGCTTATTTATTTGGACTGTTTCTGCAGCATGTGCGCTGAAATCAATGTGCTGGCCATCTTTTGTTTGTTTCCATCTGCTAGCTCATAAGGTGCCCAGGGCACGCTATATACTCGTACCAATGGATTCTTGTGGCCCTGACACTACACGCCATAAAAACATGCATTAATTTATTAATGTTTTTCTATGTCAAAAACAAATAATACATATATTAATTACAAAAAAAAAACACACGACGCAGTTTTTTCTAGTTTATAAACTTACTCAATAATAAATAAACAATTTTTCTAATAATTAATTTAGGAGAAACTGTGCCGTGTACTGCTTATGTGAATTCACTAAATTGACATATAAACGAATAAATAAATAAAAATAAAAAAATCCTTTATTTTCTAGAGTATTATTACAAATATTTGTCAAGTTTTCCCTTTAAGTAGTCATAGACACGTGTGTTGGGGATAACTCGCTACTTCTCTTACGATTGTCTAAATAAAACTATCCATATTATATTATATCTAGAAAGTTAGAATGGTTAGCATGCATAATGCAGCTCTAGTGCGCGTGATGAACTATGCTCATGTAAGCGCGCATGTTAGTATAAATGTGCGTAACCTAAAGTAATATTATCAGTATAGTATCAGTAATTCGTACAGTATACGGGCTATCGAAGTTTACTGCTGAAGAGAAATCTCCCAATATTTAGCTTCCCAAGGGCCACAATATCCAGGCTGGGCTTTCAGCCACAGCTTTTTAAAAACAATCTATTTGTAGATATCGTTCTTAGGAACACGCTACTGCCTATCAATTAGCATGATTTCTTGTGTCGCATTTTACAACACCCTCGGAATAAATTAACCTATAGATTTAAAAAACACTTTGAGTATTTTTCTATTAAACTTTTAACTATCGTTTATTTACACTTTTTTAAACATTTTATATTATTTCAACCATACACAAATCCTACCAAATATGTCGAAAATTGAACCTCCTTTTAGAAGCGTACTAAAATGGAATTGAATCGACGTTATTTCCAATAAACCAATTAAGTCAAGAAATCTATATAAAAAGTAGCTTTTTACTTACAGAGGTGCTGGCAATATCGACGTTTGCTTTATCCGGCTCCAACTCAAACCGCGTATTGATGTCCGAGCAAAAAGGGTTGAAAAGGAAATCACGCGTTTACATTTACGTTTTTTAATATTCCCGGGGGTTGAAAAGGCTTCTATATTAAAAGTACGGGAGACATTCAGATGCTTCTAATAAAGAATCTACGATCCTGCAGATAGGAAATGAATGTGTATTACATATATGTTCCTACTATTTGCATTTGGTTTAAGAGATTCTACCATTTTTTTATTAAACTATCTGACTGTCCACCTGATGGTAAATGGCTGTTCAGCCCTTGTGCATCTGTAATCAACTTCAAACAAAAATGGAGGCTACTGATATGTTGTCACCTCTGAGGACTAAGATGGAATGACTACCAGAATGTATTAAATGTTATTATACTGGCTCAACCCGCTTGCCAAGCGGGAAAATTATGGTAAATACTAAATATCACCTCTATAAGGCAAGCTATAGGGGAGGCTGTAACGCTATACTGCTATACCCTTATAGCCCTGTACCCTTACAGCCGTATACCCTTGAAGCCTGAACTACTTTTTTTGGCTTGTACCTACCCAGATAGACATCTTTGCAAAAAACCTCTGGAGACTTAAATGAAATACAACCCCCGCCAAATTGTATTTAATGTTAATACTAGCTCTCTATACCGTACTGCTATTTAGCGGATTAAAATTATAAGGGGTTGATACCTATCCGTAAGATGGACTTCTATGTTAATTTAACCCCCATCTCGTAAAACACTTCCCCTTATTTGGTTATTCTAAGCCCATCCATCAGAAATTCTAAGTAGCGAAACGTCTAACTACGTGAAAAGTGTGACAAGTGGTAGGCGTCTCATTAGTGAAACGCCTTCAAAGTGTTACAGAACAGTAATTGTGTAATTGTATGAGTTGTGTTTTTGGCATTATAATGACAAAAACGAGTATACCTACGTACGTTCTTATGGCCTTACTATATATATATATATATATATATATATATATATATATATATATATATATATATATATATATATAAACTGAATTGCCTCATGTATGAAAGATCATCACTTGCGAAAGGCTGCATCGATTTAGAAGACTTTTTTACTTATGTTTAAGTCACTGATGGGTTTAGGTTCACTAATAGTCACGGTAATGGAGATCCAGTAATCACTCGAGCGAAGCCTGGACGAAATGCTTGTTAAATACAAGACAATTTTGACACTTTTAATTGCTTACGTGGAAATGAAATAAGAATTTGGTTTACAGCATCTGATGAGCAAATGTATGATACTCGCAGGTCTTCTATCTAAAGTCGCAAATCATTTCATATTCCATTACTCAGTAATTCAATACACCTTATAAATCGTGTCGCATACGTCCGGTGTATCACCGTCGACCCCCTTATCGACCCGCGGTATAAATTCGGTCGTACCTGAATTATTAAGCTACTCAGATGTCGACTGTGACGTGTAACTCCGACTCCACGTGTATAGAATTTGTTTGACACATTTTAGGTACGTTGCACATACATATATTTATATAAACACTCACGCCTGTTACATAGAGGGGCAGCCACGTTTGGGGTACGTTTTTCTGTGTCATTTGATTTCCTGTTGTTAAATATTTAAGTAGAAAGGAATACCCCTCTGTTTACAATTTTGACAGTCTAAAAGGACTGTCAAAATTGTACTTTAACTTATTACCTCTGTATAGGTCAATGCGAAATGTAAGATTATTCAATATTATATAATTTTATACGTGGTAGAGTCAGCTGCATATATTATGGTTATGGCAAGAATGGGTCGGCTCGACCGGGGAAGGACCATGCTATCACAATATACCATCGTAAAATAGCAGCTTAATACTGCTGTATCTCGTATGTTGAGAGTAGGGATCTCAAGACCCCTTTTTACTGGAAACGAGGCATTCCATTTTAGTCCGCAGTGGTGACAATACATCTGCGTTTAGATTCTTAATCAAGGATAAATGTAGATATCTATGGGCCTCAGCATCCACTTACCATCAGGTGGACTTTGTCTCCCTTTGGGCTCGTCACCCTTATTCTATAAAAAAAATGATAGCCACTAGTACAACTAGTTACTAAGCACGCTAGTTGAGAATATAAGAAAATCTAAATAAGGACTAAGAATATCCAGCTAGCATGGTTCAGCTAGCCAGTTCCGTGGGTCTCGTATGAGGCGACAGATACGTCAATACGCGAAGTATTTAACTTTTTTATTTTTATTTTATTTTATTTTATAGGACAGGGTGACAAACGAGCACACAGTCCACCTGGTGGTAAGTGGTTGCTGTGGCCCATAGACGTCTACACTACACCTATCCTCGATCACGAATCGAAATGCAGATGCTTTGTCACCCGTGAGGACTAAGATGGAATGCCTCATTTCCAGTAAAAAGGATCTCCGGTTCTCTACACTCACCATACGAAACACAGCAGCATTAAGCTACTATTTCACGCTTGTATTCTGTGAGAGCGTGGTCCTTCCCCGGTCGAGGCGACCCGTTCATCATCATCATCATCATTACAGCCCTTCACAGGTCCACTGCTGAACATAGGCCTCCCCCAAGAAATGCCACAAAGCAGAGGTATTTTGAGGTATACCTGACGAGAAGATGTGTCGTAATTTCCCGAACGCTGCCCAGCCGAGTTGAATCCGTCGAATGACCTCTCGGTCGAAGTTGGGCTTACCTAGTCGGACTATTTACCCCAGGTAAACGTACTCGTCAACAACTTCGAGCATAGTGCTCCCAACAACTACCGGCATAGGTGTTACATGGACATTAAACATGATCTTTGTTTTGTCCATGTTCATCTTAAGATCTATCCGTTGGGAGACACCATTGAGGTCATTGAGCATAGTGCTAAGGTCCTCCAGCGATTTTGCCATAAGGAGTATATCGTCGGCAAATCGAAGGTGAGTGATGTACTCGACAACTTAACATCAGACATATGTTTACAGTTTGCGACAGACTATCCTAGACTCTTGACTGACATTCTTAACCGCTGTCTTGCACTCCAACACTTCCCTAACCAGTGGAAAACCGCTTTTGTCAAAATTATCCCGAAGCCGGGTAAGTCTGACTACAGCGCATTAGAGTCATTTCGTCCTATTGGCCTGATACCTGTGTTCGGCAAGCTGCTGGAAAAACTGTTAATTAGAAGAGTCACATACCATGCACAACGAAATAATCTGTTAAACAAATTTCAGTTCGGTTTCCGGGAACAGACCAACACGTGCGAAGCTATAAACACTGCGCTCGATATAATAAGACAAGCTAAAAGTAATAAGCAACTAAGTATCGCTATATCTCTAGATATAAAAGCAGCCTTTGATAACGCTTGGTGGCCGGCACTTTTCCACCGATTGCGGCATATCCAATGTCCTAATAACATCTTTGGACTCATTCAGGATTATGTCCGCGATCGGGAGGTCATTCTCGACTTTGCAGGGGGGCGGGTCACCAAGACGATGTCTAAGGGCTGCATCCAAGGCTCCACGTGCGGCCCTGTTCTCTGGAACATAATATTAGACGAATTACTCGACACCAAGCTTCCAGCGGGTTGCCACATACAGGCCTTTGCGGACGACGTCCTGCTGGTTGTTACGGCCGCGAGTGCGGGCAAACTGGAAAGCGCTGCCAACTTGGCTCTCCATCACATAATCGAGTGGGGAAGAAGCGTCAAGTTGGCATTCGGCCCTACCAAGACTAAGCTCATTGCCTTCACTCCTAAGGCTAAGACAGCCAGCATTAACATCGACGGACACCGACTTTGTTTTGTTCCAGAGGTGAAACTTTTAGAGTAATCCTCGATGAGAAATTGAATTTCGGTAAACATGTGAAACACGTAGTTAACAGGGCCGTGCGGATCTTCAACACGCTCTGCATGTACTCGAGACCCACTTGGGGAGCCCATCCTGAAAACATCAGCACCATCTACCAGCAGGTCATCGTGCCAACGATCACCTACGCTGCGGGAATTTGGGGTCACGTCGCCCAGAAAAGGTGCATCAGGAGGGCACTCGAGAGCATGCAGCGCGGGTTTGCCATCAAGGCTATTAGGGGATTCCGTACGGTCTCCACAGCCGCTGCACTAGCGTTAGCCCAATTCGTACCTCTGGACCTGAAAGTCCGAGAAGTCTGCGCTGTGGAAAGGGCTCGGCTCCGGGGTATCTCTGACCACATCCCCAGCGATATTCCGTTAGAAAAACCCACCCCCGTCTCCGAGCTACTTCATCCCGCCCAACGTATCTCCCTAACGAACAGAACCTATACAAATTACCTATCAATTCAACCTCTACATGGACAGACCACACACTGTATATTTACGGATGGAAGTAAACAGGAGGATGGTGCAGTGGGGGCCGCATTTGTTGGATATCTTCCAACAAATCTTGATGAAATAGCCTTCACCAAAAAATTTAAACTGCATTACACATGCACAGTGTTCCAAGCCGAGCTGTTTGCCATTTTACAGGCATGCAGGTGGATCAGAGAACACAAATATGCGCACACAATCATTTACACTGACTCACTCTCATCCATACATGCCATACAGAACAGAAGCAACACACACCCCATTATCACACAAATACACCAAATTATTCATGAACACAGTAAAATAGGCATCATAGAGTTGGGATGGGTCAAGGGTCACTCAGGCATAGCTGGTAATGAGGCAGCAGACATTGCTGCGAATGCCGGCTCAAAGTTACACAGACGGCCTGATTACTCGGCCTATCCCATTTCGTACCTTAAACAAATCATCAGAACTCAAAACCGTGGAACTTGGCAAGCTAGGTATTATAGCGCAGAACAGGGCCAACATACCAAACGACTGCTTCCGACACTGGAGGATATCGAGAGGCTACGCACCCTCACCAAACCAAGTTTTTACCTCACCCAGGTGCTCACCAACCACGGTTTCCACAAATATTATTTATGCCGTTTTAAAATAACCGATAATAATTATTGCCCATGCAACAATTACACCCCACAGACGCTGGAGCATCTTATAGAGCATTGCCCTGCATTTTCAGTACAAAGACTTAGTCATGTGATGAGGTGTGAAAACTTAAGAACCTCTCCGTTTAACCTGATTAACTTAATGAAGAAGGAATCCCTTCTGGATTCCTTCATGCAATTTGTTAATAGCATCATTAAAAACCTCAAAAACTTTAATAAAAGCTGTACATATGTAAATAGAAACAACTAGTTATTAAGTACCTTTTCTTTAAACTAATCTTTAAATAAAAATTATTCATAGTTATTGTATTACATATGTCATTTAATTTTTTTTGGACTAAGATTACCCCTCATACTCTTAATATTTTACCCCATCGTTAACAAAGCATTTGGCCATGTTTGGGAATAAGATTACCTCTAGTTTTATTTTATATCATTTTGTCCATAGTAATTTAAGAATACCATTTTGTTTTATTTTGTTGCTCATGGAACAAAGACTTCTCACAGTCTTCTTTAAATTTTCTACTTGACTGTGTCATTATACCATGTTATTTTGTGCCTAGAATTAAGATTACACTTGATTTATTTTACACTCATTTTATTGTTATTATGTTATTTTGTTATATAAATGTTATTATTGTGTTTAGTATTAAGATTATCCTGTGTGTTTATTCCATTTAAATTTTATTTTATTCGAATTTAACGGTCTTAATAACAATTTGTATATGTTTAGACATAAGAATACTTTATATGTTACTTTGTCAATTTCATTGTCACTAAATTATTCCGTCATTTTTGTGTTTAGATTTAACATTATTCTGTGTATTTATTTCCTTTAAGTTCACTCTCTTTATGCTACTCTGTACTCTGTCCGTATTTAGTGATAAGACTACACTATTCCACTTTTGTTTTATATTATAGGGTTATTTAACCAGTTTGTGATCATTGTACCAATTCATTACACTAGAGACATTATATAACAGCTCTAGTTTAAAGTTAAGACAATTTTTTTTGTTTTTAGTTTTTATTTTAAATTTCATTTCATTATTTTCATTTTATTGTCATCGCGTTTTTAGTCTAACGGGGTGCGCGGCATGCGCGAGTCTATAAATAACAAAACGTCAATGTCAATCAAACGATTATTTTCACCGAACAACACCTATGTATAATATGTTAAAAAAAAATGTTGAGAATTGTAGTAATATGAGGAGAAGGAAAGCGCGTTATGTATCAAATCGCAGAAACGCGCAACCAGCTCCGTACGTGTAATAGTTATATTAAAAAAAAAAATTTTAAAACAAAGCGAAACTTATCTGTGGAATCTGACAATATACTCCCGTCGGTGGGGGTGTACCCTCCGGCGGAAATTCGATATACCGACAGTCAACTTGGCACCGCTGAAGGGACTGTAACACCGCCCAAATTTCGACGGAATAAAAGGCTTTCTCATAGTCCACATATGCCAGGCAAAGTGGCAGATTGTACTCTTTGGTCTTCTGTACAATCTGCCGCAGGGTATGTATGTGGTCTATGGTACTAAAGCCTTTTCGGAAACCGGTTCGGGAGGCTGGAAGTCGTCGAGTCTGCGTGCGAGGCGATTCGTAATGACTCTCGAAAACAGCACGTAGACGCGGCTCAGAAGGGAAATCGGTCTGTAGTTCTTCAAGAGAGCGTTGTCGCCTTTCTTAAAGAACAAGACCACCGCGCTTCTGCTCCACGCCTCCGGAGTAGTGCCACCATGGAGGACGGAATTGAAGAACTTCTGAAGGACTTTAAGTACCGGTGTTCCACCCGCTTTCAGAAGCTCCGCTGTAATTCTATCCTCGCCCGGGGCCTTGCCGTTTTTAAGGTGGTGGAGAGCCATTCTAATCTCGCTCAGACTGACGTCCGAGATATCATCGGAATAGTGTCGGATAAGACTTGCTCTTGGATCGTTACTCACACTTGCGTGTGGCTCCAACGATGATGTGTACAGCTGCCCATAGAACCTCTCAATCTCACTCAGAATCTCAGGTGTCCCGATGTTGCCACACTCAGTCTTCAGCTTTGACAGTTGGCTCTTTCTGGCAGACAGATCTCTGGCAAAGACTTTGGAGTCCTGGTTCCACTCGATCGCTTCTTTAATACGAGCAGTATTAAAGTTGCGAAGTCTCGCCGCATACATTTGGAGATCTGTCTGTTCGGTTGCCTGTATGCTGTCAAATCTGTTGACGATTGCAGCCTCATCTCCCGTCTAACAGCCATGAGATTAAGAGTGTGATCGGAGAGTTTTTGTGTTCTTCTGCGGCGGGTCTTGCAGAACTTAGCTCCGACCGCATGGACAGTTTCCACGAGCTTGTCATTCGTGCTACAACTATACTACTAATATAACTGCTGCATGGCTCTACCACTTAAAATAACAAAACAACAAACCAAAGCATACGTGATATTGGCTAAATACAGCGGAGCCGTCCTCTCAAAGTTATTTGTAGAGTGTCCGACAGTTATCTCTACTCTGATTTTCCATTTCATTTATACAATTAAAAAACCTAGTGCTTGTTACGGCTCGAAGATTATAGAGAGTAATATCATTGAAAGCAGTGAAGCACTTCATCATAGGTAGGCACAACCACATTTGTGAGCACCACTTTCATCGCTGGCTCGTTTCAAGTCCAGTCCAATAATAAGCATTAATATACGTGGGCCATTCAGAAAGCTTAGTAACTGGAAAAGAAGTTCCATGGTCAAAGTTTTTATTATTAAATCGTCGTAAGAAGCGACAGAGGAAAATAAAATAGGAGATGAGGCAGCGGCATCTTCCTAGTCTTCCTCGTAACAACTTTAAAAAAGCTGCGTTTGCCAACTCGTCTGCCAAGCGTGCCAACTAACGTAAATATACCCCTATCTCAATCTCGAACTATAGGGGAAACCTATGTTCAGCCGTGATCCTTTTAAAGCCTGATTGATTAGAGCATACCTAAGTGTACTTGGTTTTTGCATAGCATCCCACGAGTCCTCGGTTGGCCGATTTTATGTGGCTTTAAAATATTTTTTTTTAATTCGTTATACATGCAGGTTTCCTCATGATGTTTTCTTTTACCGTCTGATACGTAGTAAGTTGACACTGAGAACTTATATGAACAATTTCATTGGTACCAGCGGTGATCGAACACGGGATTCTGGCGTAGTGTATTATTTACTGCGTGTGCTAAATGTTTGCAATGGAGCGTTAATGCAATGCACGTGACGGCTTTGATATCGATCTATGGCATACGGTCGGCCGGATTTGAATTATTAAATTGTATGCCATTTGACACTGAATAGCAAGATTCTAATGATTAAAAATGAAGATGAATCTTTCGGATGTAGTTAAGGATTCTGAATACTAAAGTTAAAGTTACAGCTTATATACGTCCCACTGCTGGGCACAGGCCTCCGCACATTACTGAGAGGGTTTTCGGGCAAAGAAGTATCCGTCGCGCTGCCCCAATGCGTGTTGGCGAACTTCACATGTCTTTCAAATTGTTTTTTCTTATTTCTCTGATCAGGTTTACACACGATGTTTTCCTTCACCGCCGAGCACGTGGTAAAATAGCACTTTAAATTGCAATTAACAATTTCATTGGTACCGGCGGAGGTCGAAACCGGGTTGCTCGCTTTCTATAAAATTTACAGCGAACGCTAACCATATGAGCTACCACGGCTATTCTGAATACTGAAATTAAGAAATTCGGTTAACGACTGGCAGTTATATATCTTTATGCTCCTTTAAAGGGAAGCAGGACCCCTTCAGCTTTTAAGAAAGTGACCTTCTTACCGCTACCGTGACAGCTTATTAAATTGCTCTGCTGTAGATAGGTCTCCCGCATAGATTACCTTATATATATATATATATATATATATATATATATATATATATATATATATATATATATATATATATATATATAAATTATATATTAGGGGATACTTCCCATAATTGGCACGCTTGGCAAGCGAGTTGGCAACCATAATTTATTTTTATTTTTAGTCGTTATTAGGAAGATGCCGCTGCCCATCTCCTGCTTTGCTGTCGTGTCTTACGACACCCACGAGACCTTCTTAGCTTTAGAGAATCAGAGGCGCTTTTTACTGGAAACAAGACATACCTGTATAGTCCTCAGGGGTGATACAATGAATAATTAATTAAATTAAAATCGTGCTATAGTTTTTGCCGTCATTTTAAAACGTAGCAATTTCACGCGTCGACGAACCAAAATATTACTCAAACTGCGTATCGATTTGATAAGCGTACAATGAGAATTATGTGAAAATTTACGTATTTAAAGGTTTAATGTTATTTTTTGAAACTTACATCATTTTAAAAAGAAATAACAGTGCGAATTAAGCTAGGAGATGGCCAGCAGCATTTTCCTGATAAGAGCATAAAATTGTGGTTGCCAAACCGTGTGATAGTGTGAAAACTATTTCAAGTTTGGCTTCGGCACTGTGTGCCGCGGGTTCGAATCCCTCACATATGAAGTTTTTTAATGGCCTACAAATAAGCGTTCCAGATATGGATGTGTGACCTTGTGCAATTTATGTACGTATATCGCCTTTACGATATGATACGATAGAGGAAGTCCTAGTGTGTGGTTAACCCCACAAGTTTTAAAAAGAACAAAACAAAGTATCCAATTTGAGGCTAATCTGTGGGACGGCCTATGTTTAGCCGTGGACTTTTGATGATAAAAAAGGGAATTGATAAATTCACTTCTCTTTTTTATCATTCCTATGAAATAATTAAACAATATGATATTATAATCTTGCCCATATCAAGCCTGGTCCAAATTAGCCAGCCTCTTGCAGTTTTACAGGATACATTGTTGACCATGGGCTGCAGTAGCCACGTACCATCAGGTAAACTGTTTTTGAAATCTTTTTTAAATAATCCAATTCAGAATACTAACAATTTTTTTTGTTGCAGGTAAATGCAGTGACATTTGGAGGAAGACGCTGACTACTTGGTTCCGTGAGAATGAATGAATGGCGAGAAGCAGAGACGAAATAAGAAATAATTGTCGTTCCATTTTAATCCGTGGGAATGACAACACATCTGCATTTTGATTCTTAATCGAGGATAGATGAGGATGTCTGGGGATTTACCATTAGGTGTACTGTGTGCTCATTTGTTACTATTACCCTATTTAAAAAAAAACAATATTTATTTTCATAATAAAAACAAACTAATAAACCTAAATCATGACACAGTCCTACTCTCCGCGGTTTAATGCCATTGCATCGGTGAATCACTGACCTCTATATATACAAGTACGCTGGACTGGCTATACACCGTGACATGGTGAAGCGATTTGATTTCCGCCATTTTGGCGCTGACAGCAGAAGTGCACGTCCACGGAACTAATACTAGGGATAAGACAGTGTACCAAATTATATCGATAAAAATTCTATACCCTACCTATACCTAAATAAATAGAATGGACTCTATGGATAGATGGACTCTACCCGTAACGTCCATTCTATTTATGTATCATATTAATATAATACCATTATCATTCATCATCATTAAAACCCTTCACAAATCCACTGCTGAACATAGGCCTCCCCCAAGGAATGCCACAAAGCACGGTCCTGAGCTACCTGCATCCATTAACTTCCTGCATGTCTTACCAGGTTTTGACTCCATCTAGTGGGGAAACATCCTACATTTCACTTGCCAGTACGAGGCTGCCACTCGAGAACCTTTTTTCCCCATCGGTATTCGGTTCTGCGAGCTATATGACCGGTCAAATGCCGCTTCAGCTTACTAATCCATTGGACGATGTCGGTCACTCTGGTTCTGCTGCAGATATCCTCATTCCTAAGTTTGAACCCTTGAGCATAGCCCTCTTCATAGCTCGTTGAGCGACTTCGAGCTTGCTCATACGGCCAGGCAGTCATGAAAGACCTCGTCTCAGATCCATATTTCATCACTGGCAACACGCATTGGTTGTACAATCTAGTTTTGAGGTATTCCTGACGAGAAGATGTGTTGTAATCTACCGAACGCTGCCCAGCCAAGTTGAATCTGTCGATTGACCTGTCGTGATCTGACAGGTCAATCGACGGACCTACCTAGTCGGACTATTTGTCCCAATAAAAATTCTCATCAACAACTTCAGCTAAGTGCTCCCAAAAACCACCGCCATAGGTGTGACATGGACATTACACATGACTTATGTTTTGTCCATGTTCATCTTAAGACCTATCCGTTGAGAGACACTATTGAGGTCATTGAACATAATGCGTAGGTCCTCCAGGGATTGTGTCATAAGGACTATATTGTCGGCAAATCGAAGGTGAGTGACGTTCACGACATTGACGTTAATACCGTATCCTTTCCAGTCCGGTAGGTTGAAAACGTTTTCCAATGCAGCGATAAAGTATTTCGGAGATATTACGTCACCCTGTCTTACACATCTCTACAGTTGGATTAGTTTTGTACTACAAAATAAAAATAAAAACATAATTTCTAGAATAATTTATTGTCAACCGTTCATTTTGTTTTAGTATTATAAAAAACAAATCAGCTGCTATAATAACGCCTATTCTAATCAACTACAGGTCTGTCTATTGACAGTAAAATATTTTCTACTATATAAAAATTTATGTGTGTTTTCGTACTTTCTACGATGCCATATCATTCATCAGATTGCGGTAAAACTTAGTCAACTTATTGGTTGCACTTGTGCGAAGGTTACACGCATGGTACAATTAACTGAGACTAGGTGGCGTGCGTATCCTTTCTACTGACTATTTATTTGAAAGTTATAGAAAGTTATATATCATTCTAATTCAATGATTGTATTATCATTCCTAATTATACAATATAACTGTTCCACATTTTTAACGATATTTCCACAATTATTTCTTCTGCGGCAGCAATGAGCCGGGTATGAGCTAGCAAGATAATATAAAAAATATAAACTTTGAATTACATAGTTATCAGTTATTTACAACATCATTCTCGAAATAAAAATTACAATATTAAAAAAATAACTGAAATTATTAATTACCGAGCCCGATATGTGAATGGAGCCATGGAGAAACGAGCACTTGGAAGCATCAAGTGGTGCAGCCTCACCAAAGTCGCGAAAAACAGTCGAGTGGCGCATCGCCAATCGCCATACCAACACTCCTCTTCCAGCGGTACAGGGAGAGGAATCTCGTCTAGCCGCAGCCCACTAACACACATCGAACGTGGCTCGACATGATCAAGCGACCTTTCGACACTTGGCTATGGCCCTTGAGTTTGGTGGAAAATGAGGAAAGAAGAAATAAAAAAAAAACATTCGAAATAATAATCTAATACATAGTACTTGGTAGTTGGTAGTGCTTGGTACTGGTACTACCAGAAAATATTGTCGGTATACTGCATTTTTTCAAAGTGGTGCAGTTCTCATGTCTAATAAAACAGTCGTCTGTGAAATGTTTGGAACAAATATGATCATTTTGTTTCGGACGCCAATTCACAATATTTATGATTTTAAGCCATAATTTTAGTCTAGGTTCAGTTGGAAACCTTTTAATTAATAAACATTTGATAATCATCTGTTGTTGGTGACTTTGTTTGTTAACAGATATGGGTAGGAAAGAACATCGATAAGTATTATAGACACGGAACTCGACAACCCTATTGAATTTTATTGTTTATCAAAACTCAGTAATATACAGCCAAACATGTTTTTATATATGATATTAAGATTAGTAACAAATTTCTAAGTACTTATATTATCAAATAGTTTTAATTTGTTTAATATTTACTGCAAATTCACTTACTTGTGAAATGTTACACCACTTCCCTTTTGGTAACGAGTTTTACAGATTACGCACCCTCTCATTATTAAAATAATTCTTATTATGTAACTAATATTATACACAATCAAACAACATAAAATACTTTCGTTTTTTAGTTTAAAAGTTCAAAATACAGACTTATTAAATATGACAATATGAATAAGACAACATACTTTGGCATATTATGTCAATTTTATTTTTCAAGACATCCTTAGCGGCGCTTCAAATTGGCACAGTCATTTTGTATGGTATAGCCAGTTCAGCGTACTTGTATATATAGAGGTCAGTGCGGTGAATGCTTATATACGTATCCTTTTTTAGTTTAGAATGATTTAATGTTGTACAAGAGCCTTGATAACTCAGTAGCTAAATTACTCGTCGTAAATTCCTAATTACCCGAACAATCGGGGTTGAAATCCCACAGGGCACCAAAGACACTCGCTGGTATCCTGTGAGGGCGTAGTCCTTCCTCGGTCAAGTCGAGCATGGCTCTACTTCGTAATTCTTTTAATGTTATTCAAAATAACAAAAGATACATTTTCAGTGAAATAAATAAATTAGTTTATGTGATTTACACGAGGTAATACGACGCTATTTAGTTTAATGATGAGAGCTGATTGTCGAGTTTAATATAACAACTACGCCTGTCTGATTAAGTGATTTCGCTTTACATTCTGTATATGACGCTCTGTTATATGTTCACAATGTGATATTAAATTTTGACGTAGAAGTTCTTATGCCTAGGCTACAATAATCGCAATTACACGAATGTTAATGATATCATGTATAACTCGTTAGTCTTCCTTACTTTATAAGGACGATCAATAAACCAAATATTGTGTACGAAATGTTACATTACGTTACCGTTACAGCTTAGTAAAGTCCACTGCTGAACATAGGCCTCCCCCATAGATTGCCTCATAGGGGGGGATATTTGCCATAGTTGCCACGCTTGGCAAGGTTTCTTTATTCGTTATTACGAAGACGCTGCTGCCCATCTCCTGATACGTTCCCCTCTGTCGCCTCTTACGATACCCACGGGATGATACTACCGTGTAGTGGCGGTGTATGAATACCCACTCACTACCCTGTCTCATGTTGTATGACGCCACATTATCGTGGCGACATCAAAACTTCGAGCGAAACCAAGACACGACGCTCCGGTTTCCGTCACTCTCGCAAATGAAAAGATTTTGTCTTCGCGAAGTGTTCGGCTTCTAGTATTAGTAATAGCCCCGGGTCAGGGAGTTGCCGATGTTTGGAAAATGCATAAGACCCGTTGGTCCTGTGCCAGATCTCCCTCCAGTCGTGTTGAATTGCCGCCGGGCTATGAGGGTGAGGGACTAACTGTAATTCTGTCCCACACTGATAGCTGGCCTACATTGAGATTAGCCACCGTAAACGATTCAGTCTGGAGGACATTATTATTATAGGTTATATTTTTTATAGAGTAAAGGTGACAAACGAACACACAGTCCCTATGATGGTAATTGAATGCTGAGGACCATAGACATGTATCCCCGATTAAGAATCAAAATACAGATGCATTATTACCCCTGAGTAAAAAGGATCTCCGGTTCTCTACACTCACCATACGAAACAGCAGCATTAAGTTGTTATTTTATGTTTTTTTATAGGAATGGGTGATAAACGATCACACAGTCTACCTGATGGTAAGTGGTTGCTGTGGCCAATAAACATCTACATCTATCTTGGATTACGAATCAAAATGCAGATGTGTATTCACCCGAGAAGACTAAGATGAAATGCCTCGTTTCTAGTAAAAAGGGTCTCCCGTTCTCTACACTCACCGTACGAAACACAGCATCATTAAGCTAGTATTTTACGCTGGTATTCTGTGAGAACGTTGTCTTTCCCCGCTTGAACCACCCATTCGTGCTACAGTCATAATATAGATGCTGCGTGGCTCTACCATGTAATTCATTATTTAACTGTAAAATCATTCGTTTATAATTGTTAATAATACATAAACTGGCATAAGGGAAGACAGGATAAAATGTAAGCTGGTCCGTATATTGTTCACTATGCTATGTCAGTGTGAGTGGCGACAGTTTTAATTAAATTCTCCGTGCATCATATATTTTGCTCTAATCTACGAGCTAGACGGTTTTACGATGGACTGGTATTTATGGGTTATTAACGAATTTTGACTAAATTCTTTTCATAAATAATTTGCACTTTGGTAACGGTAAATTTTAAGAAATTGCGTAAAACTAATTTTCGGTTCAATTTTAAACGGACATTCAACATATTTTCGACTTTCTGTATATTGTATTGTAGTTCCTCCGGTTTAAAAATATAGTTCTGGTTGGTAAGCAATCATTATAGTATATTTAGTATCCTATTGAAAATCACTTCAATGGTTCACAAATAGAATGAAAATTATTTTGCTGAGATCCGCGTGCTTTTATAATGGTTTCCAATAATTGAATTGTTCATTGGAAAACCCCCTTTATTATAAAATTGTAGATACAGTTGAAATAACAGGCCATGACAGACATGGTTACTGTAGACCATGGATTAGGATTAGTTTATTATTGGATTATGGTCCTTTGAAGAAAGAATCATACAGATGTGAGTGGACAACTAAGTATCTTTTAGGATTCCGTACCCGAAGGGTAACCAGCAGGGCCCTATTACGGAGCCTGCGCTGTCTGTGTGTCTGTCTGTCAGCGGGCTGCATCTCATGATCCGTAATAGGTAGATGGTTGTAATTTTCACAGAACGTGTATTTCTGTTGCCGCTATAACAGCAAGTGGTAAAAATAAATTTGAAATTAAAGGATTTTCTACTAGAAAAAGAAACGTGTATTTTTGGCTTTTTTGATCGATAGTAATATGTATAGGTATTTAAATCTTGTAATCTCGGAAGCTCGGAAGTCCGATTCGCACTTGGCAAAATATTTGTTTATATTTAACCTTACCTCAGACATACTCATATTTTTTATATATAATTTACTATACTATTATATAAGCTACTACTAAATAAAATAGTAGTAGCTTTGCTAGGGTATTATAGTATATTTTGGATTAGATTTAATTTATTACAGAATAATACGAACTATATAAAAACTAAGGAGCGCATCAACCTACCTTAGATTTTGGGTTATGAATACAGATAAGTACACATAGGATTTAGTTTCTAATTTGTACATATTTTATAGCCTTCGTTATCTATAGCATAAACTGGCCAAGCCCCCTAGCCTACAAACGTTTCGTAACAAATCTCTTTCTACGATCGCGCCTTTTATTTGTTTGGACTGACCACCTGACTCGTTCAGTGATGATGCCATTCCTATACAGTGTTTAGTTTTCAACTAGCGTTATCTATCATAAAATAAATCAAAATTTTATTCATATTTTGCTAATTGTGTCTGTACTGTGAATTTGATTTACAATCGATCTCTAAATCGTAGTTTTCTTCTAATTACTTACCTTGTCTAGACGTGTTCTTTGGACTTCTGTAAGGAAGTCTGTGCTGTTAGTATTCCGTTTATATACGTTACTATTTTGATAGACGTTTGTGCTTGTCCCTGCAGTGACACAATGCCTATTGTTGATAACTTTCTAAGTACTAAGAGAATATTTCAAACCGCTATTGAACACAATCAATAAACAATTTACAAACTAACATTTTTATAATGATTTCTTATATTTACGCGAACACTATACATTGATTAAAACTACTTTTACGAATTTTATCGCGTTTTATTTATATTAATTTTAATACCCGACGTTTCGGGTGCTTTCCAGCACCCATGGTCACGGGGGACTGAGGTGACTGACGTCCCGATGTCAAAGTTAACCCGGAGTACCTTCAGCTTTTTAATTATTGTCTTTGGTCCGATCTACGTAGAATGAACTAACTGTATTTTGAAGTCTTGCAGTGGTATGCTTTAGGTTTAGTTTTAATTTTCTTAATTATAGGATCCCAAGCAGGTGGTAGTACCCAGCCTCCTTCTCTATGTTTTTTTAATTTCAATAGCCTCACGTATCATCCTTGGTAGGAATCGATGATCTTTCGCGAGGATTTGTGGTCTATCAAATCTGATGTAATGATTGGGGCCATCTAGAATATGATCGCAAACTGCAGACTTCCCGGAACGTTGATGCTTCACGTCAGCTATGTGTTCTTTTACGCGGGTTCTAATTGATCTCTTTGTTTGCCCTATATATGAGAGACCACAATCACAATCAAGCTTGTACACTCCTGCATTTTGTAGAGGAATATGACACTTGACGGATGGTAAGAACTGACTAATCTTCTTCGGCGGCTTGTAGAATGTTCTAATAGAAGCTCGCTTCAAGATGTAGCCAATCTTGTCTGTGACACCTCTGACATATAGTAGTATAGCAGGCACACGCTCGACTGTGGCCGGCTTCACTCGGTCACTGTGACGGAGGCGCGGGACCCGAAGCTTGTTGTCGTGCAGAACCTGCTTGACGTGCTGAAGCTCGGCGGCCAGGTGTTTGCTGTCACAGATCCCTCGTGCTCTCTGAAACAAAGATTTGCCCACGGTAGCTAACTATGAAGGATGATGGTGAGATTCACCATTTAAATATCGGTTTGTATGGGTCTTTTTTCTATACACAGTATGACCTATGGTGTTGTTAGGATTTCGGATGACTAACACATCTAGGAAAGCTAAGGAATTATTTGCCTCTAACTCCATAGTAAATTGAATTTTAGGGTTTATGGAATTAAGATGTTCTTGCACAAAAATGCAGTTACTTTGTCTGATGGTAAAATTGTGAAAGTATCGTCTACGTACCGCTTGTAGAACCTTGGAGTAACAGGTGCAGTAAGGAGGGCTTTCTCCTCAAAGTCTTCCATGAATATATCGGCGACAATGGGAGATACAGGTGAGCCCATCGCAACACCATCTACTTGCTTGTAAAACTCTTCCTTCCACAATAGATAGCCAGATGTAAGGCAATGTCTTAGTAGTACTGCATATTCTGGTGGCATGTTATTTTCATCTAGTTTCCTAGTTATAATTGAGATGCAGTCTTCTACAGGAAGGCATGTAAATAGAGATTGAACATCAAAACTGACCATGGTTTCATTGTCAGCAAGACGTAGGTCTTTTATCTCACTGACAAAATGGTATGAATCCTTAGTATGTGCTCTTGTGTGTCCTCTGAGTGGTGATAATATTTTGGCTAAGTGTTGAGCCAATCTGTACGTTGGCGAATCGATTTGACTCACTATTGGACGTAATGGAGCGTTAGGTTTGTGTATTTTTGGTAACCCATACAACTTGGGAGGTTTTGCACACAAAGGTATCATCGAATTGACATCTAGATTCAATTTCTCGGAGTATTTCCTAATTAGATCGCTAGTTGTTTTAAGCGTATTAGTTGTAGGGTCTGTTTTGACCTTACGGTACGTACTTTGTGACCATGGGTGCTGGAAAGCACCCGAAACGTCGGGTATTAAAATTAATGTAAATAAAACGCGATAAAATACGTAAAAGTAGTTTTAATTAACATTTTTTCTTTATTTAATTAACCTATATAAAAGCCCCACTCACATCAAAATCGCGCTGTCGAAAAAGCTGTTAGTATCCTGACACTGGCTGGCATATACTTCGGGGAGTTGCCTGTGGGCTATTATAGCTAACTAGCTATGGAAAGTAAATACCTATTTAGAATACATAGTACCTACAGTAATATTTGCATAACCTACAGTAAAATACAAAAACATAAAGAAAACATAATGATGTCACACTTTTTTGTGTTTGTTTTAGAAATTGTTATACTTTTTTCAAAAACAGTTTTTTATGTTACCGTTTTTAGTTGAGAGTTATGTCCCTTTAGTGGGTACAGGCGTGATATTATATTGTGTGATTGCGTAAAGAATGCATAGAAAGGCGATAGCAGCAATTGCGGTTGATTTGCTGTCATTTATTGAAGAGTGCCCCCGATTTCTCCATGAGAATATCGTGGAGACAGTTTACAAACATAAATTGCACAAGGACAAACATCCAGACCCGGAACAACTATTTGTAGGCCATACAAATATTTGTTCCGTGCGGGATTCGAACCCGCGGTGCCCAGCGCAGCCTCATTGCTAAGCCACTGCGATACGGAGCTCAAATTGCCGTTTGAGTTTATGTTATTATTCAAAAATGAATCGCATAGGTAGGTACGCGATGACGCCGTCTCTTGTCTCATTGCGTCACTCGAGTGCGTATGTGTGTGCGCACTAGCTTCTTACTGCTCATCACAGCGTCTATCCCTTTCGCACGTGATGTCGGCTGAGATAGCATGCATTTTACCCCGCCCACCACTTAGTTCGTGCCTTCGACTAGGGCAACCTTAAGGAAACGACCTCCTTCCCCCTCCACCGCGCGTGATTTTTCAGTCCTCACTCAACGCAACCGAATTCTTTGATCCTTGAGCTATCGACTGGTGTAAAAAAAGTTTAACTTTAGATGATGAGATGATAGATATGTAACTGCAACCCCAAATTAACCAAAATGTATCCCACGCTTTTGTTATCATCAGTTTTATTAATTGCCTCGCACTATGGCACCAAATTAAAATATGTATTCATGTCAAAAAATATTTCATTCTATTCTATTAACTCATTTTTTATTAAATACATACTAGCTTGTCAGGCAGACGTTGTTCTGCCCTTTTCGACGACCCTTTGTCATGTCCTATTAAGAATCTTTAAATTTACAAAAAAAAAATTAAGGGTCACTCATGGGCAAGAAACTATCCTATCTCTCAAATTGGGCCAAACTGCAAACGGTGTCCAAATTTGACTAAAATCGGTTAAGGAGTTTAAGAGTCCATCGCGGACAAACGTGACACGTAATTTATATGTATTAAGATTAAACTAGAAGACGGAAGCATCATTTACATTCTAATACTTAATAAGTTTAAATTATTTAATGCTCTCTTTAATAAAAAGATTTATCTACTGAACACTTTCTTCCATTCTGTAATTTTACCAAGAGAAGTACAGTTGGTAAAACTGGCGGGAGATAAATGTCAGTCATCCGTCAAATAATTGCACACCGGTAGTGCGGCGGTCATTATGGACCGCTATTAACAGCAGGGGTTCTGCCGGCAGGATGCTGAATCTCGAGCTAAACGTATCTCAAACGGTATACTCGTGTAATACGGACCTTAGTATTAAACTTCCGTATAGAAATACAGAATATTAAAATTGATTGTTCTTATAATGGTTTCTCTTATTTACGCGAGTACTACACGTGGAATGTGTGGTGCCACATCGTCCCCCCTATGAGGCAATCTGTGGGGGAGGCCTATGTTCAGCAGTGAACTTTAATAGGCTGTAACCGTAACGGCAACGTAGTGGTAACGTTTCGTATATAATATTTAATTCATTGATCGTTTCCTTATTAAGTAGGGGGGGCAGACGAGCACATAGTCTAACTGATGGTAATTGGGTACTGTGGCTTGTAGACATTTACACTTTTTTACACGGGGAAATGCCTACGCATCCGGATCCGAAAACCTATTTTTTTATAGTATGAAAACCCTTTTTACTGGAAACGAGGCATTCCATCTCAGTCCTCACGGGTGACAACGTATCTGCATTTTGATTCGTAATCGAGGATAGATGTAGATGTCTATGGACCACAGCAACCACTCACTATCAGGTGAACTGTGTGCTCGTTTGTTACCATTATTATATAAAAAAATGACATAAATCGAAATGTTGGATTTGTACGTCGGAGGCATGTCAAAAATGTCATTACTCAGCTTGAATTGTGGCAACACTACAACGCAACTCAGTAATGACAAAAAAAAATAATACTTCACTACTATCCCACCTGACAGTACATGGTGACGCAGCCGAAGATGGTAAAGCGTACTGACGTACTGACTAATGAAAAGGCAAGTTGGGGGAAAATGGGTCTGTTGTGGAGATCGAGCCCGTGTAGGTAGGCGCGCGTATGTTCCGACCTATGAGGAGAAGAATACGTGAGAAGTTATAATGCGGGAATGTGTACGAAAGCGCTCCTGTGCCTATATGCAGCTAAGAACACCGTGGGGTTTTATTTGGTGCAAGACATATAAATTATTCATTTATTTATGCTTTGCAACACAAATGCGTAAAAAAGACAGGTGTTGCAGCCACACCAGAATCGGTTTGTATAGGCGACGACCACCACATTGTCGAAAACTACTGTAGCATACTGCCGTCATAATATATCAATCTATCTGTGACCTATGGTTCTAATTATTACTTTCACCCCTGAGGACTAAGATGGATTGCCTCGTTTCCAGTAAAAAACGGTCTCCGGATCTCTACACTTACCATACGAAACACAGCGGTATTAATTTATGACAAAAAACGAAATGTAATAATTGTGATCTGTGCCAAAATATATAGTTTCTTTCCTTCTATCTTTCTTTATTTCTTTAATAGTAAATAAATCATTCCTTAATCATATTTGCTACTATTGATCCAGCTATTAAACAGAGTGTGTACGCGAGTCGCTAAAGGTTGAGAGGTCGCTTTGTGTCTGCGCCGCGCCGCGTCGTACGCTTTGTGTTAGTTTGTTAGGTAGGTCTATGAGCAGGGTGATTAGCATAAGAGCATTTTTAAGCGGCCTCATTTTTCCTAGAGAGGGGCGTTCATTTCTATTTTTTAAGGACTTCTATTTGTACTACTAGATCGACAATTCAGAACAAACACATTGTCACAAGCTATGGATCGCTCGGGTGGGCGTCTGGCACGGTATGCTACGTAGTTATATTTTCATTTAGGACAGTTACTGTCTTTGGAACTAATCTTATAGCATTAACGGTTGGGAAAATACGAAACAAGGTTACATAATATATATATATATATATATATATATATATATATATATATATATATATATATATATACCTGTCATCCCAGAGGGGTAGGCTGAGAATACGGACTTCCATTTGGCACGATCTTGACATACCCCTTTCGCCTACTATACATCCATATATCTACGCATACATGCTCGTCGGTTAAAGGTACTTCTAACGTGGCCCATTTTTAAAATATCGCCAATTTGGTCGATAAACTTTTTTCTAGGGCGTCCCTTCCCGACTCTGCCATTCACATCTGCCATATAAATTTGCTTTGTCACTCTCACCTCATTCATTCTTTCTACATGACCAAACCACCGAAGCATTCCTTTCTTAATCCTGGTCAATAAGTAATATTATTTAATAGTAAGGTTACATAGTTATTTAAAATAAACTTGATATCACGTTGACAAAGTGCGCACATAAATAATTACAGTGTTTTCTTGGTCACATCTAAGGGTGGGCGTTCGATGACGAACCGTTTATAAAGATCGTTTTGTGTTCTGCAACGATGATACCGTTTTACGTCCTGGGTTCAAACAATTTTCGTTGCACAAACCACTCTTTGAATTACCTAGTGCTATTTTTTATTTTACGCCTATGAAAATACAGTCGAGAACGCCATGATTCAACTATCTATCTCACTCGTCGAGTCGTCGTCCTTAACGTTTCGCGTTTTATTGTAGTCTTTGGTCCCGTGTTCATTTGCAAACGTACACAGAGACTAAACTGTCCTTACAATAGAAAGTGAACTTTTTGTCAATGGAACACATTCGCTAATGTTAATGGTAATGCTAAGTCTGTCGCAGCCAGTGCTAAGCCTGGAAAAGTATGAAGGGAAGTGCATTTCATCGTTAAGTAAAGTCGAACAATATAACGAATTATTTAGTAAATAATTTCATACACTTAAATTATTGAAAGTTGTAAGAAACTGCAACCATTTCACTCGACAAAAACGCAATTCCATTCCATATTCTGTAAGTCGTCTTTAAAACAAGACGTTGGGTGCGTTTGGCAGAAAAAAGCGCTAGCAAGCGCTTACAAGCGCTGAAATAGTTTTCGGCCAGGACACGATTGCTACTTTAGTAGCGCTGACACAATCCGCCATTTTGCTTATTTAATTTGTTTGTTTTGAAGTAGCAATATTAGTTTTAAGTAATATAATAACGTGAATAAACATATACACGTTATTAAAAATTCACGATTGGTAAGTTTTTAATATGAATACTTTACAAACAAATATTTAAATTAGGTTAGGTTCCCCGGTTAAAACTAACATCGTGTCCTGGAGGAAAATAGCTACTTACGATTTGACAGCGCTTACCGCTTACGATCGCCATTTTGCTTACAAGCGCTTGCTAGCGCTTTTTTCTGCCAAACGCACCCGTTATTGCAACGTTTTCATCGTCGCGAGAACGGTTGCATTTCGTCTGTCAAACATTCGACAACGTCCCACCACTAGTCTGATCAAACAAAATCAGTGTTAGATTGTTGAAAACAATGTCCGCGGTTTACAAAACGAAGAACTAGTCTTCTTGCCCGTTCGCAGTAAGCTACTCGTAAACAAGTTATGGAGAATTAACGAGTTCAAATGTGACTTAGTGCACAATGTATTAATACCGGGATGCCCGTTTAGTAGTGTACATAGATTCTTCTTTATTCTTGATCTTTGTATTTATCTTTTTAATTATTAGTTTAAATACCTTCGTTTCACCCTCCTATTTCTTTCCGTGGGTGTCGTATGGGAGCTGCCAAAAAGATCTCAATGTTATAGATGACAATATCTTACTGAGGTAAGAATATCCAAACAGCCAACCTAATTGTGAGTGGATACTGGTGCCCAATAGTCATTTTGATCTATCCTCGATTGATAATCACAATGCAGATGCGTTGTCATTCCCGAGGACTAAGATAAAATCCCTCCTTAGCGGTAAGATATTTCATTGTTGTTAGACCCGTGGGTATCATATCAATCAATCAATCGAATCTTTTTTTGCGAATACAGGTAGGTGTTAACAAAAACGTTTTATAGTATAATATATTAGGCTTTTCTGTATTTAGACATACAGTGTAGCGGCGCTGTCGTCGCCGCCACAAGCGAAAAAAAAAACACACCGAAGCCTAAATCGCGCTATCAACATTCCGAATCATAAACAGTATATATAGAACATCTCCGAATTATCACATGGAGTGCTGGCCGCTCCCCGGGCAGAACACCTTGCCCGGCGGGAGATCTCCCCTTTTCCTTCTACGGCCACAGTGGTGACCCCGACGTGATCTGAACACGCAACCAAACAACCTTCGGAAACTTCAAGCTTCATCATAGAATACCCCACCCATTCGCTCCCGAGCAGATATCGTCTGCAGTCTTCATATCCTGCAAGCCATCTAGCTTCACAAGGTTCATCGCAGCACTGGAATAATAATGCTTCCTGTTCCTTCAAGCTACTCTCTGCGCCATACAGTGTTCGGCACGGCTCTGAGCCTTACTGCTCGCCTCTGCTTCACGGCACTCTCGCAGATTACTTGCCTTCTTCTCGACTCACCGCAGACTACAAGGCAATCTCCTGGCACTTGCACATTCGTCGACAACTCGACTGCACTATCGACCTCCAGTCTGAGCAGGGGGGTGATGTAGCGGCGCTGTCGTCGCCGCCACAAGCGAAAAAAAACACACCGAAGCCTAAATCGCGCTATCAACATTCCGAATCATAAACAGTATATATAGAACATCTCCGAATTATCACATGGAGTGCTGGTCGCTCCCCGGGCAGAACACCTTGCCCGGCGGGAGATCTCCCCTTTTCCTTCTACGGCCACATACAGCATAAAAGGCGACTAACATATAGCTCAGAAAATATTTATAATCTAATATATAAAAATTAATATTTGTTTGTTCGTTATCTTATGCGCTGCCACAACGTTCATCAGATTGATGTAAAACTTCTTCAACATATTGCTTGCACTTGCACGAAGGTTATAGGCATAGCTGGACCCGGTAGGTGGCGCTGTTGTAGAAGCCAGATAACTCCCGCGCGAAGCCGGAGTAGATCGCTAGTTACAAGTAAATATTATAATAGGCTATTTTTTATTACAGAATAAAATTGATAAACTTGCATATAATTCATCTGTAGGTAAGTGCATGCTGTGGCCCATAAATATCTACATTTATCATCTATTAAGAATCAAAATGCAAATGCGTTGTCACCCCCGAGGACTAAGATGGAATGCCTCGATTCCAGTCAAAAGTGAAATACCACTGACTGACTGTCATATTACGAGATCTCTAAAACTGTACACCTGATTGACTCGATATTTAGTATAGTTACTCATTTCACAATGTAGACGTTCACTCACAACGTATTTTACAATAGTCACATCAAACATTTATTCTTGATATTTTAAATCTAGCTTTCGCAATAAAATATTATCGTGCGGACAGCGAAGCGAGCGGGTGGCAATGCATTCCATCCTAGTCTTCAGGGGTGGTGGCGCATCTGCATTTTGATTCTCCATCGAAGACACATGTAGGTGTTTATAGCCCACAGCAGCCACTTACCGTCAGATGAACTGTGCACTCGTTTTTGTATAAAAAAATAGGCTACAAGAAAAATAATTCGACCGACGTACATTCACGCTCACAATTTTCCAACAAAAATAGCCGTTTATATTTCTGCGAGCGATTCTCATATAATGCAGTGTGCGAATGTGTCATGCATTCTCTTTATTTTACATTTCCCTTTTTTACTTCATACGAGAGCCTCTTGTAGACACTCGACGTCTTTCTGATATCTGAACCCTTTGTTTCGAAACGTGTTACTTGGGGTAGAAAACTACGGCTGTTGTAATGTTTGTTTTCCTTGATACTTTTAAACAAAGTCTGTGGAATTAGGATTATTACGATACATTTAAAAAAAAAGATTTTATTGCGTATATTAACTTATTTATTATTTCCGGTCTCTCCGTGACCATCGGTATTCGCGACGTTTCGAGTATTTTACACCAGTGTTCGAAACGTCGGGAATATAAGTTAATACATTTGTAGTTTTATAAGTACTAGAGCCACGCTGCAGTTATAATAGTTCGACCGGGCTCGAACGGAGTAGGACCACCAAAATACCAGCGTGAAATAGCAGCTTAATGCTGCTGTGTTTCATACGGTTAGTTTAGAGAACTGGTGACCCTTTTTATACATATTTGTACTCTGGGGTGACAACGCAACTGCATTTTGATTTTTAATCGAGAATATATTTAGATGTCTATGGGCCACAGCATGCGCTTATCATCAGGTGTACTATGTGCTTGTTTAACATCTTTATTATATTTAAAAAAACGTGATAAAATACGTAAAAACTAGTTTAATTTAAATGTGTGGTGTTCGCGTAAATATAAAAGTTCATAATATTGGCTATGCTGATAATAACACACGGTTATATATATATATATATATATATATATATATATAACAATATTTTGAAGCCATATGAATTCCACCAACATGCATTGGGACAGCGCGATGCACATTTCCTTGTCCTAAAACCCTCTCAGAAATAAGAGGCCTTTGTCCAGCTCAGGGATTTATATAGGTTGTAATTTTACATTATTTTTAACTTATCTGATTTTTACAACATTTTATCTCACATTTATCTCCTTAGCGCTGAATATTGGATTTTAATATTATATTTAGAGTACGTTTTACGAGCAGAGTTGCCTTTGCTTCGATTATGAAAAAAAAAACACTGATATAACGGAATTTATGATTACCCCGCGCACGTTCACTGCGAGAGATTTTTTAACGACCATATGGAAAAACTGTATACGTCGAGTTTTTCTTGTTTTCCTCTGAAGATATTCAGGTCGGGGTTTTTAATCGGAAAAAGATGTTTTTGAAGGGAGAAAGATGATGTGATGTTTTACGTGAGGTTTAATGTAAATATCGAACCTTTTCATACTGATTTTTGAATAGTTTTTGCGTTAAATGCTGACTGTATACAAAAGTATCATATCAATACGATAGGTTTTAATTTATAAAGATCATAGACTTAGAATATATTGGCGTGACTTAAGATATATAGATTACAAACTTATGAAAGCGATTAAACAAAACACCAAGATAAAATTTAAAAAAATTTATGCACTGCCGTACCGATCATCAGATCGCGCTAAAACTTTATGAGCTTATTGACTTGCACTTGCGCGAACGTTATAGCTAGGTTAAATGTAACATCATTTAACTTACAGTATGTGGCGCGCATATCGTACCGACAATGTTATCTGAAATTTATATATCCATTCAATTTCAATAAATGTATTATCATTCCTAACTTAATAATATAACTCTTACAAATTCAAAACGATATTTCCACAATTATTTGTGCGGCTGCAACGCTCCGGGTATCAGATAGTGCAATGTAAAATTTTTTCTAACTTTACCACAGGAGTTTTGGCGGTAACTTAAGGGGAAATATAATCTCAAATGGCTTAGCGAGATCCTTCGTTATGCCGAAAATATTGCAGCATTAATTTTGAAATAAATATATGGTAAAGTTGAGGATTAATGTTAAGGATTATGTTAGACGAAAACACGATTTCGTAAAATTTTCTCGATAGAAAAAAATCCAAAGTTACCTCCAAAATAAACAATAAACCGCTGTTATTCATAAAATACTTTAAATAAGATCATGAAACTTTGCATACTAACTGAACTAACTATAAAGCAGTGCTTATGTTATTTACTTTTTTTTAAATACCATTATTTTCACTGTAAAAAGAAATTACCTAAACTATCGGCCTTTTGAAGCGTGATTCCTGCCGCACAGTCACTTCGCTTCGGCCTTTGAACGGGGAGGTTGTGTCGCTTACGATCAGAATATACATTACGCAACAGGACGACGTAAAATTAAAATGGGAAATAACCGTAATAAAATTAAGAAGCGACTGGCTTGGCGTTAAGAAACAGGCATAAATGTGATAAACCTAATGAAATAAGTGTCTAACGACCTATCTACTTACAATATTAATGATTACAAACATGTCGGTACATAGCATACGACGCGCGGGCAAGTGGGGACAAAATTAAAATTTGAGTTGACTTACTCTATCCCCTTAACCGCTGGTGGATTGCTGCTCTTGTTTTATCCAGGGTTCGAAGTGGGTTTTGAAACTCAAGTTATTGTGTCTTTATGGCGTCCTGAGATAATGTCGTTATCGACTATCTGCTGACTCAGACACCCGTCAAAAATCTCCCAAAATCTTCACAATGTGACGATCTATTAGCAAAAATTAGTTAGGATAAAAATAGTAAAGGTTAATTTCTTATTATTTGACACTAGCAAAAGTACAACTATAGGAGTCCATTAGCCAAGAAAAAAGAAACAAGAAAGAACTCTACCACAGAGCCTGGATCTCAAGGTTTTTAGATTTTATCTTTTGCAGGAAACCATATTGCAAATATTTTGTTATTGATTTGACTACAGCGAACAAACAGCCTAATTAGTTACTTGATTACTGACAGACGCACCAACGATTATAAATATAGAAAAGATTGGTATTTTATTAACATGAAAAGGTAAGGCCGTCTTAACGTATTTTATGTAGGTGGAATTATCTGGAACTACTGATTCTATACTGAAAAATATTTCACAGATGGAAAGCTTGTAGCGGTGCTGTGTAGCTAATGGGGTGGCTCGACCGGGGAAGGACCCCGTTCTCAGTATACCAGGGTAAAATAGCAACTTAGGCTAATGCGTTTCGCATGGTGGGTGTGGAGAACCGGAGACCTGTTTTACTGGAAACGTGGCATTACATCTTAGTACTCTGGGGTGAAACCGCACCTGAATTTTGATTATTTATTGGGGATAGATATCTATGGATCACAGCATCCACCTACCATCAGGTGTACAGTGTGCTCGTTTGTCACCCTAATTCTATAAAAGCTATCTTATTCCCGAGTGATTTACTTGCAAACTATAATTATGTTTCATACTAAATGAAACAAATTTTATGGTTTTATCGCGTTTAATTTTAACTTTTTAATTCGCTTTAACGACGCTTTATAGCAAAGCTACAGGCCGCTGTAAAGTGCCCGAAACGTTGGGAATTAAAAGGTTAATTCGTGATATTATAATCCGTAAATTAGTTTTATTCAACTCGTAGATCTATGTTTTATCGAGATCAAAATTAGTTTTCAGTGTCAGACCAAAAATAAGATAGACTAGTTAATTTATTTATTTAAAACCTTCATTGGAATTCTATGTAAAAAAGATACACGGGCGGATTTAATGCCTAAAGTTATTTTCTAACAATCAATCCATTGGATGGTTGTTGTTTTAAATGGTAATCACATAATGTTGGTATTAAATGATAAATAGAGTTAAGGCTTCCCTTAAAAGTTTAATATACAGCCTATATGCGTTCCGCTGCTATGTACAGGCCTCCTTCAATTTCTGAGAGAGTTTTAGGTCCGGAAAATGTCCGTCACGCTGCCCCAATGCGTGTTGACGAACTTCTTTCTTATTTATTATTAGAATTTTTTTTCTTATTATTCTGAAATGCAGGTTTCTTCATGATGTGTTTTTTCACCGCCGAGCACGTGGTAAATCAGAACTTAAAATTGCAATTAATAACTTTATGGTTGCCGGCGGGGATCGAACCGGGGTTGCTCGCGTACTATGAAATTTACAGCGAGCGTTTAGCCTTTGAACTTTTCTTAGACTGGACGTTTCTTTCGCCGTTGCATTTAATTTACTGTACGATATATCAATTAATAGTGAAATTACTAATTGTGCCTGCGACCCTTGACATCAAATTAATGAAATTGAATATCATTGGGGGTGAAAGTCAAAGGACACAGGGGTTAATTTATTCCATTACAGACAAACTAAATTGATATTTCGTTGCAGGCTGTTATTGCCTGGTTTACTTTAATTTATTTGCGTTTCTGTTAGAGAGGAGTCGTTTATGTTGTTAAATAGAAAGAGGGACGTATTACACAATATTTTGCGGTTTCAATAGTGTTCACTTAATTGATAAAATTATTTTAAAGTGACTCATTCTTCTTCTTCTTCATCGTGAATCCGTAAAAGATTACTCCTGGACATGGTCCTCTCCTATTGTAGTAAGAACTTGCCTTGGTCATATCAAGCTTAGCTGGTGAATTAATGAGTGCCGCCATCTATCGCAAGTCTTACGATTATTTGCATTTCCCATTTATTCACAACCGGCTCAATAACAATCGCACAGAAAACAATGATCACACGTGAAATCTACCAAACACAGACGGCTGCGTTCGAATTAGAATCTTAGGGTTGCCAGGTTCGTTAGAATTAGTAGTGTCCACGAATGCAATCGTCCCATAGGTATAGTATTTGCATATTTTTTTTTATAGAAGAGGGTGCAAACGATCATGCGGCTCACCTGATGTTAAGTGACTACCGCCGCCCATGATCAACCGCAACAAGGGGATGAGTTTGGCCCTGGTAAGCTCTTTTCTTGAAGGTAGTGTAATATATATAGGATATATAGGATGTATGATCTAACGGCTCGTTTTTATTTAATGCTATGCTAAACTTTTACGGCGGTGAAGGAAAACATCGTGAGGAAACCTGCGTGTCTGAGAAATAAGAAAAAAATATATCGAAGACATCATGTAAAGTTCGCCAGCACGCATTGGTCGGGGCGGCGGACAATTCTATGCCCGAAAACCCTGTCAGAAATGAGATATGCCCTATGCCCAGCCGTGGGACGTATATGGGTTGTAACTTAACTTTAATAAATTAATGAGTGACAGGTTTGAATCGCAACAAAATGAATATATTTGTAATAGAATCATACAGTGTCAAACTCACGGGGTACGTCCTCGAAATACACACTCGTACTAATGTTTCGCATTTGTATGTTACACAAAGATCATCCAACGGTATAATTATAAATTGTAGGTAGTAGGTGCACATATATAATGTACATAATAATGTAATGTACATAACTAAGAACTTACTTCTGTGTACGTATATGTATGTGGAATACGTGCTCCGCTCGGCTGTACCCACCGCAGCAATAAAACAAACTAACTGCAATTTATCCAGCGACGACAAGTGACATAGTAGCACGCGGGGTGCATGACAATGCGCTGCGTTCTCGGAAAATGGGGTTGCCAATCCTACACCAAAATAATGTAATTCTTTTAAAACATTTTTGTAACTAAATATCTTAGGAGTCCTCCCGTCACCTCGGTATGTGACATGCTCATATCAATTTCTGCCGTCATATAGCAGTGCTTGTATTGCTGTGTACCCGTCTGAAGTATTCACAGGCTGTGAAGCATTACATCTTAGTCCTCAAAGTTGGCAAGACATCTGTAGCGTTCTTTGTTTGAAGTTGGCTGCAGTTATCCATGAGCTGCAGTATCCATTTACCATCAGTAAGACTGTAAATTTGTTGGTTCTTCTATGTTATAAAAAATACGTTTGACAAATGTGCTTTTCCTGATTGGAGAGGAAACTGTGAATAAATAATAATAACGTTTGTAAATAATAACGTTTGTACGTGATAGGGCCATGCTGCAACTGTATTATAGTTGTAGCATGAATGGGTCGGCTCAACCGGGGCAGGACCACGCTCTCATAAAAACCAGCGTCAAATAGCAGCGTAACGCTGCTGTCTTTCGTATGGTGAGTGTAGAGAACCGGAGACCCTTTCAACTGGAATCGAGGCAATTCTGTCTTAGTCCTCAGGGGTGACAACGTATTTTTAAAGATTCTTAATTGAAGATAAATATGGATGTCTATGGGCCTCAGCATCCATTTACCATCAGGTAGACTGTGTGCTCGTGTCACCCAATGCTATAAAAAAAACTCCGCAGGTATCATCTTTATACCAGCACATTTTCGTTCGTCAAAATATCAATTCCTTATTTACTTCATATTTTGTACCTGTTATGTAACGTTGTAAATAGAAGATTTATATTAGATTTACGTGGTAGATCCATCCTACATCAATACTGCGGTTGTAGTACGATGAATGGGTTGGCTCGACCGGGGAAGGACCACCCTTTCACACAATACTTAATGTTGCTGTGTTTCGTATGGTTAGCTTAGAGAACCAGAGGCTATTTTTAATGTATACAAAGCATCTGCATTTTGATTCTTAACCGAAGATAATTGTATTATGTAGATTTCTATGGGCCACAGTATCCACTTACCATAAGATGGACTATGTATTCGTTTGTCGCCCTTATACTATAAAAAAGATTGTTATTTGTAATTTTTCGTGCATGCATATTCTGACTCTTTCGATCTCTCATTCTCTGATTCTGTTTCTCTATGTGTTTTATTTTTTTTTAATAAACTTCATTTCAAGAATGACGTGAACCCTAGACTCGTGCTGCTGCATATTGTTGCAACGCATTTGGCAAGAATTGGTAAATTCCTTGCCATTGCGTTCTTAGTGGATTTCAATGTAATTTTAACTTAATAATGTTAGAGTTATGGCTTCTGGTTACAAATGAAAATGTACCGATATACATTTTTCTAAAATATTTTTTTATTTGTTTTATTACATTTTTTTATAAATTGGACATGGAAACTCAATTAATAATTTGAAGACGATGCAAATACTGGCTGGAATCGATCTTGCAGCCCCCCACGCCGCAGAAAACACTTAACCATAGCCCTGCCGATATTGAAAGAAAGAAAGAAAGAAAAAAAATTATTTTTGACACACACAAGGCACCAGAACACAGAAACAAATCAAAACAAAAAAGTAACAATTTATGAACAAACAAACAGCCAGTTAAAATTAGGAAAAAAATTATACATAATATATATTCTTAAAACTAGTACCTTAGGGTGATGCCGACGCCTGCCGGGGCTGCGGGCTGTTCGAAAGAGATACCGCGGCTCCGGAACGTAAGGGCACTGAAGGAACACGGATGGTTTTTAGTCAGTAAAAGTCTGACACTCCCTTACGCTCCACCCAGAGCGAAAGGCGTCATTAGATGATTTTCCATCCGTAAAAAAAAGGGTGATGCCAAAAGATAGGAACCAATTCAGTATGATGTCAGGTTGGAGACCTAACGCTGATTTTCTATTGGCCCCCTGGATTGCAATCGTCTTCACCTCCGAAACCAGTTACCGTGTACTGCCGCAGGAACAATCAGTATACGTGAACTCTAAGAAAAAAATATATATATATATATATATATATATATATATATATATATATATATAATTACTTATATAATAAATGATTAATAAAATATGTATATAATTTATGACAGGATACTAATTAAATACTTTATTATTAACAAGATACTGCGCGTGAAACTATAAGAATATAATAACACCAGCAAAAAATAAAAATAAAATAAATTAAAATAAAATATAGAACATAAAATGTACCTATCAAATAACCAGGACATGTTAGCATTAGTGTTAACCATGCCTGGGTCTTTGTGTGCATTTAACAAGTAATGTTTTAGGTGACTTTTAAAGGTAGTTATATCTTTACAATAAATCAGATCAAAGGTAAGTTTTTCAATTCACCTGTAATAGGTACTAAAATGCTAGTAAATAGAGGCGAAACGCTCGTTTTTTCTTTGTACACGAAAACTTTGATATTGAAACCTTTGTGCCCAATGATTTTATTACTCATCGATACAAACGGCCTTCGAGGTTAGACTAGCCATTGTTGTGTTGCTGAGAGGTTTAGGTACGTGTATATATATGTATATGCTTATGGAATATTACTAAATTGAACACATAAATTTTTTTGTTAAAATTGTTAGGTAGGCAGGATTAGATGTATTATTGGTGCACACGTGTATATGTATATTAAAAACCATTTTGTATATCAATGGTTGCACATCATAACTATTTTAAATTTATATTATTAATAATTATATAATTTTTATTTCAATAAATAGATCGTAGGGTTGAAGGCCGCCTGGAAAACTCAACCTTTGAATATGAGAAAGGGTATCCCATTTTTATTGATTCTAGGCATCACTTATCAAAGTTAATTTTCCATTATTATCATGGCTAACAAATGCATGCAGCTTCCCAACTGCTATTTTTATTTATAAAAGTAATTTGCTGGCCTATTAGAGGTGGAGCGTTGGCAAGACAGACATATAGAAATTGTACAGTTTGCACTCGTGTATATAGTTGCTAAGCAATTCATGGTAAATTTGCCAGCTGATAATATACAGGGTCATTTTGCAATAATAGGCAAAAGCACCTAAAGGCGTTGTTCCTGCTCCTGATCGCTCTCCAGTCGCGTCGGATTGCCATCCCATTGGACTATTGAGAGAGTACACTATAATCATATTCTACGCAGATGACTATTCTCCGTTGAGACTGACCTCCGTGGCCAAAATTTGGCCTGGATGACCTGTGAATATTATTCTTTTAAAAGTTATCGCTAGTAATTAAAAAAAATAATATCGCTGTTAAAGTATAAATGTGTAATAGTGTTAATGCTTTGTAGTTATATATTGTAGTAGTGAGATATACGAGTATGCAAAAATAAAGTTGTTCTAAATTAATATGCTCATATCCGCGTAATGAAATAAAGTCATATGTCTTATCTATGAAAAGCACTTGCCGCCCTATATGAATATTCACGCCGCCACATATCCAAACACGGACGCTTTTACCCGAAACGAGGCATTCTATCCTTAGAGGGTGATAACACAACGGATCTTTATTAATGTTCTATATCGAGGATAGGTGAAGATGTCTACGGACCACAGTGTCCGTTAACCATCAAGGTGTCCACTCGATGCGGACATATAATTAAAATTGAAGTCTCTACTATCTTATTGAAATTACTGTCTTTTTTGTAGAATAAGGATGACAAACGAGCACACAGTCCACCTGATGGTAAGTGGATACTATGACCCAGAGACATCTACATTTATCCTCGGTTGATCAAAACGCAGATGCGTTGTTACCCCTGCGGACTAAGATGGAATGCCTCGTTTCCAATAAAAAAGGGTCTCCGGATCTCTACACTCACCATGCGTAACACAACTGTATTAAGCTGCTATTTTACGCTGGTTTTCTGTGAGAGCGTGGTTCTTCGAGCGAGGACGCATTCGTGATACAACCGTAATATAGCTGCCGCGTGGCTCTACCACGTATGACCATGGCTTATATTAAGCTCAGGGTTGCATTTTTTGTTGTCTGTCTGTCCGGCCTAATCTTCGAAACGGATATACTAGTTGTTATGAAACTTCACCAACTGATGGATGGCAATGTTAGGAGAATCGAGGCTATATAGGGCTATATAGGGCTATATATAGGCAGAATTTTTTTCTCAACACTAAAAATTGATAAAATATGGTCCATAATTATTTTAAATCTAAATAATGCTACATTAATACATCCTATCTAGTCGAAGTCGGGGCGGATCGCTAATTCTATAATAAAAGCCGCAACATTTAACCTGACACTTATCTTCCTCGCACACGACTGATCAATGAGGTCCAAATAACAAATGGCCGGCGTAGTACTTAATAGACAATTGGTGGAAAAATTAGAAAGTATGGAGCGAGCCACACGGGACATAATACGTGGGACAGACGCAGTAAATCAAGATGACGGTATAGATACAATGTTTTATCTTACGTGACGGCGATTAATGAGATGTGCTTAATTGAAAACTATTGTCTTAGGTTAGAAGCAATGAGATGTACAAAAGAAGCTTTATTACTAAATCGTGTTTATTAATGAAATACTAATATTAGTTCTAAGTCGTTATACGTTAAGAGCATTGAGTTGCAGAAAAAATACTTAAAGGGTAGGTCCATGGAAATCTAAATAATAAGGTACCTTATTATTTAGATTTCTGTGGGCAGATATTGTATGTTTTAGTCAAATACTAATGTTATTTATAAGTCTAAGCTTAAATTAAACTTAAAAAAAAAACAGTCACTTGCGGGTCGGGCCTCTCTCTATTAGGGTTAAACATTATGACTAAATAACTTTATTAAAACTAGTTATTTAAGAGGATTTCTTATTGACATTTGTACTTTTTATAGAGCTCGGGGTTATTTGAATGCCATTAGGACGTTCATCTATCTATCTATTGGTATTTCTTAGTTTTTTTAGTTCTTAGTTTATTTTAGGTCATGATGCTAAAATGTAATAATTTATCTTATAAATCTGGGTACTATTTCCAATATTTTTCAGTATTTTTTTATGAAACATGTTTTGGCTGCTTTGCATTGGTTCTACACTTAAAATTATGTTTATGTATAAATATTTGTAAAGGGTGAGGCGGCCCGCTAGATGGAGTGACGACCTGGTAACACATGCAGTAGCAATGAAGCCGATGAATGCAGGTGGCTCAGGACTGTGTTCTGTGGCATTCCTTGGGGGAGGCCTGTGTTCAGCAGTGGACTTGTGAAGGGCTGTAATGAATGAATATTTGTGTAAATATATTATAGTATTTATCCCTTGGTGTATTTAAAAATAAATAAAGTCCAGTGCTTAACGTAGGCCTCCACCATAGGTTGTCTCACAGAGGGGATACTTGACACAGCTGCACTTGGCAGGCGGATTGGCAAGCAGTTTTTTGTATAAGTACCTAAGCTTTATTTCATTTTACGCTAAGTTATCGCGGGTAGCAGTTGGTGTATAAATCATCACTGATAAAATGGTGCAAATTAGCTGTAGTTTCTCTTGTGCCGGCGGATCAGAGGGGTTTATTGTGTATGTTATATATATATAGATATATAATGATATACACGGCTCTATATATATATATATATATAAATAAATTTCACAAGGACAAACATTCTTGTGTTCTTGTTCTATTGTGCATACTATTTGTGCGTTGCGACATGGACAATGCTTCGCCATTGGATTTTTTGTCCGGTTATAGAGTATCCAGAACGGTGCTGTTCAAAGACGACAGCATAACTTGTGCACTTGAGATGATACTGAAAACTTTCCAGAATCTTCTCGCATAAAGTCATGATCGCAGCTGGTTAAGTCGTAAAAATTCCTTTCTATACGCTTCAAAGTTGAGGGTACAGGTGTATCCCTTCGTTTCTGGTAAAGTTTCTGAATATAAAACTGCAGTTAAAACTTGTCTCAATGACACCAGATGTACGCTGTAACTGTTGAGTAGTAAAACAAGGTAAAATTTCCAGGGAGTCTTAGCTGTAAAACTGTAAAATAATAATAGGTAATAGTTATGCTTATCGCCGTGTAACAACCACACGTTGCACCGTGAGAGATTTCATTAGAGGCGACTATTGAAAAAGCCAGAACATTCTAGATACGGTATAGCCAATTGGTTTACGCCCGGCGTAAAAACTCCAGACCGGCAAGGGCAATGTCAAAGATGTGAGACGTCCGTTACTGCGATGACTATCAACTTGACTAGCGCAGGGTAACGATTTAGGCAAGTGCTCACAACATTCAATATCAGTCTAGATATTTTAAGTAATTTAATGATACGTGGTAGAGCCATTCTGCAGCTGTAATATGGTTGTAGCACACGGGGTCGGCTCGACCGGAGTAAAATAACAGCTCAATGCTGCTGCGTTTCGTATGGTGAGTGTAGAGAACTGGAGATCTTTTTACTGTGGCATTACTTCTTAGTCCTCAGGGGTGACAACACATCCGCATTTTGACAACTTCACTGCCTGCGATAAAAATATGAAGTTCAACAGACGAAATATGCACATATGACCTACGGGACAGTGAAATGGTTAATTCTCTTAATCAAAGTTAGATGTAGATGTCTATGGACATCCACTTACCATCAGGTGGATTGTGTGCTCGTTTGTTACCTTTTTTTAATAAAAAAAGTAGTTTTTATGATATGATTTACGTGAGGTGCTGTATTTCGTAACTGCCACAACACTGCAAAAATCTAATACAAAGTGATATTGCCAGGCCTGCAACCACCGTCAAGTCTTGCAATCTCAAAATAAAGCAGTTGCTATTTTCCAGCTTCATTTAAAGGATGGAAAACCTATTTCACAAGATTCGTTTAAACTGCTGTACTTAGTACGCTCTTCTTTGATAAACAACCCAACATTTTAATTTCAAATCGTATTATCCCGTTCCCCGGCTGCAGAAAGAAACGCGTCGGATGTCGTTTTAACAGATTTGTCGGATAGCGTTGTATAATTTAATTTCGGAGCAATTTAACTTGCTTAAAGCATTGCGAAAATATTTTCAGTTCATTTTCTTTTTTACCCGACTGCGACAGAGCTAAAATAAGGTTATTTTCCTTTGTATATATAGTAAACTAGTTGCCGGATCATGTCCATCGATTTGTCATAATTGCGTGGGTAACAAACTTTATGACTTGACTGCCTTGTTAGTGTGGTGGTTGTGGGCACCACTGATCATAAGGTTTATGTTGCAGGTTTAACCCAAAATGGGTTTCTCTGTCAAGAAAATGCTCAGTTCGAAAGCATGTAAAGCCAGTTGGTTTCTCTGACGCCACTACAAGATATTACGTCATCTTCTCAGAATTAATTTAGGTCGAATTAGAATAAGGCAACGCCATTGTAGATAGTTAAATTTCATTGCGTGTAACTAGTGTTAAAGCACAGGAAGCTTCATATTTGTCTGATAAGCAGCAGTTATTCCGTTCTGTGTTTGTGCAGTCTAAGCGTATATCGCACAATTACTATTAGCGTACTTGTCTGTGTAAACTTTGCTAAATTTCAATTATCAACCCAAAGCACTAACAAAGCACACCTGGGTGACTGACGGACTGACATGGAAGTGATTACATACATATTCCGTTTTGCTGAATCTAGTACGAGTGCAAAATTAACAAGGCAGGTGAGATCCGTCCGGAATAATAATATTTTACGTAGAGGTATCAATTGCAATACCAAAAGACAATTTGTTTGTTCAAAAATAAACTAGTCGTAAACGTCCACTTAAAACTTACCTAGTTCCCTATATTCATTGTTTTTATACGGAGTTTATAGTGGACCGACGCTGTAGCACCAATGTGTCGTCTCGACCAAGGAAAAATCACGCTCTCATAGAATAACAACGTATTTCACGTTGTTATTCTATGGGACATACATAATGCTGTTCGTATTATGATTGTAGAGGATCGGAGACACTGGTAGCGAGGAATTCCATCTTAGTCCTCTGGGATGACAACGCATCTGCATTTTGATTTTGAATCGAGGATAAATGTTAATGTCTATTGAGTACATAGTCCACTTACTGTCGGATGGACTGTGTGCTCGTTTGTTACTTTTAATCTTTACAAAAAGATCCTCCTACAGCGGGAAAGACCCATGTCGAGTTGTAAAACTTTTAGCAGATTTATTATGCTGTCTTGTTCGTGCGATGAGTGCAGAGAATATGAGACATTTGCTGGTAGTGAAGCATTCCATCTTATTCCTCTGGGATCACAGTGCGACTTCGTTTTAATTCTTAATCGATGTAGACTGTTGGTGGGTACAGCATCTTACCACCAGGTGGATTGTAACTTGTCGCTTGTAGAAAATATAAAAGACGCAACTAATAAATATATAAGACTATAAAAACTATATAATACTATTCGATTTTCCTTAATGCCCGTCGCGTCCCGAGAACCGTTTGTTTTTCTTTGTAAACACGTCAAAGGAATTTATCCGTTAACTGCGTGAGGTTCGAAAAGGGTTTGAGTCGGTCACGGCCGCCTATAAATCCGTACCGTTTGCTGGCAATTATTCATTGAACGGCGGAGTGCGGTAAAAAGGTTTTGTTGATCCGATAGGGATTATCGTGTGGATCTTTTCACGATTTCTCTAGCAAAATACAATCAGTACTGTCAGCATTACTAAATATTCCAATTATTTATCCAAGGAAATGAACCGAAAATAATGGAAGTATTTTATTTTATACATGTTTATTTATACATCGTTTATGTATACTATTGACATTGTATGTATGTCGTGGCCAACTAACTTTATTAGCCTTTCATTTAACAGCCTAGCCTTTTTATTAAACAGTTCAGCCGATGCATCTGACAGAACATTGCACCTATCTTGTAATACCAACGACGGAAGGTTATGGTGCGGCTGAAGTCGCGTACATTTATATAATATTGGACATAATTAGGCATTGACCAGCGACATTACATGGCATGCTCACCTTGTTAATTTCATTAAACGAAACGGCTAAAAAGACTAGGCTGTCAACTGTAAGGCTAATCAATCAAATTTTAAAATAAGTCAATAATAACACGCCTGTATTTATATTATACCGAACTCAGTCGAATGAATGCGGAAGTTGAATTAGAATTCACGATTCTTTCTTTCAAAGTTCGAGATCTGCACTCAACTATTGCGGCAATAACATATTAGAATCCAATAACAATTTAAAAAGTTTTTACATTTAATTGTAATTCGCAGTGATGAAAGAAATGAAAGCACAAGCAATAAATCCTTAAAAATAAACAGAAATTTGAATATCTTAAATCCTATATTACGTGCAGTTGAAATGGTCACGTCTAATCAGAGTCAAAGTAAAATATTAATGTACAACAAAATTGGCTTTTAACTTTACGGTAAAGTCAAAGTCTACACAATCGCTATAACAAGTCCCTACTTCGTGAAAATAGACCATTTTTCTCTCAACTGTTATAGTTTATCCTTGTAGAATATATAAATAAGTAAAAAGTCTGAGGAAGTTCATTTGCAAACGCATTCTTATCTTTTAAATAGTTATAATAATTTATAATATCCTTTCTTCACAAGAATGCATTTTACATGCACTTTGAACAGAAAATAATAGAATAGAATCTTATTTATTCACTATAGATTTTAAGTAATTCTTATTGACATTTAGTGCAAAGGCGAATCAGTAATATAACAGGGAGTCTTGTTATAAATAGTTATACATCTACTCACAAGCCGTTAATTTTATGCAGTCTGTACTTTCAACATTATGTTTAGATTTATTGCGCATGTTAAAATTATGGGTTTTACATAATGATTTCCTATATTTACGCGAACACTACACATTGATTAAAACTACTTTTACGGATTTTATCGCGTTTCATTTATTTTATTTTTAATACCCGACGTTTCGGGTGCTTTCCAGTACCCATGGTCACGGGGGACTGAGGTGACTGACGTCCCGTTGTCAAAGTTAACCCGGAGTACCTTGCTTTTTAATTATTGTCTTTGGTCAGATCTACGCAGAATGAACTAACTGTGTTTTGAAGTCTTAGTTTAGTTTTAATTTTATTAATTATTGGATCCCAAGCAGGTGGTAGTACCCAGCCTCCTTCTCTATTGAAATTAGGATGTTTTTTTTTTAATTTCAATAGCCTCACGTATCATCCTTGGTAGGAATCGATGTTCTTTCGCGAGGATTTGTGGTCTATCAAATCTGATTAATGATTGGGGCCATCTAGAATATGATCGCAAACTGCAGACTTCCCGGAACGTTGATGCTTCACGTCAGCTATGTGTTCTTTTACGCGGGTTCTAATTGATCTTTTTGTTTGTCCTATATAAGAGAGACCACATTCACAATCAAGTTTGTACACTCCTGCATCTTGTAGAGGAATATGACACTTGACGGATGGTAAGAACTGACTAATCTTCTTCGGCGGCTTGTAGAATGTTCTAATAGAAGCTCGCTTCTAGATGTAGCCAATCTTGTCCCCCGTCGATGTGAGGCAGCCGGCTTCACTCGGTCACTGTGACGGAGGCGCGGGACCCGAAGCTTGTTGTCGTGCAGAACCTGCTTGACGTGCTGAAGCTCGGCGGCCAGGTGTTTAGTGTCACAGATCCCTCGTGCTCCCTGTAACAAAGATTTGCCCACGGTAGCTAACTGTGAAGGATGATGGTGAGATTCTGGGATGGATTATGGGTTTTATGTACTCATTTTGTCAAAGGTATTTAAATAGTCTCTTTAATCTATATATTTTATACACATAAATTAAATTTAAGTGTCTTTTTATTATAGAATAAGGTGACAATTAAGCACACAGTCCACTTGATGATAAGTAAACGCTGTTAGCCTATAGGCATCTATATTTATGTATCCTCTATTACAAATCAAAGTGCCCATGCGTTATCACCTGTGAGGACTAAGATGGGAAGCCTCATTTCCAGTAAAAAGGGGGTCTCTGGTTCTCTACACTCACATACGAAGCACAGCTGCATTAAGTTGTTATTTTACGCTGGTATTATGCGAGAGTGTGGTGCTACCGGGTTCAGCCGACCTATTCGTGCTGCAACCGTAATAACTGGCTTCTGTAGAGCTCAGGAATTTTTTGCATGCTGTTAAGATATAAATAACGATATTTAAAATTTTCGTCTTTATGTACGGGCTCATCTTTATTTCTTCTATTCTATTCTATTATATTCTCTTTTCTATTTATAGCTATTTAGAAGCCGCGGCCAATAAAATATTTCACAAAATGAATGATCAATTATAATTGTCATATCTTTTGTCTCTTTGTAAATTCTTTGGTCTAATATTATATTATTTTATACTACTTACTACTATTACAAAAATATATTTATACTAATTTTCAGTAACACAAATATATTTTCAATATCAGTTACTGATCCTCACATTTTACTGCGTACACAGCAGAGCTAAGTCTTTTGACAAGGCCGCAATATGAGGTCCCCATTGCAAGCGAGTATCAATTGTGTCTTATGAGGCGATTACGGAAAATGTCAGGAAAAGCCTTTACCATTTCATGTCAGACTTCAATTTAAAAATAACTTGATATATTTTAAAAATTGAGGCTAGTGTTCGATAGTGTTGCAAATATTTGAAAAGTCGGTATCGATTGTGTCCAATTATTTCGAGTGCAAGCGAGAGTTCGACCGGAGCGTGCCAGAAATTAACTCCGTGCTCGATACGCGGCGATATGAATATTTCGTTTTGTTTTTTTTTTTTATTATTTGTCCATTTATTTTAAATTTCAGCCAGCCAGCATGCATGAATGAGTACACAGCGAATTTTAAAATTATTTGCATTCATTTGTATTGACTGAGCTGATCTTTACATAACAATGTTTGTTTTTAAAACGAGGATTATCTTGAAAAATTTATCTTAAACATAATATTTCACTGTAATTGAACCACACATTATTTATTGTATATGTAATAAATATTTAGTTTAAATTTGCACTTTTTTTGGTACACAATTTTGGTAAACTGTAAGTTGTATGTTACTACAATTTTATAAAAAAAAACTATATTAATATGTTAGTGAGAGAACATACATACACACTCACGCCTGTCACCCAGAGGAGTAGGCAGAAACTACAGACTTCCATTTAGCACGATCCTGACACACCTCTCTCGCCTCCTCCATATCCATATACCTACGCATACATGCTCGTCGGTTAAGGGTACTCCTGATTTGGCCCATTTTCAATATATCGCCCATTTGGTCGGTAAACTTTCGCTTAGGACGTCCCTTTCCAACTCTGCCGTTCATTTCTGCAACATAAATTTGCTTTGTCACTCTTTCCATTCTTTCCACATGACCAAACCACCGAAGCATTCCTTTCTTAATCCTGGTCACATAATCTTGCAAACCATACTCTTCTCTTATCACACAATTTCTCACCCTGTCACTCAGATCCAGCCCTAACATTCACTCTTACTCCTTAACGACCGCAGCGAGAGAAATGACTTGTTTTGTTGTTCCCTGAGGGGGTTCTCAAAGCTAAGCTAAGCTAAGCTTGAAAAAGAAACTGAAACTTTTTTATTCGATATAGATTATAAAAATACTTGTTAAAAGTCACTTTTTACCACTGGTTTGTTAGAAAACCTCTGTCCTAGGAAGAACCAGCACGAAACAGCAGGATGTTTTTTTTTTAAATAACAACTTACAATCATGTACGATGCAATTAACAAATATCAATTAGAAATAGCTTGGTAGCGATCACCCTTCCCAGGGGTTATTATCATCTATAAATTCCTTAATATTATAATAACCCTTTTTAGTACAAACTTAGTTTAATAACATTTTTGAACTTTGAGCAGGTCAAATTTTATATTTAAAAACGTAATTGTGTATAATAAAGCATATTACATATGGTAGTTGTAATTGTTGAAAAAATACTTTTTTTATAAAATAAATATCCATATTAGAAACTACTGCCTTATCATGGTTAAATGTATTTAGCATTGTAAAAAAGGTACATTCAGCGTTTCGCTGGCGGCAGTTTATGAAACCTCAGTTAATTAAACTTTTCACTGCCCTCATTACATTCTCGATATCTCGTTGTCTGTTTATTTAACATACCCCCGGCTGAATTCAGCCAAGTGCTTTTATATGGCTCTAATACCCCCTCAAATCACTGAACTTTTTTGTGTAAGTTTTATATATCTATTGTTTTATTTTTTGTTTATATTTGTAGTTCTATTTTATAATATGCGTTTTCATCACTTGCCTACTATATAGTTAATTTGCAGGTTGTGGTATAATAGCAGGAGTAGGAGTAATGGGTTTCTAGTTACAACTGTTTCACAAACCGTTTTGTTACAATTCATTATTAAGCTGTCTATTTAAATTTTTTGAGAAAAATAAATACTTTTGTTTATATGTCTGCTTAAAACATAATTTATTGGGCGAGAGTCTTATGTGGCTCCAACAGAATATCAGCGCTGCGGTGACTGTTAATGCAGCATTATGCTAAGTCGGTGTTCTTTTTGGTGCTGCGATCGGGAGTGAAATTTTCTTTTCTTTAAATATTTTGTTATTAAGTTTTTTTTATTTTAAATAATTGAACCTATGAATATATTTTTAATTTTTAATAATATTATTAATGACTTTCTTTCTTTCTATATGTAGTGCTTTAAATTTATGCGCTAATGATAAAATTAGACGAAGTCAATATGTTAGACAATTACACAGTCTTATTCATTATTTATGGTTCTTATCTATAATGAAGTAATTTAATACTATAATAATTTGCTGATTATTGTGTAATCTAGTTCATAATATGTTAATGAAAAACAAAAAAAATGTAAAATATCAGTGCCATAGTCCTCTATTCCGTTCACCTGTTACATCCTACTTTTTTCCAGACAATAAAAAAGATCATTCTGTATATACTATTGTAGTGTTAATGGCATAGTTATAGCAATTCGTATTTTTTCCAGACGGTAAAAAAGATCATTCTGTATATACTATTGTAGTGTTAATGGCATAGTTATAGCAATTCGTATTTTTTCCAGACGGTAAAAAAGATCATTCTGTATATACTATTGTAGTGTTAATGGCATAGTAATAGCAATTCGTATTTTTTCCAGACGATAAAAAAGATTATTCTGTATATACCATTGTAGTGTTAATGGCATAGTAATAGCAATTCGTATTTTTTCCAGACGGTGAAAAAGATTATTCTGTATATACTATTGTAGTGTTAATGGCATAGTAATAGCAATTCGTATTTTTTTCCAGACGATAAAAAAGATTATTCTGTATATACTATTATAGTGTTAATGGCATAGTAATAGCAATTCGTATTTTTTCCAGACGGTAAAAAAGATTATTCTGTATATACTATTATAGTGTTAATGGCATAGTAATAGCAATTCGTATTTTTTCCAGACGGTAAAAAAGATCATTCTGTATATACTATTGTAGTGTTAATGGCATAGTAATAGCAATTCGTATTTTTTCCAGACGATAAAAAAGATTATTCTGTATATACCATTGTAGTGTTAATGGCATAGTAATAGCAATTCGTATTTTTTCCAGACGGTGAAAAAGATTATTCTGTATATACTATTGTAGTGTTAATGGCATAGTAATAGCAATTCGTATTTTTTCCAGACGGTAAAAAAAGATTATTCTGTATATACTATTATAGTGTTAATGGCATAGTAATAGCAATTCGTATTTTTTCCAGACGGTAAAAAAGATTATTCTGTATATACTATTATAGTGTTAATGGCATAGTAATAGCAATTCGTATTTTTTCCAGACAATAAAAAAGATCATTCTGTATATACTATTACTGTATATACTAGTAGTGTTAATGGCATAGTAATAGCAATTCGTATTTTTCTTCATACTTACAATACTGCACAAATGACAATACAGTAAATATTTCGTCATCATCATTACAGTCCATCTCAAGTCCACTGCTGAACGTAGGCCTCTCCCAAAGAATACCATACAGTACGGTTCTGTGCCACCTGCATCCATCGATTACCTTTATTACTTACCAGGTTCTCACAACATTTGCCTTGGGGTGGCTCTACAGCTATATTATGGTTGCAGCACGAATGGGTCGGCTCGACCGGGTAGGACCAAGCTCTCACAGAACACCAACGTAAAATAGCACCTTTCTAAGCAAGCAAAGAAATTATTATTATTATTAAATGTTGCTGTGTCCCATAATATGATGAGTGTAGAAAACCGGAAATCCTTTTTACTGGAAACGAGGCATTCCATCTTAGTCCTCAGGTGTAACAACGCATCTGCATTTTGATTCCTAATCGAAGATTAATGTTGATGTCTATGGGTCATAGCATCCACTTACCATCAGGTGGACTGTGTGCTCATTTGCTTCCTTATTCTATAAAAAAACATTGCTTAGCAATAAGTTACGGCGCTAACCTACTAATACTTTTCCTGACTTGACCTACTAATAATTGTTCCGAGTCTGGTTGTTTGTCCTTCTGAAATTTACTTTTATAAACTGCCCTCATAAAACGGGAGAAAACCATTTTGTAAGGTGCCATTAAAAAAAAAAAAAGAAAAGCTGATAGAGATTTTGCCATAGTTGGCTAGCTTTGGCAAACGTTTGGCAAGTCTATAGAAAACCGCAGTTTTTTTTTACTATTTTATGTTGTCGTTTGTCGCGCTTATGTTATAAAAAAAAACTTTGAACAAAGTATACGGAAAAACACAATCGAGTTCTGCATTTAATAAACGCAAACGCATCGCATCTCATCTTCACATCCAGAGAAATACTTCTCCGTCGTGTAACTCATTTGCATTGCAAATGAAATGAATGCAAGACGCCGCGCCGGAGCACTTGTAGATTGTACGAGTAGTGCATGCTGGCGCAGAGAGCGCGTAGATTAAATTCAATTTAGATGTCCTTTACTCTTGAATGATTGACCTCTGCTAAGCTAATTTCTAATTTGTGTTGTGTTTGTTGTTAATTACTGCGTAACACATTAAATGATTGTAAACTGTTCTTTTATCAAATAAAAAAGTCCCGCTGGGTTTCTTGCTGGTTCTTCCCAGGACAGGTATTTTCCGAACCTGTAGTAAATTAAACATAAAAGTGACTTTCAAGAAGTATTATTTATAATGAACAGTAAGGTTTCTATTTCCATTTTATTGATATTATGATAATATAATCTTGAGCATAAACAAGCTTTTATTTCATTCGAGTAGTTTTAAATGCACAAAGGAAGTAAAATCTGTTTTAAAATATTACTAAAAAGTTTCAGAGGAATTATATTTTTTTTTAGTTTTACACAAGCAACATTGCATCGCTTAAGAAATCTGTTAATTGTGTTTTGAGAAAATCTAACAATTTTTAAATAATACATGATATAGATGAGAATTTATTATAACTACAGCACTAATGGGTTGCCTCGATCAGGGAAGGACCACGCTCTCACAGATCACCGACGTAAAATAGCAGGTTAATGCTGCTGCATTTTGTATAGAAGAACTGGAGACACGGTGTGCAAGTAAAGAAGCATTCTATCTGTCCTATTTTATCAGATGGATGATGTGTTGATTATCAGACTGACGGAGTGCTCTTTTGTCACTCTGTCTGTCACTTGGTGTATTCTTAAAACTATTTTTCATCACCAGTGGACTTAAAGATTTAAAGCGCCGTGGTAGCTCAGATGATATACGCTCGTTATAAATTTCACAGTACGCAAACAACCCGGGTTCGATCACCGCCGGCACCAATGAAATTGTTAATTGCAATTTTAAGTGCCACGTGCTATTTATCACATGCTCGGTGGTAAGGAAAACTTCGTGAGGAAACCTGAATGTCTGAGAAATAAGAATAAAAATTTTCAAAGATAAGTGAAATTCACCAACGCAAATTGGGGCAGCGCGGTGGATAGTTCCTTACCCTTAAACCCCCTCTCAGATATAAGAGGAAGCCTGTGCCCAGCAGTGGAACGGATGTCTGTAACTTTCACTATTAAGTTTTTTTAAAGCAACAATAAAGTAATATTGATTACTGAGTCGAAACAAATATTTTGAAGGAAAGTTTTATTGAAATGGTAAACAAGTGAATAATTTAAATTACTTTCAGAGGAAAACTGAAAAACTACTCTGAAATTGGATTAATTATACAGCGCTTAGATCCGAAAAATTTAATCAAAGGACAGCCAACGACGTCTGGCGTCGCCGAATGGAGGGTAACATGATTTAAAATTAAAATATCAGAGATATAATATCGTTGCAAATAGGGAATGAAAAATGTAAAAAGAGTAATAAATTGAGAATAAAAAAGAAAAAATTTATACAGAAGTGATACTCTCATCTCACACCGTTTCTTTATAGAATGAGAGTAACAAACGAGCACACAGTCTACCTGATGGTAAGTGAATGCTGCGGCCCATAGACATCTACATCTATCCTCATTTGCCTGTCATATAACCCTAATAACTAAGATGGAATGTCTCGTTTCCAGTAAAAAGGGTCTCCGGTTTTCTCCCCGTGAACCGAACCAAACGGTTTGCTTCGTCTAATGGTTTCTTATATTTACGCGATTAATACATATTAAATAAAACATGTCTTAGGCAGGGTAGCAGCCCGGACTTAAAAAGTTGGCGGTGTTTCAGCCCGTGCCACGGTAGCTACGTAAAATTTTCGTCGAGAGTGAATTCCAGCTTGCGCAAAATGCAGATGCATTATCACCCTGAGGACTTAGACTTATGGAATGTCTTTCTTCCAGTGAAAAGTGTTTGCTCTTATTTAAACTCACCACACGAAACACAGTAGCATTAAGCTGCTATTTCACGCTGATATTCTGTCCTTTTCCGGTGGAGTCGACCCATTCGTGCTACAACCATAATATAGCTGTAGTGTGGATCTACCGCGTACAAAACACTCTTTCTGTCTCATACGTCACTCCTTGAATGAGATGCTATGCAGACGATACCTTTCTTACGTGTCATGGTGAAGCAGGAAGTCCGCGACGCTGCTGCAATGTGTCGCGGATTTTTTTTATTTACTCGAATGAAACTCTAATGCCTCTCGATGATTTCATTAGCTATTTATTTATATATATTTCTTCAGCTATATATTCCTTCATTCACTGCATTCATCATTAATTTTTTTCATTCGCTTTCTTAGGCTAAATTCATAATTAATATAATATAATTAAACTTTACGATACCATTTTTTATGGGTGGGATAAAGGAGACAAACGAGCATATAATCCACCTGATGGTAAGTGGTCACTATGGCCCATAGACATCTACATCTATCCTCGATTAGGAATCAAAATGCAGATGCGTTGTAACCCGTGAAGACTAAGATGGAATGTCTCATTTTCAGTAAAAAAGGATTTCCGGTTCTCTACACTCACCATACGAAATACAACAGCATTAAGCTGTTATTTCACTCTGGTATTTTGTAAGAGCGTGGTCCTATCCCGGTCAAGCCGACCCATTCGTACTACAATTATATTTAATAAAATATGTAATTAAATTACAAATTGCATATCTAATTACAAATTAAATTACAAATTGCAAATGGTAACATCTTCACAAAACAACATAATGATCGTTGTGGTACAAGAAGGTACCCGTGGATGTTATCTGTGCCCCAGACAGCCACAACTTGTTTTGCTAGAAATAGTTATAGCATGTGCGTTCGACTATTTAATTTACTCCCGAACCATATTCAAAACTTGATATTTAAACTTAAAAAAAATATTTTCGGGATTCTGATTGAAAATTGTTTTATGACATAAATGTACTTTGATAAATTCATTTATGTCATAAAAACAATTTGGATGAAGAAATATATAGCTGAATAAATATATATAAATAAATAGCTAATGAAATCATCGAGAGGCATTAGAGTTTCATTCGAGTAAATAAAAAAAATCCGCGACACATTACAGCAGCGTCGCGGACTTCCTGCTTCACCATGACACGTAAGAAACGTATCGTCTGCATAGCATCTCATTCATGTATTCAAAAATCCGCGACGCGTTGCGGACTTCCTGCTTCACCATGACACGTAAGAAACGTATCGTCTGCATAGCATCTCATTCATATATTCAAAAATCCGCGACACATTGCAGCAGCGTTGCGGACTTCCTGCTTCACCATGACACGTAAGAAACGTATCGTCTGCATAACATCTCATTCATATATCCAACCAAATCAAATAAAAATAAAAATAAATAAAAAAAAATCCAACGATTTTCATAAAATTTTGTGTGCAGGGAGTTTCGGGGGCAATAAATCGATCTAGCTAGGATTTATTTTTTGAAAATGTTTTTTTGTCTGTGTTTTCACGCAATGTAAAACTGCTACAGTATAAGACGGTAAATTTTGGCAATGTGTTAATGATTAACTCAAGTGTATATAGAGCGGCCGCCAAATCGTAATGCCTTGGTTCGCGTCCTGGCTCCGGTCCGAATTTTTTCCTTTTATTTTCCAAGTTACCTTCTTTTTGTGAGAAAATCTATTATTTCGAGCCCTGTATTTAATATTTTTTAAAAATACGAAAATTAACTATACTAAATAAACTAATTGCACTCATGATTTTTTATTCAAATAACCAGTTCAGTTTTTTCTATTATGTCAATAAGATCAAAAAATTTATTCATCAGTATGTAATTTGTATGTAAATGTAATTTAAAAAAAACCGAGGAAAGCTCGGTCATCCGGGTACTATTTATTAGGGATGGACCGAATATGGATTTCACCGAATACGGATATTCGGCCGAATGTTCGGTAAAACTTTTACCGAACCAAATATTCGGCCGAATATTATTCGGCAGGATAACCTCGGGACCCAACCAATTTATGACGAAACTTGTTACCGTAAACTGCGCGGGATTAGCGCCGGATCCTGCCTCTCGCTTCCCGCCACACCTGACAGTTATTGCATCATCTAGTACTGAGCAAATTGCCGGCACATGCTTATGTTTTGACCATTCTTGTGATAAAAAAAGTATTTCGTTGTTTTATTCTTAGTGAAAATTGATAATTATATGATAAAAATGAGCGGCAGGAGATCTACTATTTGGATTTATTTTAGAGAAACTGACGACCAAAGTAAAGTGAGATGTACTTATGTAATGTATTGTTTCTTTGTACCCAAAAACATTTTATCAAGTTTCTATTTGCTATAATCGGAAATAAATCTACAGTGCCTCAAAAACATAAATGTATAGATTTATGCATTTGAGGCACTCTAGAGTAAGTAGATTTAACCCATAAATAAAATATACCTTTAACAGTAAAAGACATCGCATTACTCAATTCATACATTTCCAATACATTGGACACTATGAAAACGAATGTTCAGTGATTTAGCCGAATATTCGGCCGAATACAAATATTCGGTAAAGCTGCCGAATACCGAATATAAAACGAATATACGGCCCATCTCTACTATTTATTTTATTGTATTTATATTTGTATTTATTTGTACTTTTTGTATTTTTCTAATTTTAATTATTAAATTGCACGTTGACGTAATATTTGCATACCGATAAAGCGGTAAAACATGCATGTACACACTATGTTATAAGACCTAAAAATGAAAATGACCTAAAAAACCATGTTTTATGCAAATAAATATTTATTATTATTGGGGTATCTATATAATTTTCTCACCTGGTTGGGCTCCATAAATACATACTTATAAATTAAAATGAAAAGATAAATGTACCTACATAAATATCAATTAAATAAAATAAATACAAAAACTACATAAATAAATAAGATCCAACCAGATGGGAGCCCTCGGCAGGGGAGACCAAACGGCCGAGGGTTAGGAGGAAAGGGAAAGAAACCGACGGACGATGCGGGCGGTATCGAGGACCACTGCCTTCTGCATTAGAGCCCGGAGCGGTCCGTCACGGAGTCCCAGTCGCCTCAGATGACCCGAGAGGCTTACTGGGATTAGCCCATTCGCAGAGACGACTACTGGAATAATTTCGGTCGACACACCACCCCACATATTGGTCACCTCGTGAGCCAGGTCCAGATATTTTTTTTGTTTATCTGTTTCGGCTTTCACGAGGTTCTCGTCATACGGAATGGTAATGTCGATCAAAAATATCCTTGACTGTGCCCGGTCCATCAGCACAATATCAGGCTTATTCGCAAGAATGGTCCTGTCTGTGATGATGGCCCGGTCCCAGTAGAGCCTGGCGCGGTCATTTTCGAGCACGGCTTCCGGCAAGTACTTGTAATACGGCAATTTCCGGTCCACGAGACCGTATTTCAGAGCGAGCTCCTGGTGTAGAATTCTGGCTACTAGGTTGTGCCTGTGCAAGTACTCAGAGTTAGAAAGCGCCGAACAACCGGAGATGACATGTCTAAGTGACTCACCGGGATGGCGACAAGCTCGACAGACGTCGACAGTGCCATCCTTTAGGATGTATCTCCGATAGTTGTTGGTCTTAATAACCTGATCCTGTATTGCACAGACAAAACCCTCGGTTTCCCCGAAGAGGTCACCGAAACGTAGCCAGTTGAGGGAAGCGGCTGTATCTACGTGAGGCTCATGTTATTATTATTATTATAAAATGGTTTAATACAACGAACGTAATTAGTTTTTTAAAGATCTATGTATTTTGTCTCATTGAATGTTTTATTCCCAAATAAAAATAAATTTGAATTTAACTTAATATTTTTATGAATTTATTTGGTATTTGTTTTGTTTACATAGTTTCACATCTGTAATCGTCGAGGGGGTAGGCAGAATCCGTTGGGCGAAAAGCTTTTCGCACAACGCTAAACCTAAAAATATGGGTTTATATAATGTAATAAGTTGCTAGGTACTTTGCCTACGCAATTACAGACTTAATATCTTCTTCCTAGCGTTTTACGACATGTTAGGCAAGTAACACCCTTGGCACATTCTTTATGTTGTAAGTGAGACATAAACATCTGGGATCTGTGTCAACAACTGTCTGTGTCCTATCGCAAACAAACTTGAGACGTTCGCATTTTAATTTTTTTTTTCATTTTTATCTTAGTGTCAATTTTTCAATCCTAAGATAAAGTTTATTCATAAGTTAAAATACAATATAAATTATAAAAATTTCAATTCTTTTATCTTCTATATTCGATTGCGATTATAAATGATTAGATAGATATCATTTATTTGAGAACTGAAAAGTCCCTAAATAACGAGGGCGAAGTACCTAACCAACAATTTGTTTCAAAATAAAAACTTTTGATTGTTGCCATCGGACAAGGGATGATTTCTAAATGGGATTTACTGTTATTGTACTCGAGCGTATCATGTTTTGCAATCGCGAACTCCTCGGAAACTTTGCTCATTTATATCGAGGCAGGGTCTCGTCCCGGAGTTAGGGAAAGGTTTTTAGATTTCGTGTGATCGTTACACTCCAATGTATAATTTACTTTAAAATCCGGTCGAAAATAATCTAAGTCGCGCCAGTTCGGATATTTTATGTCTGAAGTAAACAAGCTGTTAAACGTAGTAGAGCAATAGTCATACTGCAGCTATATCTCAGAGCTATATTAAGGTTGTAGCACGAATGGGTCTGCTTGGAGGGGGAAATGAACACACTCACAGAATACCATCATAAAGTAACAGCTTAATGCTGTTGTGTTTTGCACAGTGAATGTAGAGAACTGGAAACCCCTTTTACTGGAAACGAGGCACTCCATCTTAGTCCTCAGCGGTGATAACGCATCTGTGTTTTGATTCTTAATTGAGTATAGATGTAGATGTCTATTTGCTACATCATCCACTTACCATCAGGTGGACTGTGTGCTCGTTTGTCACATTTATTCTATAAAAAAAAGTTGTCTATCAGAATTCATCAGATATGTCTTGCCATGATTATATAGCTATCTGTCTCATTAGACAAAATAAGGCAATGAATTCTTTTACGCCATCACCATACGGAATTGTTTTGTTTCATCAATTATCCATTACAGGCTACAAAGTTCATTGCCCATCATAGTACTCTCCAAAAACGGGGGGGGGGGGGGTTTGCCATGGTTGTCTAGTGGATTCGTGACCACAGTTGTTTATTACTTTGTGTTGTTATCAGGATCATGCATGTTTCAGGTTCCCTCTCTTGCGTCTTACGCCAAAAGGACGATACGATTGCCCACAGGGCGATATGGGCTTGTGGATATTCTTACACCGGCACTACACGTTTCGTTCTGTTTTCATATATGTACGAAGAGGTTTAAGTTTCACAAGCATTATTGATTTGTGAAAAATTTCATATTGATTGCTTTAAAGTAATAATCAATAATACAAGTCCTCGTGTTGTCTCTCGTTATTAGAGCATTGGAGCGAAAAATCAGCTGCTCCTAAATCTAATATGTCACCACTTACCATCAGATAAATTAGTAATCAAGCACTGACTTGCGGACAGTTTAGATTTTACTTGAAATAATAGGTTAAAACTGTATTTTCCATTTAGACAAACTCCTATTCAGAAACGAAGGCCTACCACATTACATCTCCCTCTCGGCATCTCTTGCAACACAGTTGCATTAAATTATTGTTTTTGTTTGCTGCAGGTGAAGGCGGCTCAGATACACACCCAGAAACAAAGAAACAAACAGAAGGAATCATGATAGAGGCAGCTCATGAACATTAAATACACCATTTATGTAAATTCAAATGACTAGTTTTATCGCGTTTAATTTGAATTTGTAAATCCTGATGGTTCGGGAGCTTAACAGCACCTATGGTTACGGGGGAGATTGAGGTGTTTGACGTCCCGATGTCATAGTTAACCTGGTTACTTTTAGTTAAATTTTTGAATGTTAATTTTTGGTCCGATCTGCGCAGAAAAAGGATACAGTGTCTTGCAGTCTAGCAGGGGTATGCTTGGATTTGGATAAAGTTTTATTAATTACAAGCTGAACCCGGCAGACTCTGCCCTTCCCGTTAATATAATAGATTGTGTTCACCATGGTTTTTTTTTAATTTTAGCGCATGCAATTCAATTTATTAACCGCCGCGCTGGATTGAAAATGTAAATTAAATTAAATTAAAAAAATTGCTTGTTTCAAATTTTTTTTATCTCTTTTTTTAGTTTATAAATATATAAACCTTCTCCATTGAAAAATACATATATATACCAATTTTCATGGTGATCGATCAAATTGATTTTAAATTAAATTATTTCATATATACAAACATCCCCTTTTATGTATATAGATAGATAGGATCCCAAGCAATTCGTAGCACCCCATCTTTCTTCTCTATTGAAATTAGAATGTTTTAGATACTAATTTCAATAGCCTAGCGATTATTCGTAGGAGAAATCGGTATTATTTTGCGAGGATATGTGGTGTATCAAATCTGATGTAATGGCGGGAATGATCTTAAACAGTTCGCAGTCTTTCCCCTGTCCAGATCGAAACAAGGATTAACATTCAAAAACTAGAGATAGTCGGGCTAAATATCACATCGGGGCCTCAAAGGCTGTCTCCCTGTGACCAAGGAATTAAAAAGTTACATTAAACGCTATAAACTCCGTAGAATTGGTTTCACTTAATGTCCACTGCTGAACATAGGCCTCCCAACAGAGCACGGTCCTGAGCCATGTCTTGCCAGGTCGTCACTCCATCTAGTAGGGGAACGCCGCAAAATATTCACCACATTGATCGGCCTTAGTTCCATGGGTACAAAAGGTAAGTACATCTAAACTATCTGATCAAGGTATTTGTTCCGTTGGTTTATCCAAGCTTTATTTACCAGCTAGGCACAACATTTGCAGCGGCTTTCATGATACTGATGTGCACTTGCACGATTAATTTTTTTTCACGATAATACTGCAAATTTGCCATCCCATCAATTGGCCAATTAGAATAAGAATTTTTATAACATATCAATGACATGCAAGTAAAAGTTTATATAATTTTAATTGTAATTATCAATATATAATCAATTTTGGTAGAATAATATTAATGTCAAGGATTCTTCAAAATTCAATACAAAAGTACTAAATTAAGAAAATACAATGAATAAAATAATTAAGGCAATAAATACAACTTGAATGTCAATTAAACTATGCATTGCACAGACTATTTTGTAGTTGTACGTTTACTGTAAATATAATTGTAATAGCGCAATATTCCTAATCACTAAAGCCAGAGTTTTATTTAATAACTACAAAATGTATCATTTAGAAAGTCAGTTATGTTGTTATAACATTTACATATCAAGAAATCCTTCAGCCGTTTTTAAAATGGAGTCATTTAAAAACGGAGATATTTAGGTTCCTAATTTCTTTTGGTATTTTATTAAATATTACGGGGCCCATGCAAAATAGGCTTTTGTGCATTAACTTAGTATTTGATTTACGTATGCAACGTTGTTACGTTGTTACGTTGATACGTGCTAGCAGCGTCAGATAGCTTTTCAAACAAATCGGGTTTAGATTTTACGAAAACAGCTGCTTCGAATATGTATAAGCTGGGTAAAGCCATTATTTTGGACTTGATGAAATATGGTTTGCAGCTGTTTCTGATTTTGAGTCTATACATAGCTCGAATGCGTCGTTTTTGTGCCTTGAACACTATATATTTTTGAGTTGAGTTTCTCTAAAAGATTATTCCATATCGTAGGTTTGATTCGGCTGCGCCATGATACGCCATTAATAGAGCATCATTATTAAGTACCCTAGCAAGTCTTACGTGTCTATTGAGAATCCACCACCTAATATCATCCTGTGGATGATGATAGGAAAATTAAACAGTAGATCGGCGGCAGCATCATACTGATAACAATTCAAAATAAAATGAACCGCAGTTGCCAACGTGTGGCAGCGAGGAAACCATGACAAATATACTCCTATGGGGAAATTTTTGGAGTTGGCTATGTTCAGCATTAGATTTTACAGGTGGTAAGGATATTGATGGTGATGACTAAAGTGAAAAAAAATTCGCCCAAAATAGATATTTTTTTTTTGTTAACCTTTTTCAAAATTATTAATTAACAACTTTACATATTACACATAGTAGGAATTTCGGTTTTACCCCTTCCACTCTATTTTTAGCCAACTTCTTTGTATGTTCTTTTTTATATGTACGTTACTCGATATTCTGATTATTTTTGACTTTAGGGTTGTCCCATATAAATTTAGAAAAAAAAATATAACCCCTAAGGGTGAAAATATAAGAGAAGTTTTTAATGTTATATTTAGAGCTTTTGATATTCCTTATTCCCCTTAAAAGGTTTTGAATAGAGATTTAATAAAAAGTTAAAACTGGCTTCAAATCACTATGATTTATGCCACAGAATAAATAATAGTACTACGTACAGAAGTTGCACTCCTTTGATGTCGACTGCTTACCGACGTTTAATAGCCTACATAATTATTATTAATCAGATAAATCGCACACGCAAGCTAAATAAAACTTTATCGCTGCGCGCTAGTGTCCATATTACTTTGCATCTTTTTTGTCACGGTGGACTTTCCGTGGTTTTTAAGGGATGTCAATAGAAAGTAAAAAAATACATTGCGAAATGTTAATTATGTAACTTAGGTGAAGTACTAACTAATATTCTGACTATGATTGACTAACCATACTTTTGCCCATATGTGAGTTCTGCGATGCCTTTTTTTTTTTTTGCGGATGGAAAATCATCTAATGACCCCTTTCGCTCTGGGTGGAGCGTAAGGGAGTGTCAGACTTTTACTGACTAAAAACCATCCGTGTTCCTTCAGTGCCCTTACGTTCCGGAGCCGCGGTATCTCTTTCAAACAGCCCACAGCCCCGGCAGGCGTCGGCCCTTGCGGGCCCCTTCACGCTGCTGACAGCTCTTTGAGGCGCGCGTGGAACAAAACGCGCCGTCGACACGGCCTATCGTCATTAGACGGACGGACGACGAGCTACCCATTGCTCGCCGTCCACAGGCCCGCGCCTACGGTGGCCGGGGGCCACGACGTAGCCCCCGACGCCCGGGGCGTCTCCCGCGGCGGCCGGGGAGGAAAGCTGCTGCTCTCTCCTTCTCCCGCTCCGCCACCTCCTTCGCTAGCATCACTGCTTCGCAGAAGGTGGTGACGGCATCCCATTCCGTCTCGCTCCGGACCATGGCTTCGACCAGGGCCGGACGCGAGAGGTCGCCGCCGCCTATCGCCGCTACGAGGACACGGCGGTGCTCCGCCCAAGCAGGGCACACCTCCACGGTGTGTTCCACCGTGTCCTCTGGTCCATCCTCGCAGTGGGAGCACCCGGGCGTTTCCTCCCGCCCGATTCGGTGCAGGAACCTCCCGAACACACCGTGTCCGGTGAGGACCTGCGTCAGGCGGAAGGTGAGGATGCCGTGGCGTCTCTCAAGCCACTCCTCAAAGAGGGGTCTTACCGCCGCTATAGTGGCGTGCCCAAAGTTCTGCGATGCCTACCGCATGCAAATTGCAACGTCATTCGTCGGGAATCGTAACGCTTGGGAGAAATAGGTAGATAGTGTAAACAACAAATAAACCTGAAATACGATTTCTAACAGAAATGTGATCTATTCTATTTAGTTAAAAATCTTGTTAGTATACAAAGTTTTAATTTCAGTATTTTGTGTTATTATAACTCAAAATATTTTAATTACAAAAGACAAGTATAGGTATGTAAGTAAATACTTGGATAGTGAAGTAAATTTTAACTAATTTTTGTAATGAAGTACTTAGGTATTTCTTCTGTAGACCAAATTATTACTTAATTCTTTTTTTGCTGTGAGTACCTATCTAACAAAAAAATTAAATAAATTCACCTTTCATAACTTCCTTCTAAAATTCTTCGGTAACAGAATGATATGAAACCTTTTGTTGGTAATTTCATTTAGTATCCATCTAATCAACGGTTATAGTAGGAACGACGTTTTGCTTTTATAATTTATCAAATAGGTAATATACATATTATATAATTTTTAAAATACATTAAAACTTTTACAACTATTTTTACCTACAATTAAATATACTAAACACTAAACAAAAACTATTTCAACAAGTATTTACATAAAACTATTTACGTAAACAGCGTTAAAAAACTAACATTCAATTGCCTCCAACGCGCTAGCCCTGACTGCGTTATTTCGCCCGGGCGCGTAGCAATTTTAGGTAATTATTTCACGCAGGTAGCAAGAGTGACAGAGGCATGACTATGCTTTAATACACTTTACTGAAGCTATATTCGAAAATTACTTTATTCTTTAAACTTACTTTTAAGCCAGTATATTGAATACCAAATAAAATCCTGCAGTAGATTTATCTTCGAAAAACCAACTAGAAGCGGAGGTAAATCTTGAATTTCTCTAGAAATGTCGAGTGGAAGGAAAACCGCAAGCGACGTCTCTGAGATTACAACTATCACAAACTAACGAGACTCCACTACGAATTGACTCCTGAACTGTCTCAGAGAGACTTCCGCGTTAAATATGGGACTTGCGACTTTTATTGGACTTGCGATGGCTCAGTGCGGCCCGTTCAGGACTTTAAGAAGTTTAGCGTGATATATAGCACTTCTGGAGCGCATGAGGCACTAACGTATCATAAATCTTATTCGTATAAGTCACATTTTTAACTAGAATGAAATATGAGGATTAAAGTGAACACTTAGACAATTATTTCGTTTAGATTTAGAGAAAAGTTAATATGATTTTCTCCTGTATAGTGAAAGCGCCCGGAACAATTAATTGTATTTAGGCCATACAAATGTTTCATGCGAGAGTAATTATTTTATGCGCCACGGTGGTTTTTCGTGTGTGAATCACGTAATGAAACATTTCTTATTCGTTATTTATTGATCAATGGACCGGTCATATAAGCTAGAAGAACCAATAAGTATTGGTTGATTATAATCAATCAAGAAGTAAGAAAGGTTCTCGAGTGACGGTCTCTTACTATCGAAATCGGTTCCCACCTCTAAATAGAGTGAAGGCCTGGCCACCAGACGATTCACCGTCCAGTTGCAGACGGCTCAGGACCGTACTTTGTGCTATTCCTTGTGGGAGCCCTACATTCAACAGTGGATTTACTACCTAAACTATAAAAACTAGATGACTCGTGACACGTGGGGTGCTTTAGTTTTGAACCTAATGTAAACCTTTAATAAAAGAAGACTTAGATTATTACAAGGAAAATGAATTCTTTATTACAATTTTTTGCTTCCCTTGTAGGTAACTTCCAATGTCTCTAAGGAAACTGCAATAAATTTTTAAAACGCAAAATTGACGTTAAAACAAATGAAAGTGCACATACGTTAATTTAACCGGCAAGTTCCAATTACGTAGTGCAAGCCGTGCGGGAGTTCAATTAAAATCATGGTAAGTGGTGGTCAGCGCGCTGTTTGCGAGATGTGTGAGTGGGCGCTAATGGACCTGGGCATGCAATTAATGTTTATATATAACTGCTTACAGTCAAGTCAAATAGGGATTTAACCCCGGAATGAGATAATAGGCTACAAACTTTTATATGTTTTTGTTTTGTCATTTTATAAGTAACCTTGGTTAGCTAAGTGCTCTGCTTATGCTTATGCTCTCACACAATACCACCGTAAAATAGCAGTTTAATGCTGTTACCTACGTAGTGAGTGTAGAAACCGTTAATACTGGAAACGAGGCATTTCATCGTAGTACTCAGAGGCGCAACGCATCTGCATTTTGATTCTTAGTCGAAGATAAATGTAAATGCCAATGAATCACAACATCCACTTACCATCAGGTGGACTGTGTGGTGTACCATGTAAATATCTTGTGTTATTGGCTTCAAATGACATCTGGATTTTTATAAAAGTTGTAGAGCATACAACTGATGTTTAGTTAGTAGCGGTGTTATTTTATCCACTATTTCATATCATCTGTGTGGTGGTACATAGAGGCGGCAGAGGGAAACTGAAACAGGACACCATAATCACCCAAAAATAATTTAAAAAAACCTGCGGTTTCCAACCTTTCCAAGTGTGGCAACTATGGCAAAGTCCTGTGTTCAGTGGTGGACTATTTGGTAGGCTATAATGAAAAAATACAATTGATGTCTCATGGTCATCATCGTTCATTCGCAGGTCAGTCTTAAATCACGGACACTATCTTAAACTTTTAACCTTTCTCGAGGCACGGAGAGTGGGGAGCGCTTAACCATAATATTATGTGATATTACGTTGTAACAACTAGCTGGTTATTTGTGACAATGCTTGATCAATTGATACATTTTTCGATATACGCAATTCATCAGATCAAAGAATACCACCCGGTTCAGATATTTATCTCTATTCTTTTTATGACTCTAAGCTCTACGTATAAGCACAGGTATCCATGGGCTGCGATGGCCAATCACCATCAGGTGAACTCTAACTTCGTTTGTCACCTCCGCTAAAACTGATGGGGACCTGTGCTTGCGCTCACACTTGTGTACTGTGATCGTGTGCTACGTATATGGCTTGTGAATGAAATTCAGTCAAGGGGTCACATTATAATTTCTCGCAGTCTCTCAGCTTACAACATATACGTGGTAGAGCCACGCTGCAGCTATATTATGGTTGTAGTACGAATGGGTCGGTTCGACCGAGGAAGGATCACGCTCTCGCAGAATACCAGCGTGGAATAGCAGCTCAATGTTGCTGTGTTTCGTATGGTGAGTGTAGAGAACCAGAGACCATTTTTACTGAAAATGAGGCATTCCATCTTAATCCTCAGGGGATTTTTTTAACTCGGTCAATGAGTTTTAAAATTACTGACGATAACTTTTTTAGGACTAGCTCATAATTGATATTTTATATTAACCGACATGGTAAATAATATTTGGTGGGTACCTGTGTACGGCTACGTCATATGCTTGTCAAAAATTATGAAATATATCAGTGTGTTACGTGCAAGCGGTTGTTTCACTCGTGCCCCTATAACACATACTTATACCAATATTGTTTAATTAAATTTTCTTCATTTCTTTATTACATACATATATAAACACTCACGCCTGTCACCCAGAGGGGTAGGCAGAGACTACGGACTTCCATTTGGCACGATCCTGACATACCACTTTCGCCTCCTTTACATCCATATATCTACGCATACATGCTCGTCGGTTAAGGGTACTTCTAACGTGGCCCCTTTTCAAAATATCGCCAATTTGGTCGAAAAAATTTTTTTCTAGGGCGTCCCTTCACGACTCGGCCGTTCACATCTGTCATATAAATTTGCTTTGTCACTCTTTCCTCATTCATTCTTTCTACATGACCAAACCACCGAAGCATTCCTTTCTTAACACGCCATTACGCGCGCCCCTGTTTAGGACGCGAGTGCTCTCGCGCTCTACATATGTAGAACTATTTGGTGTAAAGATTTTACAGGAACAATAAACAAATATAAAAATACTTCAATATCATATTAAAACAAACTTTAATAAGAAACTAAAATAGACGAAACATAACTGTTACCATTTATTAGGCACTTAATATCAGACTTCTTGTGAATTTTGAGAAAAATCAATGATTTTTTTGGCATCAAAACTTCTCAGTCTCCTTTTTTTACTCGCTCATATCTTCCACACGGTCTTTATCATTTTTACAACAGTCAAGGCATTGAAGAACTTGATGTTGGGGACGAATCCACTTTTTAAAGGTGTCACATTGTTTTTAGTGGACTTATTGCGCGCTCTGCCTCAAAAGGAACATTTCCCGACTCGACCAGTATTGGGGAGTTGTGCTGGGCATGGTTGTAATTCCGATGGCTCTTTCATGCCCAAAAGCATTTTCCCTTTCATTGCCAATGATTTTGGAATACTTTCAATATTTATTCTGCGTTGTATGCATGGCGCGACTAGGTGAAAACCAAGTTCATATAAAAATCCTCCCTGGCCTTATTTCTGTAGTCCTTGTTTATTGTATGTACAATATAACCGTTTATAGCACTTATATTCATTGAAAAAAATAGTAAGTGAGACGTCATAAATACTACAAATAATGTCCACGCCATATTTGGTATTGTTGTAAAAAGTTATTATTTCCGGCTTACGTTTCTCTGCTGTTTGTAAATCGATATGATCATCATAGTGCATAGGTGAGTAAATAAGCACCACTTTCTTTGATTTTGGCATGAAAGATACTAAAGTACCTTGTTTTTGAAAGCCAAAAATTGAACTCGTTTCGCTTCTGTTTCTTGTGATTTTGAATTCTTTGGGAATTTGTGGCTTATTTTTCTTCACAGTGCCTACGACAGTAATTTTGCTGCCTAAGAGTTCTAAGCATTGAGGTATATTCGTGAATCAATTGTGCATTGTGACGTTATAACCTAAACCATCCAATGGAGTAAGCGTTCGTTGCACAATGTCCACAACTTTATTTGATTGTGCATAAGGACCATCTGGCTGAGCACCTGCGTATATTTCCATATGGTAGGCATAAAAAACCTTTGTATCCGTTAGTAAAAATATATGTATCCCATACTTTGCTGGTTGCTTCATCAGTAATAACTTCTTCCAACCATCTCAAAATATGTGCCATCATTGTGCGAAATATAGTTACTTCGGTTAAAAATAATATTACCAAACAAAAAAAAATCATAATAACAATATTTATACATAATATAAACACTTACATAAAATAAAAACGATAGGTAAACTTCCGACAAAAATGACACGCGAGTGCTCGCGCGCTCCACTATTGTAGAATTTTAGTTTTGGTGCGAAATTTCTAACAAGTGCGATCGCGCAGTTTGCCGAAAGGGTACTAATTGTGATCACCAGCTAGTAATAGAGGAATACTATGAGTGTGTGCGTTAGACACCCACAATTAATGTTAAAATCCCACGAAATGCATGCCTGTTCTACAATAGTAGAACGCGCGACTAATGGAGTGTTAATCCTGGTCACAACATCATCTTGCATACCACATTTATCTCTTATCATGCAATTTCTCACCCTGTCATTCAGATTCAACCCTAGCATACTCCTTAAAGACCGCATTTCTACAGCATTTATTCTACTTTCGTGCTTCTTCTGCCACACCCAGCTTTCACTACCATACATTAAAGTAGGGACTAACACAGCATTATGAATTAACATACGTGCCTTTTTTGACACATTCTGGTTCTTCATAATAGAGTGTAGTGCCCCATTCACTCTATTCCTTGCATTTACTCGTCGTTCTATATCCCTATCATATCTACCATCCCTGCTAAATACACATCCCAAATACACAAACTCATCCACTTGCTCAATTAACTCTCCTTCTATTCTTATTTCACATACCGTTTTGCTTTCTTCTCTTTCAAAAACCATCACTTTCGTCTTACTTGCGTTCACTTTCATTCCCCTTTCTTTTAATGCCCAGTTCATTAATGTAACCATCATTTGCAACTCAGCCGCCGATGACGCAAATATTGACTTGATCATCGGCATACAGAAGGCATTTGACGGTTAACTCGCCCATTCTTAACCCACATTCTTCATCTTTCAAAGTTTGCAAACACCTGTCCATAAATAGGTTGAACAGCCAAGGGGAAGCTACTATTTCTTTATTATTATTATTATTATATTTATGATCTTTATATAGTTGGAAGGATTTTTGTTGTTGCTGATTTAATGATCTGATATAATGAATTTTGTTATGTTAATTTTTGTAATGCTGAAATTTCTAAGAATAAACAAATTTCCATGTCTCCATTAGGGATTAATATGTAATGCACATTATTTAATAATATCTCATGTAAAATACATACTAAAAAACAAATGAATAAAATATAAAAACGCACGCTCTCTTTTACTCTAAAATTCTCTCGGGAAAGAAAGGAAGTCTTTGACAAGCGGTGAAACATAACGGTGCGCCACTCTGTATATAGGTTTTTACTTTATTTTATCTTTTGACAACTAATAAACAAATAGAACTTCTTGTCGTAGTTTACTTTTTTCATCCATTCACCTTAGATTTCTTACTACAACATTTTCGTTTACAATCTTAAAAGCAAGGATTTTTGTTGGATTAAAAAGCAGCGTCGCGGGATTGCGCTATGGGAATTTTTCAACATTTCGGAAACGAGCAATGATTGCGGAAACTGGCATAAGGCTGGGTCCCAGGATAAAAAGACATATGTTTTTGTTTATTTACCGTTACTGTTACTTACGTATAGACTATCTTACGTCCACTATTAAGTATAGGTCTCTCCATAACTTACTTTATGCCCGGTTCCTATATTCAAGAAGCGTTTTGTTTTCCGTGACCAGTAAAACCGTTTCTGGAATTTCCCCTAGACCTGGGACTTCATATGGTGATAGATTCTGTTACTGGTGTAAGAGTGGTGGTACAGCATATGGGCTTTATTTACGACAAATACAATTAAGAATAAACAAATAAAACCAAAGACTTATGAGTGCTTACTCACATGCGGTCATTAAGGAGTGTGTTAGGGCTGAATCTGAATGACAGGGTGAGAAATTGTGTGATAAGAGAAGAATGTGGTTTACAAGATGATGTTGTGAATAGGATTAAGAAGGAATGCTTCGGTGGTTTGGTCATGTGGAAAGAATGTATGAGGAAAGAGTGACAAAAAAATTTATGTTGCAGAAGTGAATGGCAGAGTCGGAAAGGGACGTCCTAGGCGAAAATTTATCGACCGAATTAGCGATGTATTGGAAACGGGCCAAATTAGTAGTACCCTTAACTGACGAGCATGTATGCGTAGGTATATCGATGTGAAGGAGGCGAGAGAGGTGTGTCAGGATCGTGCCAAATGGAAGTCTGTAGTCTCTGCCTACCCCTGTGGGTGACAGGCGTGAGTTTTTATGTTTTTTTATTACTTATGAGTAACTACTAGACTTTCACTACGGTACTAATATATTGCGCACTAAGTAAGCTTCATTTCCCCGTAATTTTTTTAGTCGACTGCGAGCGGCTGAATATTAGTCTTCGTTTTGTAAACCACAAACTGTGTTTTCGTCAATCTATCACTGTTTTTGTTTAATGTGGCTAAGGAAATACTGTCATTATTTACATATGCGCGCACGTAGGCAACATGATTTGAAGTTTAATTAGATAGATAGATTTAATTAGTTAGATAAGTATGTAATTTTATTTGCATTTGTCTAAAAACAGTAACTGCTGTAAATGAAAACACGGGGGTGGCGTATTGACAGCGCCAGTCAGCGCGGCGCACGTGCCATGCTCTGCTGTGTCAAACATTTTGTTCTTAATTGTCGGTCTAGTCTATGTATATACTACATAGAAGTCTGATAAAAACACATGTTCTTATCCCCTATGAAGCATTCTTTGGATGAGGCCTATTTTCATCAGTGGACGTTTGGTAGGAATTTGTTTCAAAAAAAAAAATTGTGAAGACTGGGATAATTCAATAAAAATACTAAAATAATCTCATAGCCACAATACTAAGGGCTACAATCGATCACCAGTCGCTAGTCCAGCGGATTTTATGCAGATGCTTTGGTCCATAAACCCCTACATCTATCCTCGATCCATTCTTGTTAGGCCATAATACCATTCATCATCATAATTATCAGCCAGTCTCCCCCAAGGCGCCTCACTTAGCCAGGTCTTCGGTTACACGCATCTAGTTTCTACCGGCCACCTTGTGGGGATCGTCGCTCCATCTATTGATAACATTGATTATTATATATTATTTTTAAATACGAAATATTCAACATAGCGTAACTCTATCATGTATAACTCAAGTTTTAAATACAGCAAAATTCAGTGAAATATTCAGAAATAATCTACTATGCCGTCAGAACCCTTATATTTGAATATACTGTTCTGTACTGTTCGAAGTTTGCGACGGGTAGTAGTTCATAACCGCAGTTAATTTAAACTTTGTCGCACTACCCTCATTACTAACTCACAGCTAATGTTTAATGCTGCAGTAATGAGTCGCTGGGCTTGAACATTACTAAACTGTTAAGTTGTTACTTAAACTTATATTTGTAATTTCCGTGCTTGTTTTGTGCGCCAAGTGACTTACTGTACACGTAAGGTTGACAATCTAGCACACACACACACTGATATTATAAGAAAAAGAGAAAACACCTTTTTACTTATAATATTGTGCAATGATATTATTAGCAAAAGGGTTTTTTCCAAGAGCCAAGAGCCATGGTGCAGTTATATTAGTAGTATAGTTGTAGCACGAATGGTTCAGTTCGACCGGGGAAGGACCATGCTCTCACAAAAGCGTAAAATAGTAGCGCAATGCTGCTGTGTTTCGTATGGTGAGTGTAAAGTACCGGAGACCCTTTTTACTGGAAACGAGGCATTCCATCTTAGTACTCAGGGGTGACAATGTGTCTGCATTTTGATTCGTATTCGAAGATAGATATAGATGTTTATGGGCCACAGCAACCACTTACCATCAGGTGGACTGTGTGTACATAAATATAAATAAACAACATAAATAAAAAAATAATCTAAACAACTTCAATTCAATCACATAGCGTTTTATTTTGTATCATTATACAAATATGTAATTCCTAGAATTGATTTTAGTCCTTGATTTCGATTCTTGATAACGTAAAGATAGGTTAGGTGTTTATAGGTTTTAGCATCCACTTACAGTCAAGTGAACTATGTGCTCCCGATATTTTATAATAAAATCAGTTTTCACGATTCTATAACTCACTGTGACCTATTAATTGAAAAATCAAGGGTATCTTACGTCCAAATTACGTTGCGTATGCGTTTTTTACACCGATATCTATCGGAAGCCGTAAGATTATTTTGAATTTTCTCATAGTCGACTGTTACAATATGGGATACTCTAAGGCCGCAACAAATGACATATGAAATATGTAAATAATAAACGCGATAAAATCCAAGAAGTCAGTTCATTTTAATGTATAAGGTTCGCATAAATATAAGAAATCATTAAGTGTACAATATTATAAAGCGACTCGCCTCGGACCGGATACAGCTAGCTGCAGCCCCTGAGTAACCGATCCACCGCGCTAACGAGGTATGGTATATTATTCGCTTCAGAAACTTGTTAAGTCGTTTCTTTGATATGAATTTATACGGTTAACATTAATTGTAGGATTTTTTATAATATTAGGAAAAAAAGAAGAAAGAAAGAAATGCGTTTATTCCAGTTTAAGTATGCAGCATATATAAAAAATGTAACAATAGGCAAAAAACTTCACAAATTTAAGAAAACTACAATGTGAAACTGCGAAAAGGACCGGTCTCAGTGATAGCACTGGTTTTCAGTCCAGTTCGTACACGGAGCTAACAGGCTGAGCGCACGTTCGCTCTTGAAGTCGGAAAATTAAATAAATATATAAATGGACTAATAGTAGATTTATAAGGTGTGAGCATGTATATATAGTATTTTTGTGAATTAAAAAAACTCGTATAAACATTTCTTAGTAAAAATAAATTAAAAAAATATAGGCTAACTACATAATATGCAATTTACCTGTTGGTTGAAAATTGCAAAGTAGCAACTTATACACATTCCACTATTGAAAATTGCAAAGTAGCAACTTATACACATTCCACTATTGAAAATTGCAAAGTAGCAACTTATACACATTCCACTATTGAAAATTGCAAAGTAGCAACTTATACACATTCCACTATTGAAAATTGCAAAGTAGCACTTACATTCCACTATTGAAAATTGTAAAGTAGCAACTTATACACATTCCACTATTGAAAATTGCAAAGTAGCAACTTATACACATTCCACTATTGAAAATTGAATAAAGCAATACCTTATACACATTCCACTATTGAAAATTTAAAAGTAGCAACTTATACACATTCCACTATTGAAAATTGCAAAGTAGCAACTTATACACATTCCACTATTGAAAATTGCAAAGTAGCAACTTATACACATTCCACTATTGAAAATTGCAAAGTAGCAACTTATACACATTCCACTATTAAGCACAAGCCTGTCAAAATAACAAAGAAAGCATTTTATTAAACGAATAGTACTTTTGTAGAACTTAGGGTCCATATAAACTCATGTATAAGTTCACTGAATATCTACACACATATCACACTGTATATTGGCATTTCAAAACCATTATGATCCTTTACGAGTACACTGTATAACGGTTGGATAATGGCATATCAAAATGCTTTTGTAAAACCTTTCGTTTTAGTGCAGCAAACAACAACGCAGCTGTACCCCATTCCGCTGTTTTCAGTGCATTTGGATTTACAATATCATTTTTACGTAGTAAATAAATGCTTAATGCTGTTAATTAGCGTAAACATAAACTATTATAATAAGACGTAAATCCCCATGTAAATCAGGTAAATCTCGTACTGATACGCGAAGTGTTGGGCGGCTCCCCTCTAGATGTAGTGACGAGCTGGTAAGGGATTTTGGAAGTCGATTGATGCAGATTACACAAGACCGTGCTTTATGACATTCATTCGTGAATGCCATAGTTCAGCAGTAGACTTGTGAAAAGGGCGATAATGATGACAATGATACGCGTCATGTTCTCATATTAGTGATAAATAGTCTATTGTAATATGTATAATAAGAACCTAGAGCTCCATACAACGGGTTTTTAGCGCTCTCATGACATGAAGGAGCACTGAAAACATAGATAACTATTTAATATAAAAAGCCCTCCGCGAATCTAGCTTAATGCTAAACTAATTAAACGACTAGATCTTTAAGTCTTATTAAAACAATGAAAATAATTCTAGTGGGGTAATAACATTGAATATATAAAGAAAGTTTAGCATTAATGATGCTCCACTTATATCGTGTGAGCTTAGTCTATTAGAAATGGAGACAGCATCGACCGCACGCTAAGTAGTCCCAAGCGTAATCCCACATCAAGATGGCGGCTTGATGCCAGTAATGGCGGTATAATGGATGCCCTAAAGTGCTATAATCTGATATGCTCTAGTAAACTTTGACGCGCTTTTATGTTGGATACTAATTCTTCTACTAGTTTTTTTTATTGTTAAGTTAGTTTTTAATTGTTGAAATTATTATGTATCTAATATTATAATTCTGCTGTACGTTTATACACTGAACTCTTTTTAAACAGCTGAACAGATTTTAATAATTTTTTTATGTGTTTAAGTGGGTTCCTGGATGGCTTAGAATTACAATTGGACCCAACAGATGGCGCTGTAAATCTAGAAATCAGTCGCTTGAAGCAGGGGTGGATCGTTAATAAAATATTATTATTTATTGGGTACCTTATAACCTTTGTAATATATTTATTACACAGCAAGTGTTAGAAAATTATATAAATATACCTATGGAAAAAATCAATACATCTTAAAGTTTATTATTCGATAATGTGTCACTGTTTTTTACATCAGTAATTTCCAATGAACTAACATAATCAGGCATTATTGTGCCGAAATTAATTAGGTATATTAAAAATGTTTAAATTTAATTATCTAAGTTCCTCGTAATAAAATAAAATAATTAGTTTAAAGAATACCCTTCGTTCTCCCTCAATTGCTCTCACTCTCCTCGTCACTACTAACCCCAACACCACTACACTAGAAAGGACACACAGCGTCCATAATACGAAACGTACTTTACCTCTAATTAGACATCATAAGGAGAAAAAGACTGCGGTGGTTGATCATTAAGCCCACAAGTAGTAAGTTACTAGTAAGTTTCACTTGTTGTATTCTATCGTGGGCCAACATTTGGACTTATAAAGGAATGTACTGATGATGATGTAGGATGTAGTGGTGAAAAAGAGAGATGTTATATGTTTTTTTGTAGATAAAGAATATTAACAATCTCAATCAATCAATATCAACACTCGTGGTAAGCTTAAATTGCTTGTGTTACGAGTGGTTCACGCCAGTAGTCGAATGGCGGATTCGAACCCACGACCTTTTTGAGTTCAAGGTCCGCGCCCTGCCATTAGGCTACTGTCGCTTCATTTATCGTGTGTAGCTGTGTTTCTTTGTGACTGTCTGTGGCATCGTACACGGATGAAACAATTTCTCCTCTCCCACACAGATGAACCAATTTATATTTACTTACCTAGTTAATTTTTTTTGGAAGATGAATTGATCGAGAATGTTCTTGGATATGATTCAAGAAAATATTTTCAGCCGTTTGAAGATCATTAGCTCTTCTGTTCGGTTTTTTTTTTAAATTTTTAATTTAAGTGATTACAATTTATTTTTTAAATATTATTTAATCTGTTAAATGGGTTTTATAGAACATCGTTGTTTTATGTACCCAAGAATGTTTTAATGTAGTAAAAGACTCTCTTGTTTTGATTTACAATTTAATGATCAGAGTTAATAATAAAATTATTGTTCGATACGAACGATGTTTATCCTTCATTCAACTTAATGGTTAGCTTTATGGTAGTTTTAAACAGATGCGTTCTATATGCATCATCAAGCGCACTCCTCGCAACAAAGGTTTGCAGATGTGAACTAGGAATGAAAACGATGCTGCAAGCAGCGCGAGGTCAACGACGTCACCGCTGCAGGTCGTTGTCACGCGAATTGAACTCCAAATAAACGTCAGTGCAACGTATTTAGTAAGCTGCGAACTTGTTTCGTTACTTGTAGTCCAGTCAATCTAGACATTCGGTGATACATAAAGTTACAACAAGCTGATAATCGGTAAAATTGTTCAAAATAAAGTTATATATAAAATTTTGAAGTTCCCTACCAATCCTGTGTATGGAATTTTTTTTACTCAAGGTCAAAGGTCAAAAAAATGAGTCGTGATTTTCAGCAAAACGGTACGTTTTATCATAAAAATACCCAAGATAAAAGCTGCAGACCATAAAATTTACAAAAAATGTATCAATACTTTTTTCCTACGAGCCACCGTTTCTGAAATATTAAGATTCAAAAAATTGTAAAAGTTGTAAACGTCATAATATGCACACGTTTTCACGCCACCTGAGGTAATGTACTTAGCTCGTTTTTTTAACGTGGTTCCCCAATAAGTTGCAAAATAATGAAAATTAGCAAAGATTGGAAAAAATTAAAGCGATATTTCATTTATTATAGCAGCAAAAACTCATTTTTTGACCTTTGATCTTGAGTAAATAATTTTTAATTTAAGTAGGGTAGATAACCCAGGAATCCGTTTGGGTAGGAACAAGCCCTCTTACCTATTTCTTTTACCAAATAGCATTACCTGTACTGCTGTGTTCCCGTATGAAAGGTAAAAAGAGCCTCGTCGATTAAAGGGTCTCTTAAATTGACCCATATTTGATAATCTGATATATGGTCAATTAGATCGATAAACTTCCATTTATGGCATGCGTTGCCAACCCTGCTGTGTATTTATGGAGCATAAGTTTGCTTCGTTACTATTTACTCTTTCATTCTTTCGACGTGTCCAAACCACCGAGATATTCCTTCTGTAGTCGTAGTCAAAGCATTGTCACCTTGTAATCCACACTTTTCTCTTATCACACAATTTCTCACCCAGTGTTACCCGTACTTTTTAATGGCGCATTTGTACAGCATTTATTCTACTATAATATATATTATGTTTCTTTCGTCAGAACCAACTTTTACTACAAAAGATAATGACTAACTCAGCACTGTGAACTGCCTTATTTGCCTTTATTGACACATTCTAACCTCCTACAATGAAGAACCTCAATTACTTTGTCCTAAAATATAAACAATTAACTATAATATATACAAGGCCCATCGTTAAAACAGTAATTAAAAAAAACCTGACTGTAAAGAGAAACTGAAAAGAGAACTTTGTAGCCTTTCTCACTCCCACAATTATCTAACCACACCTTATTGCCCCATTTACATTCAGCCCTGTTGGGCAGGGCAGTGAGCAGGGCAGTGAGCAGGGCAGTGAGCAGGGCAGTATGTAAACAGGCTACTCGCGCTGACGCTGCCGCTGCCGCTGCCACTGCCTCACGCTCCCTCAAATGTCGGTTTTTCGTGCGGAAGTCAAAGGACGGGCAGCGCGAGCGGCTGCTCTAGTAAACTTTTTTTATTTTTGAGCTGCGAAGTGAGTGTTCACATTCAGCTCCTTCGCTCACTTCGCGCCATTCGCCTGGATGAACGGACTTGCGTGCCGTCTTGTTATTAAATAAGTACGATCTACTAAAATGCCTTTCGAGTGGAATAATGAAAATACAATAAAGTTTTTAGAACTGGGAATCAGAAAAATCTATATTGGATTTCAACGATAAAAACACAATTCATCATCTACGAATATGAATTTTCTTTTTGAGATATAGTACCTACGTACATAATTAATTATAATTCCGTCAAATTTATTATATTAATATTATAAAATTTAGTTTAAGGAATTAATGAACATTGACATTTTATTTCTAAAAGCGATAATTAACTCGTATTGATTATTTATTTATTAAAATGTAAAATAAGTTAAATGGTAATATTTGCATAATAGCCTGAGATTTTTAAATTATAATTTTATTGTAATTAAAATTGTGAATTAATTTATACTGTAGTGTAATTATTAAAATAATAATAGCTTAACTAATCTCATATAATATTTAATATTATTTATGTAACAATAAAGTAATAATTCAATTAATAATTTATGAAAAATTTACTGTATAAGAATTCAAATAGAGTGGATCTGTATCCTATACCTTTAAACGATTTTCATAAAATTTTGTGTGCAGGGAGTTTCGGGGGCAATAAATAGATCTAGCTAGGATTTATTTTTAGAAAATGTCTTTCTGTCCGTGTTTTTAGGCAATGAAAAACTGCTACAATATCGTTAGAATAAGAAGGTAAATTTTGACAGTTTATTAATGATTACAAATAGCTTAATTGATATATTGGGCTGTCACAAAATTGTAATACCATGGTGACCGACCGACCGACTTTTTTTAATTTTTTTTTTTCAAGTTCCTTTCTTTTTTTGAGAAAATCAATTTTTTCGAGCCTTTTTTTAGTATTTTTTAAAAACACGAAAATTAAAATTAAACTAATTGCACTCATTATTTTTTATTCAAATAACCAGTTCAGTTTTTATATTATGTCGCTAAGATCAAAAAATATTATTCGTATTTCATCAGTATGTAATTTGTATCTAAATATAATTTCCAAAACACACGAATTAAAAAAAAACCGAGCGAAGAATACCGAGCAAAGCTCGGTCAACCGGGTACTAAGTATTTAATTGTACATAATATTTGAATTCAAAAAGAATGTTTGTACCTAACTTTTAAGGAATGCAATAATTTAAAAGTGTAACATTGGGTTTGTGTAATTAGTTGTATTTCATATCATTTTTGCATACCAATTATGGCTAAACATGTCAGTTCCACGTCATTGATCATCTTAAGGCCACATACGCTAGGCTATTACCGATGGTTATGCTTGCACAGTTCAATTGTGCAAGCATAACTGAACGTGTGTATGACTTAATTTCTTGCCTGCGCAAGCAAAATTAAAAATATAGAAATTAATTTTTTAACCGATCGGTTATGCTTGCGCAGGTCGCTTGCGCAAGCATACCTGAACGTGCGTGGCAGGCGCGCTTCAGTCATCCAGCAAGTGCCGAGGGGAAACGAAATGCAATTTTCGAATATTTTTTTGGAATATATAAATCGGAGCCCTGTATATGGCGATTGAAGGATAAAGAGTATCAATAAATAGAAGAGCATTAGCATATGAAAAACTTGTAACCAAATTAAGATAACTAGAGGCCAGTGCGACAAAAGAGGATGTCAAAAATATTAATGCGCTACGAAGTAATGCAACTTTCAGGAATAATTTTGCTTAGAGCTTGCGGCGATATCAAGGCCGAATATTTTAAACATCCATATGGCCGTCCTGTGGCGAAGAATCTCAATGTCACAGTTAACCTCTCGTGAGGTGACATAACGGTCCTCATAATGGTGTCCTGCTTTTAATTAATGGAGTTATTTTTGATAACAGCGTAAGATAAGATTTTTCGTCCATTCGTGAATAATTACGGTTATCTTTCGGATAATATGTTAATTCCTCTAGTAATTTGACATGGCTCTATTTTCTCCTCTTCTGTAACTACTTTTTACACCACTTTGTACGGTTTTGTTGCTTAGATTTTTTTTCTTCAAAATTAAAAATAATAATCCTATTGGCACTATTGCGTCGACGTGAACCACCGCTGCCGGTGCCATGACCGTGCCTGAGAGCGTGCGCAGGGTTGTCGTTACGTGTGCTGCGCCATGGAACTCGGTCGAGCCGGCAGTGTAGCTTGTACAGGCAAAACTGACAAGCATAACCTAGCGTGAGTGACTACCTTTATGTACCATGTTTTAAGCAAATAAATTTTTTATCTATCTATTTATTTTCTTTTGAACTTGATATCTTTTTAAATTATTAACATAACTTTGTATTGCAAGAAGACACAGCGCGAACGCTGTAATTATTTCGACGATTTCTATCATAGTCGAAAGCCGAAAGTGATGTGTGTGGTAGTGGTAAGGCAGAATGTAAATATACACTTCCCGCGATCCTGCTACGGCAGTATTTAGCGAAGTATTGCCGGCAGCGCGAGGAGCAGTGGCAGGGGCTGAATGTAAATGAGGCTTATAATATAACATATTATGGTAAAATCCATCGAGTCCTTTAGGCTACAGAACATGCCAAAGAATTCTGGTCTTGGAAACCATTTTTTGTGCTTACAATTACAAATTATGTTTTGAACTTTTGCTGTTCGAACATACTGACTGAGAAGAATTTGCCCGCAAAAATATTTCGTAAAAAGGTAAAAACCAAAAACAAACAAAAAGAAACGATTTTAACTAAAACAAATTTAAGTAATATGACGGCGTATCACACCAATAGGTTATTCTTCACTTCGTTGTACGATTGAGAGGGTTTGATAAATATACGTTTCTCTTTGTTATTTTAGAAATGTTAACGTCACATAGAGAGAGACGAGATCAGTTACTTGGCTGACATATAGGTATATTCTGTTAGATGAAATACGAAACTTTTGCACTAATATAACAATATGTCGTCACAAAAATGTGTTTTATATGTAATTTCGAATTACCGTCGGACCGTTGTAACTTATGACCGTGTTATTGTCTATGCGTCTGTTTGTTTCGGCTAATCGCCGACATGGCTGAAACGATTTTCACGAGACTTTCACTGGTAGATGGCTAGTGTTATAAAAAGTAACATAGGCTACTTTTATTTCAGAAAAATATGTAAGTTGAAATGAAACACATTGCGCCATAACATGATCTATTCTCTCTTCTCAACCTATTTCTATACAACAATCTATCTCGCTTGCACACGATTAACTACTTTATTTTCTCTTTTGTACCTATATATATTAACATAATTACGTTGGGTATCTTTCACGTTAAATTTCGTTCCTTTTTAACTTTTATCTTAACTAAGAGTTTACATAATGATTTCTTATATTTACGCGAACACTATACATTGATTAATACTACTTTCACCACGTCACGATTAACAAGCTGTTATTTATTTTTCGTAAAAATAATAATGATTTATTTTTGTATCGTCCAAGAGAACATGAATTAATTGCTCTCAAGAAATATTACCATTCCTTGTCAATTACAACCTGTAAACGTCCACTGCTATATAAAGACCTCCCACATTGATTGTCTTATTGGAGGGCATGTTTGGAGTTGTTTTCAGGAAGATGCTGCTGCACATCACCTACGTCAGTTGGTCCTTCTGGTGCCTCATGACATAGGGGTTATGTGTTCTTACAACCCCATGTCACGGTGCATTAAATATCACATTATAGTCGATTCTAAATAGCAAAAATCTGTCCGCAGACGTACCGCACTTGGAGCTTGCGGAGCCGGACGAGGGCTACCACGGTCTCATCCGTGAGAACGAGACCCTCGTGGAAGTGACACCGGCAATTCGCGCTCGGGGCCCGCTCTGCTCCTTCCTCATTCTCAACAACAAACATCATGGGGAAGCGCCGTTTGAGGTAAGACTTTACACATACACGTAAGCTATGCCGTTGGTTAAACTTCGATGTATTTTATTTGTTCATGGAACATACATGATTTGTTCTTGGTCCATACATGATCTGTTTATGATTTGACCTCTGACCATACATGATTTGTTCATAGACCATACGTGATTTTTTCATGGAAAATACATGATTTTTTCAAAGACCATACATGATTTGTTCATGGACCATACATGCAATACAATACAACGCAGACATACGGAGCGCGAACTCAAATGTCGTTGATTCCAATCCTTCAATCGTCTTCTGTCATGCGTCGTACTCGAAACCTTTCAGGAATACAAAATAAGTTAATATACGCGATAAATCCGCAAAAACTAGTTTCACTGAATAGTAGTGTTCGGGTAAACATAAGAACTCAATAAGAATACTTTTCTACGATATTTTACAGTATTGCAGAAACGAAAGAGCTTAGTTATTCAAGTTGATCCTCTGTTTGTCTGTCTGTCTGATATTTCTCAAGTGTTTTACAATACAAGGCAGGAGCAATAGATTTATCTTATATTCAAACAGTTTAAATAAATGTACCAATTCGAAACTAACTGGAAATCCCAACAATGTAACAAAATTTGTTATCTGTACCGACAGATTTATCGTCGACTACATAACTTTCTGTTTGAAAACGAGTTTCACGAACGAACGTGTAAAACGTTGCAATATTGTGACTGGCAATTACGCTAGTAATATATGTATAAGTCAATGCTTGCACCTGGGAACGGCTATTGTAAAAGTTTCATAGTTAAAGTTGCGATAGGCGAGTATTCAGAATGTTGCACCGTTGGAACTGTTCACGCTACGTCAAATTGTAAGCACACATTATCGAAATGTTTGTGTATTCTTAATAACGAAAAAAAATAATTCAGTAATTTGCGAAACAGGGCGAAACAAATACATGCATAGTTCGAGTGCGATTGAGATGGACGATGTGTCTTTCGCGGAATAAAAATGAAGTATTTATTATATCAGGCACGAAGGTGGCGCAACTTTAGAATTAGGTGAAATGTTGAACAGATCTCATAATGGAGAAGTTAAATTGTCATATATGTGTAAAAAAATTTTTATATATATTAGTTAGTTAGTTGTTAGTATTCATTAAATTAGAAATGAATAAAGAAAACGATGGATAATGCTAAAAGTTAAAAGTGGCAAAAAATTCACCCCGCCGTATGATTATTGGCCCTCATTGAATAGATATCTCGTATCTCGCAAATTTTATAATTAAAAATCCTTAGTGACTGCACAAAATCACTTATTAGTGATTTAGTATATCTAATTTTTTTTAAATTTGTCCTTAAAATAGCCGAAAAGTAGAGGTCATTTGGTTTTTTTTTCCTGTCGAGAAAAGCGCGGAACTGAATTATAGTGAACGAGAGCGTGTACGTAAACAACGTTGCATCTTAATACACACATCTTCAATTTATGAAGAGGGATCAAGATGCAGGACTAAAAACCTCACATGATTTCCGAGGAGAAAAACAGCTCCAACTCTTTGACTTGAAAACCGAAAGACTAGTTTGAATAAATTAATAAGTCACTATCTAAGGAATGCCACAATACAAATATATTTTTACGCCGCAGAGCCAGCTATAATATGGTTGTAGCACAAATAGGTCGGCTCGACCGGGGAATGACCACGCTCTCACAGAATACCAGCGTAAAATGGCAGTTCAATGCTGCTGTGTTTCGTATGGTGAGTGTAGGGAACTGGAGACACTTTATTTGTTAAATGTAACGTTTTGTAAAATATTTGGCGGTTCTCACGTATAAACCAAAGGCTTTAAAATAAATCAAAGTTAAGTAGTTAAGTAGCACGAAAGGGTAGCCTCGACTGGGGAAGGACCACACCCTCATGGAATATCAACGTGAAATAGCAGCTTATTGTGTTTCGTATGGTGAATAAAGAACCTGATACCCTATTTACTGGAAACGAGGCATTCCATCATAATCCTCAGGGGTTACAACGCATCTGCGTTTTGGTTCCTAATGGAGGATGGTTGTAGATGTATATGGGCCACAGCATCCACTTACCATGAGGTAACTGTGTGCTCGTTTGTCACCCTTATTCCATACAAAATACACGGTCTTAAGCCACTTGCATCCATAGACTTCCAGCATGTCTTACCAGGTGGTCACTCCACCTGGTTGCGGGCCGCCCTACACTTCGCTTATTGGTATGAGTATATTAACCGGGCATTAATTTGTTCATTTTATTCGTAAAAAATGTACACAAGTACTTAATTTATGACATAATGATATAGCCAAACTGCAGAACAGTTTATTGACGAATTTACACTCAATGTATGACTTAACCTACTTATTAACATGGACGGTTCGTTGCTACTTCAACTTACTAATCAGTTGGGCTATGTCGGTTATCCGACGTTGCTTATGGTTGGGTACAACCCAAGCAGTTTTGAATGCTAAATATTTATAAAGTATGTGACGGTAATGTGGTCACCTTAAGTTTTGCCGCCTTATAAAACGAAAACTAACAGAAGGACAGAGACAAAAATACAAAGCCGTATACTATAACTAATATATAAAAAAAATAAACAAGCTCAGGCAATATTAGAAATAGGACACTTTGAAAAATCAACAAAAATAAAACTACGACATACACTACATCCTTGAACGAATTAATTCGTTCAAGACTACACCATACTTAAACCTATTATTAATACATTTACTATAATGTCGTCTGTCAAAATGGCGTCGATAAAGCATCGCCCTTTAGAACGTTTACTATTTAATTGAATGTTGAAAGCTATCGTATCACAGAGCTGTCTATACAAACAAGGCTGTAGTTTTTGAGTTATTAAGAAAGTGACCATATTAACCGCATGATGAAAATATGATTATACCAGGAAAATTAATTAATGAATCACAAAGGTGGCTTTAGAATATTTTAAAAGACATAATAGTATAAAAAAAAATTATATTTTCGGCCCGACTTCGGAATGTGAAACTATTTTATTATTTTAAGATCTTCGGAGTAAACTTTTATAGACGGTGATGAATAGCTATTATGTACATAGTACTGTTATGTGGTCTGTTTTTAAATAATATAAGGTTGACAAACGAGCACACAACTCACCTGGTGGTAAGTAGATGCTGTGGCCCATGAACATCAATTCAATCAGATTGAAATTTCAATTCAGAATGAAATGTGGACGCGTTATTACCTGCAGGGACTGAAATGGAATGCCTCGTTGCCAGTAAAAAAGGTTTCCGGTTCTCTACACTCACCAAACGAAACACAGCCGCATTAAGCTGCTATTTTACTCCGGTATTTTGTGAGAACTACATACATAATATAGCAGAGTGGCTTTACCATGTAAAAAATCAATGCCTGTATGATACAAATACATATTATCCATGTAAGCAAGCATTTTACATTACCGAGGCATTTACATACATAAGGAAGCAATCAGCCATCCGCGTATCAAGTACATTTACATAATACTTAAGTAATTATCAATTAATTATATATCTCATACCGAATCAATTTGTTATGATATGTCAGTATATTATGACAAACAAGCACACAGTTCACCTATTGGTAGGTGTTGTGGCCCATAGATATTTATATTATCCTAGATTTTGAATCAGAATGCAGATGCGTTGGCACCTCTGAGGACTAAGATGGAATACCTTGTATAAGAAAAAAATGTAGCTTATCTACATCAACGTGACAACTCTGCGTCATGCAGGTTTTTTAAAAAAAAGGTTGTTTAATTATTTATTTAGTTTATTTTCCTCGTCCCGTACACAGTTGTTACGATTACCCCGGGATATATTATTGATTGACTTATTTGTATATTGTAAGCTACTTTATGTAGCAACGGTGCAAGTAACGGTAAAGTATTCAAAATTTGACCTGCACAAAGTTCAAAAACTTTAGTAAACTAAGTTTGCATAAAAAGGGTTGTTAAAATACTAAATAATTTATGGATGATAATAACCCCAGGCAATGAGGCGATCGCTATCAAGGTATTTCTATTTGTTTTTGTGTTGTTAATTGTGTAAATCGCGTCAAAGAATATTTTATCTGCGTATAAAAGCTTATTTAACTATCTGAAAGTATCAGACACTACGCAGATACGATAATATATGAATTGATACATTCACTCGAAATCCATTAAACTTACTAGACGTGTTTTTTGGAGCCAATTGTTTACACAGAGTGTTACCTTCAATGAATTGGCTTAAATTGCTTCTAGATTTGCTGGATAGTTTATCAGAATGATTTTGAAAATCCCACTTAGTTTCTTGCTGGTTCTTTCTAGGCCACATATTTTTTCCAAACCGGTGGTAAATTAAACAAAAGAGTGACCTTCAATAAGTGTTACTTATAATCTATGTTGAATAAAAATAAGTGTCATTCATTTATATACATTTGTTCATTGTAGCGAAAACTATCGAAGGTTTTGGATAAAATTTAAAGCAACGGCTTGGTATTCATTAAAATGGCATAAATGAATCAATTAGTTTAGCTTAGTTGGTTCTTAAATATATGATAATAGGTGGTATTGACTGCTTCGTTGGTCGTTGAATTTTTCTGTCAAGAAATTCTCAGTAGCGGCCCGGACTCGGGAGGTTGGCGGTGTTTTAACCTCGTGGCTCGGAGAGCAAGTAAAGCCGTTGTTTCTATTCCTGGTCTCTCTCTCTCTCTCCCGTAACGAAGAATCGTCCCGTCGGATTATGAGAGTGAGGGAATAAAGCATGCACCAGTGCCTCCGCATACACTCGCGCACTATAATTCTGTGCTACACATTACTACTTAAAAATCGCTGAAATTATTCTTACGTAATTAATGAATGGCCCCCGTTTTAAGAGTTGACTATGGGTAGGACTGTATAGATGTGAGATGACTATATAGCCATCTTCATATGCCAGCTGTGAAACACACGGATCGGTGACTGGCAGCATCGTCAGAGTTGCGAGACATCTGGTATTGCGAAAGTTAATTCACAGATGTTAAGGAAAATCTTCCGTATAACCGGAGAATGTCTTGTGGCGTCAGCGGACTGATAAATAAAAAAAAACTAGGTTTTTCGTATTATTGATGTAAAATGCATTTAATACCAAAAACACTTACTTATCCATGTACGTTTGTTAATATTATTTTTTAATTATTAAAATATATTTAATTGAGTATAATGTTTTTTCTAATTCCATCAAATAAACATTTTAATTACGCAATAAGACAACAATAGCGAGTAGCAAAATATTTTTCAGTCTGTAATGTCACGACAAAAGAACAATAAACCAAAAATAACTGCCGTATCAGTATTGCTCCCCCGCCATTATATCAGAATGGGTGCGTTTGGCAGAAAAAAGCGCTAGCAAGCGCTTGTAAGCAAAATGGCGATAGTAAGCAGTAAGCGCTGTCAAATCGTAAGTAGCTATTTTCCTCCAGGACACGATGTTAGTTTTAACCGGGGAATCTAATCTAATTTAAATATATGTTTGTAAAGTATTCATATTAAAAACTTACAAATCATGAATTTTTAATAGCATGTATATGTTTATTCATGTAATTATATTACTTAAACTAATATTGCACAAAACAACTTATGAACTCTACTTCAAAATAAACAAATTAAATAAGCAAAATGGCGGATTGTGTCAGCGCTACTGAAGTAGCAATCGTGTCCTGGCCGAAAACTATTTTAGCGCTTATAAGCGCTTGCTAGCGCTTTTTTCTGCCAAACGCACCCATTGACAGCTCAGGTTAACCGTCATTATTTCAGATTGTCACAAATCCCCGCAAAAGAATTCTTATTCTTGTCAAAGAAGACATTGATGTTTACCATAATCTTGCGAATTATCCTCTGTAGCGATCAGGTTTCGTTTATCAAATCAAAATAAAATTATTGTCGTAAAGCCCACAAATAACTAAAATAAAAAGACGGCTCCTTGGCGTAGTGGCTTAACAATGTCTGAATTTATTTGTCACTGTAATCTAAATGTTTTCTAAGGTTATAAGAAAACGATGAAGTAAAAGAAATCAGTCTCATATTATACTGATATTACATTTTTAAATGCTGGCAACCCTCTTATTGTACCTATTTTACGGGGAATACCTCGTTTTGTACAACCCAGCGTTTAATACTGTGGGATATTTCCCACCTACTCGATTTCACTTATTCATACATTCTCTCCAGCTGGTAATAAATGATGCAATAAAAAACAGTCCCCCCGTAAACAGAAATTCAGTCTAATGCGGCTAGTGCCCGCCGCACTGTGACAACACGTTTCAGTCACTTGGGACATACAATACTTGAAAGTATTCAATCTGAACTCGGACTGCCTAAAAATAAAATGATTAAAGATATTCAAACTTGCTGAAATTTAAGATATTACCCACGAATATTTTTAACGACAACTATTCGCCAAATATCGAATAATACTAGCTATTATTCGATATTTGAAGAATAACAAAAAATGTGATGCCGAATACCGAATAATAGAGAGTACACGCAGCATCTCAACATATAATCTCATTATTTATACAAACCTATCTATGCTGTACTAACAGATATATTTGTCATCTTGTAAAGATAAGAGACTACGGCTAAAATTACATAATTTGAGGTAACGTTTCTATAAAAAAAAAGAAAATAAAACAGAAAATTAACAATTAACGCAAACGAAATTATTATTTTAGATCTCACAAACTGAAAAACCAGAACACTCCTCCTTGAACTTAAAGCGTTTCATTGGTTGATTCTACTGACGCTAAGCGATAAAGAGGTTAGGGTCCATGTTTTTCATTATGTTTTCGTGCTAAAAGTACTTCCATTACGTAAATTAGTTGCTTGAGAGTAAAAACGTCTCGTAGTTTCTGTTTTGATGCTCCATAGCAATCAAATCTCACGGCATTCTCTATATAAGGTTTTACTTTTTCGGGCTGCTATGTAAAAACTTTCTCTCACACAAATGATATAACAACCATTTACCATGTTAAAACTACTTTTTACGGATTTTATCGCGTTTATTTTTACTTTTTATTTACTTTTATTTTTAATTCCCGACGTTTCGGGCGCTTTCCAGTACCCATGGTCACGGGGGACTGAGATGACTGACGTCCCGATGTCATTGTTAAACCCGGAGTGCCTTCAGCTTTTTTAATTATTGTTTATGGTCCGATCTATGCAAAATGAACTGACTGTGTCTTGAGGTCTTGCAGTGGTATGCTTGGGTTTAGTTTTAATTTTATTGATTATAGGATCCCAAGCAGGTGGTAGTACCCAGCCTCCTTCTCTATTGAAATTAGGATGTTTTTTAATTTCAATAGCCTCACGTATCATCCTTGGTAGGAATCGGTGTTCTTTCGCGAGGATTTGTGGTCTATCAAATCTGATGTAATGGTTGGGTCCGTCTAGGATATGATCACAAGTCTGCAGTTTGTATGTGTAGTGTTCGCGTAAATATAAGAAATCATTATGTAAACCATTTACCAGTAAAAATACAAAAGACAGCAGTATGAATCTGCTATTTTACGCTATAAAAATGTAGTTATTTCCACACTTTTATAGAAAACTTATATACACACTTTTATAGAATAACAGCACGAATAAGTCGGTCGAGCCTACTTATTCTTGCTGCCACCATAGTATGTCTGAAACGTGTCACGTTTAAACCTCGCCTCTTACCGGTACGAAGCTGCCACTCGATAAACCGTTATTCCCACCTGTTGTCAGTTTTTTGAGTTAAATAGCCAGGCCATAGCCACTTCAACTTACTAATCCGTTAAGCCGTAACTGGTTACTTATTACCAAGTCCCTGTTTCCAACAAGGAAAGTTAGACAATTTTACCATTAAGATATAGGTTTACTTTTAGTTCGATGTAAGCAAAATGAGCTTATATTAGGTATATTTGGGTTGGGAATTAATTTTATTAATTATAACTTCCCAGGCTGATGGTAACACTCAGCCATCTTCTCTATTGAAATTAGGATGTTTTTTGATTTTAATAGCCTCGGGAATCATCCATGCAAGGAATCGGTGCTCTTTAACGTGAGGATTTGTGGTCTATCAAATCTGATGTAATGACGAAGGCGATTCTGTACGTGTTCACAGACTGCAGACTTCCCTGAGCTTCGATTGTTCACATTAGCTTTGTGTTCTTTTACGCGGTCTTTTATTATATAGTACATACATAAACACTCACACCTGCCATCCAGAGGGGTAGGTTCATCATCTTGCAAACCACACTCTTTTGTTATCACACAATTTCTCACCCTGTCACTCAGATACAGCCATAATATATTCCTTAACGACCGCATTTCTACTGCATTTATTCCACTCTGGTGCTTCTTCTGCCAAATCAAACTTTCACTACCATACGTAAAAGTAGGGACTAACACAGCATTGTGAATTGCCATACGTGCCTTTTTTAACACATTCTGACTTTCCACAATAGAGTGTAGAGAGAGCCCCATTTACTCTAATTTTATTGATTTAGTTTGTCCCATTAGATTGTCCTTTTAGTTTGTCGAGAGATCAGATACGACTTCATGACAGCGTTTCCGAAAAGGCTTCAGTACCATAGACCACATACATACCCTGCGGCAGATTGTACAGAAGACCGAGGAGTACAATCTGCCACTTTGCCTGGCGTATGTGGACTATGAGAAAGCCTTTGATTCCGTCGAAATTTGGGCGGTGCTACAGTCCCTTCCGCGGTGCCAAGTTGACTGTCGGTATATCGAGGTGCTGAAGTGTTTGTACAGTAGGGCTACGATGGCTATCCGAGTACAGAACCAGAGTTCGAAACCTATCCAACTGCAGAGAGGTGTAACACAGGGTGACGTTATATCCCCGAAACTCTTCACCGCTGCGTTGGAAGACGTTTTCAAGCTACTGGACTGGAAAGGATACGGTATTAACATCAATGGCGAGTACATCACTCACCTTCGATTTGCCGACGATATAGTCCTTATGGCAGAATCGCTGGAGGACATTAGCACTATGCTCAATGACCTCAATGGTGTCTCCCAACGGATAGGTCTTAAGATGAACATGGACAAAACAAAGATTATGTTCAATGTCCATGTCACACCTATGCCGGTAGTTGTGGGGATCACTATGCTCGAAGTTGTTGACGAGTACGTTTACCTGGGACAAATAGTCCGACTAGGTAAGTCCAACTTCGACCGAGAGGTCAATCGACGGATTCAACTCGGCTCGGCAGCGTTCGGGAAATTACGACACATATTCAATCTGAAAACTAAAGTGTACAACCAGTGCGTGTTGCCAGTGATGACTTACGGATCAGAGACGTGGTCCTTCACTGCTGGCCGTATGAGGACGCTCAAGGTCGCTCAGCGAGCTATGGAGAGGGCTATGCTCGGAGTTTCTCTGCGTGATAGACTCAGAAATGAGGATATCCGCAGTAAAACCAGAGTGACCGACATAGCCCAACGGATTAGTAAGCTGAAGTGGCAATGGGCCGGCCATATAGCTCGAAGAACCGATAACCGACTGGGGAAGAAAGGTTCTCGAGTGGCAGCCTCGTACCGGTAGGCGAAGTGTAGGGCGACCCCCCACTAGATGGAGTGACGACCTGGTAAGACATGCAGGAAGTCGATGGATGCAGGTGGCTCAGGACCGCGATTTGTGGCATTACTTGGGGGAGGCCTATGTTCAGCAGTGGACTTGTGAAGGGCTGTAATGATGATGATGATGAAGAGAGGCCATATTCACAATCAATCTTGTTCACTCCTGCGTGAGGGACATTACACTTGACTGATGGTCCGTAAGAACTAGTCTCATAAATCAGAATTCGTTTGGATCAAAAAAATCATTAAACCATATTGAATTTTTTGTCTGTCTTTTGTCGGACGGATAGGCATTATTTTATAAACTTAGAATTGCTTTTTGAGACGAAAAAATTTTACAATACCGATCTTTGATGATTACCTGAAGTATGAATGACGCCACATTGATACATTTTTTTTAACTTATTATAAGCGCTGGACCACAATCCCACCTGGTGATGGGAATGTGGTTCAGCGCTGGTTGTAGTGGTGGTATAGCCCTCGATGGTAAATCACACTAATCGTACCCAGACTAAGCCAGGGCTACTGTCCAGGGTTACTATTCGTCATAAAATACATAATCGCTAACTATCAGCGTTAAATAGCAAATCGACGTACTTATGCGTCGTAGAGAGATGTACTATCTCTAAATCAAGGCATACTACATCCATATCAGCGTATAGACTATCTATTTATACATCCTCGTCGTCTTGTTAGTTTTGTGTTGAGGAACAGATCGAAACGGCGCGACCCCGTTACGTATACTTACATTTGCATTCGCTATTGTCTTGCAGACCTCAGCGAACAAGACAATGCTATCTAGCAGTAGTATGCCTTCTGTGTGCTTTGTTAAACACGTCCTCGACAGTACTGAATATGAAACTGAAGAGTGGAGACAGATCAAGATTGGTGTATTTTGTAAAACTGCTAAAAACAACAAAACCATATCTTGGGCTTTCCCTAGTTTGGAGCTCTAGTTTCGCCACTACCCACGGGATGATGACGGTTTCTCTTCCACCGCCACCATACCACTAAAATGATTTGTATAATTTTATAATAATTTGTCCACAGATCATGGTTATCGATGAGAATGAGGCCCGCTTACGAGTACGCTACCCTCTTAACTGCGAGAAAAGGCGCAACTACAAGTTTGATATCGCCGCCGTTGGCTGCGATGGCTCCTACTCCAACACGTGAGTATTGACTACCTTCATCTTGTTACTCAATTTATGGGTTTGTTCGCCTAAGACTCGCGCTTAGGTTTGCTAATAGAGTCATGACGTCACGGTCAGTAGATGCAGCGTTGCTAGAGGGAACCCGTTAGCTCTGACAGCGCGCGACATGTTATACTCCCGTTCTCTCAGGACCTTAATGGCGGGAAAATTTGTAAGTTAGGAAAATTTTTGCTATATTGCAAATTTTGCTATATTTTCACTTTGAGACAATATTTATGGATAAAACTTACAGGAATTCTTGTTGAATGTATAAACTATCGAATAAAATTATTTTTGGTTGCTAGAAATTGTAATAAAATACATAAATTACCCTGTATAGCATAGTAGTAGTATATACTTCAATTTTAGTGACAAAATTACTACTAATTTGAATTCTACACTTTTGTTTTTGGAGAAATTTATATGAAAATGTTTGGAAATATGTATATTTTTATGATTTATGTGTTTCCATTCGTTACTCATACCAAAATATTAAAATATTAAAAAATTAAAAAAATAATAACAATAATATTTTATCTGTGTGACATTTCGAACAATATTTCTAAAATATGTTTGTGTGAATTTGAAATAAATACAACGTCATGTTATTTGAAATATGTAGGAAAACTATTTTTACTTACATTTTACACTAAAAATAAATGAGAATTTGAAAAATAACACATTTATGACCCACCCGCCAAAACGGGCTTTCCGGATTTTGAAGTACTTTTGGCAATTTACTTTTCACTTTTTATACCACAAATTACATATCTACGTGTTTACTATATTACAAGGAATATAAAAAAGTATAATACTTTCGTTTTTAGTCCAGACACAAATATAAAATTCTATAAAAAAGACGGAGCACCTTCATCAAAACGACACGTGGAACGCCGAAAGTTCAGAGTGATTTCTTTTTTTTTTCTAAGAAACATTGCCAGGTTATGGTTTAAAATAAAAAGAGCATATCTTTGTCTTTGATACTATTATCTATTGCATATTTTCTTTGGTTTTGTTTTAAAGGAAAAAAATAGTTTTTTCATAAGGCAGTACTTCTGATCCGACCTGATCTAATTCGACCCGTACCCGAGCCGACGTAAGGTAGGTATTGTATGATCTGATTAGATCGGTAGCCGAGTGAAAGGGAGCAGACAAGCGCGAGACGAGAAAAGTGGAAGGAGTGAGTGTCGGCAAACCTTCTGAGCGCATCTTATAGTTTACTATTAATTCTACCATCATAGAATAATATTTACAAAAACGTCCAATTATTTCCACTGTTGAATATGACAGGGAATATTGTATTTCAATAAATTTTAGTAATGAATTCAGGATTATGCAAAGAATGCTTCTGTGATTTGCTTATGTACAAAAAATGAATGAGGAAAGAGTAACAAAGCATTTATTAGTATTTATGTTGCAGAAATAAACGGCAGAGTTGGTAAGGGACGCCCAACATTGAGTTTATCTACCAAATTATTAATTAACGATATAATATTGAAGAATATTCGTAATACGTATACGTCACAAAAGATTCCTCACCGTATGTATGGAAAATAATCTTTTTGTGACGAACACTTGCTTTCGCCACAAAAGGATTCAGGGAAAGAGGTGATGATATAAGCATGTTAGATTTCGTAATTGTGGATGAAAGAATGATGGGCGCAGTGGTGGATGCAAGGGTGACAGGCGTGAGTGTTTATGTTATGTTTATTGAAGAATATATCCATACATTACCTAAAAATTAAGTCGCAAACATGACAAAATATATTCAGTAAACTTCAAAATCTGCGACGAGGAGGAAGCAACTTTAGAAAAAATTAATCTATTTTACTAAATTACTTACTCATTTACCATTTTAATATAGCTATTTAATTTCTATCTCAGGGTCCCGGTTCACATCACGGTGACGGACGTGAATGAATTCGCCCCGGTGTTCAGCCAGGCCGCTTACGTGCGGTCAGTTGACGAAGGCAAGATCTATGATGAGATCGTGCGAGTGGAAGCTACCGACCGTGACTGCACACCACACTATGGTGACGTGTGCAAGTATGAGATTGTCACGGACAGAAACCAGCCTTTCACTATCGATAACGAAGGTGAGGTGTTGAGTCAGCTTTAGCTTACCTATATTTGTAGCCGAAAGACACTCATGTGATTTTTGTTGCTTTTTTACAGGTGTAATCCGCAATACCGAACCCCTGGATTACGATAAATCACACAATCACATCCTGTCAGTTGTAGCATATGACTGTGGTATGATGCAGTCTGCTCCAGTGATGGTCACCATCAAAGTCAACAAACCCTGTCGTGCGGGATGGAAAGGTATAATATGCGTGTAATTAACTTATTGTATGAATCGCTGTACACATACAAATAATGATTTTTAAGGTTGATAGTTGACATGAAAACCAATTTACTGTTATCATTATGACTGAACTATCTTTCCAGCATAGTAAAGCGTTTTTTCGATTTTCGATTTCGACGAAATTTCAAAACGATTTTAAAATCTATTGTTTAAACTGAAGTGAAATATTGACAATACCATAAAGGTCAATAGTATGAGATAAAAACGTGACCCTTGGGAAATTCTCACATGGAGTCACTAATTTGTCCAAAATATTGTAATTTTTGTTAAATAAAAAGCTTCTTCAAACATTTATACAAATGAATAGCGTTAAAAAGTGCGGCAAAGTAATTTTTTCCTCTTCTGGAGTTGTTAAAGTCACACACATATAAGTTGTACAAAACTGTATATAACTATATAAGTTTTTATTACTACTATAAGTTCTTCTTTTTGTTCGTCATCATGTCAAATTTCACTACTGAACGTAGGCATCTCTCGTTGAAGTAAGGATTTGCCTTAATCGTTACACTCGGCTGGCGGATTAATGAGTACCATAGATTTTGCACCTATGCTGCTGTCTTTTGCCGGTCAATTTAGTGTAGAAGATCTTTCTTTAGAACGGACGTAAAATACTCAGGCGACGGGCTAGTATTATAGGTGCTTGAGTTTGGCCCTGCGCTGTCCTGCGGTGATTATGGCAAATCCACAAAGAGGCCCTTTTTTTAGTATGAGCCAGTGCTTGACCATAAACCCAAGTGGTGATGAATCCCTGGGTAGTAGATCACATTGTCTTGGCGTAACAAAATCCTATTTACTCTTGCCTTAAAGACGCCCAAATGGTATTCGGACGGAATATATCTTGTTGCAATATATCTTGTTGCGGTTTTTTGCGGACCTGATGATGAAGATGGTTAGCCATGTTGCAGCAATATTATGGTAGCAGCACGAATATGTCGGCTCGACCTGGGAAGGACCCTAGGCTCTCACAGAATACCAGCGTAAAATAGCAGCTCAATGTTGCTGAGTTTCGTATGGTGAGTGTAGAGAACCGTAGACCATTTATACTAGAAACTAGGCCTCCACTTTAATCCTCAGGAGTGACAACGTGTCTGCAGTATGATTTTTATTTGGAGATAGAAGTCTGTGGGACACAGCATTCTCTACCATCAGGTGGGCTGTGTGCTCGCTTGTCAACTTTATTCTATAAAAAGTTGATAACGACGATGGTGTGTTCGTGGCAGGCGTGGCAGAGCGCGTGGACTACGCGCCAGGGTCGGGGCCGCTGGCGCTGTTCCCTGCGGCGCGGCTGGAGGCGTGCTCGAGCGACGAGCGCTGCCCCGGCGTGACGCGCGTGCAAGCTCTTGTGTCGTTGCAGGCGTCGCGTGCGGGCGCGGCCTGCGACCGCGACACGTACGCGCTGCACGCGCAGCGCACTATCTGCGGTGAGCAATGAGTGACGAGCGAGCGAGAGGCTGAGCGAATGACTGTATGTGTACTACAATGAGGCTCAGGAACTACATGTTTCAGTTCTTTCCCATTAGTATTCACATTGGTATTCAATTAAAAACACATTGTTATTCAGATTGACATTGGTAATGTAAATTTTATATCTTTATTACAGTTTGAATGAAAATTATGAACGTCAAACCAGTGCACTAATTTCGATAAAGCATTATATTTACTTCATCATATTTAGATGTATCATCAACAAAACAGCAACAATCTATGTCATAATTATCCCCCTACAAGGAAAGTTCTGTCATTACTATGGACTAGAAATAAGAATGAACCGTGGATTGAGCCCTGAGGAACACCCTTTAGTACATATGATCCCGAAGAACTTTTACGATTGATAATAACTTTTTGCGTTCTGTTACTTAAGTACGAAATAATAAGCTTAAATGCTATGTTCTTGACACCACAATTCTGCAATTTCCTGATTAATTTCCCATGGTGAACGCAGTCGAAGCTCTTGGAAAAGTTAATATATATACTTAAAGCATACTCTGAATTTTCTCATGCAAAAATATGTTTAATAAGCTCAAAATGACGTCAGTTGACAAGCGACATCTTGTCAAATCGAATTGATTTATATGAAGCCATTTCTTTAAAAATAAATAACATCTGATCTAAAATAAAAATGATTTTAAGAATTTTACCTAATGTTGATATTGATGAAATGGGTCTAAAATTGGCGGGGATTAATATACTACTCGATTTAAGTAAAGGGATGACTGTACTTTGTTTCATTAAATCTCACCAGATTTAACGCTTGTATTATTAATGGTAGCTAGATAAGATACCGATATATCTAATATAAAAGCAATAACTTTAACGAGAAACTTAAGTATGCCTTTTACAAATACCCACGCATTAAAAAGCCGCATCACATATTAGTTGCCTTACACACAAAAAACCTATTTTGTTAATATCACTGAAACCAATATAATAGCACATAGCCTGGTGACAAATTTTAACTGTATCCAATATTCAATCTTAGTGAACAAATATGGGTGCAAATTCACCTCTAAACTTAAAGTCTGATATCAAATACCCCTTCTTATTAAGCCTCCAGTATCGTAAAAAGAAACATGGAAACATATCTGAGTTGATGCAACTTATCCCTCGAGAAGAATCTTATCACATTGATATAGATTAGTTTACCATAATTATAATTTTGATTTCAGGGCTGGACCCAAAAACTGTCGACTTACTACCGAGCCCGGGAGAGGGCAACGAATGGGCTAAATCCTTGAAACCTGAAGCAGGTTAGTATATACTTTGTTTATAAAACTTTTTTGTTCATTTAACCATTCTTTAAATATCGCTATCTTTCCTCAGGACACGATGGCGAGGAAATGTTCGAATTCGACGGTGAGACCACATCGGCGGTTGTACCGGAATCAGTTTTAGGGCATTCGCTCGGCAGCACCTTCTCAGTGTCAACCTGGATGAGACACGCCCCATGGCCTGACCAGGACAAACATCGCAAGGAACATATCTTGTGCTTGGCCGATGATCACAGTAAGTTGTATTTAAATACATATCTACTTGGATTGTGTGAATTTTTATCTCAAGCTTTGACAAAGAAGCTTTTGACACTTTTTTACACTCTTCGTTAAGGCGACACCGCGAAAAAATGCACCTCCTTTTATCGAATAGTATAGGACTATGACACCACTAACGAAACTGTAATTTTGATATAGGTAAATTCATGTCTTTATCTTGGATTTGATTGTTCAAAAACACGATTGTATAATTTTGACTCGATCATAATTATTTGCGAAATTTTTTTTAGAGGTGCTAAAAAATCACTATAGTTGAAATTGCAACGAAATCACTTAATTTATATGCTTGGGAATCACTAAAATATATTCATAACATCAATATTCATGATTTACTTGCTCATTATTTTGATTACTTAAATCAATAATTTAAAAAAAATATTTTAAGATTCTGACAATTTCTAAGCGCTTTTATTAGTCGCGGGCGCTACGCAATTTTAGACCTTATGACGGCGTTTTTTCAAGTTTTTATAGAAATTATGTATTCACTCTGATCAGTAGGGTGATACACTTTTTCGATGTGTCGTCTTAACGCTCTCTTTTATCTCGCTTATAAAATTAAATTAAAATAATATTGTTTTAATAGAAAATCCATTATTTTTGTTTTTAATATAATAAATAATGTCTCATATAAAAAATTTATAAAGTTATTATATAGAATTGAAAAAAAGGTATCAGTCATCAAAATTAAAAAAGACATCGGTGGGGTCCCCAAAGGTTCTCTTTTCAGTGCTTTGTTATTTATATTGTATGTCAAGTAACTATAACAATAGAATCTGGTAAAAATTAATAGTATCAAGTAGTTTTTCCTTTCTTATTGGGTTTAACACTTTCGAAAGGATACACCACTCCTAAGTTTCGTTCGTTTGTTAGCAGAGTGCATTGCGTTGACATTAGTAGAAAAAGTAGGTATAATTCCGCTGTTAACTTCATAATATAATGAAAATATAACTTGTATAAAATATATAATGATGTTTAATTATTTCTTCTTGTCTAAAAAACTTTAATCAAAAGAGTTTAAAGTTATTAACTTATTCTGTTTATGTTTACATTTACAGAAATGAACCGCCACCACTATGCATTATTCGTGCGCAACTGTCGCCTCATTCTGCTCTTGCGTCGTGACTTTGGAGAAGGCGATTTGAACATCTTTAGGCCAGCTGAGTGGCGATGGAAGATCCCTGAGGTAATTTTTTTTTAATTAAAACTCAAAGATATATGAAATTTCATGCTCATCATTGCAGCCACCTAAAATCCAATGCAGAATGCAGGCTCCTAAAAGACTGCCATTTGCACTGCGCGTTGCTGATCATCAGTGGCGAAGCTAGGGCTCCAAACAAGGGCAAGCCCAAGATATGTTTTTTTTTGTCTTTAGCTGTTTTATAAAAATACACCAATCTTGATCTGTTTCCACGCTTCAGTTTCATATTCAGTGCTGTCAAGGACGTGTTTAACAAAGCACACAGAAGGCATACTACTGCTAGATAGATTGTATGACATATCAGCAATTGTATACCTTCGGTGGCTTTGACAAAAGCCGTTTGGGTTTGCTTGAGCGAAAGAAAAAGATATTTACATACAATACTATACATGAACAAAGTACAAACTATGTACAAAATTAACAAAAAAATTATTTATATTCTAAATTGAATTCTTTCTTAAGGAAAGATTTGATTACGTCGGCGCAAAATGTTGGTGAACATTTTTATTGTACCAATAACTGTTTTCCAATTGCGATAATTGATAAATCCGAAAGACGCTCTTGACTTTGTGTATTTTCTCAACAAAGTTTAAAGATTTTACCTTTTCCTCGCCGATTAGCACTTTATCACACTTAAATTCATCACAAGGAACACTATTATCTCCATTTTCACTAAAAATCTTTGAAAAAAGCATACATTTTCAACAAACACAACAAACTTAAACATTGAAATGTGAAGTGAACTTGCAAACGTATAACCCGCGCGCCCGCGCACTCTGAAACAACTTCAGAGCAAAGCCCAGCTTTTGGTTTCGTAGTAATTCCTATATAAATCAATTCATCACAAGGAACACTATTCTCCATTTTCACTAAAAATCTTTGAAAAAGCATACATTTTCAACAAACACAACAAACTTAAACATTGAAATGTGAAGTGAACTTGCAAACGTATAACCCGCGCGCCCGCGCACTCTGAAACAACTTCAGAGCAAAGCCCAGCTTTTGGTTCCGTAGTAATTCCTATATAAACATTTCGTAGTTATATTTCATTATAAAACATTTTGACACAGGTTAGAAAGGGAGCGATCGTCTTCTCGAAAGCCCGGTAAAAAGCCAACGCGTGCTAGAGAGTCGACTAATCGCTCAAATCAACTCCTTTCTTTCATTAATTTTGACAGTCCATTGCGTGTTCGCTTTGAGACAGAGAGAACACGAATCAGTGTATTTCGAATTGAAAGCAAACTGCCAAGTGTTGACGTTACATATATGCTACGAGGTCATGATCTGTGTAGAACAGAGAAGCGCGCGGGAAATTTATAATAGCTTGAAACAGTTTACGAGTTATTTTATTAGTTGATATTATTGATTGAGCAGATTGAAAGGGCAAGCCTGGCTTTTCGGCTTCTATGGAGGCTTCACCACTGCTGATCATGAGGTGCCGGCTTTGAATCCCGGGACAGGCTAAAAAAATCAATTATTGAGTTTTCTGTCAAGAAATTCTTAGGAAGTTGGCGGTGTCACACAGACGGGTGAGATACAGTAGTTGTTCAAATGCCCGATTTATTCGCATTCTTAGTCTGATGGTGGTTCAAAAACTCCATTGGCTCACCATCGGCTGGACTATTAACTACTTTGTAATTTTCACTGTAATGTTAATATATAAAATTATGAATACTTTGTCAGGTGTGCGACAACGAATGGCATCACTACGCGATCAACATCCGTTTCCCGAGTGTAGAGCTGTTCGTGGACGGTGAACCCTACCGCTCACTGGATGGCAAGGGTCCTGAGGTCATCGATGACTGGCCGCTTCATCCCGCACACGGAATCAATACTACCCTCGTTGTTGGCGCTTGTTGGCAGGGTAAGATTTTATTATGATTTCATTCCTTAATATCTTAAGGCGAGGACTTCCGACGCTAAAAGACTTTCAGCACTTCCTTCTTCACTGCATGCATATTTGTCCAGTAGGAAGTAAGCGTGCGACATACGATGGACAAAAATGACTTTATTTGGAACGTTTTTACTTATTATCACGAAAATAAAAGGTTCTTAATAAAAATGTAGTCAAATAAGAATCTAATACATTGGACAGTAATCAACCTATCCTTAAATAAAAATTGGTCTCCGAAACCGGATGTTAAATTTATTATAATCTTAACATATAAAAAATGCGTTAACTTGTTCGTGCGATTTTATTTATTCCCTGATCGTTTTAACCATTTAAGAAATGTGTTTATCACCCTTTAAATTTAAAGTTAAATGAAGTGACAAGTTTTTAATTTACCTGGTGGGAAATGGGCACTATTTAGTGAACTTCTTTATCGGAGATATTCTTGAGCAAATATAAAAGCTTGAAATTTTTTGAATAACAACAATATATAATAACCCATGTTTTGAATCTTTTTGACAACTAAAATGTGTGGGCAGCGGGGAACTATTCTGCTAAAAAATGAAAGATGTTTATTCTTAAATTATAGCTTTTTGGTTTGAATTAGTAAAAAGAGTTAATGGAGAATTTATTATTTATACTTTCATCTCACGTTTTAACTAAAAATATTTTCTTAAATATTAACGAAATAGCCCAGAAAATTCAAATAGAAAAGGTCGTTTTAGATTTTTTTTTATCATAGTTGACGAATTTTTTTCTCGAAAATCGAGAATTTTTTTTTATAAGTATCACGTGGTTTGAGTGAAGATTCGTCTATGAATTAATTGAGATTTTTTGTGGTGTTGTTCAACGAAGATCTTCAATATTTTTAAAATCGTAATTGCTTATTTCTGCGTTTCTTAAGGACTGGTTTCTTAACATATTGACCGTAACTTCACAATATATCTATTCGAGGATTTTTATGTATATAATAAATTCATTATTTAGAATAAAAAGTGACATTCTAAAAATTTACAGTGAAGTCGTAGTAAAAGTAACACGTCTCTTTTTCATTTAACACCTTCCAACATTATACTAGAAATAAATAAAAATTTGTGGTTCCTTCTTTTATACTGAAGAAGGTAAGTAACGTGTACAGAACAATTTGTGTCTTCCTCTTCAATAAGATGCCCAAAGAGAAAGTAAATTTACTTATAAACGTTTTTAAAAAGTACGTAAAAGAGAAGTCACTTATAAAGAAAGCGTAGTATAGAAGAAATCGTAAGTTATACTGAACGAGTATTGTGTAATGAATGAAGATATTTGATTTGATTGCAGGTGCGGAGGGGGGTATGAAACATCATCTCCGCGGCTGGCTGGCGGGCCTGGGGGTTCTGCCGGCCGCTTCGCAGCCAGCATCCACTCTCCGCTGTGCCGCGCGCTGCCGAGAGGGACTCAGCCTGGCGCCCGACCTCTGTCAGTACTGCAATGCTATTTGAACCAATAGTTGTATATATATATATATATATATATATATATATATATATATATGTGTGTGTGTGTGTGTGTGTGTGTGTGTGTGTGTGCTGTGTGTGTGTGTGTGTGTGTTTGTGTGTGTGTGTGTAATGATGTTCAGTGGTTTTATACGATTTTAACATGACCTATTAGCCACTTACAATCTTCACGAAATGAAACGTGGTGATGAATTATCTTATACAGCCATATTACAGCACGATACTACAAGAAATATAATTATTTATAAAACAATGGCGACAAACGAACACAGTCCACCTCACGTTAAGTGAGTGCCGCAGCTTACATAATATAATATCTACCATCTATTCTCGATGAAGAATCAGACTGTGTTGTCACCTCTGAGAACTAAGATAGATTGCGTCCTTTCCAGTAAAAAAGGTCTCCAATTCTTTACATTCACCATAAGAAAAACAATAGCATTAAGATGCTATTTCCGAAAGTAGCTAATTAAAATTATAAAATATGTTATATACTAATAATAAAAATAAAAATACGACACAAGTGAAACCTTCAAATGAAATGAAATATAAAATACAAATTTATATAATATAAATATAAATATAAAATTCAAATTTACAAAGTTGAGCTTTGGCCGTTCTTCACTGCTTGTTTATTCCATAGTAGCGTTACCCATATGAGTTTAAATATCACTTTGTACGGTTTAATAAAATTAACGCTTCAAAAGATTTAACGGTGCATTTACACATTACACAAGTTGCATTAACACAAGTGTATATGAGATATAAGTTTAATTTTATAACAAATAATTGTTACAACCTTTTTTAATGGGAAGTCTAAATTTTAGTATAATAAATCAATAGAAATACATGTATTGATGCTTTTAAAGAATCACCTTTAGTCCTTTAGTACATAAAATTTTAATAGCGTTATCTACTTAATTCTATAGGTGAAGGCATTTTATCGAATTGATTGACTCTCACGGTGGTACGTAAAGAATACGCTAGATGGCACAAACACGGCTATCGGTAAATTTAATATTAACCAGTAAGGTAAGAAATCGATCGAGGATTGTTTTGAATGGACTGGATAATTTTATTCATTATGGTTAATTTTATTTATATAATAAATTTGTTAATTTTTATTACCTGTTTATTTTAACAGTTAAAAGACCATCTTTATTCCATAGGCACACGACACCTTCGTACCTTGTTGAACAAAACGCGTAAGCGACGCCGTTTTGGCGGCGTTTACGACTTTTTTCTCTCGAGCATTGAGCTATAATTTATAATGCTTCCTATCTCATTTTCTCCCACGTTAAATCTTATGAATTTATGTGTCTGTCTATTTTTGCTATCGCTTTTTTGTTTCATAGACTTTCAAACTACAATGATGCTAAAGAAGTTTTCACTTCAAAAAACTGCGGTTACCAACTTGCTTACAAAGCATGGCAACTATGGCAAATATGTCTCCTATGAAGCAATCTATGGCGGAGGACTATGTTCAACAGTGGACGGTTAATATGCTATAACGGTAACTAAGTATACCAGTATAATGTGGGGGGGGGGGGCAAAGGGAACACGATCGGTATTCGCTGGACTGGGCATTGTGATTAGCACTGGTTTCCAGTACCTGCTGTTTTGAGTATTGTTTGGTCGCACATTAATATGTTTATAATGTAATTTGTTGACCAGATCTGAAATCGGTGTCGGTGGAGGGTGATAGTGCTTCTGAAGTGGAGACCTTGGTGAGACGTATCGCTTACGGAGACGCACGCGCTTTCCCGACTCCTGGACGTAGGAATGTGCACCTTGCTACCACCATTACGTAAGTCCATCACTGTTATCATTATTACATTCAATGTGATCAAGTAATATTACACAATTGTTGTGTTTTACTTTCACTACAAGATTTTTTTATTAGTATTAAGTGAAATAAACGAGCACACGTCGATCTGATGGTAAGTGGATACTGTGGTCGTAGGCATCTATACCTAGCGATGTTTGGGAGATTAATTTCAGGTACATTAGCACCTGTTGAGGATTAAGATGGAATGAAATGCAACCATTAAAAAAAATCTCTGTTTATTTTTAAAAAATAGCAGCATTATATGGTGTTATTAACCCCACTATGTCCGTAGCAAAAAAGAAAATTTGATAGAGTTGTTACTTTAAGAGTCCTAACAGAAGAACTTAACGTTTACGTGATGGTAAATGGCTACTGCAGTTTATGTAAAGGATATGAATTTGATTCCATACTAGTTTGAGCCCGGCATGAACAAAGTTCAAATAGGTCTTATTTTGAAGATTTAAATATTTGATAAGTATGTCAATAAATCATATTCTTGCAGGACCTGGGGTTTTATTTTAATTTATGTTTTATTTTTTAGTAGGTTATGTAGTAAAATCATTTGTTCTCGTAATAATTTGTTTAAATAAATTGAAAAGAACACAAAAGAATGAAGTTTAGTAGAAATTATTAAATAAAGTAAAATAACACCCAACCTATTTAAATTGTAATTTTTTTGCAATTAATTATAAAATGTCATCTAGAAAAGCAGTGGGAGGCTGTGAACTATCTGTTCTATTCCTCTCATAACACAAGTATTACATTATTGTCATTATGTGGACGCAGCAATTTATTTTTCTGTAATCCTAGAGAAAAGCCGAGGGTCTTAACTAAATCCACAAAAGTAAAACCTTAAGTTATTTTGACCGCTTAGGCGTCTTATGAACTTGAGTGGCTGTCGTCATCAACTGTCCGTTCGTTGAGTTGTCGTCGAAACCTCCCAAAAACTTCGCAAGGTGACGCAACAGTATATTGTGAAGCAAAAAATCCATAAAAAGGAAGATCGTACATAAAATGAAGATATGGCTTAAAAGACAAGCGTCCAATCCAAAATTCTTAATGAAAAAATTTAAAACGTTTTGTTTTTGCAATAGTAAAAGCATTAAGGGAGAGATGCTGAGGATGGAAGAGATTGGGTAGCTCTGTGTTGGGTGTGTTTCTATGGGCCCAGCGTGCTTCTTAATGCTTTCGTTTTTCAGTTTAAAAATTTTTTTATGATTGTCAAGTACAGCAGAAATAAAAACATTCAATTATGCTTATAATTTATCGTTTTATTACCTACATATTTTTGTTCTGAACTGTTCCGAACGATGTCCGCACCTAATTTCGTTTATATCATATGCAACTAACATCAAACAGAGAAGGCTAAAGATGTGTTACCGCTTCTGAGGGCTACAAGGAAATGCTTCATAGTCTATAATTGTAAGTCGCGCAAAATTAATTAAATACATTGCAAAATTCAGTGCGGATGAATGTTTACTTATTTGGCTGTAACTTACCTCTCAAATATGTCAAATTGTGGCAAGCGCCTGGCACATATTATTTCAGTTAGAGTTTTTGGACTGTAACATGTGTTGCAAACAAACAGCTACTGGTGTCTGTTTTGGCATATATATATTTGGTTAATGATTGTCCCTCACATTGTGTACCGGGTCTGTACATGGCATTTTCCGGCTGGGTGCGTAATGTGTGGGGAGATTACAAGCGGTGTGGGTGTGGATGCAGGTGTGACAACGGGCGCGCGGTGCAGGCTCGGCCCGCCGAGGCGTACGTGATGGTGCTGCAGCCGCAGACGCCCAGCGTGCTGCTTAACGGCAGCGGCGACGTGGCGCAGGACTACGCGCACTTCCGCGCGGGCTTGCAAGTGTTCCCCGACCTGCAAGTGCGAGTCGTCGCGCGCCACCACGCCCAGCTGCAAGGTGAGCCACCACTCATTTACTTACACTAACATTTTGTAAAGCATAGGAGAAACTAGCATAAGTCCATGTATATCGGCATATTTAAGAATGCGCCAAAAGTTGTGGTTTTCTTTAAATACTTGACCAAACTTACAACTCTCACCAAACGTATTAACAATATCCTCTTTTCATTGACACTAGACAACGAAAACTCTAATCATACATACCTATACACTCACGCCTGTCACCCAGAGGGGTAGGCAGAGACTACAGACTTCCATTTAGCACGATCCTGACATACCTTTCTCGCCTCTTCCACATCCATATACCTACGCATCCATGCTCCTCGGTTTAGGGTACTCTTATTTTGGCCCATTTCTAGTATATCGCCAATTTGGTCGACAAACTTCCGCCTAGGACGTCCCTTTCCGACTCTTCCATTCACTTCTGCAACATATATTTGCTTTGTCAGTCTTTCCGCATTCATTCTTTCTACATGACCAAACCACCGAAGCATTCCTTTCTTAATCCTGGTCACCGCATCATCTTGCAAACCACACTCTTCTTTTATCACACAGTTTCTCACCCTCTCACTCAGGTTCAGCCCTAACATACTCCTTAGCGACCGCATTTCTACTGCATTTATTCTACTCTCGTGCTTCTTCTGCCACACCCAACTTTCACTACCATACGTTAAAGTAGGGACTAATACAGCACTGTGAATTGCCATACGTGCCCTTTTTTGACACATTCTGACTTTTCACAATAGAGTGTAGAGCCCCATTTACTTTATTTCCTGCATTCACTCGTCGTTCAATATCCTTATCATATCTCCCATCCCTGCTGAATACACATCCCAAATATACGAACTCATACACTTGCTCAATTAACTCTCCTTCTATTCTTATTTCACATACCGTTTTGCTTTCATCTCTTTCAAAAACCATCACTTTCGTGTTACTTGCGTTCACTTTCATTCCCCTTTCTTTTAATGACCTGTTCATTAATGTAACCATCATTTGCAACTCGGCCGCCGACGACGCAAGTATGACTTGATCATCGGCGTACAAAAGGCATTTGATGGTTAACTCACCCATTCTTAACCCGCATTCTTCAACTTTCTAATTTTCCAAACAGCTGTCCATAAATAGGTTGAACAGCCACGGGGAAGCTACACAGCCCTGTCTGACACCTTTATGGATGCCAAACCAGTCCGAGTAGACCCCGTTGATTCTAACACAAGCACTCGAGTCCTATACAGAGACTTTAATGCCTGTATTAAACCAGCGCTCAACCTAAATGCGTTCAGCGTTTGCCATAACACATCCCTGTCCACTCTGTCATAATCCTTTTCCAAGTCCATGAACGCACAAAAAACTTTTTGGTTTTTCGCCAAAAACTTCTCCGCGATCATGCGCATGGAAAAGACTTGATCTGTACACCCCATTCCCTTTCTAAATCCCGCTTGCACATCCCAAATTTTTTCATCAGTTTCTTTCATAACTCTTTCAATTAGTACCTTAGCATACAGTTTTCCCACAATGCTAAGAAGGCTGATACCACGGTAGTTTTTACAGTCCTGTTGTGACCCTTTTTTCCTTATATATTGGGACTATCACGGCTTTGCACCAGTCTCCCGGTACCCGCTTTAGTTCCCAACATAAATTAAACAAGGTGTACAGCAGGCCTGCCACCACGTCCTCTCCAGCCCTTAGCATTTCGGGTGAAACTCTATCATATCCGGCTGCCTTACCTACTTTCATGCTTTTCATTGCTTTCATTATTTCATCTATACTTATCTCCCTATCTATTTCATCTTCTTTCGGAATTTCTATTTCATTTAGTTCACACTTCTCCTCACACATAAATTCGCTTTCAAAATATTACTTCCATCTCTTTAGACTCAACACTTCATCATTCAGGATACAGCCATTCTCGTCTCGTATCGCATTCAATCTAGGCTGTTTTGAAAGTCCCCTGGTATTTCTTACGAGTTTCCAGAACATTTTAATATTTGCCTGGAAGTTATCCGATATTCTTCTATCATTCTTATCCGTTCTTTCTTGCTTTTTTCTTTCAACTAATTCTTTTACTCTCTTATTTAAACGTTTAAACTCTGCCTTTTTTTTCATTCTCATCATTCTTACCGCCAGAATTACTAGCTTTGGTCGCTAGTAAATCTAGCCATGCTCTCTTCTTTGCTTCAACTTCCATACGTACCTCATCATCCCACCATAACGTATTGTCTTTCCTTTCATTCGTTCTCTTACTAACACCACATACTTCGGTAGCTGCATCCACTAAACCTTTCTTAACTTTATGCCACACATTCTCCAAGTCTAACTCATTGACACACAACTCATCCAAATTACTTATATTTTCTCTCAGTCTGCATTTGTACTTGTCTTTCACATCTTCATCTTGTAACCTCTCAATTCTTATACGCTGTAACGCAGTGGTAGACACAGATGTCCTATGCCGCCAACGTCTGAATAAACCCCTAATTCGGCATAAGACCAGGTAGTGGTCCGTCCCTACGTTGGACCCCCGGTAAACCCTTGTATCCACCACTGCGCTCCTCATTCTCTCATCCACAGTTATGAAATCTATCATGCTTCTATCATCACCTCTTTCTGAAGTATATATGTGAATCTTCTTATGACGAAAGAAAGTGTTCGTCACAAAAAGATTCCTTTCCACACATACGGTGAGGAGGCTTTCACCTTTCTCATTTATACTTTCATCACCAAACGTTCCCAATATCCTTTCATAACCAAGCCTCTTCACCCCAACCCTTCCATTAAAATCTCCTGCATAATAATATTTTCATTTCCCTTACACTTCATTAACACCATCCTTACCATTTCCCAAAACTGCTCCCGGATATAAGTGGGCTTAGACATGTCTGGGGCGTAGACCCCTAACACAAACAACTTCTTTAGGCCCACTTTCATTCGTATCCATAGCAGTCTTGGGCTTACACATTCATACTCTTTCAGACATTGGCCCATTCTTTCTGAAAGGATGATACCTACTCCCTGGCATGCCCGCTCGATCTCGTCTACACCAGACCAGTATGCGGTATACATGCCATGTGCAGTGACATCCTTCCCCTTCCTTTTCGTCTCATTTACACATAATACATCTATTCCTCTATCATACATCATATCGCATACTTCATCCATTTTATCATTCATTGCCCCACATACATTCAACGTAGCCAGACGGGCCTCTGCAATCCACTTTTTGCCTCTCTGGGAGACAGAACGTGACGGGTGGCGAACCTCGTCGCCGGTTTTCCTCCCGGAGATTCTTCGCACCCCTGCCCCATTAAAGGGGCGCCGGGAACTCGGGGCCATTTCTTTTACTTTTTGCCTCATGGTGCGAAAACTAGGGCGTGGCATATTTTACGCCGCTACCACACGGCGAGTAGCCGAGTCTGTTCTTTCGGCTTTGTCGCTCCTTTAGCACCACCCGGGGGAAACGTGTAGGGTGGGCCTAGGATTAGGTGGTCAAAGCCTACGGACGCGAGCGACTTATCCCCCCAAAACTCTATTCGTCATTTTTAAATATGTTTTTCGCCAGGACAGTAATTTAATTTATTTTTATGTTTTTCAAGAAAACTTGCAGTTATTTACAATCAATTATTTTTATTACATTAATGTTGAATTGATGTTAATACCGTAAATCAATTAACATCAATTCGGTATTAACATCAATGGCGAGTACATCACTCACCTTCGATTTGCCGACGATATAGTCCTTATGGCAGAATCGCTGGAGGACTTAAGCGCTATGCTCAATGACTTCAATAGTGCCTCCCAATGGATAGGTCTTAAGATGAACATGGACAAAACAAAGATCATGTTTAACGTCCATGTCACACCTATGCCGGTAGTTGTTGGGAGCACTAAGCTCGAAGTTGTTGACGAGTACGTTTACCTGGGACAAATAGTCCGACTAGCTAAGTCCAACTTCGACCGAGAGGTCAATCGACGGATTCAACTCGGCTGGGCAGCGTTCGGGAAATTACGTTACATCTTGTCGTCAGCTATACCTCAAAACCTGAAAACGAAATTGTACAACCAGTGCGTGTTGCCAGTGATGACATATGGAACTGAGACGTGGTCCTTCACTGCTGGCCATATGAGGACACTCAAAGTCGCTCAGCGAGCTATGGAGAGGGCTATGCTCGGGGTTTCTCTGCGTTATAAACTTAGAAATGAGGATATCCGCAGTAGAACCAGAGTGACCGACGTAGCCCAACGGATTAGTAAGCTGAAGTGGCAATGGGCCGGCCATATAGCTCGAAGAACCGACAACTGTTGGGGAAAAAAGGTTCTCGAGTGGCAGCCTCGTACCGGTAGGCGTCGTGTAGGGCGACCTCCCGCTGGATGGAGTGACGAACTGTAAGACATGCAGGAATGTCGATGAATGCCGGTGGCTCAGGACCGTGCTTTGTGGCATACTTTGGTGGAGGCCTATGTTCAGCAGTGGACTTGTGAGGGGCTGTAATGATGATGATGATGATGAATGTTGAATTTAATTGTTACAAAGTTTTTACTAAAGAATTCCATGTATACTTTTAAGCTAGCTCTACGACCTTAACACCTTGCGCACAAAGTTACGGTCAATTATTTGTAACTCCTTTAGTCGACTGCGAGCGAGCGTCAAGATCAGTTGTTTTCAACAATTTAACACTGATTTTGTGTCATTATTTATGTCCGCACTTTGGCAACATACCGACGTCGACCGGTCAAGTAGTATATATATATCGTCTTTGGTTTCTGCATGTAGATTAGAAAATAAAAAGGTAGACATTGCAATCATTAATAAAAGGAAAGAATCGCATGATAAAAAAGTTTGCAGTAAACCCAAGACTTATAAGTTATGTTTTCTCGTAACAATAATTTACAATAAGTAAAAGTCTTGTAACAAAATGCAATCGTGTATGTTATAATATATGTTAAATAAAATGTTCATGTCATCGGAAAAATAATAATTTTAGAGCGTTTGAAAACTAAAAATATGTCGTTAATAAAATTATTAAACAGTATGGGCCCAAAAATCGAGCCTTGTGGTACTCCAGAAAGCATTATAATCCATTTTCTATGTGTGGACAAAACCTTCCAATGCAGCTTTGCATAAAAAATTCTTATAATAAAATGAAATCGTCTATGGGATAAATACTTTTACGGTAGTCCGTAATACTGTGTCTATTTGAGCACCCGCATCCATATTAGCCGTGAAATAATCATTAAATTTCAATTTTACAATATACTGCCAAGTTTGTAGAGAAGGTTCAAAATAATTAATATAGACGAATGATGAAGAAAAATTATTATATATTTTATATATATAAATATTAATGTACGTGTACCTACTAATCGAAGAACAATTGACAACTCATCAAACTATTTAAGTGCTGTGAGCGATAATTTGAATAGTGAATATGAAGATAGGTGGATTGCCCATGGAGGCCCTATACTATGACCTGCAAACTCACCGGAACTTTCACCGTTAGACTTTTATCTGTGGGGTGAAATAAAGAGTCGTGTTTAAGTCAAGGACACTCAAAGTTATGGGAACCGCCACAGTAAAATTATTGCTATTTTCACGAAAGTTAGCGGATTCAATTTTGAGGTCCTAATATTAGTTATTGGGTCTACTTGCACAATTTAGTCGTTAATAGTTTATTCAAATTTTTGAATTACGCCACAATAATGACTGTCGTCAGTTACGTCGTTGATAAGGAAAAATATTTTTATTAATTTTATTTTTATGACGATCCTAAGCCCGTTAAATCATAATTTGCGTCGTGTAGTTATTAGCTTAAGCATTAATAGCAAGCCTGTCACTAATAAACTAAACAATAGGAAAAATCTTGAGAAACGAAAACGTGAATTCAATCGCACACAAAGGAGTGCGTGTCTGTGTTCTTGCCAACAAATCACATTCAATGTGGGATGCTTACAAATAAAACTAGAAACCTTATTACATTGTATTTTCAAAAACTGTAATAACGGTATATCATTGCATTTTTGCTACTCTTTGAAAGATAACCCTGTATATCAATAAATATATAAATTCCATGTTGAATTGTAATGGAAAAACAATATGTAGATAATGAGGTTCAAATATTTCGTCTCTTACACTTCAACTCAAACTCAGACTTTTTTTTAAAGAATAAGGGTGACAAACGAGCACATCGTCCACCTAATATAGTAAGTAAGTGGATTTGTGTCTCATAGATATCTACATTTGTCCTCAATTAAGAATCAAAATGCAGTTGCGTTGACACCACCTAAGTAACCACCGAACTAACATTGATAGTCCCGTTCACACTCACCAAACAGAACTGTGGCATTGAATTGCTATTTTACGCTGGCATTGAATGACAACGTGGTCCTACCTCGGTTGAGTCGACCCATTCGTGCTACAACCAGAATATAGCTGTAGGGTGACTCCACCGTGTAGTGGTGGTATAAGAATATCGACTACACACATCATCCCTTAGATGTCGTAAGAGGCAACAGAGGGGAAACAAATCGGGAGATGGGCTGGCCAACCCGCTTGCCAAGTGTGGCAACTGCGACAAATATCCCCTCTATGAGGTAATCTATGTGGGAGGCCTGTTGCTGACGATGCCAGATGTTCTGTAGAGGAGTTTAATAGGCTGTAATGGTAACACTAACGTTGACTCCACTAATTATAAATGTTGTTCATGTTTTTACGTGGGCCCCGCAGACGCGGAGAGCCAGAAGCTGGACTCATGCGTGGTGTCCGTGTACCCGGCACTGAACCCGGACCACGAGGCGCTGGCGCTGCGCGGCGGCGCCGAGCTGCCCGCGTCCGACGTGCGCGCCGCGCTCACCCGCGACGGCGTCAGTCTCAGCGGCGCCGACTCCGTGCACAACTACCAGCGCGTACGTACTGCCCACGCACACTCACACATACATACGCTAACTATCTTGCATATGCACATGCACACCTGCACCCACACCCCTACATGGACACATAAACACACGCGCACACACACGTGCACACGCATACGCGCGTACGCATGCACGTACGTACGTATACATACTTAGTTATTCGTCAACTACGCACACGCATGTGACTTGTGATGTGAAAAAGAGACTCAGTGTCTACAATTTCACCTCTCGTTTAATTACATTGTTAATAACTACAGTATAGAGAATAACCAGGTATATGAGGTAAGGCAGTCTAATAAGAGCGACAATTTGTTGATAAAGTACATATTTCCAATACATCTAACCTAAATCCACAATAAATACTTACTTTTTTTAAATTAATTATTAGGTCATTCGTCATTTAACTAAAACCGCTATTGGTATTTAACAAAAATGTTTGCAACCGTAACATATTACAGAATTTTATTCATAGGTAATAAATAACCTAATTCGTCGTATTTATTATGGAAAGGTCGAATAATATACTAGCAACAAAACATGTTATGAGTGTGGCCGTGGAAGGAAAAGGGGAGATCTCCCGCCGGGCAAGGTGTTCTGCCCGGGGAGCGGCCGACACTCCGTGTGATAGTTCGGAGATGTTCTATATATGCTGTTTTTTCGGATCTTCGCTTGCGGCGCAACGTCAGCGCCGCCACATCACCCCCTGCTCAGACCGGAGGTCGATAGTGCAGTCCGATTGCCGGTGTGTCCTTTTAATGCCGGTGGGGAATGCATGCTGTTTATGATTCGGAATGTTGATAGCGTGATTCAGGCTTCGGTGTGTTTTGCTTGCGGCGCGATGACAGCGCCGCCACATGTGTTAGGTATTTCCTCTAGGAAACACTTTAGGTCCACTTTTGTTCCTGTTTTATATTAATAATCAGTAGTTAAACTAACAAATAATATTATTTTTATTAGACCGAACTCAATGTATTAGTAGTAATACCTAGAGTATTGTTTTCAGTAAGAACAAGGCATTTATTATTTTGAACCCGATTTTCTAAAAATTTGTATTCTTAATCCCAAAAAGCTTTTATTTTCGTAGTAATACGTGTGAATATCGTTTACAGGTGCTACGTGAGATCGAGTACAGCAACAAGAAACCAGCGTATTATCTGAACCGCGTATTCAAACTGACCTGTTCTGAGCTCAACGGCCGTTTCACTAGCAACGAATATGTGCAGACTGTGAGTATACGACTTTAATAGATATAACTGTTGACTAGAAGTTAGATTAAAACCTAATTAAATTTATTTTAAGGCCTAAAAATGTACTCTAATTGGTCGATTTTTGATACTGACATTTTGAAGAAGTCAATTTTGTTATTGGTGGGAGCATGTCTACCACGGAACTAACACCTTAGGGGGTATAACAAATAATCAAAATAAGAATTTTCTTTCAATTTTTAACACTTGTTTTTTTTTAGCTCCCGATTAGTCAAGTAATTTAGTTAAGTTGTTTTACTTATAAAGCGCACAGATAGTAGCTTGAAACGGACTGAACTTTATTTTTGAACAAAAGGTGTAAGTGAACATAGCTTAAACTAGATGGCACCACTTGTAGCATTTTATATTTAGTTACGATAAAACCAATACCACAACTTAACTAAATAATCTAAAACACTTATTAAATAAAACAATGTAATAAGTATAATTATTGCTTGTGTAATGCTACAACGCCCATCTTATTCATAAAATAATAATGTTTATTTTTAGACAGACTTTTAGTCAATAAGTCAGCTGGCATTTCAGAACTCTTTAAATATTCTAATTTTATAAATTTATTATAAACTGCTTCCCGTATAAAATGAAATTTTATATCTATATGTTTGCTACGTCTATGATATACAGAATTTTCAGAAAGTTTTAGAGCACTTTGGCTGTCATTATAAATCAGAATAGGCATATTATTTTGTCTGTAAGTTAATTCACATAATAGATTTTTCAAGAAAATTGCCTCTTTGCTAGCTTCACACACAGCCATATATTCGGCTTCGGTGCTTGATAAAGTTACCGTCTGTTGCTTTCTACTTTCATACTATACAACCTGAGTATACAAAACAATACCCTGTATAAGACCTTCTATCTAAATTGTCAGATGCCCAATCAACATTAGCGAAACCAATTAAATCTAGATTATCTTTAACATATTTTAAACCAAATGAATTTGTACAACTCAAATATTTTAAAACTCTTTTAGCATGTTTCCAGTGTGTTTCTGTATTACAGTTATTAAACTGACTTAAATAACTAATACAATACAAGATATCGGGTCTAGTCAAAACTGAGAGTCACATTAAGCCCCTATCAGCTGTTTATACGGAAATTTGTAATTTAATTTTTTTCTTTTTTCCAATTTCAAATTAATTTCCATAGGGGTTTCTACATTTTTACAGTTTTCCAGACCAAATTTATACAATAATTTATCTATAAAACTTTCTTGACTAATAGAAATACAATCTTTTTTGTATCTTAATATCCATACCTAGATACTGTCTTAACTGACCTAGGTAGGTAGGAGGCTAGGTAGGTTAAATCTTTTGCTTAATTGACATTTTAAATATTTAACTTCTTTATTACGGTTACAAAATATTAAAAAGTCGTCAACAAATAAAGCCACAAACGATATTTAAAATTTTCTAATGATTTTATAAATAAACAATGTTCATACAATGACTTTTTATAGCACAACTTTTGTAAACAGCCATCGACCTGCTTATACCAGGCCCTAGTTGACTGTTTTAGCCCATATATGGTTCTTTTTAATTTTAAAACTTTATTCTGATCCATATCACATTTGAAATTCTGAGGTAACTGCTATAAACAATCTCATCTAAGTGGCCATTTAAAAATGCTGTGGTTTCGTCTAAATGGGATATGTTAAGATCTAATTTAACACTTAAAGCAAATAACAATTTTAAAGTGGAATATTTAAGCACGGGTGAAAAAGGTTTTTTATAGTCTTATGCCTTCACGTTGTGTGAAACCTTTTGCAACTAATCTTGCTCTATATCGCACTGTGTTATCAATGTTTAATTTCTTTTTATACACCCACTTGCACTGTACCACCTTAGCATCACTTGGTTTGTTTACCAACTCCCAAGCTTCGTTTTCTTCAAAGGATTTGAGCTCTTCTTTCATGGCGTTGCACCACTGCTCTCGTTCAGGTCCACTCATTACCTCATTGAGCTATTATGTACTACGTACTAGAGGCGACACTGCATTCAGCTACTTTGTTCCACTCAACTGCGGTGCATACACCGCACTTTAATCAGTCACTCGCTAGGCGCTTATAGAGTTGTCACGTGTTGTGTTTATTTAAAAAAAAATCTCTTGATAAAAATATGCCATCTTGTGTACTTAGATATTGCACAAATAATTCAAGAAATGTCAGTAAAAACTAAGGGATTACTTTTCATCGGTTAATAAGATACTTAATCAATAAAAAAGTATTATGTATTAATAATAAAACAAATTATTCCTAAGACGCCATCTCATGTCAGGGAATATAGATTATGAAATTAATATGTTCAGATGCGACATTTCTGTTGGTACTTAAGTATAGGAAGAATATATTATTATACACATGTTTTTTGGAGAAACATATATAAGTTATTATAATTTGGCAAAATTTCTCATCTACTTATTATTCTTTTAATTTATTATTAGATTTCCACATCAAATTCAAAGTGGTATAAATTCGTCCATTTTTAACTCTCGCGTGCTCAGCATTTATGAACGAATTATATTCTAATTTAAATAAATATATTTGTAATTTAAATGTTATGTTAAGTTTTGTTAATCATACATTTAGTATGTTTTTTATATTTGACTTAGATACCTTTTAAAATATTCAGATAAAAATATTATTAAAATGTAATTGTGATATAATATCACGTAATATTATATTAAATAAATATACAAAATAAATGACAAAAAAATAAATATTGTTCTCGATATAATTTACCTATTTAACAATACAATCTACTATTACCTACGGGTCATTCTACCTATGTTTATTCTATGATAAAAAAACAACCGCGCGAACACAGAGTAGCGCACATTTTTTGTTTGAGATAGCTGTTCTAGTGCGTAAGTACATATTACTCATATGCGAAATTGTTCTCATCCAAGCCCTCATCAATTTTACATATGTTACCATATCCGTATCTGTCTGGTTTTCTTTTTGCTCTCTTCGCAATGTCAGCAAACTCTGGTCCTAGACTTTCAGCTTCATCACACAGAGACCTGCTATCACAGAATTCTTCTGAGCTGGACGAGCTAGTAGCCACATCGGGTATGTAAGTATCATCCTGTTCAGTGATTAAACTATCTTCTTCTAGACACGGAGTGGTATCTTGCTCATCTTCATCTTCAATAGTTGGCTCAATATCTTTGGTGTCTTCCACCACTGCTTGTATTATATCCGAGTTCTTTTTCTCCATAATGAAAACGTCTCTGCTGGTAGTAATACTATTTGTCCTTGGATTATATAGTCTATAGCCCTTGGTATTTTCGGCGTAACCGATCATGATATATTCTTCAGATTTTTTATCCCATTTGGTTCTCTTCGCTTTAGGAACATGGACCATTGCACAACTTCCGAATATCCGAACGTGTCTGAGATCTGGTTTTTTATTATTCCATAGCTCATATGGTGTTTTTTGTAGACCCGAAGCTAGCGTTCTATTCCGTAAATAGACGGCAGTATTGACTGCTTCTGCCCAAAATCTTTTATCAAGATTTGCTTCAAACAGAAGGCATCGAGCTCTCTCCACAACTGTTCTATTTAGCCGTTCGCAAAGACCATTTTGTTCTGGTGTATACGGGTTTGTTGTTTGATGCACTATTCCATTTTTTATTATTTACCTCTTTCATCGTACGCTAGTTCCTCATACTGTTACCATTGGGACTCTGATACCATCAATAAAAAATAAGATACAATTTGTATTTGCGATTGTTGACGATAAGAAAAAAAGTAAGCTACTGAAGGGAGGGAATAAGATACTGTAGAGATTTTCCGTTCTTTATCATCCACTACCGCATATCGTCCCGTGGTGTAAGAAGGACGGAGGCGAACTGAAACTGTAGATGGACAACAGCATCTGCCTGATAACGACTTAAAATAATAAAAGGAACTGCAGTCGCCAAGGCTTCTTGACGAGTGTGGCAACTACGGCAAAATATGATTCAATTTAGGGGAGTTTAGCCGATGTACAGCATCACTGATGGATTTTACTAGCTACAATGGACGGATGAAAAGATGATTAATGTGGACATACTTAATTATACAAAGGATTTGCCGTAATTGTGCAAGTTGGCAATGAATTCTTTCTAGTCTTGTCCAGAGTTGCCTCTTATGACACATACGTTACCAAATGGAATATTATTTCTTTTTTGAATTAAAAATACTAGCAACACTATCAACATTACTAATTATTCTATTAACTTACTTATATAAATAACAAGATATGGATGTGCGAACGAAAATTGTTTACTGTTTAAGCATAGAATAAATCAGCGCTATCTCTTAAATTCTCAACGGAACCAGTGTTTCCACTTAAAATTTTGGTTTTATCCTAGAACCTGTAGAAATACTCCCTAAATTATCGTAAAAAATCTAAATAGCCTTATTTACACCTAATTTTGAATATTTTAAAGAACATTGTAAGTTTTAAATATCATTTCGCGATATTTTTTATAGAAACTTTAAAACGAAAAAAAGTAAAACTCTTGAGTTTTGTAAAGAAGAGTTTTCATTTTCAAATTATATTAACGCTTAGTCTCATAGGAGTAATGAATATGTAACTAAGTAAAATATTATACCATTACATATTCCCATAAGTATACAGAATGAAAAAAAATTTTCATTATACACTTTTGTACCTCTTTTGACTATTTTTTACCTATCCCCTTCGATAAATCTTTAAAAAAATTACATTGGGTGGGTATAAAACAGGGTTACCTGAATTTCGATTTCACCCCTGATTATCCAAAACCCTGTCAACTTGAAGAAACACCTATATTAGTAGATACCCTACCTATATTAGTAGATTTGCCATAAAATAGTACAAAATATCTAAAAGTGGAAACACTGCACCAACGCACGGCTCGCGTTGGTGCTATATAATCATTTTAGCACCAATGAGTGGGTGCCATTTTGTTTGTTCAATGACCCGGTCCATACGCAGTAGTATAATAAATCTGTACATTTTTGTGGCGTCGGCAGTTTACGCTATAACGCTACAATAATGCATTTTGAGTCAGTACGCTAATTGAGCCCAGCAATACCGGTGCGCGTGCTCGCAGTATCATTTCCCATCTATCCTTAAATTAGATTTAGTTGGTTCTATCAATAAACTATCAATTATCAACTTCCCAGTATTGACTATCATTTACTATCAACTACTATCAACCGACCACGTAGGGGTCCCGTCGCAACTCTTACAAAGTCTATGCATTAACTCCACCAAGTAAGCCTTAAATGCTTGCGTTAGGAGTAGTTCACGACAGTAGTTAAATGGAGGATTCATACCACCGACTTTTAGGATTTCGCAGTCCGTATTCTTAACTATTAGGTTACAGTCCGTTACCGTTACAGTGTAATGAAGCCCACTGCTGAACATAGGTCTCCCCCATATTTATCAGGAAGACACTGCTGCACATCTACTGTTTTGTTGTCCTCGGTCGTCGCCTCCTACGACACCCACGGGATGATATGGGGCTACAGTCTACAGTCACTTAAATTTTATAGAAACTCACTTCAAGATAGATTTCTCTTTAAGTTCTCTCCACTTTGTATTTCACGAATATCTTTAGCTGATATCTTAATTTCTTCTGTGTATTAATTTTTAACATTTGTTTCGTAGTTAACTGTGATCCATCCTCGCACTGCTTCATCAGGCGAATCTGCTCACGCTCTCCGTCCCAGTGGACTCGCTGATAAGTTGGATGCCATTGCTAGAGATAAGGTATGTAGGAATCATTATATTATTATTATTACATTTTAACAATTATTCTAAATTGCACCATTTGACTATATAATTAAGTTAGGATATTGCGTGTACTAATTTCATACTCCAAAAACAACTACATATAGTTGATTAGAAAAATGACAATTGGTTGAATATGATGTTATACGATATAATAATTTTTATAATGTAATATTTTGAACGGCTTGAGATAATGTAGGATTTAAAATAAAGCGTCTATTGGGCACAATTTTTCTACATTTCGGAAAGAGTAATTGGTTATACGAGATTATAAGAGATTTTTGAAGTAATGTAACTTTAATGTTAACTTTGTTGATTGCTTTTATATTACAACAACTCAGAATAAATAATAGTTGACAACAGTTAAGGGAGTGATAAAATATTGCAAGAACAAAGACCCTTAATCTCATGACTGTAAATGAAGCTGCAGTCTTCAGCAGATTTGACAGCTTACAAGCAACTGAACAAATAGATCTCCAAATGCATGCGGCGTGACTTACGCAACTTTAATACTGCTCGTATTGAAGAAGCGATTCAGCGGAATTAAAGCTCCAAAGTCTTTGTCAGAAATCTGTCTGCAAGAAAGAGCCAACTGTCAAAGCTAAAAACTGAGTGTGGCAACATCGCTTCCGGGACACCTGAGATTTTCAGTGAAATTGATAGGTCCTATGAGCAGCTGTACACATCATCGTTGAAGCCACACGTCAGTGTGAGTAACGATCCAAGAGCAAGTCTTATCAGACACTATTCCGATGACATCCCGGACATCAGTCTGAGCGAGATTAGAATGGCTCTCCAGCACCTTAAAAACGGCACGGTCCCGGGCGAGGATGGAATTACAGCGGAGCTTCTGAATGCGGGTGGAACACCGGTACTTAAAGTCGTTCAGAAGCTCTTTAAATCCGTGGTGACATCCATGGTGGAACTAATCCGGGGGCTTGGAGCAAAAGTGCGGTGGTGCTGTTCTTCAAAAAAGGCGACAACGCTCTCGTGAAGAACTACAGACCGATTTGCCTTCTGAGCCGCGTCTACGTGCTGTTTTCGAGAGTCATTACGAATCATATCGCACGCAGACTCGACGACTTCCTGCCTCCCGAACAAGTCGAATTCCAAAATGGCTTTAGTAACAAAGAATACAAACATACCCTTCTGCAAATTGTGCAGAAGACTGAAGAGTACAATCTGCCACTTTGCCTTGCGTATGTTTACTATGAGAAAGCCTTTGATTCCGTCAAAATTTGGGCGTTGCTACAGTCCCTTCAGCGGTGCCAAGTTGACTGTCGGTATATTGAAGTGCTGAAGTATTTGTACAGTAGGGCTACGATGGTTATCTGAGTACAGAACCAGTGTATGAAGCCTATTCAATTGCAAAAAGTTGTTAGATAGGGTGACTCTCTCTCCTTCACTGCTGTATTGGAAGACGTTTTCAAGCTACTAGACTGGAAAGGATACGGTATTGACGTCAATGGCGAGTACATCACTCACCTTCGATTTGTTGACGATATATGCACACCGGCACAATTAGCGGAACACAAAAAAAGCAGGATTTTAAAATCTTTTACTTGAGGAACTGGCCAGTTATGATATTTTTTTAATTTATTGTCAAATTTGAAAATAGAAAATTAGATGACATACACTTTTTTCATTCATTTGTTTTATTTTCCCGAACAATACGTTTTGTCAACTTGTTCGAGTAATAACTACGTAATTGTAATTTTTTTTAATTTTTTTTGTAAAAAATTGCACTTAATGGTTTTTTTATAAATTTGTTATTCTATAGGCAATTTTGTTTATTAAAAACTCTTTATTATGCCTGACTTAACATCACTGGAAATCATTAGGGCTGATGAAATGAGAAGAAATGGCCGTACCTACAGATCGATTGCCTCAAGGCTTCGTCGACCAGTATCAACGATTCATCGCGACATCCAGCGGTACAGATCTTCTAATTCTCTTGTGAGGAGGAGGGGTCAAGGTAGAAAAAGATGTACATCGAGGCGAGATGACAGTTTTTTACAACTTGGAGTTCGTAGGAACACGCGATTAACGGCTGTACAAGCTCGAAATGAACTGGAAGACGTTCGAGGAATACGAGTAAGTGCGCGTACAGTTCGCAGGAGGTTTGAAGAAGTTGGTTTAGGGTCGTATATACCTGCCAAAGGCCCAAAACTTGAGAGTAGTCACTGCGTAAACCGATTAAGCTATGCGCGAGAACATCGTCATTGGGATTTGAACGAATGGCAGCAGGTTCTCTTTACTGATGAGTGCAGAGTTCTTTTAAAACAGATCGATGGGAGACAGCGAATATGGAGACGCAGAGGAAAACGCCACATATAGTCTAATTTTGAACACACAGTGGCTTATGGTGGCGGCTCGATTATGGTTTGGTTAGGGATATGTTTGGGAGCTCGCACGGAGTTAGTGATAGTCACAGGAGGGACCATGACAGCAGATCAATACATCAGAGACATTTTAGAAGAGCATGTTGTACCATTTGCCCCATTTATTGGTGACGACTTTATTCTAATGCAAGATAATGCTCGTGCTCATAGTGCACAATCGGTACAGGCATATCTGAGCCACGTAGGTATACCGGTGATGCAGTGGCCAGCAAATTCCCCCCGATATGAATCTGATAGAGCATGTCTGGGACTTGCTAAAAAGAAGGGTTAAATCCAGAATGACACCCCGCCCCCCCCCCCCCCCCACCAACAATCTGAATGAACTTGTAAACGCATTACTTGAGGAGTGGGAGCGGTTGCCTCAAGAAATCATCGATAACATAATCTGTAGCATGCCCAGACGAATGGAAACCGTAATCAGAGCAAGAGGGGGAAACACTCGTTATTAATTTTGCTTTAATTTTATTGTTAAATCATTTAATGCTTAGTTTTTTTTTTATTTTTTGTGATGTTTCATAATCATCTAAAAATTTCACTTATTTCAAATTTCTTTATTTTTCAATAAAAAATATCGAAGACTTTTCAAAGTCGTTGTTAAAAGATGTTAATCAATTTGTTATTTTGTGTCTAATTACATTTTCGTCAAATATATGCGTTATTATCTCATAGTCTCACTTTTTTTCTGTTCCGCTAATTGTGCCGGTGTGTATAGTTCTTAGGCCTCTGCCTCGAATCTTGCGGGCAGCGGAGCGACGGCGACGGCGGCGCGGGAGCGGGGCGGGCAACGCAGACCCGTTCACAAAACTAGCGGGCAGATCGCGCGACACTATAGCGGCGTAGTGATGTGTTCATGGTTGTGTTGTCGAGATGTTTGCTTTTATTTGCGAATGAAATGTCTGAACAACGGCGACAACATCTTTTTGATTCAAATTTATTTCTAACGCTCGATTTACTGTGGGCAAAAGGAGAAGTGAATCCCTACTATTTATAGGCCAAGGAAAAGAAAAGGCGAGTTTTATCGAAATTACGAAGAACAGAGAGAATGTCCCGACAAATTCTACGACTACACCAGAATGAGCGTAGAAACTTTTGACTATATTCTTGAAGCTATCAAGGGCGATTTAGAGTCTGTATCCAGTTCGTTTTTAATTTCTTCCCATAACTGGTTAATTACTCTTCTATTTTTATGGTTCACATCTTTGCTGTTCCATATCGGTGTTCTCTCAAAAATTGCTGAAATAATTTTCTCTTGCACGTCCGAGGACATTTCGAAACGTCACAAAAATTAATTGCGCAGCACTGCAATGCAGACGCGCGGGCGGTCACCGCTTGACTGTAGTACACCGCTCGTTGCCCGCCCCCGCGCCGCTGCAAAGCCGCTGTTTTCGAGAGTCGGTCCATTTGATTTTACGCATAAGTTCCTGCCGCTCCCGCGCCGCCGCCGCTGCCGTCCCGCTGGCCGCAAGATTCGAGGCAGAGGCCTTATAGCGGAATCGCTGGAGGACCTAATTATTATTCTCAATGACCTCAATAGCGCCTTTCAACGGTTACGGTTTACGGTTCATATTTACACCTATGCCAGTAGTTGTTGGGAGCACTAAGCTTGGAGTTGCTGAGTATATTTACCTGGGACAAATATTCCGATTAGGTAAGTTCAACTTCGACCGAGAGATCAATCTAGAGATTCAAATCCCCCCCCCCCTCATCAACATAGTAGCGGAATTAAATAATAATAGACTACCCCAGGAGGGTACCAGCACCCCTGGAGAATCCCTCGCTGAGCATCCACAACCATGTTTCTCCACTTCTGAGCGTGGGTGCTCAGGCTGCCCCGCGTATTCTGGGGGGAAAAATTCCGCTCAAGACTACAACTGCTCGGGGCAAACGGAGCAACAAGACCAAGGCGACCCCTGCCACGCTGTCCGTGAATTTCTGCAATATCAGGGGACTTCACTCTAACCTAAACGCCGTCCACTACCATCTCGAGACGGCGAGGCCGGCTCTGCTCTTTCTGACCGAGACGCAGGTGTCCTCTCCGGCTGATGTCTCGTATCTCTCCTACCCGGGCTACAAACTGGAACACTCCTTTGTGCCTCGGGCTGGAGTTTGCGTTTACGTCAGAGAGGACATCTGTTCTCGACGCCTCGGCAGTCTTGAAGGTTCGGACCTGTCCATCCTTTGGCTACGCGTAGACAGCGACGACCATCCGCGTGTCTACGGGTACCTCTATAGGTCCCATAGCGGTAATGCCGAAACAGACCGACTCTTCGACCACGTCCAAATGGCTACAGATTCGTTGCTACAGCAGATCCCCTCCGCAGAGATCGTGATCCTCGGCGACTTTAACGCCCATCACGCCGAATGGCTTGGTTCACGTTTGACCGATCATGCGGGGAGATCTGTTCATGATTTTGCCTTGGCATATGGTCTGACACAACTGGTTACTTCGCCTACGCGGATTCCAGATGTGGAGGATCATGCACCTTCCCTGTAGGACCTTCTGCTGACCTCTCACCCGGACGGATATTAGATTTCTGTCGACGCCCCTTTCGGCTCCTCGGACCATTGCCTTGTCCGGAGTGTGGTGCCACTCACGCTGAAATCGCAGTTGCATTCTGCAGGCTGCCGCCGTGTTTGACACTATAGGTCAGCCGATTGGGAAGGGATGCGGTCTTTCTTTGCATCCTGCCTTTGGGGACGGGTTTGCTTCTCGCCGGACGATCCCAACGTTGTTGCGGATTCTGTCGCTGATGTGGTACTTCAGGGTATGGAACTTTTTATTCCTTTCTCTATGGTGCTCAGTGTAGGCAAATCTCAGCCATGGTTTGGTCGCTCCTGTAAAATAGCATCATGCTATAAGCAGGAGTGCTACCAAGCCTGGGCTGACGCATCAACGTCTGAGGATGTAAACACCAGCGCTCTAAAAAAGAAGTGTAATTCCGCCTCTAGGTCCTTCAAAAGAGTCATTGCCAAGGCAAAGTCAGAGCACATAGGCAGAATTGGCGAGAAACTAGTTCGCCTTCCTTCTGGAACCCGTGCATTCTGGTCTCTTGCCAAGGCTGTCCAGGGGAATTTCTGTCAGCCATCTCTTCCATCTCTGCACAGGGAGGATGACTCACTGGCCCATACCGCAAAGGAGAAAGCCGATCTGCTAGGCTCTTTCTTTGCGTCCAACTCGACTCTCGATGACGGGTGGAGTACGCAGCCGACCATCCGCCGGAAGTGCAGTTCACACAGCGCTCGGTTCGCAAAAGCACTCCTCTACCTGGACATCCACAAGTCGAGTGGGCCTGACGCAATCACCCCAATTGTGCTGAGGACGTGTGCTCCAGAGTTGGCACCGGTTTTAAGGCGTCTTTTCCGGTACTCCTACTCCCTAGGGCGTAGTCCCGAAATCATGGAAGACGGCTTTCGTCCACCCGATCCCTAAAAAAGGCGACCGCTATTATGTACTCTTGTAAACAATGGAGTCTATTGTAAACTGCCAGCTCATGAGGTACCTTGAGGATCACAAGCTGATTAGTGATCGCCAATACGGTTTTCGCCGTGGTCGGTCAGCTGGTGATCTTCTGGTCTACCTAACTCACAGATGGGCGGAGGCAGTAGAGTCCAAGGGAGGGGAGGCATTGGCCGTTAGTTTGGACATTGCGAAGGCCTTCGATCGGGTTTGGCACAAAGCGCTTCTTTCGAAGCTCCCTTCCTACGGGCTTCCCGAGAAATTGTGCGATTGGATCACCAGCTTTCTTGCAGATCGGAGCATCAAGGTCATTGTAGATGGTGCAAGCTCCGATTGAAAGCCTATTAATGCTGGTGTTCCACAAGGCTGCGTGCTATCGCCAACGCTGGTTATTCTGCATATCAATGATATGTTGCAAACCCGTAACATTCATTGCTATGCAGATGACAGCACTGATGATGCTCTGTACACCGGCCGTGCCAATATTTCTCGGGAAAACGTCTCCGAGTCCCGGGACAATCTTGTGTCTGAAGTCGAGTCTCTGCTGAACAGAGTCTCGGATTGGGGGCTACTAAATCTATTCCGGTTTAACCCCCAGAAGACACAAGTTTGGGCGTTAACCGCTAAAAAAAACCCCTTTGTCGTATCTCCTCAGTTTCAAGGCACCCCCCCTTGTTGCCTCAGCCAGTATCGGAGTCCTCGGCGTTGACATATCGAGTGAAGTGCAGTTTCGTGGTCACTTGGAAGGGAAGGCCAAATTGGCCTCTAAAAAGCTTAGCGTGCTCAGCAGAGCGGGACAGTATTTCATGCCGGCACACCGCCTGCAACTTTACAAGGCGCAGGTTCGGTCGCACATGGAATACTGTTCCCATCTTTGGGCTGGGGCTCCCCAGTACCAGCTCCTTTCACTTGACTGTATCCAGCGCAGAGCGGCTCGAATCGTCGACGACCGAGTGCTTTCCGATCGGCTCGATTCACTGGCGCTGCGAAGAGATGTTGCATCTCTTTGCATTCTTTCGCATATACCATGAGGAGTGATCTGAGGAATTGTTCGGATTAATCCCAGCCGCCGAATTTCGTGAACGCACTACGCGGCAAACGTCCCGATACCATCCACACCATCTGGATGCTTGGCGGTCCACCACTGTTTTCTTCCGCGTACGACCTCTCTGTGGAATAGTTTACCAACGGCGATTTTTCCGGACCGATACGACCTGGGGACCTTCAAGAAAAGAGCTTACTCCTTTCTAAAGGGCCAGCAACGCACTTGCTATTTCCCTGGTGTTGCGGTTGATCATGGGCGGCGGTAGTCACTTAACATCAGGTGAGCCGCATGCTCGTTTGCCCCCTCTTCTATAAAAAAAAAAAGAATTCAGCTCGGCTGAGCCGTGTTGTGGCGTTTGAGAATATCCACTTATTTTATCTTCCCGTGGGTGTCGTAAGAGGCTATAGAGGGACACAGAAAGGAGATGGGCAGCAGCATCTTCCTAATAACAATAACATAATAAAAAACTGCAGTTGCCAACCCGCTCGCCAAGCGTGGCAACTATGGCAAATATCCCCCCATGAGCAACAACGCAAACAAACGGCCCCCAGTCCCCGGCGGCCCCGCTATTCCTGGCTATGGTGGCGACCATGGTAACGGCGGGGCAGGGGGCGCTAAGAATCTCCGGTGGAGGTTCGGTGGCCACCTACGACGACTCGACCTGGCAACGTATAACGCACGCACCCTGAGGAGTGACGAGAAGATACTGGAGCTGGAAGAAGAGGTAGACAAGTTGCGCTGGCATATTATTGGATTGTCTGAGGTCCGAAGAGAGGGGGAGGACACGGTAATCCTCGAGTCCGGCAACTTGTTCTATCACCGGGAGGGCGACCATCTGTCCCAAGGAGGTGTCGGATTTATCGTCCACAAGTCTCTCGTCAACAACGTTGAAATGATTGGGAGTGTGTCGACGAGGGTCGCGTACCTGATACTCAGAATCACCAAACGGTATTCGCTGAAGGTAGTAGTAGTGGTAGTAGTATATACTTTATTGTACACCACACATATACAACGAATAAATACATTACAGAGAAAACTTAAAATATACGTATGTAATAAGGCCGTCTTATCGCTAAAGAGCGATCTCTTCCAGACAACCTTTGGGCTAAGGAGAAACTGGAATTAAGAACAGTAGGAGGTGGTGCGTTTTATGTTACACTTACATTCTAATATCTAAATAAACCCAACTATATTTGTTAAAATACCACAATAATACATTAAAAAAATAATAATAATATAAACATATATATTAATAAATATTATATATATATATATATATATATATATATATATATATATATATATATACATAGATAATAAATAAGAATACAAAACAAAGAGGAAAAAAAGAAAAACACAGAATAACTATCTGTTGCTAGAATTGGTTATCAATAACCACAAAGTGTTAGGTAATGCTTCTTGACGTCACTTTTGAAACTTTCCAAAGTTTGTGCACGTTGAATTTCGTTCCATAACCTTATGGCTTGGCTCGTAAAAGAATATTTCATAAATTTTGTTCGAAATGAACATGGTTCTAGATTAGTTCGCCGGCTGACCGAAGAACTCTATCAGGTCGATCGTGACCAAGAAACTTTAAAGATTTACTGTAGGGTATGACAACGTCATTTAATGTCACCGAGGGTAGGTTGTTCCTGTCAACTCTGGAGACCATCCCTCCACCACCAATAACTATAGCCTGGGACTTGATCGGATTAATTTTTAGACCATAACGCTGACTCCACTGGTTTATCGCCGCTAAGTCATTGTTGATGGTGGCAACAGCAGAAGGCAGATTTAACAGAGTTGACTGAGTGTAGATTTGGAGATCGTCTGAATACATGTGATAGAGAGAAGTAATATTTTGAGAGATAGAATTAATGAATATAGCAAAAAATAAAGGAGACAGCACACCACCTTGAGGCACGCCAGCCCGCAATTCGCACCAAGATGAGAACTCATCTTCGATGCGAATACGCTGCCGTCGGCCGTAAAGATAACTATGAAACCAGCCAATCACCGGAGGAGATATGTTAATAGAACGTAACACACTCAATAAGATGTCAAAATCAACGGTGTTAAACGCATTGCTAAAATCAAGCAATACCAACACAGTGAGCTGTTTGTTATCCTTGCCTCGTCGAATGTCATCGGTAACTTTAACCAATGCTGTTGTCGTACTATGACCCGATCGGAAACTAGATTGCAGAGGATCCAGGATACAATTTCTATTTAGTAGTAACTGAAAGAAAAGTTTAGATAAAAACGGAATAATTGAGATAGGACAAAGTCGCAAAAATGCAAAGCATGGGCTTTTTTTGGGAGAGGCGTTACAAGTACACTTTTCCAAACATCAGGAAATTTTGAAGAAGAGATGGATTTATTCAAGATATGGGTGAGGATAGGAGTAACAAATTCTAGGATAGGTAAGATCATGTTACGACTAACATTGTCATCACCCACGGTATTGGACGAGATGGACAAAATGTTCTTTTTAACATCAGTATGAGTGAAAGAAGAGAAATTAAACCGTGGAAAATCAGGAGTTGGTATTGAAGAAAGAATACTCAGAGTCCGGTCTTTATCTGAGCTATCAAATGTGCTAGAACAGGTGAAATGTTTGTTAAGGAATTCTACATCAACATTATGATGAGGAGAATTATTGGATGTTTTACCAACTCCAAGAGACTGAAGAAACTTCCAAACTTTGGCTGCGTCGCCGTTTTCGACGGATTTATGAATATGGCGTCTTTGTGCATCCCTATACAATGTATTGCAGCGATTCCGTACTTTATTATAATATCGTAAGTTTTTCTCAGATTTATCAGCTTTTAACTTACTTTTAGCAAATCCTTTTTTTATAATAAGTCATACAGGTCTACGCACCAACCTCGGCAAATCCCGATGAGGAGGTGGAGGAAATCTATGAGGATATTTCTAGAGCCATGCATTCCTCCAAAACCCACTACACGGTGTTGATGGGAGACTTCGACGCAAAACTAGGCACAAGAGAAGGAGGTGAACTGAAGTTAGGGAAATTTGGAGTAGGGCAACGGAACCGTAGGGGCCAGCAGCTGGCTGACTTTATGGAGAAAATGGGACTCTTTATGATGAACTCTTTCTTCCAGAAGCGCCCCCACAGGAAGTGGGCCTGGTCGAGCCCCGACGGTTCGACAAAAAATGAGATTGACTTCATTTTGACGACCAGATGCCAACTGTTCAGTGATGTCTCAGTGATCGCAAGGGTGAAAACCGGCAGCGATCACTGAATGGTTAGAGGCACACTGAACTTAAACGTTAAGTTGGAGAGGTCTCGTCTAGTGAAGTCAACGCTCCGTCCCCCTCGTGCTCTAATCCAGAATCCCGAGACTTTTCAGCTCGAGTTACGTAACCGCTTCAAGTGCTTAGAAGATTGCAATGCAGTGGACGATATGAATGACAAGCTCGTGGAAAATGTCCATGCAGTCGGAGCTAAGTTCTGCAAGACCCGCCGCAGAAGAACACAAAAACTCTCCGATCACACTCTTAATCTCATGCCTGTTAGACGGGAGATGAGGCTGCAATCGTCAACAGAATTGACAGCATACAGGCAACTGAACAGACAGATCTCCAAATGCGTGCGGCGAGACTTACGCAACTTTAATACTGCTCGTATTAAAGGAGCGATCGAGCGGAACCGGGGCTCCAAAGTCTTTGCCAGAGATCTGTCTGACAGAAAGAGCCAACTGTCAAAGCTGAAGACTGAGTGTGGCAGTATCGTTTCCGGGATACCTGACATTTTGAGTGAGATTGAGAGGTTCTATGGGCAGCTGTACACATCATCGTTGGAGCCACACGCAAGTGTAAGTAACGATCCAAGAGCAAGTCTTACCCGACACTATTCCGATGATATCCCGGACGTCAGTCTGAGCGAGATTAGAATGGCTCTCCAGCACCTTAAAAATGGCAGGGCCCCAGGCGAGGATGGAATTATAGCGGAGCTTCTGAAAGCGGGTGGAACACCGGTACTTGAAGTCCTTCAGAAGCTCTTCAATTCCGTCCTCCATGGTGGCACTACTCCGGAGGCGTGGAGCAGAAGTGCGGTGGTCTTGTTCTTTAAGAAAGGCGACAACGCGCTCTTGAAGAATTACAGACCGATTTCCCTTCTGAGCCGCGTCTACGTGCTGTTTTCGAGAGTCATTACGAATCGTCTCGCACGCAGACTCGACGACTTCCAGCCTCCCGAACAAGCCGGTTTCCGAAAAAGCTTCAGTACCATAGACATACCCTGCGGCAGATTGTACAGAAGACCGAAGAGTACAATCTGCCACTTTGCCTGGCGTATGTGGACTATGAGAAAGCCTTTGATTCCGTCGAAATTTGGGCGGTGCTACAGTCCCTTCAGCGGTGCCAAGTTGACTGTCGGTATATCGAAGTGCTGAAGTGTTTGTACAGTAGGGCTACGATGGCTATCCGAGTACAGAACCAGAGTTCGAAACCTATCCAACTGCAGAGAGGTGTAAGACAGGGTGACGTTATATCCCCGAAACTCTTCACCGCTGCGTTGGAAGACGTTTTCAAGCTACTGGATTGGAAAGGATACGGTATTAACATCAATGGCGAGTACATCACTCACCTTTGATTTGCCGACGGTATAGTCCTTATGGCAGAATCGCTGGAGGACCTTAGCACTATGCTATTATGACCTCAATGGTGTCTCCCATCGGATAGGTCTTAAGATGAACATGGACAAAACAAAGATCATGTTTAATGTCCATGTCACACTTATGCCGGTAGTTGTAGGGAGCACTATGCTCGAAGTTGTTGACGAGTACGTTTACCTGGGACAAATAGTCCGACTAGGTAAGTCCAACTTCGACCGAGAGGTCAATCGACGGATTCAACTCGGCTGGGCAGCGTTCGGGAAATTACGACACATCTTCTCGTCAGGTATACCTCAATCTCTGAAAACTAAAGTGTACAACCAGTGCGTGTTGCCAGTGATGACTTACGGATCAGAGACGTGGTCCTTCACTGCTGGCCGTATGAGGACGCTCAAGGTCGCTCAGCGAGCTATGGAGAGGGCTATGCTCGGAGTTTCTCTGCGTGATGGACTCAGAAATGAGGATATCTGCAGTGAAACCAGAATGACTGACATAGCTCAACGGATTAGTAAGCTGAAGTTACAATGGGCGGGCCATATAGCTCGAAGAACCAATAACCGATGGGAAGAAAGGTTCTCGAGTGGCAGCCTCGTACCGGTAGGCGTAGTGTAGGGCGACCCCCCACTAGATGGAGTGACGACCTGGTAAGACATGCAGGAAGTCGGTGGATGCAGGTGGCTCAGGACCGTGATTTGTGGCGTTACTTGGGGGAGGCCTATGTTCAGCAGTGGACTTGTGAAGGGCTGTAATGATGATGATGATGATGAGCAGCGTTCGGGAGATTACGACACATCTTCTCGTCAGGCATGCCTCAAAACAAGATTGTACAAGCAGTGCGTGTTTTCAATGATAACTTATGGATCTAAGACGTAGTTATTCATTGCTGGCCGTATGAGAAAGGTAAAGGTCGCACAGCGAGCTATGAAGGGACGATTCTGAGAATTTCTTTGCTTGATAAAGTTATAAATATGGATATTCGCAGTAGAACCAGAGTGACTGACATAGGCCAACGGATTTGTGAGCTAAAGTGGCAATGGACTAGCCGTATATTTCGAAGAATCGACAACCGATGGGGAAAAAAGGTTCTAGAGTGGCAGCGTCGTACTGGTAGTTGAAGTGTAGGACGACTTCTCTCACTAGATGGAGTGACGACCTGGTAAGACATGCAAGTCTATGGATGCAGGTGGTTCAGAACCGTACTTTGGTGCAATCCTTGAGGGAAGCTTATATTCAGCAGTGAACTCGTTGAAGGCTGTAATGATGGTGGTGATGGTGATGAAGAACAAAGAACCTGTTTAAAATTAACGTTTCTACTAAAGTAATTACTATGAGTAGTTTAATTCCTTGCTCAGAAATAATGGTATTCTTACAGTGCTATTACTGCGCTGGTATTCTGTGAGAGCGTTTTCCTTCCCCGGTTGAGTTGATTCATTCGTGTTACAACTATATTATATCTGCAACATGACAGTTCCACTAAAAAAAAATGGTATTCCGGCAGATGTCGCACAGCGCTGCGGGCGCTGCGGACTTGTCCACGGCGCCGCGCGTGTTCGCTGCGCACGCGCAGCGCAGCTCGCACTCAGCCGAGCTGCCCGCCGCGCGCCTGCTGGACCTGCGCGCAGACCACGAGCACACCGGCTCTAGTGAGTTGCCTTCACCAACACATACTACCAATTAACACATCTATATATACTATTAGACGAGCTCTGCGGTCTTTTTTGCTCACTAAGTTACGGTTAAATCTTACGCTCCTCCATACGCGCAATATGTCTTTTTAAGTGAAAACTTCTTTAGGCATGTTGGACACCTTTGAAATGGGGAAGAAGCACCGAACTTGCGTGACCGTAACGCTCAGATACGTACATACAGATATGTTTGTAAAGCTAAGAAGTCTTCTCTTCTGACCCCCAGTCCTACGATTGACAGTTTTTTTTTAAATAAAAATAGGGTGATAAACGAGCACATAGTTCACCTGGTGGTAATTGAATGTACTACCCCACAGATTTGAGTATTTACATTAATCCCCACTTGCGAAATGCTAACATAGGTTCTCACCATGGTCAAAGCTTGGCAAACAATGAACATTCAGGACGTCCAAAAACTGCAACTACCGACGATAACATCGCTAAAGTTCAATAAATAGTGCTAAACCACCACCAACTTAAAGTGTTAGAGATAGCAAAAACTATGAAAATGTCCAAAAAACGTGTTTATCACATATTACACCAAGATTGACATTGATTGATTGAGTTCCACAAGGGAGCGTATTGGACCCCTTATTATTCTTATTGTACATTAATGACTTACCATATTCAATAAATTGTCAAAGTGTTCTATTTGCAGATGACATATATATAATAGTGCCATATAAGGATCAAGATACATCTCACGAAATAAAAATAAGTAAAGAGGTACAATCTGTATTAAGATGGCTAAAAGCAAACAAATTAATTGTAAATCTGTCAAAAACAGAATTCATAAAATTTGGTACGAATAAAAGTAAACGCACTGATAATTAGGGATGGGCCGTATATGGATTTCACTGAATAAAAAATATAAATATTCGGCTGAATGTTCGGTAAAACTTTGACTAAACCGAATATTCGGCCGAACATTATTCGGCAGGATAATCTTACCCAACCAATTTATGTCGAAACTTGTTACCATAAACCGCGCGTGATTAGCGCCGGATCCTGCCTCTCGCTCCCCGCCACACCTGACAGTTATTGCATTATCTAGTACTGAGCAAATTGCGGGCACATGCTTATGTTTTTACTATTCTTGTGATAATAAAGTGTTTCGTTGTTTTATTCTTGAAAATCGATAATTATATGATAAAAGTGAGCGGCAGGAGATTTACTATTTGGACTTATTTTAGAGAAACTGACGACCAAAGTAAAGTGAAATGTACTAATGTAATGTAATGTTTCATTGTCTGATTCCAAAAACGTTTTATCAAGTTTCTATTTGCTATAATCAGAAATAAATCTACAGTACCTCAAAAACATAAATGTATAGATTTATGCATTTGAGGCACTCTAGAGTACGTAGATATAGCCCATAAATAAAATATACTTTCGACAGTAAAAGACATCGCATTACTCAATTCGTACATTTCAGCATGAAAACGAATGTTCGGTGATTTAGCCGAACATTCGGCCGAATACGAATATTCGGTAAAGGTGCCGAATATGCCGAATACCGAATATAAAACGAATATTCGGCGTCAACGCGTTGGGTCAACAGATCTTTGGAAATGTTTATTTGAATAAGCGGCATTCAAATAAACATTTCCAAAGATCTGTTGGCGCAGTTTAAACCCAATAAATCCAAATTTTGACGCCGATTAATTACTGTAAATGAAACTTGAATACACCATTATACGCCTAAATCAAAGATACAGTCAAAACAATGGACTGCAAGGAGTTGAACCGACTCCAAAAAAAGCAAAAACTGTTTTTCCGTCTAGGAAAATGATTTTTTTAAGATAATCATAGAGTTATCTTAATCGATTATCTTCAAAAAGGAAAAACCATTACAGGAGCATACTACACACCATTACTTGAGAAACTGAAGGCAGAAATTGCGGAAGAAGGGGCCACAATTGCAGAAAAAAAAGTCCTGTTTTATCATCATTCACGAATTACGGTTTTCACAGATTCTGTCACATTCAGCTACAATATTTTCAACATTCTTTGCATTTAAGGCCTTCTTAAATCCGTAGCTGAGTAAATTTCTGGAGTTGAAAATGTCAAATATGCTGTTTATATGCTTTATAAAACCTGCTGTCGCTTTTCGATCTTCAAACATAGGTAATTTTAATACGTCTTTGCAGAACTCTAAGCTGGTTGCAACAGAATTACTTAACAGTTGCGCTGCTAAATCATTTTATGATTTACAAAATTGACATGATTTTTGGTTACCTTATTTGTCAAATGCAAGCCGACATCATGTTGAAGTTGGCAGAGATTTTCAAGAAATTCTTATTAAATACATTATGATGATATAAAATTTTGTATTCTGCAAAAGTATTTCTAACCAACTTAAGTAATCGACACGCATGTAATATTGCATCATATTTTTGTCCTCTTAAAAGTATGGTCTAAATGGAGCGGTGCTCAAATTAGCTCCTAGAGTTTGTTCCTCCACATTTATATCAGATGATATGCCATCAAAAGTGACATAAGCGAATTTTACAAAATCTGGTAATGAAGCAATACACTGTTTTAGAAGTGTTGCTTTCTGTGAAGCAGTAAATCCTATTCCAAAAAATAAGCAATTGGGATTTTCCAAAAAGAATTAATTGCCACTGCCATGATCACTAATACCTCTTTAGCCTTGTCTACTTGATCTCTGTAAATACCATTATCTACATAAACATAGCCATGATGATTGAGACCATCAAATACACAAATATTCAAAATGTGCTCACGGATAGATATTTCATTGAACGTAAGGGCGATGACCAAATCTTTTTTTTTTTCTTTACTTATAGCCTTTATGATTTCTACGGCTTTTCCTTTGTCGGGTTTACAGCCTACATTTTAGTACCAGACTCGTAGTGTTCGAGGATATGCCAGGCACAGGTCAAATTTTGTTCTCATGTAATTGTAAGCCCTTAGGGCTATAAAAGTGTAAAGTAATGGCAATTAATGTCTTTAGTTGTGTATCATACTCCTGTTTAATTTTTTATTTTGTTTTTTCTTAATTACCCTTTGGAGGAGATGCTGCAACAAATTGTTTAAACTAAACACCATTACAGCACTAATGTTATTTTGAAGTGAGGGAAGCCTTTTTAGGTTTTTTATCACTTGTGACAACTTTTCCACTTTTCAATTAGCCCGTTATTTGTGCTCTATATTTTTCTTTTTTTTTTGTTTCATATCTAGGCGTCTACGAAGAATATCGATACTTGTCTTCATTTTTTTCTTTCGGGGAATTTTCTATTACAAAAACGTTCGCGGTAGAGCTACGGGGTTATATCTCTGTAGACATATGACGATGCTTTGCGTTTCGGCTTCAATACAACCTACAAACAAGTATAATTAGTGTATATATTTTGTACTTATCTATGATTTAAATGAATAAAATGAGGTTTTAATCACCCTTTTACCTATTGCTGCCGCTAAGCAGCAGTGCTTACACCTGCGCATTCCGGCCTGTTGAGTATAGAGAACTGGTATAATTATAAGCTGCATGTTATCTTAGTCTTCAGGGGTCAAAATACTTTTGTAGCTTTCTTTATTTAAAGCTGACTGTAGGTGATCATGTACTGCAGTAGCCGTTTCCATCAAGTAATACTGTAAGTTCCTTCATTACTTTCGTTTAAAAAAATACATCACAAGGATGACGACAACAATTTTGTACACATTTGAACTTGCTCAAACGAAATGAACATATGTACAGTAAAATATATAATTAAGGACCTACGCACGGACATAAATAATGCGGATAATGAACTAGAACGCAGCGTTACTCTTTGTGCACGTCTATGATAAAAACATTTTTGTTCAAAGTGCTACATATAGTTGTATATTTTTTGGGTACCCAGTTTCCTCTATTTATCATTTTCAACCATTTCTGTTTAATCTCAATATTTTTTGGGAATCTGATACAATATAAGAGTTTAATTTATGTAACTAAAGTATTTATTATAATGTCAAAATTTTAATAATGAAAATGGCTGCATCCAAAGATATGCCTTTGCCGGCTATAAACATGTTATCGATAAGATAACATCGATAGTGTCAGTGATCAAGTGTCTACAAAACTCAATACAAAAATTAGATGAGAAATAGCGGGAATTCACGTATTTGTTAAAAAATTATCATAATTCTTACGTGTTTAGAGCATTATCGTAATAAAATATCTTTCCCTATACATTTGTGTATAAAACATTTGCACCAGTTCTATAATATTGCATTTAGAGTGCTGAACATTTTAATTCTACTTACGTGTGAAATGTATGATTTGGTGGATATTCTTTTCTCGATGAACTGCATTCGGGGACTGTACACGTCACCATATTTAAAAACTTACTAGGGCTGATGCAGATGCAAAGGTAAAACCTTTTGCTAGCATCATAAACGGAGCGGAGTAAAAGTCTAAAGCGCGCGCTTTTACTTTACATGTATTTTCCCATAGACAATTTAGTTTTATTAAATATCTTTTAGACAAATTCAGATTTTTATTGTTTACAAACCTTGTCTGCGTTGAGCTACAAATGTTGCCGAAAAAAATATGTTAATTGGCCTACGGGTTACGGAGGAGATAGATTTCAAAGAATCGCTTTCTTGCGCCATAGGAGCTCCGCTCTAATTAATAGGTACTTCAGACTCAAAGATACCGCGAAAATAAGTGGAATTACGATTGACGTTAGCCCGATATAGGTTTATAACGTACGTGTATGGTCTAGCCATTCTATCTCATTTTAACGTAAGATATGCTATGCTCTTTTTCTTTTACATTGTCAATCTAACATAAGTACGAGGGTGGATTGAAAAGTACTCGGCCTAACACAGATCCATTCAATTCTAAAAATCAAATCTACCTACATTATTTAGTTCAGTTCAGACTAGTTCATTGTGTGAAGTTCGAAACGTGTGCGATAATTAGTTGTGATTTTATAAATTTATTAACAAAGTAATCGGACATAATTTCCGCGAATGGAGCAAATCGAGCAGCGTGCCGTCATTAAGTACCTCCATAAGAAGGGGCTATCATCAAAAGCCATCCATGATGACATGGTCAGTACATTAGGCCATTGTGCTCTGTCATATTCATCCGTCAAAAAATGGATAGCAGAATTTAAGCGTGGTAGAGAGAGTGTAAAAGATGAACCTCGCTCTGGAAGGCCTTCGACGTCAACTACTGACGAAAATATTAAAAAAGTACTTGATTTAATAATGGGAGACCGCAGATTAAAAATTAGAGAGATAACCGAGATTATAGGCATCTCTTATGAACGAACTCAAAACATCATTGTCAACGAGTTGGGTTTCCACAAGGTGTCTGCGAGGTGGGTTCCGCGACTGCTTTCAGTTGAACAAAAAAGGACGCGATTGACTATTTCACGCGACTGTTTGGAGTTATTTGAAGCCGATGCAGATGATTTTTTGAATCGTTTTGTTACTATGGACGAAACATGGGTTCATTACTGTACACCGGAAACAAAACAACAATCAAAACAGTGGAGAAGACCTGGTTCACCACCCCCTAAAAAGGCTAAGTCGATTTTGTCGGCAAATAAGGTGATGGCTTCAGTATTCTGGGACTCGAAAGGTGTGATTATGATTGATTATCTTGAAAGGGGTCAGACTATAAACTCTGATTACTACTGCACCTTACTACGTCGTTTACGAGAGGAAATAAAAGAAAAACGTCGAGGAATGCTCAGAAGAAAAGTCCTGTTTCATCAAGATAACGCCCATGTTCACACGTCAGTACAGTCAATGGCTGAAATTCACAACTGTGGCTTTGAACTGTTACCGCATCCGCCGTATTCACCTGATCTGGCACCATCAGACTTCTTGAAATGATACTAATTTTTACGGAATTTATCGCGTATATTTAACTTTTTTTACCAGACGTTTCGAGAGCTTTACAGCACCCATGGTCACGGGAAGGACTGAGATGTTCAACGTCCAGCTGTCATAGTTAACCGCGGTTACCATAGATTAAAATTTAACTTTTGTTCCGATCTACACAGTATGAACTTATTGTATCATGGAGTCTTGCAGTTGTATGCTTGGGTTGGGATTTAATTTTATTTATTATAGGATCCCAAGCAGATGGTAGCACCCAGCCATCTTCTCTATTGAAATTAGGATGTTTTTTGATTTCAATAGCCTCGCGAATCATCCTTGGAAGGAATCGGTGTTCTTTAGCGAGGATTTGTGGTCTATCAAATCTGATGTAGTGACGGGGGCGATCCTGTACATGTTCACAGACTGCAGACATGTACAGGATCGCCCCCGTCACTACATCAGATTTGATAGACCACAAATCCTCGCTAAAGAACACCGATTCCTTCCAAGGATGATTCGCGAGGCTATTGAAATCAAAAAACATCCTAATTTCAATAGAGAAGATGGCTGGGTGCTACCATCTGCTTGGGATCCTATAATAAATAAAATCAAATCCCAACCCAAGCATACAACTGCAAGACTCCATGATACCATAAGTTCATACTGTGTAGATCGGAACAAAAGTTAAATTTTAATCTATGGTAACCGCGGTTAACTATGACAGCTGGACGTTGAACATCTCAGTCCTTCCCGTGACCATGGGTGCTGTAAAGCTCTCGAAACGTCGGGTAAAAAAAAGTTAAATATACGCGATAAATTCCGTAAAAATTAGTATTATTTCAATGTGTAGTGTTCGCGTAAATATAAGAAATCATTATCAGACTTCTTTCTGTTCCCTAACCTAAAAAAGCACTTGGGAGGTCAAAGATTTTCGACAAACGACGAGGTCAAAGCAGCTGTAGACGCATATTTTGACTAAGGAAGAATCATTTTTTTCAACGGTCTAAATGCTTAGAAGGGGAGGTGGCAAAAGTGTATTGAACTTGATGGTGATTATGTAGAAAAATAAAAATATAACTGATTTAGTATGTGTTTATTTTCTTGGTTAGGCCGAGTACTTTTCAATCCACCCTCGTATATACTAAATCTATGGTTGTCGCATAGACCACGTGGCGCTGGTGATCGGCGCGGTGTCGTGCGGCGCGCTGATGGCGTTGCTGGCGTTGGGCGCGGGGCGCGCGCTGGCCGCCCGCCCCTCTGACCGCCCCACCCGCCCCGCGCCGACCGCCCGCCCGCTTCCCACGCGCGACCCGGAGATGGCCTGGGACGACTCCGCGCTCACCATCACCGTCAACCCCATGGACGAGGTGGGCCCCACATCGATCTATCGATATCACTTCAACACCAAATTAAATTTTTTACATTATTCATTAAAATGTTTTGAACGTTGCCGAACATGACGAAGAGGATCTCAGCATTTAATGTGACAAACCACAGGCGCTCTTTTCCAATGTCACCCATTTCATCTCGAGTTCGAGCAGTGCTCTAACTTATTAAATTTTAAATAATTGCTTTACTTTTACTACCACAGCATACACTCTTAATTATACATCACAAATTAGGCGGATCAGACCAGATTAGAGGTAATTGTTTGCTACCAGTAAGATTCATTACAGCAAATTGAAATTCAAAGGTGTTTCTTCTCTAAACAGTTATAAAACTATACAAAAAAATCTTTTGAATTTGAATTAAAATTAACATCTTTATCTATTATAAATAAAACACGTCAGAGATCAGAGACTTGTGGAACACCTAATGTATTTTGTTTTACTATTATAACTCGTGTTAATTTTTTCATAATTAACACAATTTACATTCATTGCTTTAAACGTAATCATCAAAAAGCTAGTTAAGTACTATTTTTGCATATTAATGTTATTTTTAAAAACGATTTTTATGATCAACAGAATTAAACGCTTCCGAATAATGAATAAAAAATGTTTTAAATAGTACCATCGAAAATTTGCACACACTAATCGAAACATTTTTCTTGTATTTAAACAGTAATCCCTGCATTAGCTTAGACTCGACATTTGAAAAGTGGTGGAAACCAAAATGCAATATAAACATTTCAAGATTTGTAAAATTGTAATAAAAAAACAAGTTTTTGAGAGTTTCGATTACTTTACTTGCTTTACTTCATGAAAATAACATATTCTACTAATTTTTTGTTTATTTTTGCTTACAATATTTATATTTTTTTTTGCAAATTCTAGATGCTTGATGTAAAATATTTCACTTTGTTTATTTATACAAAACATAAGATTTTTTGATTCTGCATCCAATTTAATTTTTCGGAGTAAATCTAGTATTTAATAATAATTTGCATTTTTTAAATTATGAAACATTGCTTATATTCGTATAACATTGAAATAAAACAACTACTTTGTTTTGTGTGGTGCATGCTCGATAGATGTTATTTCATTTCACTATACTATAATCTGTAACTGACATTTTACATCGCATTGTGTATTGCATATGATGTGCATTGGTGAAATGAAATTAAAAATTAAGGAGATATTTATTTGCTTAAAATTGTTTTTTATTTAATGTTGTGGCAGTATTTTGTTATATATACCTAAAATAAAATTTAGAAAAATGTAATATGAGGTCCGTCATAAGGCAAAAGGAAGAAGTATGTTAGCAAACTTTTCATATTCTTATCCCGAGGGCATAGCTGTAAGTATTGTATATGGTATTGTCGTGTGCACGTGTTGCAGCAGGCGATACCGCTGGCATTGTGTAGCCGTAGGTATGATTGTTGGCAAACTACTTGAGCATTCGCGATAAACGATGATACGGTGTTATTTAGATTATCTTCTTTTTGGTTTTAGATTTTTTATTTAAATATCCATGTAAATTAGCGGGGAGATCAGCATAGTAAATTTTATAAGTGCTCGAATTGTTTGCTGATTATTTTGCCATTTCTGCTGTGTTTTGAAGTATTGCTTGTGTCCCCAGCAGGCCGCCCCCGAGTGCGGGCGGGCGGCGGACAGCTCGGACGCAGACTCCTGCTCCGACTCCGACTCCGACCGCAACGACTCCGACGACGACGACGACGACGCTGAACGTATGTTGTTAATATTAAATAAATCTCCTTCGATTACCATCTTAATCATAAATGATAACTTAAAATCAACGCTATCTTTATTGATCAATTTGTATTTTCACTTTTTTTCACTCCCCTACATTGCCCCGTGGGTGTCGTAAGAGGAGACTGAAAGAATCAAATAAGGAGATTAACAGCGACATCTTTCTAACAATAACTTAAAAAAAACCATGGTCTTGCACCCGAATGCCATGCGTGACAACCATGACCAATATCCCCACTATGAGAACATCTATGAGGAAGACCTCTGTACAGCAGTGGACTTCGATAGACTGTAACGGAACGGATTTTTTTTTATAAAACAAGGCCGACAAGCGAGCACACGGTCCAATTGATGGCAAGTGGATACTGCAACATTATGCTGGTACTCTGTGCGAACGTAGACGTCTCTGGCCGTCTTCCCATTTCGTGCTGCAACCATAATAAAGATATAACCATTATGCCATGTAAATGACTAAAATAAAATGATCATATTAAATTTCCATTTTTCCACAATTCAGCTTTACTTAAATAACTCCTTATAAAATTATTTGCAATTTACTGAAATTATAGTGTGTAACAATGACATTAAATAAAAAAGCATTACTCTGTTCTCTTAATTGAAAACTAATTTCAAATTCTTTCTCCTCAGCGATGCCGGGCAAGCAACACAAGTACAGGAACATCAGCCAGCTAGAGTGGGACAACAGCACGATGTAATGCGTCCCTCTCCCGCGGCCCGTACTTACCTCGTCCATCTCGCTCGCACCTGCGCGCGTGTCACGTCCCCTCCTCTCTCTCGCACACACTGCGCGTCAACGTTAAATTTTCACGTGACGTTAAGAAATGGTCGTATTTTAATTTCATCTTTTCGCTTGCAATAAGCTACAATTTGCTATGATTTTGTTCAGATATCAAATATTCCTAAAAATATGACGTCCACTTAACGTCACATTTCTGTAATTCCTAAACAGATAATGGAATTGATTTTCTAGCTTCTACTGACGACGGAGTACGTTGAATAAAATTTAATCTATTCATTATTAATGTAAAGGCGACTTTATTACAATGGAATAGAGTGCAATTCCCCACGTGCTCGTTTAAGCTTCAGCACCTTCACGCGGCACAAGACTTGGTACTATAAGATTTGTTAGTCTCTAAAATTTAAGTCTCAAAATTGATCATATCAAATTTATACGTAATCGATAATTTCCCCTCGCTTGCTTCGTTAGCTGAGGCTCGTCCGTCTGTTTGTAGAACTCTTTGAGACTTTTCTATCTGTTTTCTAATGTAAGTGAAACATTGTATGTATTTAACAAAACAGTAGTCGTTGTAATTTCGTATGGAGTGGGTATATAAGTGGATTTAGAGTTAAGATGTCAAACACTGATTGTATATTAACTACACTTAAGTGACGCTTCGGCCGGTTGCGAGCAATCTGGCACCACTTTGCTTCTAAAACTTTTATTACCCCATTGGTAAAGCCGCGATTAACCCCGCTTCGGTGCTTCCGAAGTCGCATTTAATAAGTACAACACGGATCAGTTCAATTCGTTTTAACGGTACAAAACACATTCTCACGAGTAGTTTTTAATGTGTTAAAGGTAAATGTCCAATCACTTCTAACCCTCTACGAGCTTCTTAAATAAAAAAAAATCGGCTTAAACTGTATTTTAGGCACAGAGTTATTTGAGAAAAAAACATACATAGATGTACTATATTATACAACTACTATATAAAACGGTATCGTTTTAGGATCAGCTATAGATACTATATTATAATTATATATATATTTTGAATGCGTTAAGGGAATTTTTACTAACAATTAGGTACTAAGTGGCTATGTGTTAGTGCATTCGTGACGCACATGCGCACAAGTGGGAAATGGCGATTATGTGACGACTCGCCTTTGTAATTAGTTAAGATTAATTTGTTTCGGGTGATTTATTGGTTCGGGCATTCGAACAATGCGTAGTTGACCTGTTTTAGGGAAGGAAGAGCAGATATCCGTATATATTCATTCCAAAATCAAAACTATTCTACCTATTTCTAGGGGAGTCGCTTTGGGACCTCTCTTATTCCTCAGTTACGCTTATGTCGTTTGTCCCTTACATCTTGCATATCATGGACTTTTGGCGTACTAGCGTAGAATAAGGACACTTGACTTTAAAAATAACTAAGCAATTGTTGTCAACATAAATATTTGTGTATTATTACTGCCATTGTTTTCAATTTAGTGCTTTGCTTGTTTAAATTTGAAACTTATCTCAGTTTGTTCATTCGATTCTTTTTGGATGTCATTAGCATCAAAATTTAACAACTTTATGATCGTTTGCGTCACTGACAGATGTCAAAATCCGTGTCACCTGAGTAGAGCGAGTTATGCCACTAGGACTTGTTAATTTTAGCTAACCATCGACGTGCCATCAGAATTATCCGAGTAAGCTAGAAACGAGGCTCGCTCGTTTTAAATGCATTCGTTAGTTATTTTACGTGTTTTGTTTGCGTTTATTTCTAATCGACAACCGTCCAATGACCATTTCCCCGTTGTATTTTTAAGATCTGACTCGACCGTTTTTTTATGTTTGGACTCAGCTCAAAACCAGCACAAAGCGAGAACTAAGTTTGTTAAGAGTATTGTGGAAGGTAGCTACATTAACTTACCTTTATTTTTATTATTATTAACTATTATAATTGATTTCTTCATTATATTTTTTTGTATTATCGCGGTATTATTACCTTATAATTAGGGAACTTCTTTGATGTATGAATTATTATATTTTAGCTAAAAATAAAGTTGGTTTAAAATATTTAAGTGTTTTATTTATACATGTACCTTGTAGTAGTCTTTTTTATAGGATAGGGTGACAAACGAGCACACAGTCCACCTGATGGTAAGTGGTTGCTGCGGCCCGTAGACATCTACATCTATCCTCGATTACAAATCAAAATGCAGATGAGTTGTCACCCGTGAGGACTAAGATGGAATGCCCCTTTTCCAATTAAAAGGGTCTCCGGTTCTCTACACTCACCATACGAAACATAGCAGCATTAAGCTACTATTTGACGCTGGTATTCTGTCAGAGCGTGGTCCTTCCCCGGATGAGCCGACCCATTCGTGCTACAACTATATGTACTACTAATATAACTGCAATATGGCGCTACCACGTATGACGAAAGTATTATGAGAGTATGCACCACCCCATATCGTCTCGCGAGTGTCGGAAGAGGCCACAAAGAGAAACTCGCATAAATATTATCGCGTCCGAAACAAAATGATTATCTTTGTTCTAAATATTTCACAGACAACTGTTTTGTTAGTCATGAGAAATGCAAGACTTTGAAAAAGTGCAGTATACTGACAATATTTCCTGGTAGTACCAGTACCAGTAAGTATAAAAGTATTAAATCATTATTTCGAATGTTTTTTATTTCTTCTCTTCTCGTTTTATAGCAAACTCTTGGGCCATAGCCATCCCTCTCCCTTGGATGTGTGTTAGTGGGCTGCGGCTAGAGGAAATTCCACTCCATGTACCGCTCTAGTCGAGGGGGAGTCTTAAGGGCACATAGCACTATATAATATAATGGGGACATGCAGGAAGTTGATGGATGCAGGTGGCTCAGGTACCGTGCTTTGCGTCATTCCTTGGGGTAGGCCTATGTTCAGCAGTGGACTTGTGATGGGCTGTAATGATGATGAATGATAATGGCATTATATTAATATGATACATAAAAAGAATGGACGTTACAGGTAGAGGTCATCTAGCCATGGACTCCATTCTATTTATTTAGGTATAGGTAGAGTATCGAATTTTTATCGATATATTTTGTCACACTGCCTTATCTCTATTATTAGTTCCGTGGACGTTCACTTCTGCGGTCAGCGCCAAAATGGCGCAAGTCAAATCGCCTCATCATGTCACGGTGTATAGCCAGTCCAGCGTACTTGTATATATAGAGGGCAGTGCTTGTATTGTAAAGTAACGTCACATATAAAACTACTACAATTGGGATGTCATTTGAAATCACAATATATGATTACATACTCTCATATTTGGTACAGTATAAAGAGACTAAAGATGACCACTTGACATTCTTATTTACACGCGTGAATTACACGCAACACCTTTCATAAGAGTTGTCTCTTTTTTCCTTACTTAAAAATTAAAGTAGAAAAAGTGAGACAAGTATATTGACTCAATTTATGTTGAATAGTAGTTTCTCTCTATGCAAACGTAGGTTTGTAATTACTCTAAAAATATGATTGCTACGACCACGATGTGTGTGATGTGACATAAAATTATGAATATGTAGAAAGATATTGTAATTGTAAGGTTATTATTATGGAAAGCCTTAGTCCCACTTCTGATGTGGGAAAGTAGTTATAATGTAATGTGTAATGTAGTGTTATCACGTAAAACGCTTTCGGAATAGAGTAGAATAATTTTTATTCAATATAGTACTATGACCACTGGTTCGAAGGAAACCTCTGTCCTGGGAAGAACCAGCAAGAAACCCAGCGGGACATTTCTTTTAAATAGAATTAATTTACAATTTATTACTTTACACTACTATGAAATACACAGATCAAAGATAATCAACTATAAATAGTCCTGGGACTAATTTAATAGCTGATATTAATAATTAATTTGTTTTTACGAATTAATTATCCGAAGAGCTGTCCGTATAGTGAGTGTAGAGATCGAAAGACCCTTTTTTACTGAAAACGAGACATTCCATCTATACTCCTCAGGGGTGACAACGCATCTGCGTTTTGATTCTTAATCGAGGATAAATGTAGATGTATATGGGCCATAGCATCCATTTATGATCAGGTGGACTATGTGCCCGTTTGCCACCCTTATTCTATAAAAGAGGCTTGGACACATTGTGATGGCCTTTGCATACTAACATTGTACCTAAATGTTTTTGATGATTGATACAGGCGTTTAACTGCGGGTCTTACGGGACTGATATTTGTTCAGTACAATTTATTTTAAAACGCTCTTTTGATACAGAAAAAAAAGTAATAAATTGAGTTAAGGAAACAAACTACATAGCTGAAACACTTTTAAATTAATTTCACGTAAGTTTTTATAATTATCGCTATTGGTAGAGATAGGACAGGATAATGATGGAATAGAATAATTGTTAACTATAATAAGTACTGTAAACAGGTCGCCGTTGCACTAAATCTTTTTCAAAAGTAGGGAGGATTTCCATTATTTTGAAAAGTTGCTTTGAAGTCTATCGAATATCACATCAATTCTACAAGCAGATCTCTATCACATCATTCTAGACTTTTACATAAAGGGAAGAAATGAGGTAATTCACATGTGTCTATAATTTTTTCACATTTATTATTTATTACTTACCAGGTACCAAAGTATTTTTCTAATAGCGCCATATATGAAAGTTAGGGTAAAACTACAGGTGTTACATAACATTGCAGTGACGACATCTATGTTTATGTATGTTTCAACGGAATCAATTTGAGACTACAACGTCGTATGCAGATTCGGTCATAGATTAATCATCAAAAGATCATTCTCATTTTAGTGCAACGTTTACGTGCATTCTTCTTTAAATTCTCCCATTTCAGCCGAAGCTGTTGTGGTGTCCGACGACAACTTGTTGCTGTAGCATTCTCAGATTATAGAAATTCTGAGGTAGCATTAAACTGCTCGGCTATTCGTACTCACTCTTTGTCTTTCATTCTATTGCTGCTGGCGTTTGTGGCTTTAGATATTATAATTTTGCTCATTTTAATAAGTTCGAGTAAGGCTTTGTTTTCATCTTTTCACAGTGGCTTGCTCTTTATCTGAAATAAAAAGCGATTTATGTAATTGTACCGCCTGAAAAAGATACGTATTGCCACCAAGCATCAAATGATACAATATCTAATGTATTACAATTTAACTTACTATTTGTGGCTCCATTATTTTATTAGTCAAAAAGTATTTGCTGTAAATATTTCTGTTCCAAAGTTTAGTTTGATTCGAAAAAAGGTTTATATCATATAAATGCTTGTCAAGAATTACGAATACAAATGATCGAACCGAAGCACTGAAACTTGATACACAATTGTTTTGACCGACGCGATGACGCTGCGACCGCTACTGACCGACGGCGTTCCGTTACGTGATTGTTTTCAAACAATAGTTACATTGATTTAAAAAAAATATAATCATTTTATAATTTTTGGGAGAAAAAGGGAGTTAATGTAATAACTTGTAATTAAAGTCAATATTTATAAATCTAAAATTACATTTTATGTTATTATATTAATACAACTATTTGAATGAAGCAATAGTCGCTATGCATAAAACGAAACAGTCGAGAGGAAACGGATCGATCCAAACATCTGTTTGGATCAACTACGATCGCCGCAAAAAAAGGATTGGGCTTCTTAAGTTATGTTATTGGGATGTGGATTTGGATCGATCTTTGTTTAGGGTACAATCTCGGATTGCCTTTAATCTTAAAAAAGAGATACGTTATTAAGTTCGGGCGTAAATAATGTTTGTTGCTGCAAACCATTTAGTTACCTATACCTAAGTTTTTATTTTGCTTCAGCTACGATTAAAATACCATATCTTAATTTTCTTAACTTAAACTACACTAATAATACGTTTATTATCTACCTATAATTATACGATGCAACCGCGGTTTTTGTTTATTCAGCTGTTATTAGGAAGATACTGCTGTCCGTTTCCTGGTCTAGCTTCCCTTTGTCATCTCTAACGAAACCCACGGGGTAATAAAGTATAGTGGATATTCTTACACCACCACTACACCTTAAATAAATCTATGATATGAACGAAACTAAAACAATAAGGTGTTGGCACATTATGTAGTGGTGATGCTAAGAGGTTACTGTGGTACTGGACACCAGCAAACAATTTCATGAAGGCTACAGATGCGTCTTTATATTATCTAAAGCCTTCCTTATTAGGGACTAAGATAGAATGCCTCACAGTCTATAATTATACTGATTCTTTAAAATTTTTAGACTGATAAACATAAGCACGACATGTAAGTGCAAGCACTCTATTTGAAATAAGGTTGTATCTACCAAGACTGACTCCTAGGTATAAATTGAATTGAATGTGACCGTGTAGTGGCGGTGTAAGAATATCTTAGAATATATAAGCATACCTTGCTTATGTACACTCTAAGAAGCAGAGGCGGCCGTACTCATTGCGAGGCTCCGGGCGGCAGGTCTTTGCCAGGTCCTTCGTGAAAAGTATGTGATGCTAAAGTAGGTCTGGTAGTTTGGTTTAGATATTTGTCTTGTTTGAGGAGAAATGCTAAAGTTATACAAATAAATAAAATTTGTGTTTTAAAATATTTTACCTAGAAATATTTACAAAATTAACAAATACAGTTATGATAAATTTTAAAATTGATGTTTGCGGCTTTTCCTAAAACTAAAATCTTTAATTAAAGCACTATAATCTAACGAATGAACTACGTCATTTTCAATTGAAAGAATAGCAAGGGCTGAAAGCCAATCTTGTGTCATCGAATTCCTCAAATACGTTTTCATAACTCCTTTCAGCAGACGCAACCGTAACACGTTTGGTAGCGATAATTCTCACGACTATTTCGATAGTGGGGTAAACTTCAAATTCAGCACCGAGATAATGTCGTCGTTTTCTGAATATGAAGAACTAAAAATGATATGAAGAACTAAAAATGATATTCAGTTCTTCGTACAATTCATGTCCATCAATATCACATGACTCTCCTACTGCCATAGATATTTGCAAGTCGCTACATTGCTCCAAAAGTTCACTATCACTAATTTCCTTTAGTCTTCTTACATTTTCATAGGTTTCATGTATAACGTGAAACCAAATATGCTCTCATGATGTCTAAGATCCTCAAATCTAAGATGGCAGCTTGCGCGCACATTGTCGACAATGACACAAAAATAGTTTATTTTGAAAATTTCTTCCGCATTCAATTCATGAGTTTCATCTTCCCCTTCATAATGAAAATCTCTTTTTTACGTCCTCCTCTGACTTCTTTGAACTGTCTGTCAATATCATTTTCTTCATCTATTTCTCTCGCTATTACAAGGGATGACTGAAAACCATTTTCTCGATAATTATCGAGCCAATTTGTGAATGCGTCTAGGTGTTGTATAGCCACATCTAAGTGCGTGTTTTCGCTTTGCCATATTTTACTTATAACACTTATCTTTGTAAGTTGAAGTTGACACCATATGACAAGTGAAACTACAAATTCGTAGGTAGTCATCCTAGTTTCCTTTCATCCTTTTCTATAGAATGGCATTCATTAGCCAACTGAAAATCTGTTGTATTTTCTGCTAATTTCTTTAAAGCATTGAGGCAGCGCGGCGGACATTTCCTAGCCCTGAATACAAAGACAATAGCAGAAAGTGAAAAAGTTAAAAAATACTTTTTTAACAGTGACAGTCATTAGTTGATCATTAGTGAATGAGATTCTGTTTACTTAAATTACAGGAATACAAGAGCAGAAGGAAGAGATGGGATGATGAGAAGTAATGAAGCATTGTTATGTGAAGTCTGTTGGAACAAACATATTTTTAGTCACGTGTAAATACTTTTAACTTTTTGGTTAAAAATGACACAAAATCTAAAAAATATTAGATACATCATCGACATGGACGAATTTTACATTACATATTCTCATAAACATTTTCAATGTAGAGAAATGGCTATTCTGACGTAAAACTATCTAATAAAAATGATGCGTTTATCGATCATTATTTGTTTCGGCCAAGTTATCCTTTCAATTATTTGTTGCCAAAAGACAAAAAAAACTGTTCGTTATTGTGAAACACACGTGCAGGTAAATACGAAGAATTAAATTGCCTACAGAATATCATTCCCATATTAAAATGGTATATTAGATATTTGTGCAAAGACGAAGTGATCGCATACAAAGGTGGTTCAGCAGAAAAACATTTTTTAAAAATATTGACGACGAATGATAGAATTTTTAATATTGAAGAATACAAATGTCCAAAATACGATGATTTGGTAAATGTCATAAATTTAAACAAACGTTATGTGTGTAATAATCATATATATATGCAAAAAATAATCACAAAATTTTACATTGTTCTTGTGATGAAGTGTGGGTTTTTTACAGGTGGTTATTGCTTGAAAATAAAATTTGAAATTTCCCAAAAACATTAGTTATAGTACACAATATATACAAGGTGGCCCATAAGTCGTTAGAAATGTAAATTTCGAATAAAATACAAAAGGCGCGCATGAGTGGCGCGCGCGGTGCGGGGGGAGTACCGACGGTTTCTGGGAAATCAGTCACCATGGAGCGTTTCACCGGTGCGCACCGTGCATTTTGTGTGCGCGAGTTTTATCGAAACAATGATTCGGCTACCATTGCGCGGCGTAAATTTCGAGAATATCAGAATTTACGCAACTTTAAAGACATTCCAAGTGTTCAAACGATTAAGAACTGGGTTATTAAGTTCGAAGAGAGTGGTTCGACGTTGGATAAACAACGGTCAGGTCGACCAAGGACATCACGGACGGAAGAAAACATCGATGTAGTGAAACACTCAATTCGTGAAAATCCTACCCAGTCTACTCGTAAGCGTTCCATTGCATTAAACTTACCCAGAACATCGTTACAGCGAATTGTAAAGAAAGATTTACATCTTCACCCGTACAAGAATCAGATAGTACAGGAATTAAAAGATACTGACACAATCCACAGACTAAATTTCGCAAATGAAATGTTGAACCGCTTTACTTCGTTTAATAACGTGTTATTCTCTGATGAGGCTCACTTTCACATCAACGGCCATGTCAATAAGCAAAATTGTCGCTACTGGAGTTGCGAAAATCCAAGTCGCAAACATCAAAAGCCCTTACATAGCCCTAAAGTGACAGTTTGGGCGGCTATGTCAGCGCATGGCATTATAGGCCCTTACTTTTTTGAGGACGGCAGAGGCCGCGCGCTTACTGTTACTTCACAACGGTATGTAGCTATGATCCAGGACTTTTTTTACACCAGAGTTGCAGAATTTTCCAGGCTTCAATACGCGGACCTGGTTTCAACAAGATGGAGCAACTGCCCATACCTCTAACGTCGCTATGCCGGTCGTCCGTCAACTTTTCCCTAATAAAGTGATCTCTCGAAGAGGAGATATTCCTTGGCCACCACGTAGTCCAGATCTGACCCCAATGGACTTTTTCTTATGGGGTTATTTTAAGACTAAAGTGTACGAAACCAACCCGCGGACAATTGACGTCCTGAAAGAAAATATCCAAAGAGAAATGGCAAACATTACAGAGCTTACTTGCCGCGTAGTGATGGATAATTTTAAACGTCGCTTACAGGAGTGCCGCGATCGTAACGGATTACATTTAGATGATGTAATTTTCAAAAAATAATCCCCATTTTATAATCATGATCATGACAAAATAAAAACCTTTTTCATAATGTCATTAGTTTTTTTTAATTATTTTTTTATATTTCAAGGGACTGATGGGCCACCCGGTATTAATTGTTTACCTACACCAACACTTTCATTTTTTATTTCACCCCTTAGAACTTTAGACGTGTGTAATGTTTTACTTTATACATCCGTTTACTGCTATTGTGGCAGGACCAAGTGGATGTGGGAAGTCAAATTTTGTAACAAATTTCATAAAATCGGTTACAGAAATATGTAATTGTGATTTTAATCAGATCACATGGTGCTTTGATGAAATGCAACCTTTATATAATTTACCAAATGTTAACTATCATCAAGGAATTCCAAATCTTAATATGTTTGATGGTGAAAACTCACATCTTCTTATTATTGATGATCTAATGAGAGTGTTCGATGTAACTTTAAACTCGAACAGTGTTTTGTATTACATTAAATAGAAGATTTATAAAGAAATAAAAAATAATATATTGCATACAATTTGTTTTATTGTATTTTATAACTTTTCACATAGTTAGATACACACAAAATGCATTACACATAACACATAAAATCTAACACACAACACATATTATAACCTTAACTACTATAGTCTACAGTAAGATTTCTGTTTTTATCTATCTCAATAATATTATCAAACTCAGCATAAACTATATAGTTATTTGTTTGTATTAGTGAGGATTCAAATCGTACTTCTAATCTTACACTACCATGCTTTATGAGATTCCAATGAGCTGATGAGTTGGCTGATAAAACAGGAGCTAAGTCAAATGCTAATAGATAGTAACCTTTGGCATACTGTTCACAAGAGAAAGTGAATACCAGTTCTCGAGAATAGAGTATGATAAAAGTTAAAGTTACAGCCTATATACGTCCCACTGCTGGGCACAAGCCTCCCCTTATTTCTGAGAGGGTTATGCTGATGTAAATATACTATTATTAAAAGATGATTGCAAAGCTTTTGAAGGTATTTGTTGACCATCAATATATAAACTGAAAGAATTAATACCATAGTTTTCAACGTTAAATGGATTTTAGTAAGGTTTTGGGCTTGTTCTTTTTTGCTTAGAACCATTAAATGCAGAATTGGTCACAATTCCAACTATACATCTTTTGGGTACCTGTCCTAAAAATATATTATCAAGAGTTTTTGCCTTGAACACCCGATGGAATTGTTAAAACTTTTACTTCAGCTCGAGTAATAGGATATTTAGCAGTGGTAGAAGCTAAAACTTTTTGATGTGCGAGTAATACACTTGGATTAATTCGTGCTCGTCGAACAATAAGAGTTGCATCCGTAATGCAAACTTTAAACTTTACGTCGTTTGACCCAGCAATTAAATTAAAACTCTCTCTTGATCGAAACAATTTAACACTCATTTCAACACCATTAATTAAAAATTTATCTTGGTTGAAAATGTCACCGTGAAGATGACCAATCATTTCTATTTCCTTACTTTCACTAATCAATTCCTGTCTTTTAACAAATCCTATGTTTTTACCATCCGTAGAATCCATTTTTCCTGCTGTATCATCATACCAAAGACTACAAGAAAGATGAGATTGTTTAGCAGCAGGAGCATAGTTTAAAAGTGTTTCCATGTATGCTCGATATGCATAGGTATTATTAGGTGGTGATACAAGTTTTTGGTTTAAATAAACATCAAGTTGACTAAAAAGTGAATGCAGACAATTATTTACAGGTGCTACTATTGTAGTAGATATCAAGTTAGTTGAATCTTGATTTAATACTTTTGCCTTTATGTGGAGTAATGTATGAGACAAATCTATGTAGTCATCGCCTGTCCCAGGAACTTGAAACTCGATAGGTCCATCATCACCAAGAGTTGAAATTGGTTTATAATGAATCCACAATCCATTTTCAATGCTAGTTTGTGTAGACGGTAGTGCAAACAAATCCAATTCTGACTTAACGCACTCGCAAGAATGATTATGACGGAAAGACATATTTAATTTGATAATATATCTTTGATATTTTTTGGTTTTAGACCAAGTTTTTTCGCAGCTTTCACTTTAGCAGTTAATGGTGGAATGAATGAGGTCAATCGTTTTCTTTTAGTTTTATACCCAGATCCTGTCATGTTAAATTGATCAATTTTCTCATAAGCCTTTCGTTTTAAATTCGTACTAACTTGCTTTAAACGATCTTTTATTGAGGCTTCCATAGAACGCGCTTGAACCATATCCGATAAAAGTCCTACTCCAGCGCTTAATGCCTCCTTACCAATCACTCGAGCACCACTTGAAAGTAAAGGTAAAACTGATCTAAATAACCCCCCCTAAGAATCCCATTCCATGACCGCGTTGGTATGGTGAACCCTTATAAATTACTCCAACTCCTGACCCAGCTTGATGTGTATAATAATTTTCATATGGACATTTATGATGATCACGAAGAGAATTCATTATTATAATTTTCGGAAATGTAATGATTTCTTATATTTACGCGAACACTACGAAACGTTGGGTATTAAAAATAAAATAAATAAAACGCGATAAAATCCGTAAAAGTAGTTTTAATCAATTTCGGAAATGTAGTTTAATACACACGGTTCCAAACTGGAATGGTATTTTTGTTGTCCTGTGCTCGATCTTTTAACTATTTCCAGCGTATCGAACTCTCTTCGCATAACAGGTAAGTAGTGAGGTTGAGAGAAAACGTGCATTTTATGCACCGTGCACGATAAATGTATTTTGTAGGATCTAATGAAATGGCTCTTAGTAAAGGAGTCATAACATCACCCACAATCTGTGGATCGATAATGTCGCAATATAGAAATAGTTGAGATGGTAACCCTAAGTGTAAATTAGCAGGACACTTTCTAAAATTTCTCTCTAGGAGATTTTTATTTGTTTCATATCCTACTTGTAAACTTAATTCGGGTGATAATGTTACGGATGTTATATTTTTATCCAAAACAGAAATAGACACAAATTTTGTTATTTTATCCTATTGAAATTTCAAGTTCTCTCCAATACCATTTAACACTCTTAAAATATGCTCAACGTTATCATAGTTGGTAGCTGGAATATGTTTTTTGTAGTACACTATGGATGGTTTATCTTCATTAGGCATTAATATAGATATTGTAATGTATATAACATTTTCATGATCTTGAACAGTAAACATGGTACATGGATATTGAAACTCGACAACTCCAACCGACCATTCGCCTTCTAATTTAATAGCTTTTAGTAATTTCGTTGACCAATTTGTGGTCTTGTTTTCAGGAAAGTATTCCATTGAACTATTGCTGAGCAAAGTTAAATAAAAAAAGTCGCGAGTGCAATCAAGAACACTCGAGTAATATTTATTATTTATTATTTTTTCAACAATTTTAGTCTTTACGTGACTTGCCATTAATTGTATGAGCTCATTTTGAATACTTTTTTAGATATAGTCGTCATTAATCGTCTTATCTATATACTTGTTCTAGGTGAAATCTCATCACGGGATCAAATCGGGCTAATACTTTACTATATCTATAAAGTTGCCGCTTGTCTCACTCGAATATGAGACATATGTTAACTTCTTTCTATGACCACTGAAGGCCAAATTGTGAGATGCTAAAAAATTTACAATTACGAGCAATCGTTCTAAAATATCTCTCTAACGTTGCCTTTCTTAATAATTTCTTAAATTTACACGAACACTAGGTACACATTGAATAAAACTATTATTTACGGATTTTATCGCGTTTAATTACTACTTAAATTTATTTTTATTATCCCGACGTTTTGGGTGCTTTACAGCACCCATGGTCAAGGGGGGGGGGGTACTGAGATGTTTGATGTCCCAACTCCCAATGTCATAGTTAGTCCGGCTACCTTCAGTTTTTGAATATTAATTTTTTTTTGGTCGGATTTACGCAAAACGAGCTTATAGTATCAAGAGGTCTTGCAATGGTATGCTTGGGTTTGGGTATAATTTTGTTAATTATAGGATATATGTTTTTCCTCCTCAAGCGCAGAGTGGCAGCATCCATCCATCTTCTCTATTGAAATTTGGATGTTTTTTAATTTCAATAGCCTCGCGTATCATCCTTGTAGGAATCGATGTTTTTTTGCGAGTATTTGTGGTTTATCAAATCTAATGTAATGGTGGGGACGATCTTGAACATGTTCGCAGAATGCAGATTTCCCGGAGCGTCGGTGCTTCACGTCAGCTATATGTTCCTTCATGTAGGTTTTTATAGATCTTTTTGTTTGACCTACGTAAGAGAGACCACATTCACACTCTAGCTTGTACACACCTGCATCTTGTAGATGGTTTTTTTTTAATATTACATTTGATGGATGGTAAAAATTGGCTAAATCTTCTTCGGCGGCATTTGTAGTATAACATCTTTGTATATTTGTATATCTTTGTTTATTTTTTATTTTATAGGATAGAGTGACAAACAAGCACACAGTCCACCTGATGGTATGTGGATGCTGTAGCCCATAGACATCTACATCTATCCTCGATTACGCATCTGCATATGGAATGCCTCGTTTCCAGTAAAAAGAGTATCTGGTTCTCTACACTCACCATACTAAACACAGCAGCATTAAGCTACTATTTTACGCTGGTATTCTGTGAGAGCGTGGTCCTTCCCCGGTCAAAACATTTAACGCCGTTCAACGGCAAATTTAACGCTGTTCAACGGCAAATTTAATGCCGTCACGCGTTGAAATTGAAACGACGTTGACCGTTCAAGTGTAGCCACTCATTTTATCGCGTTAAATTTAAGGCAATAATTGTTGCGTTTATGGGCATTGACGTTGCTCGTTAGTGTAGCCGCAGCATTAGGGATGGTTTTTTTCCAAATTTATATGGTATCACCGTCAAAACATAACCTATTTAATAAAAAAAGAATGATAAAAATCAATTTCACAATTGTCGATGTGACCGTTTTTCAGCAATTTCTACTTTCAGTTTGTGAAATAATGACTAATGATGCGTAGTATGCTCCTATAATGGTTTTCCTTTTTGGATATAATCGATTAAGATAACTCCATGGCTATACCAAGAAACAGTCGCCATCACTTAGCCAGCCTAAAAAACAGTTTTTGCTTTTTTGGAGCCGGTTCCCGATTTATGAGAGCGAGATTATGGAGCGTCCAAACTGCGAGCGTTGCAAATGTTCATTCGAACACGTTTTTGGTCTAACGTGAGCAAACACGGCACTCAACGCGCTGACAGCTTTGTCATACCTTAATTTAATACCTATGTGACAAACATGGACATTTTCATAGCCTTTGCTATCTCTATCACTTTAATTCGGCGGTCATCTAGTACCATTTAGGAAAACTTAGCGATGTTATCGTCACAGTAGTTGCAGGTTTTAGACGTTCCGAACGTTTATCGTCTCCCAAGCTCTCACGGCCACGTTTAAGTTCAGTTGCCAAAATTAAACTGTGGTAAATGATAGTCCTCATACACAGTCCAACTCATCGTTGATTTGCGTAGGCGTATTGCCTTTAAAAAACAAAAGTTTTACGACAGCTCGATACTCAATTTTTCTCATTTTCACGAAAACACATGCGAATGTCTTACTACTCACTCAAACGACTGTCAAAATGGCTGGAATGTCGGTGCGTAACTGTCAAGTGTCAAAAGATGCACAACTACATTCACTAGCTTTTATTTACGAATGCTGCCATTTTCACGTTGAGGTCGGAAACTTTTCAGATCACCCTGGTAAGCTACTCGTACTAGCAGATCGTCGTGTGCCACTATGATAAAATAAGGAATAAGTACATTTTGTTTATTTGTGGGAAAAAAAAGGATTTTTTTTTATTTATCACCTTTTTTATATTGACTGACATGTTCGGAGTAGAAAACTATAGCACTGATATTTTACAAAAAATAAGAACAAAAATTTTAATCTCTCTCTCTCTCTCTCTCTCTTTTATATATATATATATATATATATATATATATATATATATATATATATAGATTAAAATTTTTAAACAAATAAATTAAAATCTATCTAAATTTAAATCATATTCACCCTAATTTAGGAACGGCAATAAAACAATTAGTTGGTAGGCATCTTTGACCTTGTCACTTCGTAGGTTCACAGGCTCAAAAAAAAATTTTCACACGAATAATTCAACTTAAATTTTAAGTGATTAAAGTTTAAAAGCTTAAAGTTTAAGTTAAAATTTCAGTGGCTTCTACTTCGTTCCCACGTTACCTACACCCTTTTTTTCCAGACGGTAAAAAAGGTCACCAGTATAGTGCCTAATGCATTGTTTTAGTGGTAAAACCATCTTCGCATTTATTGCCTTTCCATTGAAACCGATTCGGGGCCCATCGGTTGTATAAGTCTATAACGGGCATAGTCCGAACCATTTTTGTTTTTTATGTAGATAGATAGGCACAACTTTATGTTTTTAGTGCTGTTAAAAAGCAACAGTAGGTACCTACCCTAACGGCAGGGTGCGGACGGCGGCAAAAGGTCGCGGGTTCGAATCCGCCATTCGACTGCTGCCGTGAACCACTCCTAACACAAGCACGTTAAGCTTACCTGGAGCAGTTAAAGTTAAAGGGAATATTAGTACTTAATGTAAATAGCATTGTTAGTATTTCTTTTAAAAATTGCTCAATTGTTTGGCAAGTGTAGCGATTGGGTTAATTCCTCTTTTCAGTGAGAGAGGTCTCAGCTGTAGACTTCAAGGGACCGTTAAAAAAGAAACATTTAAGGAGGCCACGTATCACACTTCTCTGCAATGATCTTGCTCACTGCTGACACTCCTGTGAGGATTTTGATGCAGGGAAGTCCATCGCAACAATTCTTATTGGAAGAAATTCCAAACCGAAGCACCAGCTTTCAAATAAAAAAGAGTTGTCTTAAAATCGGTTCACTTAACACACTTAAAAAAAACATACAACCGAGTTACCTACCTCCTCCTTTTTGAGGTCGGTTAAAAAGATGGAGGTAGCCGGGCTAACTACGACATCGAGACGTCAAACACCTCAGTTCTCCGAGTAATCGTGGCTGCTGTAAAGCAACCGAAACGTCTGAAATTAAGAAGTTACAATTAAACGTGATAAAATCTAGTAATACTAGTTTCATTTAATACCCAGGTAATTTTTTAAATTAATTTTCATCATCATCACAGTCTATTAAAGTCCACTGTTGAACATAAGCCCCCCCCCCCCCCAATAGATTGCCTCATAGGGGAGATACGTGTCACGAATAGTGCGCCGGTTATCGCAGTTTTATGAGTTCGAGTTGTCATCACGAAGATGCTGCTATCCGTCTTTAGTTTCAATTTCCCTCTGTCCCTCTACGACTCCCACGGGATAATAAGGAGACGTGGCACAGAATACATAATAGATAGTGGATACTATTACGTTACGTAAAGAGAGCCGTAGTAGCTCAGATGGTTAACGCTCGCTTTAAATATAAAAGAACGCGCGTAACCCGGGTTCGATCCCCGCCGGCACCAATGAAATTGTTAATTGCAATTTTAAGTGCTGATTTACCACGTGCGCGGCGGTGAAGGAAAAAATAGTAAAGAAAGTATAAGTAAGTAACCTAATACCTAGAAGAAATTTTTTTCGAAGACATGTGAAGTTCGCTAACACGCATTGGGGCAGCGCAGCGGACACTTTCTTGCCCTAAAACCCTCTCAGAAATGAGGGGAGGCCTGTGCCCAGCTGTGGGACGTAAGTATATAGGCTGTAATTTTACTATTACCTACGTAGCTACTATATGTAGTTACAGCATGGCACTATTTGCTTAATTACCTATATTGAAAGAAAAACATGTACCTACATATTAAATCGAGTACCTAAACATTGTTTACTACCAGTATTTTTTATAGGATAGGATGATAAACGAGCACACAGTCCACCTGACGGTAAGTGGTTGCTGCGGCCCATAGACATCTACATCTGTCCTCGATTACAAAACAAAATTCAGATGCGTTGTCACCCGTGACGACTAAGATGGAATGCCTCTTTTCCTGTAAAAAGGGTATCCGGTACACTCACCATACGAAATACAGCAGCATTAAGCTACTATTTCACGCTGGTATTCTGTGAAAGCGTGGTCCTTCCCCGGTTGAGCTGACCCATTCATGCTACAACTATACCAGTAATATAGCTGCAGCAAGATTCTACCACTAAAAATTAGTAGTATTATTTAAAGCAATTGTGTATAATATTATTTTGCCGAATAATATATTAAAAAATATTTTAAAAAACAACAATTAATCGCACGAGTCTCTGTACGTAGCTTACTCTGTACAAGGTTGCGCAAACCTCATAAAAACGTCGCCAAACATACTATATAATGCAAGAGTCGAGACCCGCCTAATGAGTGCGAGAGAGATGGTGATAGAGCACCCCAACATGAGCGAGCGAGCAAGAGTGCAACCAATGCAAGTGCGCATCACTACCGAGCGGGATGGAGCGATCTTGAATATAGACTCGCGAGAGGGAGGGGCGAGAGATGCTGTTGGTGAATTATTGAAGGCGGCGACCGCCCTTTGGGCTGCGAATGCCGGGGGGCGTTAGGACTTTAGGGGTGGAGTGCGGGGGTGAAGAGTGTAGCGCTGCGGGGCTTGCCAGTCGCCACTGCCACTTGCCGCTCGCCTTTCCACCGTCATATCAATTCGAAATCCGGCGCGGCCATCTTCGTCGCGAGTGCAGTGACCGTGATGCTCATTTACTGGTGACTGTCGGCGGTGACCATCCCGGCGACGGTGACCACTAGTCGGTTATAGTGCCATGGCGGCAAGTGGTTGAGGGGAGACAGATACCTTTTTTAGAGGTTAGTGCCATTTCGTATCCGTTTCTTTGGTTAAACTAGGTGTTACCGCGTATTTACTTTCTTTTTACTAACTGTGACATCGGGACGTCAAACACCTCTAACCCCCCCCTGTGACCATGGGTGCTGTAAAGTACCCAACTCGTCGGAAATTAAGAAGTTTAAATTAAATGCGATAAAGTTCGTAAAATTAGTTTCATTTAATACGAAGTATTGGGTAAATTTAAGGTGTTCGATGAGAAATTTTTTTTCTATTTTTATTTCTCCCCCCCGTGGGATGTGGAATGGGAAGAGAAAGAGGGGCTGGTTGAAATTTTTGTAAAATTTGTTAGTTTAAAGATCTTGTGAACGGCTATATCTACATCTACTACTTACCATGCGTATTGGCGATTGCAGCTGGTATCCTTGACGTCCCCAGACGCTGTTGTGGGTATTTCACATGTTGCATATTATAAGATTTGTTTTGTTTATAATTCTAAGTACCTACATATACATTATACATACAATAGTTTAGACGTAGCATATATACCTATTTTGTGCAAACGAGCACAAAGTCCAACTGGTGGTAAGTGAATGCTGCGGTTGGTCCATATATATCTAAATTTATCCTCGATTAAGAAACAAAATGCAGTTACGTTGTCTCCACTGAGGACTAAGATGGAATGTCTCGTTTCCAGTAAAACGGTCTTCAGTTCTCTACATATACTATACGAAACGCAAAAGCATTAAGCTATTTTACGCTGGTATTCTGTGAAAGAGCGTGATCCTACCCGGCCGAACCAACCCATTCGTGCTACAACTAAGTAGATATAATATAGATGCAGCGTGGCTCTACCATGTAAAATTGTTAGGTATTTGTTAATGATTACAGTTATTTGTTTCCAATTCAGACTAGTATGTGTATAAAATCACAATCTGCCAAACTTTGAAGATTGTTAATCGGCAGGTGCTTTTCTCGATACAATATTCATTTATGTATTTATATATTGTAGTAGAGTCATACTGCAGTTATATTATAGTTGTAGTACGAATGGGTCGGTTCGACCGGGGCAGGGCCATGCTCTCACAGAATACCGGCGTAAAATAGCACCTCATTCCTGCTGTGTTTCGTATGGTGAGTGCAGAGATCCGGAGATCCTTTTGTACTGGAAACGAGGCATTCCATCTTAGTCCTCACGGGTGACAACGCATCTGCATTTTGATTCTTAATTGAGGATAAATAGAACGTTTCAAAAATTCTTAAAATTTAATCTATTAAATTTGTATTATGTTTAAGTATGTAATTCTTTTCTTTTAATATTGAATCTGTTTTATATAAAAATATTTTGAAGAAACTTTTCTTTTTTATTTTTTATTTTTTATGCAGTTTCTTCTTTTTCTGGCTTTAAAATGTTTATTTTGTTATTTATTGTGTCTTCGGAGTGGTAAGTCAATAGAAAATGTAGCAAAATCAGTGTTATTTAATATATCATATCTATACTCTTTTTAACCGACTGCCCAAAAGGAGGGTAATGTATGTTAACGAAAGTATGTTAGTATGTATGTCTATTTCTTTACTCACTTGATTGGGGGGGGGGGGGGGTGCAGATACAAAATTTTCACTTTCCAGACATTTTTACGCACTCGGGTTTATTTTCTCTAGATACTGTTTTAACTCTAGGGATTATAAACATAAAACATAAACGAAAAGTGTGGTTTGCAAGATAATATTGTGAACAGGATTAAGAAAGGAATGATTCGGTGGTTTGGTCATGTAGAAAGAATGAACGAGGAGAGAGTGGCAAAGCAAGTTTATATTGCAGATGTTAACGGTAGAGTTGGGAAGGGATACCCTAGACAAAGGTTTATCGACCAAATTGGCGATATATTGAAAATGGGCCAGATTAGAAATCCCTTAACCGACGGGCGTGTATGCATGGATATATGGATGTAAAGGAGGCGAGGGCGGTGTATCAGGATCGTGCAAAAGTCCGTAGTCTCTGCCTATCCCTCTGGGTGATAGACGTGAGGATTGTTATCAATACTAAACTTTTTTCTCAATTCAGATAAATACTAGTTGGTAGCATTATATTATAACTTATGTCCACTGCTCTCATAAAAAATAAAGATGGTTTCCAAATCATTAGTTACATCTCTGTTAATCCTTAACACTTCGTAAGTAACGGATTAACTGTGATGCCTCTAATCCTTCCGGAGATGTTAACCGATATATTTGCAAACTTGTTATTATCTGTCCGGGATAAAGAGACCGGCAGGAAGCGGCTACTGTTCGCATACGTTATGTAAAAACTCGGATTATTCTCTCGGACATCCGAATTTGGTTTTATGTTTACACATATTTTTTCAGTATGAGAGCTACATAAGTCGTAGAGGTTTGTTTCAAATATCGTGGAATATTACTTACAAACCAGCAAACCGCCACATCTTCGCCTGGGTAAAGTAATTAACATTTTGTAGGAACAGATTTTTCTTCTATAGCATCAGAGTGACAAGCGAGCACACAGTAAGCCTGATAGTAAGTGGTGATGTGGCCCATAGATATGTACTATATCTAACTTCAATTAAGAATTGAAATGTTGATGCGTTGTCACCCCTGAAGACCAAGATGAAATGCCTCGTTTGCAGTAAATGGGTCAGCGGTTCTCTGCACTCACCATACGAAACACAGCAGCTTATTTTACGCTATTTGTGTAATATAAGCTGGTATATTACGCCGGTATTCCATGAGATTGTGGTTTCTACCCTGGATTTCCAACCCATTCGTGCTACAACCTTAATATAGCTACAGCATAGCTCTAACACGTACTAGAAATAAACTGAATAAAAAATATAACTAAGTAACAAAATAAAGGCATTTTCACAAAACAACGTCCAACTTTCATTCCTTCCTGTGTTTCAAGTTTAAATAAATTTGAAACACAGGAACAGAGCGTGGTATTTCCCCGGTCGAGCCGACCCATTCGTGCTACAACTATACTACTAATATACCTGCAGCATGGCTCTACCACAACTTTTGATAGGTTTTAATCAAATACTACGATGGAGACTAATAAACGACCTTTGCGGCTATTATACATAGCGCAATGAGTTACGGTTAATTCTCTGTAACTCCTTTAGTCGACTGAGGGCGAGCGAATAGACTGGTTCGTTGCTTTGTAAACCGCGACCGTTTTCCTGCAATCTAGCACTGGTTTTGTTTGCACTTTGTCAACGTGATTTGAAGTTTATTACATATACATATATATACAATCGCGCCTGTCACCCAGAGGGGTAGGCATAGATTACAGACTTCCATTTGGCACGATCCTGACACACCTCTCTCGCCTCCTCCACATTAATACCTACGCATACATGCTGGTCGGCTAAGGGTACTCTTAATTTGGCCCATTTTCAATATATCGCCAATTAGGTTAATAAACTTTTGTCTAGGACGTCACTTTCCGACTCTTCCGTTCACTACTGCAACATAAATTTGCTTTGTCACTCTTTTCTATTTATTTCTTTCTACATGACCAAACCACCGAAGCATTCCTTTCTTAGTCCTCGTCACATCATCATCTTGCATACCACATTATTCTCTTATTACACAATTTCTCATCCTGTCACTCAGATTCAGCCCTAACATACTCCTTAACAACTGCAAGTTTATCTCAGATAAATATGTACCTAAATTTATTTCCTATTTGCCTAAAAACAGTAACTGCCGTAAAAATAAATACAACTGCATGACATACTCGTGGCGCGTTACATAGTTGTGACACAGATTTGGTTCTGAAATACATAGAAGTATTTGGTTGTAATTAATTAATTATAGTCTTGCTATGGTTATATCTTTCTGACCTTTGCTACAGGCGTTTCTCTTATGACACCTTGGCAAAAAGGGAATAAATTAATATAGGTACATATGTTTAGTGTCAAAGCGTGAGCATAGATAATAATACGTTAACTTAATCATACCTACCCTTCAGTCTTGCATTCCTGCTCAATGGCCTGAACGAAACCCATTAGGTACCTCTCTGTCCCATAACAAGCACCATAGCAATCGTTTTGAAAGACACAACAGCGTATCATCGACCCTCCGGAGGGCTAATTTAATCGCCCTCGAGTAGGGGCGGAGGTTTAACCTACCTGAAGGGTGGTCAGGTGTGATCGCTCAGAACGTACAAGGGTGATTTTTCGGATATTGTCACAGGATTTTTTAATTATGTGAGGTGTGAAGGGTTAATATAATTTTGAATGGCGATTCTTTGAAGCCATGGCAGCTCGGGGGTTACACATTCGTCTATATAGGTACTCCAATATAATGGCACCGTTAAATTTTAATTGTACGTAATTTTGGTACCCGGTGGTAAGTGGATGACGTAGCCCTTAGACATCTACATTTACTTATTTTCAATTAAGGATTAAAATGCAGATGCGTTGTCACCTCTGAGGTCTAAGAAAGAATACCTTGTATGGAAAAGGGGCAAAAAGGATTTCCGGTTCTCTACAATCACCATATGAAACGTACTAAAGGTAAAATTAATTTTGCAGGTACTTATAAAGTATATTAAAGTCCCACTGCTGGGCAGAAGCCTTTAATTTCAGAAAGGGTTACAAAACAATTAGTAGACTGTTTAATATAAAGTTTACTTTTACTTTTTTTTACCGCACATGATACCGCACTAGACCAAGGAGGCAGTTAAAGAGACGTATGAAAGTTTTTATTCCATTTAAACATCGTGATATTATTATTCATTGAACATTGAGATTCAATAATGCACTACGGTACGAAGGTACGGTACTGGATGACTACTGGAACACTGGATAATAGGACAACGTATTCGGACGCAAACTTATGTAGACTAAAGCTATCTTCATTGTGCAATGTAGACGAAATATTATTTCAAAACTTCACCACAACATCCTAAAGTTCTTTTGAATTATTTTTAGCCGTTTTTGCCACACAAGTTTTAGCACACTGACCCTCGCGAAAACGATAAATAGTTATGTCATACAAAGATAATAAAAAAATTACTAAAATTTCCATAGGTGTTCAGGTACTAGATATTCCGCAATTTATACCGGTGACATTGAGCATTTACTCGAAAATAACTATTTTAGGGTATTGCACCAAATTGCGGCACTGTTGGTCCAATACCTCCGACAACTGTTACCGGACAATTATTGCTCAAAATATTGCCCCTGTAACTACATTTTATGAAGTAGTATATACGTCAAACTAGAGTAGTGTTCATTAAAAACAAATGCTTTATCATTTTCTTTGTCATCTATCTAGATTTTTAAATAATTATACCCGGAAAACTATCAAAATAAAAATATAAAAATAAAAATGATTTATTCCTAAATATAGAGCTAGAGAGCTGAACACAAACAAAAAGCAGTAACTTATATTAAATTATTTTTAATTCTTAATACTTACTTAAAACTTAACTGGCGGACCCCAAACTAGGCACAGCCTGTATCTTGGGGACCAGGAGTACGGTTATCAGTTTTACTTACGTAGTTAAAAGTAACCGAATTGTTCAAAACAACAAATTATCTTTATTTAGGAAGATAGATTTTAACTTTTTGTCACTTACATTGTTGTCAATTTATTATTCCTTGATGCAATATTTTTAAGTGTAAAACGTAGAGATGATTTGGTATTATTTATGATTTAATATTAAGTTTTAAGTATCATTTTAGTTTAGTGTGGTGAGATACCTTTTTACTATTTGTTTAACTTTCGATGTGGCGCATGTTTTGAATTCGCAGACTTTAAGTATTTTGTTAGATATCAGGATGTGAAACTGCGGAAGGCGATGCGCAAAAATAGACTTGACAGCTGGAATTGGGATTTTGGGAACTTTTTGGGAACCAATATACCTACGTTTAGTGATTAAGTGGTCGTAATTAGGCGACTGAGTTACTTTCCCATGGGTTTTTAATACTGCGAATAGAATAAACAACTGGCGTACACTCAAAATCTCGTATAAAGATCGGCCGTAGGGTACCGGTAGAGCTTTTTTAACATGACCTTTCTGTGCCCTCTCCAATTGAATCATAGTCGTTTTGGAGGCGCCACCTCAAACTGATATACAATATTGTATTATTGATTGGCAGAGCACAAAATAATTCGTACGCAACGTACTTTTATCAGCACAGTTCCGAAGCAGCTTCATGATATAAACAACTCTCTTGACTCGATTTGAGAGGTATGAGATATGCTGTTTGAAGAAAAGATTGTGGTCAACAATTATACCCAAGTACCTGATCATCTCCACTCTCGCAATACCCTCGCAGTTACATTGTTCAAAATGTCACAAGTATGGACTGGGATATCGTTCTGCATCAATGGATCAGTTGCACGAGTTTTGTGGAAACACGTGTATTGAGATTTTTATCAGAAACCTAGTATTTATTAAAAATAAAAGCATAATAATGTTTGAAGTACCTATTTATAACCGAAACTGAAATACATTTTGATTGACGCGCCGATCGAGAGACAGCAGGGCTACATGCGACAAACACTGCAGCATTTATTAATCTGTGACTGCAGTTCATTTTTATTTTTAATAGAGCCTACATAGGCATAGGTATACCTCATATTCTGCCTACAAGTTTCAAAATTGAATTTACTTTCTTGTCAGTTGACGTAAATAAAGTTGGTACCTACTTCTTAACACGCAGTTATTATTTAGCCATAATAGTAGGTATCAATACTTATTCTTTTTCTAATTATTCCTTAATTTAATGTTTTTTTCGAATTCTAGATTGTAAAGTGAGCTAGTTTTTTTTAAATTTCATTTTAGAAAATAAAGCTAATATTTTTTTAAATATAATCCAATATGTTAAATTCAGTCCCAAAATCTCACTCTCCTTTCATTACTTCAGGTCAAGGTCTTCGAATAAATACGCAAAACTTATAGCTAACCGTATACTGGTGGTGTAAGAATGTCTACAACCACACATCATTCCGTGGGTGTCGTAAGAGGCGACAGTAAGAAACTGAAACGCGATATGGACATCAGCAACTTCCTGATCAGAAATTAAAATAATAAAAATACTGCGTTTGTTAAGCTGTCGGCCAAGCGTGGCAACTGTGGCAAAATCACCCCCATGAGACAATCTATGGGGGAGTTTTATGTTCAGCAACGGTAATGGATGAATGGAATAGCTACGCATATAAGTATAATAGTTATACGTACAAATTCACCCGACATATCTGCCTGTAAGACGTGCCGTGGGAGATCTGCTAATATCTAGTTGTGTACTTACAGTCTTTTTTAACCGACGGACGCGTCTCGTGCTCACACCTACGAGTGTACATCAGTTGTTATAAACGGTTGCCTTTCGTGTCTCTAGAAAAAATCTAGCGATAATTTGTGGTGGTATCATCGGTATTGTGGAAATGAAACGTAGAAGAATTTGGTTGAGCTCAATGTCTAGAAAAACGGCCACGGTATAGCAATGTGAATCTACTCAAGTATTTGTTTACACAGGCTGCACTAAAAATATCGGGAATGGAATATTTCCACTGTTCCTGTCATATTAAAATCTTTTTAATTGAAAACTCCTTGGTTTTAAAAATCGAATACCATTTATTTATTTAAAAAAAATTCGTGGTCTTGTCACAAGGTTTTGCAAACTTGTTTAGTCGTTGAGAAAATGGAATTGACTCGAGAAAATTCAAGAGCGATGATTTATTATGACTTTCGAAGTGGTTTCACACAAAAACAGTGTGTTGACCGGATGATTTATGCATTTGGTGATGAAGCCCCATCCAAAACCACAATTTATCGCTAGTTTCCCAAATTTCAACGTGGACGTGTCAAGCTCTGTGATGATCCCCGTCAAGGTCATCCAAAAACCGCAGTCACCCAAGAAAACGTTGATGCTGTGCGTAAGCCGATTAAGGAAGATCGACATGTGATATACCGCGAAATTCAGGCAACTTTAGACATTGGCATGAGTCAAATACAAATAATCTTGCATGAACAATTAGGTGTAAAAAAGTTGTTTTCCCGATGGATACCGCATTCGCTCTGTAAAGAGCAAAAAGCGGCTCGCGTTACTTGGTGCGTCAGAACTCTCGAAAGATTCTACGCAGGATCCTCAAATGCTGTATACAACATTATATCAGGTGCCGAATCCTGGATATATGCGTACGAACCCGAAACAAAAAACCAGTCACGAGTTTGGGTGTTCGAAAATGAGTTAAAGCCAACAAAAATTGTTGGCTTTAACTCATTTTTGAACTTGTATGTAAATTACAATGGGCAAAGAATATGCATGCGCAGGTGTAAGACTGCCTACGCGTTAAATATTATTTAATAAGCAGAACATGCATTATGTTAATTAATATTGAAGCAAAAAAAAAACTTAAAAAAGAATTTAAAGACAAAATGTGACATCAAATAGGTCTCCAACTCAGCATAATGCTGCAAAGGCAGCGCTGGTTTTCAGTTGGAACCTTGTGACTTCACTGACGAGTCGGTGAGTGAACCTCGAATTACGCGTAACTACAATAATAATAGTAATTAGGCAGTGGGTTAAAGAGTAGTGCTAACGAACACAGTCAACACAGACATACTGTATTAATATCAATATAAATGGTGTGTAGTGCATACACTATACCTATACTTACATATAACATATTTGGCTCTATGGGGAAGACAAAGCAAAGTAGCAATAAAATTTATGATTTTAGTACGTATATAATTTATATTCTGTACTCAAAGGGACACGCCATGTTACCAGACCTCCTAGCAAACGACACGCAAAAGCATATGCTGGCATTCTTCAGTCCTTCGCCGCTCGTACCGACCCAATCGTGTTACATCCATGCCACAGCTGCAGCATGGCTCTACCACGCGTGGAAACTGGCTAAACGAGCACTGGTCTATCATTATTATATTGTCATACTTGGGAGGGCTATTGTGTATTCGATCCGCCGCAAATCGTGATACCAGATTTCACATGTTTTCCAAACATTTTTATCCCAACAACAACACAAATGTGAAGAGGGCCAGGCCTGGACCGAAGCACAATCAGAGCTGTTGGATTCATTAAAAGAGTTGAGATCTGAATGAATGCGTATTACGCATTGGCTTATATATTACTAGCGTAAGGACCGGGCCGTCCGATCAACTAAAACGGAACATTGCGGTGGCCCTAAAATTACAGTTTAGGGCCAACGCGAATCGGTCGACAGTGGTGCGCGCGCAGGACAGATTTGCCTGTCATAAATGTCTAGTTGCGTGGTAAAAAAACTGCAAAAATTATGATACAAAGATTTTAAAAAAACATGGGATGTCGTATCATCGGTAAATAACCTTAAATTTTTTTTTCAGTTAAATTATTATATAAACGCATCTTTTATTTTACAGTTAGTTTAGTTAAACTACCAAGATTAAGCCAGGGTTGGATTTAGACTTTTTTTTTTTCCTGCGTTTTTAGTTTTTAGTTTTTGATGGTTTTATTTTTATTTCTGTTTAATTTTCGTCTAAAAACTTAGTGTAAGTTAAATTTTAAATTTTGGTACCTAATATATTTTATATTCAATAAGGGTAAATCGAAAAGAGTACAAAGGAAACCATATCTGCTTAATTGAATCTGAAAATCCGATTCATAAAATATTTTGAAATTCTGTTTTCAAACCGATTGCTTCTGGAGCGTAGAGTTTTTATCGTGGTAGCCCTCATTATAGTTGTATCAAAGATGCAGCATAAATGCACCAATCGAGCATCGATTGAGTTTTCTACACCTGGTCGGTCGGGACTGGTATTTGCTGGAACACTCTAGATGTTTCGGTGGAAAATCCCTATATAAAGCCGTTTAGAGACCGCCACCGAGGCAGTATTGAATTGGCGATACAAGCGAAGCTTCGGAGCGAAATAAAGTGAACTAAAGTGATCAGTGTGATTAATTATTAGTGTGTTTTAAATTTTAATTGGTGTTCGGCAATTAAAGTGTCAATTTCGGTAATTCAATCGGCAGTTTTTAGTGTCATGAACCCCAAGCTCGTAACAGTAGGGTTAATATTAAAATGTAAAAGGACCCAATAATAATACAAGTCGAACTTACTATGAAAAACTACGAAAATCCGACCCTGGTTACGTCGTGTTTTGGTATGACGTTTGTATTATGACAGATGCACTACTTTTTCTTGTATGAAAGTTATGAGTAAAATATTTAGATAGGCCTATCCTTCCTTTTGAAATCATTGGTATTACGTTCTTCGATAGTGAATCTGTAACTTACAAGTTTTATATCATATACATATACATAAATACATAAACACTCACGCCTGTCACCCAGAGGGGTAGGCAGAGACTACAGACTTCCATTTGGCACGATCCTGACACACCTCTCTCGCCTCCTTCACATCCATACACCTACGCATGCATGCTCGTCGGTTAAGGGTACTCCTAATTTGGCCCATTTTCAATAAATCGCCAATTTGGTCGATAAATTTTCGCCTAGGACGTCCCTTTCCGACTCTGCCATTCACTTCTGCAACATAAATTTTCTTTGTCACTCTTTCCTCATCCATTCTATCCACATGACCAAACCACCGAAGTATTCCTTTCTTAATCCTGGTCACAACATCATCTTGCAAACCACACTCTTCTCTTATCACACAATTTTTCACCCTGTCATTCAGATTCAGCCCTAACATACTCCTTAACGAACGCATTTCTACTGCATTTATTCTACTCTCGTGCTTCTTCTGCCACACCCAACTTTCACTACCATACGTTAAAGTAGGGACCAACACAGCATTGTGAATTGCCATACGTGCCTTTTTCGACACATTTTGACTCTTCACAATAGAGTGCAGGGCTCCATTTACTCTGTTTCCTGCGTTCACTCGTCGTTCTATATCCTTGTCATATCTCCCATCCCTGCTAAATACGCAACCCAAATATACAAACTCATCTACTTGCTCGATTAACTCCCCTTCTATTCTTATTTCACATATGGTTTTACTTTCATCTCTTTCAAACCATAATTTTTGTCTTACTTGCGTTCACTTTCATACCCCTTTCTTTTAATGATCTGTTCATTAATGTAACCATCATTTGCAACTAAGCCGCCGACGACGCATGAATAACTTGATCATCGGCGTACAAAAGGCATTTGATGGTTAACTCACCCATTCTTAATCCGCATTCTTCAACTTTCAAATTTTGCAAACAACTGTCCATAAATAGGTTGAACAACCACGGGGAAGCCACACAGCCCTGTCTGACACCTTTATGGATGCCAAACCAGTCCGAGTAGACCCCGTTGATCCTAACACAAGCACTAGAGTCCCTATAAAGAGATTCCAATGCCTGTATCAAGCCAGCGCTCAACCCAAATGAGTTCAGTGTTTGCCATAGCACATTCCTATCCACTCTGTCATAGGCCTTCTCCAAGTCCATGAACGCACAAAAAACCTTTTGGTTTTTGGCCAAAAAACTTCTCCGCGATCATGCGCATGGAGAAGACTTGATCTGTACATCCCATTCCCTTTCTAAATCCCGCTTGCACATCCCAAATTTTTCCATCGGTTTCTTTCATGACCCTTTCAATTAGTACCTTGGCATACAGTTTTCCCACGATGCTAAGAAGGCTGATACCGCGGTAGTTTTCACAGTCCTGCTGCGAGCCTTTTCCCTTATATACTGGGACTATCACGGCTTTGCACCAGTCTCCCGGTACCCGCTTCAGCTCCCAGCATAAATTAAACAAGGTGTGCAGCAGGCCTGCCACCACTTCCTCTCCAGCCCTTAGCATTTCGAGTGAAACTCTATCATATGCGGTAGCCTTACCTGCTTTCATGCTTTTCATTGCTTTCATTATTTCATCTATACTTGTCTCGCTACCTCCTTCCTCTTCTTTCGGAGTTCCTATTTCATTCAGTTCATACGTTGCTCCTCACTCATAAACATGCTTTCAAAATATTCATTCCATCTCTTTAAACTCAAAACTTCATCATTCAGAATATAGCCATTCTCATCTCTTATAGCATTCATTATAGGCTGTTTTGAACATCCCCTGGCAGTTCTTACGAGTTTCCAGAACATTTTAATATTTGCCTGGAAGTTATCCGATATTCTTCTATCATTCTTATCCGTTCTTTCTTGCTTTTTCCTTTCAACTACTTCTTTTACTCTTTTATTTAGATGTCTAAAGACTGCCTTTTTTCTTTCAAAATCATCATTCGTACCGCTAGAATTACCAGCCTTATTTGCTAGTAAATCTAGCCATGCTCTCTTCTTTGCTTCAACTTCCGTACGTATCTCATCATCCCACCATAAGGTATTATTTTTCCTTTCATTCTTTATTTTATTAACACCACATACTTCGGTAGCTGCATCTACTAAACCTTTCTTAACATTTTGCCATACATTCTCCAAGTCTAACTCATTCATACATAATTCATCCAAACCACTTACGTTTTCTTTCAGTCTACATTTAAACTTGTTTTTCTCACCTTCATCTTGTAATATTTCTGTTCTAATACGCTGTAACGCAGTGGTAGACACAGATGACCGATGGCGTCACCGCCTGAATAGACCATTAATTCGGCATAAAACCAAAAAATAATCCGTTCCTACGTTTGACCCCCGGTAAACCCTTGTATCCACCACTGCGCCCCTCAATCTTTCATCCACAATTATGAAATCTATCATGCTTCTATCATCACCTCTTTCCCAAGTGTACATGTGAATCCTCTTGTGGCGAAAGAAAGTGTTCGTCACAAAAAGATTCTTTTCCATACATACAGTGAGGAGGCTTTCACCATTCTCATTTATACTTTCATCACCAAACGTTCCCAATATCCTTTCATAATCAAGCCTCCTCACCCCAACTCTTCCATTAAAATCTCCTATCATAACAACATTTTCATTTCCCTTACATTTCATTAATACCATCCTTACTATTTCCCAAAACTGCTCTCGGATATGAGTGGGCTTAGACATGTCTGGGGCGTAGACCCCTAGCACAAACAACTTCTTTAAGCCCACTTTCAATCGTATCCATAGCAGTCTTGGGCTTACACATTCATACTCTTTCACACATTGCACCATTCTTTCTGATAGGATGATACCTATTCCCTGGCATGCCCGCTCGAGCTTGTCTACACCAGACCAGTATGCGGTATACATGCCATGTGTAGTGACATCCTTCCCCTTCCGTTTCGTCTCATTTACACATAACAAATCTATTCCTCTATCATACATCACCTCGCATACTTCATCCATTTTATCATTCATTGCTCCACATACATTCAACGTAGCCAGACGGGCCTCTGCAATCCACTTTTCGCTCCTCCGGGAGACAGAACGTGACTGGTGGCGAGCCTCGTCGCCGGTTTTCCTCCCGGAGATTCTTCGCACCCCTGCCCCATTAAAGGGGCGCCGGGAACTCGGGGCCATTTCTTTAATTTGATTCCTCATGGTGCGAATGGGGTGGTATATTTAACGCCGCTACCACGGCGAGGAGCCGAGTCTGTGCTATCGGCTTGTCGCTCATTTAGCACTACCCGGAGGACACGTGTAGGGTGGGTCTAGGATTAGGTGGTCAAAGCCTACGGACGCGAGCGACTTATCCCCCAATTATATCATATAATTTTTGATTAATTTTTGTACGTACGTGGTAGAGACATGCAGCAGTTATATTATAGTTGTAGTACGAATAGGTCGGCTTGACCGGGGAAGGACCACGTTCTTACAGAATACCAGCGTATAATAGCTGCTTAATGCTGCTATGTTACGTATGGTGAGTCTACAGAACAGGAGACCATTTTTACTGGAAACGAGACGAGACATTGCATCTTATCCTCAGGGATGCATTCTGATACCTAATTCAGGTGGATGTAAATTTATATAGGTCACAACATCCACTTACCGTAGTTGGTATGTGTGCTCATTTATCACTCATATTCTAAATAAAAAGTAAAAACTGTAGTAGAAATTGGAGCAGTCCGTGCGAGTAGTCTACGCGGTCGTTTAACTCTAATTTCTACTGAGATAATTATCTCAAGGATAATCCTCGTAAGCCACCCCTTTTGTTTATAGTATACCCTAGTGCGGGTGATAAACGTATTACACTTGTTAAACGTAACCCCCCGGGAACAGAAACAGTGACCAATTACAAGCGGTAAATATTTGACGTCGCTCGTGACACGAGTCTTGCCCAAATTGAAGTATAGAAAATCACACCGTAATAATCCGCGGTACCCACTGGTGGTGATGCCGTGCTAGCTCAGACGGTTAGCGCTCGCTGTAAATTTCACAGTGCGCGAGCAAACCGGGTTCGATCCCCGCCGGCACCAATCAAATTGTTATTTGTAATTTTAAGTGCTGATTTACCACGTGTTTGGCGGTAAAGGAAAACATCGTGAAGAAACCTGCATTTCTGAGAAACAGAAAAAAATATTTCGAAGACATGCTAAGTTCGTCTTTCAATATCGGCCTATTCCTATCCCCTAAAACCGTCTCAGAAATAAGCGGAGGGCTGTGCCCAGGAGTGGGACCTATATAGGCTGTTACTTGTAACTTTAATTTAACTTACTGGTAGTAGGTACACTTTTTTATATAAGAGGCAGGAAACAAGCATGCTTATCCGATGGTAAGTGACTGCCCAAATTACTCGACTCCAAAGTGGCAGTTAATCCTTCATGGGGCAATGTATACGATTTTACAACAAAGTCCCAGAAACTATGCAGGCCCTATCTATCAAAAAGTTTAAAATTTCTATTAAGTAAAATTGCTTAATAAGGTTAATAAGCTGGTAAAAAGTATATGACCGATTATAACCTCTGGGAATGAGGTGATCGTTACCATACTGTTTCTAAATATTTTCATACCCTATTATTTAAAATATTAAATTATAAATAAATGTTCTATACATGGTAGAACCATGCTGCAGTTATGTAGTAGCATAGTTGTAGCAAGAATGTTTCGGCTCTACCGGGGAAGGACCACGCTCTCATAGAATACCAGCGTAAAATAGTAGCTTAATGCTGCTGTGTTTTGTATGGTGGTATAGAGAGCCGGAACATTTTTTACTGGAAACGGCATTACATCTTAGTTCCCACGGGTGACAACACATCTGCATTTCGATTTGTAATCGAGGATAGATGTAGATGTCTATGTGCCACAGCAACCACTTACCATCAGGTAGATTGTGTGCCAGTTTGTCACCCTATCCTATAAAAAAATTGTAAATTAATGTTTAAAAAAAGTCCCGCTGTGTTTCTGGCTGGATTTTTCCAGGACAGAGTTTTTTTTCGTGGTCAAGCTTAAATAACTTTCAATTAAGTATTCTTGTAATCTATGTATAATAAATAAAATGGTTTCTCGTTGTTAATACTTTTCGTCTGTCTGTCTGTCCACTTGGTCTGTCTGTCCGTCTGATCGTTCCGGCTGAGCTCCGAAGCGGCTGGACCGAATCTGAATATAAATAACAACAGTGAATACTTTGATTAATTAAGGCGACACCGTGAAAAAATGCACCTCCTTTCATCGAATAGTATAGGACTATGACACCACTAACGAAAGTGGAATTTTGACATAGGTAAATTCATGTCTTTATCTTGAATTTGATTGTTCAAAAACACGATTGTTTAATTTTGACTCGATCATAATATTTGCGAAAACACCTCTAAAAAATCACTATATGTAGTTGAAATTACAACGAAATTACTTAATCTGTATGCTTGGGAATCACTCAAATATATTCATAACATCAATATTCATAATTTACTTGTTCATTATTTTGATTACTTCAATCAATAATTTAAAAAAATATATTTTAAGAATCTGACAATTTCTAAGCGCTTTTAATCGTCGCGGGCGCTACGCAATTTTAAACCTTATGACGGCGTTTTTTTTCAAGTTTTTATAGAAATTATGTATTCACTCGGATTAGTACGGCGATAGCCTTTCGATGTGTCGTCTTAAATATATATTCCTCCCGTACAAAACGCCAACTTCATATTTAAGGACCTATTATAAGAAATCATTATCCCATGGAATCCAATCGTCAACAAGGAACAACTAGTAAAGAATAAAAATTATTTTATTCTTGTCATGAGCAACTGCAACGGCTGGGAAATTGCAGGTGTGATACAATGAGGGCTAATAAACTTTCGCTCACCAGATGTCGCTAGTTTTTTTTATAGGATAGTGTGGTGAACGAGCACACAGTCCACCTGATGGTAAGTTTTAGCGGTTGAGAGCGTGGTCCTTCCCCGGTCGAGCCGACCCATTCGTGTTACAACTATACTGCTAATATAACTGCAGCATGGCTCTACCACGTATAGAAGTATACCAGTATATTTGGTACTGAGGTTGCGTTTTATACACGTAAATACTGTCGACTTCTAGTGTGTAATTACAAATAAAAATGTGGAGGTGGTTTTTCAAATAATATTTTCCTTTCCTATTTATAAATCTTAATTGCATGAATAAATTTTGACCTTTTGACAATTTTACTGGAAACGAGGCTTTCCTTCTTAGTACTCAGGGGTGACAACGCACGTACTTAGACTTGATTAAGACCTTGATTTACAACCACACCGACACAGTGCCACATGCCAGACATGGGCCACAGTAGATTTTGTACACGTTATTGCCCTTATTTATCATTAAAAAATAGTATATAATGTAGATGGTAACTTTGTAAGTTACCATCTACATTATATACTATTTTTTACCATATCTTTCTATACATGCAGTCTGTGGGTGAGATGTGTTGGTGTAATGCGCTGAGAATTGTATTGGAAATATGTGCATTAGAAATACCTAAGACTAAACTACTTCTGATGGTCTTGTATTGGCCTAATAAAACTAGGATGTCTGAAATGTTTTGTAAAACACTAACGAAGCTACTGCAACACGTTACTAAAAAAGACAAATGTAAAAATATTATTATTGGAGGTGATTTTAATGTCAAAATTTTAGCATCAAATAACTTAAGTTTTAATCTTTTAACACTCATGAAAAGTTTTAATTTCCTTCAGTATGTAAAAGAACCAACCAGAGTTACCGAAACCTCTACTACGTGTATAGACTTAATATTTAGTAATATGCAAAATACTTACAATACTTTGACAATTAAAACAAAAGATTATGGATTTTCAGTTCATAAGGGAGTTATTGTCAGTATTAATAATGTACAAACTGAAAATACAAAAAATTGGTCCATGAAAAAGAGAATTTTTAATTCAATAAATATTGAAACATTTAAAACTGAACTTAAGAAAACTGATTGGAAAGATATATTTTCGGAGAGTAAAAACATAAACACTAACTTTAATTTATTCCTTGAAAATATTCAATCCATTCTAGATAACAATATACCTAAAAAACGAATACTATTGAAGAATAAAAAACATAACACTTGGCTTACCAACGGTTTAAAAATATCTTGTAAAAATAAACGCTTAGTCTAAAAATATTTGTATCACAAACTAACAATAACATCTTAAAAAGTCATTACAAACAATACGAAAAAATATTGAAGAAAACAGTAGCCACTGCAAAAAAAATCGAATATAAAAATAGAGTAAAAAATTCAAAAAATGTAATCATAACAATGTGGCAAATAGTGAAGAAGCGTACAAATAAAACAAAAAGAAACCTAAAAATAATTTAAAATTTAAAATAAATAATGTGCTTCATTTAAAATAAATAAATAATGTGCTCTTCACCTCAATGGGGGTTCCCGCGAACAATTCTCGCTCACAAGCTCAGTCTGCCGCCACTACTATCAATAACTTTATATTTATCGAGCCAACTAACCCAATAGAAGCATTTAATATCATAAAAAAAACCTAAAAAATAAAAGAAGCTATGGATTTGATGAAATACCACCAACCTTAATAAAGACTTGTGCCGATGAACTTGCCTCACCACTTTCCCTTCTTATTAACCAATCACTGTCGCAAGGAATTGTCCCAGACTTAATAAAAATAGCAATAGTCAAACCGCTACACAAAAAAGACGACCCCGAAAATTGCAATAATTATCGTCCAATAGCACTTCTTTCAACATTTTCCAAAATATTTGAATTGAGACATGTATAACAGACTCTATACCTTTTGTGAAAAATATAATATATTAAATGACGACAATATGGCTTTCGAAAGGGTCGCTCTACAGCACTCGCAGTATATAAATACATAAGGGAAGTATTAAAGATAATTGACAAAAAACAACACGCTATTGGTATATTCTTAGATATGAGCAAGGCATACGATAGGGTTGCTCACTCGATCCTATTAAATAAACTTTATAATGTGGGTGTGAGAGGTCTGGCCTACGAATGGTTTGTATCTTACCTTAATCAACGCGTCCAGTATGTAGATATAGGCTACAGAGACCCACAAACCAGGATTGTTGAAACTGTAAGGCCTAAAAAATGTTTCTTAAAATACTCAATACCCCAGGGTAGCGTGCTGGGCTGTTTGCTGTTTTTAATATATGTGAATGACCTTCCGAATATATGTAATATCCCCTGTGTTCTTTTTGCTGATGATATTTCATTAATTCTTCCCTGTCCCAATAGCACGGATCTACACCATCTCCTAACCTCTAATTTAAATGTAATAAATTGCTGGCTCCAAGATCACAACCTCGAGATTAATTTCAAAAAGACTAAACTTTTGCAATTTAGACCATAAAAAAACGCCCCTTACATATCAACTACCAATACCTAAATATTCCCATAGAATCTGTTAACTCTCACTGTCTCCTGGGTATAAATATAGATGCACATTTAAATTGGAAGGAACACATTAATAAAATTGTCAAAAAGTTGTATAGTTTTACATACGCTCTTATAGAACTTAAAAAAACCACCGACTTAAAAACAGCAACCCGTGCCTACTACGCGTACGCAGACGCCTGGATACGCTACGTTGTGGTACTTTGGGGTAACAGCACAGACGCTAACAAATTATTTCTAATTCAGAAAAAATGTATTCGCATACTTGCAAATATCGACTCCATAACAAGTTGTAGAAATTACTTTATCAATTATATTATCCTGACATTAACATCTCTATATATATTATCCGAAATATGCTCACTAGTTAGAAATAATATCGACCGGTTCCCTCAAGATTTTCGCCCTAAAAATTTAGGACCAAAAATAAAATTATCCACAGTTACATCAAAATTACAAATCGTAAACACCGCTCCCTATGCCATGTCTGTATATAACAAAATTCCAGAACAAATCATAAGCATTAAAAGCATTAAAATTTTTTAAAAAGAAGTTAATACATATTTAACGAAAAAATGTTATTACTCGTTGCAGGAGTTATTTAGTGATTGAGTAGGAAATAGGAAATTGAAACAAATAAATAATATTATATGATCCAATTTATATTTAAGTTTATTGTAAATATTCATTAAATGATAATTTTATAATACTATAATGTGAATGTAATAATAATATTAATAATTGCCTATATTTGCAGTGCCCTTGCAGGGTTCTTGTTTTGAACATTTTTTTTTAAATATAAGACCAAATGTACAACAAGAATAGCAAATAAATTGAATTGAATTGAATTAATGGGGTTGCCTGGGTGTTGTAGCGCTTCATGTTTGCGGAGACTCAAGTTGATAGGTTTGAAGCCATAATGAACGAAAGATATGCCTCCATGCTGAGTCCCATGCGATCTAGCACCAACATCATCCTGAGTGTTCTAGCGGACAGCAAAATTGATTTGAAACTACAATGAAAGTATTATGATTCCTAATTAAACAATAAAACTTCCAAATTGAAAACTATATTTCTCTAATTATTTCTGCAGCAGCAACACGCTGGGTACCAACTAGTTTGCTAAAAAATCTAGAGCACCAGAAAGTTAAAACCCATTAATTAATTAAAAATTGGTGGTTGTCATACAATGCATATCAAACATTTTGTGTTAAAATAAATTTATTAACACATCTTAATACTTGAAGCGGCGCAGTGAAAAGAATCAAAACCGGAAGTGCGCCATATTGAAGTAGATGATTTGCCCTTCACTTACCGATTTATAACTAAAGTACCTAGACGACTGAGCTTGGCGGGAAAAAAAATATAATTATCTCCGGCGTATGAAAAAAAAAAACAAATAATTTTTCTCCGAGTAAAATGTATGGAGCTTGTATCTGAAATAAAATTATTATTATTATTTAAACCTATTTAGTTAAATTTAGAATTATCTTAATACGAAATTTTGTCTAAATCGTCGGAGCCACTTCCAAGAATACAATTCCATATACTATCTACACATCGTGTTTCGTATGGTGATTGTAGAGAAATACGGGAACATTTACTACTACCCTCATTTAAAAATAGCGTTGAAGAAACAGCTTTATACTGCTACTTTACGCTGGTATTTGGTGAATACGATGTATATAATATGGCGTCGATCTTCAATCTTCCTATCCGTGCTGCAAACATAATACAGTAGCAGCGTAGCTTACTTAAACAGTTGCTTATTGCAGTTGATAAAGAAAACGTAATAGTTCCCAATTAGCGTTGCGTTCGCGGGCACTCAAAATGACACGCCATTTTTTTTATTCACTTTCGAATGAAGTAAACTGAACTTTTTCAACTCCGTCAAAAATGTCATCATTCGCTATCAAACCTGTCATTCAGCGACGACCACTCTAAAATCGAATTAGTACGATCTAATGGCTTACAATGCGGAACTCTGTCATCTGGCCGCAACGTTGTAGGTTCGATGCCGCGCGACGGAAATGACGTCCGACGTTAAGTGGCACTCGAGACACGCGGTTGAGGGGGAGTTTTATATTTAAATTATTTTTGATTTCTGCGAGAGTAAATGCAAGTACCTAAATTATATTTTTTGTAGTGCAAATTTATCAAAATCGATCTAAATTCTGATCTTTTTTTTCCTTTTTTTAATGGACTCGTACGGTTGTATTTTTGCCAGTGTCAAGTAATAAGAAATAATCTTTTAAAATAATTTGTTTAAAAACTTCTTAATAATAATACGTTGAAGCGTCATATTGCGAAGTTTTTGGGAGATTTTGAGCTTGAGCCAGCAGACAGCTTCAGGAGTCGATTACGACAGTATCTCAAGACGTCTAAGCAGTCACATCATTTTGAGGTTCACATCACCAGAGCACTTGTTTCTTCGTTTAGATTAATAGTTCCCATGCGCAGACATTTAATACACAAAATCGCACTACTTTACATTTATCAAAATCCACTTTAAGCGATTATTTATACTTACAATAAAACAAGAGCAGCAATCCGCCGGTGGTCAAGTTCCCGCCAAAACTCTAAATACACTACGTTCTAACACTTACGTACCCGATTACTGTATGCACTGTATGAAATTTCATATACTTCCTCTATATAAACGAAGAAAAATAGCCGATATGTGTTTTTTTGTATATTTTTAAGACACAGTTGACTACCCAAAGTTGCTTTATAAAATCACGCGCCATCGGTGACACTAAGAAATAATATAATCTTCTACACGTCCCTCTAAATAAGACTATCTATCGACAAAATTCATTATTAATAAGTGCAAGTGTTTTAATACCATGGCACAACAATTAGACATAGATTTATTTAACACCAGTGTTCGTAAACTAAATGTGGTAATATGTTAATACGTGGTAGAGACACGCTGCAGCTATATTATGGTTATGGACCACGCTTTCACAGAATGTCAGCGTGAAATAGCAGCTTAATGCTTCTGCATTTCGTATGATGAGTGTAGAGAACCGGATATCCTTTTTTACTGAAAACGAGGCATGCCATCTTAGTCCTCAGGGGAGACAACGCACCTGCATTTTGATTCTTATTCGAGGATGAATGTAGACGTCTATGAGCCACAACAACCACTTGCCATCAGGTGGACTGTGTGCTCTTTGTTACCCTTCTTCTATTAGAAAAACGCTTTCTCATAATTTCTCTAACTAAATTCCTATAATGTGCGTATGTTTATTATTGTTATTATTATTTTACATCAACTTGTCATATGTTTACTGTTTTAATTATATTTGTGAAACCTTGTAATTGGCCGTCTTCCTCAAGCTATTTTTCATATAAATGATGTTTTTAGCTGTAACTTTTCTAATATGATAAAATACATAAATAAATACTTAGTTAAAACTGGCTTTAGAGAAATCTTTAGTCCATTACTGGGTTTTGACGACAAATTGACTGCCGACGGCCTGCTGGTCCTGTATTATCGCCTTCCGCTCAGAGCCGTTAGAGCCAAAGTGCCAACTCTAAATCTCCCCAACCTTCTCTTTCGCAGTATCTTAAAAAGTATAAAATTGCCGTCTTACATGTGGTCGTGATAGTACCGTGCTGGAGCTATATTATAGTTGTGGTACGAATGGGTCGGCTCGACCGGGGAAGGACCACGCTCTCACAATGTACGAGCGTAAAATAGCAGCTCACCTAATGCTGATGTGTTTCATATGGTAAGCGTAGAGAACCGGAGACCATTTTTACTAGAAACGAGGCATTCCATCTTAGTTCTCAAGGGTGACAACGAATCTGCACTTTTATTATTCATCGGGGATTTATGTAGATGTCTATAGGCTACAGCATCCACTTACCATCAGGTGGACTGTGTGCTCTGTGTGACGATTTGTATAAAACAATGTACTTAATGTATTTTTATACTTATGTGAGCATGCATGTGCGTGTGTGTGTGAAGATTAAATCTACTCTGAAGTGAAGATTAAATCTATTAAGCATCCTTAAATGTATTACAGCTGTCAAAATCAAAGAAAAATATAAAAAATATCCTTATGGTCTTTTTCATCATTGCACAATACTACCAGTACACGACAAAGTGAAATACCAACTACTGTTTGAAAATTATAGCAAGGAAGAAATAAAGATTAGCCATATCTATACAAAGCTCACTCGACAAGCCCTTAATCCATATATGACTATACCAAAGTATAAAAATATGTATGAAAAATTTAGGTTACAATATCAAGTTCCTGCTCTTTTGAACCAAATTTCAAAAGCAATAAACATTTTTTTATTGGTACTAACTATAAAAAATATTAAATATAATCTTAAACGGTATTTTATAGACAAATTGTTAACGACACCTACTAACAATGTATACTAAATATAAAACTATATCTACTAACACATATAATATACACAAATACAAATCTACTATAAATATATACACAGATACGCACAATCGTAACATTATTATCTCAATTGCTAAGTTTATTTATCATACTTACTAACTATGCTTTGCTTTGGTACACATCTAGTTCATAAAAAAACATTTGCTATTTTGTCACACCATGTACGTCATTACGTAAGTTGTCGCCACGCGAACCGATTGAACATGGTCGAAGTTACGAATCGGAGGTACATGGAAAAAGTGTATTTGTACTGTCGGATTTTATTTAATAATTAAATAAATGTTATTCCGAAATTTCAATGCTACAGTGGTTGCAATAATTAAATCAAAAAAAAATTATTCAGTAACGACTATTTTTTTTCATCAAATTTTACTGGCGTCGATCAATTTTTCGCAAATGCCGCCGTCTCCTAAAATCTGCCATATAGGTACAAAGAAATAAAACTGAAGTGGCTGTTTGTAATGTCAAAATAATAAATAACAGCTTTTTATTAAATGCGTATGAACGTATATCCTTCACTTCTAGCTACAATTTACAACCGTTTGGAAAATTTTGGGCACATAAGAATAATTTTTACCAAGTAAGAAAAACTTGTTAAAACTAGGTTTTTACGAGAGGAAAAATAAACAATGTCCACGATTGCAGCTACAAGTGGTATACCATTTTGGAATCTTTACTAAATGCGCCAACTATTTGCCAAACTCGCGTAATACAATTTTTTTTCAATACATTCAGTTATATATATGCAATTTTTAATTAATTTTTTTTACAAAAATAAGTCCTATTTTTAAGCAAGCTTTTGATTTTCAAATTTCGATACCAGTTTGGAGAAGCATTATTCAGTGTTTCATAAGAAAAAAAATAGTTGGAAAAAGTAAAGATTTGTGGCAACAGAAGTGACAAAAGACTATCACAGAATGTGAAATTTTTCCGTTTTTTTTAATTTTTCTGACAACCAGCATGACTTGCCTTTTCACTCGGTTCCGGGTTGACGTCGAGTTTTGGGACAACCTGTATACGGACTTATAACAAAAAAACCTTTTTTAATTTTTTTTCTGCCTGTCTATTTGTTCGGCTAATCTCCGAAATGGCTGGACCGATTTGAACGGGATTTTCATTGACAGATAGCTGATGTTATAAGGAGTAACTTAGGCTACCTTTATTTTAGAAATAGAATTAGGGTTCCGTACAAAATAATTAAAACCCATGAAATCCAACCGTAATAAATTCCACGCGGACATAGTCGGGGGGAACAGCTTGTTTTTTATATTATTTAATACCTGCTTTAAAGTATTTTAATATGCATTTAAAAGAATTTTATTTTAATTTCAAAGTTCCCACTCACTTGGTCAGCAAATATTGAAATACTAACACAATAAATGTTACATAAAATTATTTTTATTTATGTAATAAAGCAATTATTTAGAATTCTTAACCAAACATCAAAATCCCGTTACCATACTTAACATAGATATTAGAAAATAATCAAAACCCGAACCGCAATCCATAAATCCAAATGAAATGTCAACGTATCCGCCGGCCCACTCAGCACTCGTAATAAACAATTTACACGACAATACTACCCCAAACCCACCCCTCCTAATAAGCGATTTCCCAACACCAATTTTTCACGACCCACACCGTAATATTAAATCCATGAGAAACGATACGAACTGAGAGATCAAGGTAAATCAGACTTTCCCATGTTATTTGCCGTAAATTCCAGAATAACAAGACCTCTAGTTACTTACAAATGGCATCAAATCGTATGTCAGATATAATTGGGAGGTTACTAAAACCCCGCAACAGATTATAGGATTGGGAAAGGGATGCACATATAAACAAACATGTGTTCGAAAAGGACGGTTAATCTGCGATTAAGGGTTTAGGGGTCTACGCTTGTCGGATGTCGCGCGCACTAATGACTTCTTGTCTTGACAGATGTCAATTTGACATTAGGAAATGGCGGGATTTGTCGTACGTAATGCTGTATTTTGATTTATTATGAAGTGAGTTTTTAACACCTAAAATCGAGCAATTTTCCATAAATTATTGACAAGTACCATCTAGAATTCTGTTGTGAGTATGCTACTAAACATAGATCTTCCTAAAATTTTGCAAATTGCCAAGAAAAACTCTAGAGGAGAGATTTTTTCAACACTCATCACGCTGGTTAGGCAAGCTGGTAAACGCAGAGCTGGTACCCTCGTGCTAGTAATGCTGCTGCTGTCATCATGGCTTAACGTTTTCTTCCACCATTGTATTGAAAATATATTTACAAAATTCCAGGACACATACAAGTGAAGTTAAATAAAAGCTTTTAAAAATGACCTGAGAAAAAATATATCTGCGGAATTTCTTTCTTCCTTTCTTAACTGGTCGGAGAAATCGAGTTTTAAAACGATAGTCGATTTTTAAAATTTTATTTTTAAATCAAAATGAAATGAGAATGATTTATTTTAAAGCAAAATATTTTCAAATTTGCAAAACAACGCAAAATATTTTGATTAAATTAATTTGAGGTCTAAATAAAAAAAAAAATTATATACATAGTAATATAAACCTTATTCTTTGAAAGAATTGTTCAATTTATCTTAAACTTGAATGAAAATGACTTTTAAGGACGCTCACACGTAGAGTACCATAGAAGTAATTTTAAAATGAAAATATTTTAGTTTTCACTTTACGTGCACTATCTTAAGATTGATTTTCGCTTACAAAATCGTTAAAGTAGCAGAATGTGTCTAATCTATACATTATCTAGAGAGGTGTCGATTAGATGGGATGCTGTGTTGATAAAGCGCGGGCACTGAGAGGGTAGGGGTACTTCTGGATGGGCAATTACGATATTAAACCAGATTTGTGATAGGACAGACCCGGGCTGATAGAACTATCTAATGCACTTGAGAATTCTGGCTATACTTAGCTGATACAGATATCTTTCATTTGTTAGAGTTGCAATTTATATTTAAATAATTTTTAATTTCATGACGTCATCGGACTTCAAACTTCCATATCTAAGAGCAAGGCAAGTTAGCAAAAGTGATTCGCACATTTCAGTTTTCAACTGTTGAAATTTTATTTATAAAAACTCATGAAGAAGTTATTCCCAAATCCAAATTTTAAAATATCTACACTTTTCAAGATGTCTAGAGTCAGATGCTATAGTTTTTAGAACGAATATGTGTGAGTTTGTTACGTACCTATGTAGTGTAGCTCCACATACTCGTATATCGAAAACGAATGATTAACGTCAGGCTGGTTTCATTCGACGCAAAATTTTTCTTTTTTCATACAAAATTTTTCTTTCTATTTTTCATAGTAAATTGTTTCTGTTTTTTTGTTTTTCATACAAAATTGAAGGGACAAACAAACTGAGCCCACTAGATGATTATAAACTAACTATATAAAAGGAACTATATTTTGAAATCATGTGTAGTCCATAGTCCATAGCCTTGAACGAATTATTCGTTCAAATCCATAGCATTTGGGCAATGCGGTGGACACTTTATTGCCCTACAACCCTCTCAGAAACAAGAAGAGGCCAGCCCAGATGTGGGACGTGTGTAGGCTGTAACTTTATTTTTCTTTGTCTTTACACACACTATAAAAAAACCAAATGTAATATAATATTTACAATTACGTCAAAATGGCTGCAATCAAACAAAAACATTTTTGATTTACAGTTAAAAATTATAAACCAACGGTCCTTAAACAATTGCCACTTGTACTACTAAATAGGGGAACAATTTGTATTGAGCGAAATATTTTCGGTTTATTGTATCGCGTCCAAATAATAGCATTGTTGGGCCAACACTAAGGTTGGTACACCTGGACTGCTTATGTGATTGTACCCTTAACACTCATTGTTTTACGAATTTAATATGTGTTATGTAGTTTAGAATTAAGAAAGAACGAAACACGTAATAGTAAAGATCATTGCCGTACACAAAAATATACGAGTATTAATTAATAACAAAAATACGTAATGATTACTTAAATTTACACCAATATTGAACATTGAATAAAACTAATTTTACGTATTTTATAGCGTTTAATTTATTAAAGATGTCAAAAATTACTTAGCTCGCCCTCTCTCATTGCGTCCCCGTCACCACTAATCCCAGTACCACTACACTAGGAAAAACATACCACCGTATATTACATCACATACGACTAGTGTTCCGCTCTTCCAACTAGGGACTAACTACTTTTCTGAATAGAACACTTATAAATGTCTTATAAAAATGAATTTTTTAAATGTTAAATTCGTTAGCAGCCAAGGCCAGAAAAAACTAAATTAAAAAATACACACAATTTTTTTCAAACTTCACATTTGGCCGGAATTGGATTCGTAAGTACTCAAAATAGACAAAATCGAACATCGTGTGGATATTAAAGATTTCTGCATGAAAATTTCAAAAAAGAGTTGAAAAATGAAGACACTTGCTGCAGGCGGCAAACAAAAGTCGCTATGCAAGAAAACAATAAAAAAATCAAAGAAATTGTTAAGGTCGATCGACGGGTGACCATCCGTTTCTGCTGAGCTGAGAATCTCAAGTTTTCGTTTGGGATAATTCAGTTTATTTTAACTCATACCTTGAAATTCAAAAAGATGGTTGCGTTCTGCGTTCCTCAAATGTGTACAGATGCCCAAAAGAAAGCAATAGTCGACATTTTAAAGCTAAATTTAGTAGTAATAATTGAAGAAGATCCAGATTATTTTGGGCTCGTTTTGTAACCGTAGATGAAACGTAACTACACCATTTTGACCCAGAGACGGAAAACCCAAGCAAGGTGTGGAGAAGACCGTCTTCCCCGCCAGCCAAGAGATTCAAGGTGTCTGTATCCGCTGGAAAAATAATGGCTTCTGTCTTCTGGGATGCGGAAGTTATAATAATGATCGACTGTTTAAGTAAAGGAGAGACAATAACCGGAGATTATTACACATCATTAATCAAAAAACTCCGCGAAGAATTAAACGTTGAGGAAAATTGCGTGCTGGAGTGCTTTTTCATCATGATGTCCCTGCCCGTCGATCTGATGTTGTAAGCGCCGGGTTTTATTAGATGCAGCACCCACCATATTGGACCACTCCGGACCTAGCTCCGAGTGATTCACACGTCCCAGTGGCGAAGAGGTGATGTGTGCTGTAGAGACCTTTTTTTGAGTCCCAAGGTCAAGCCTTTTTTCCAAGGGAATTAACCAAATTGCAAAACGCTTTTCAAGGTTTATTAGTTCTCCGTCGTAACGTAATCGTTTTTTAAGACGATTACCTTAAAAATAAATACAATTTACATATACTTATCCTAGAGTTTCATTGAATCTCCAAAAACCTAGCTTAACCTATAGATCAGCCTAGTTTTACGCGGATCTTGGATAATTAACTTTAACATCTTTAATATAATGGATTTCCGCAAAGTAGCGGCTGATTCTATTACTTGTGTTTAAGTAAAGGAAAGTAGTAATAGTAAAATTAAGCGTAATAAAATCCGTAAAATTGGTTCTATTCAAAAATACGTAAATTTAATAAATATGGCTTGGTACCACGTACGTCCATGGCAGGTCAAAAAATTAGTTGTGGCAAAAAGCAAGTTATGTAACATTATTTAATCTGTGCCACAACACTGATTTTCAGTAATAACTAAAAAACCCTTGGAAAATATAGCTCCGAGAGTAATTTATGTAGTTTTTACGATTAAAAAAGATATCAAACATTAATTAATAGAATCAAGCGTTACTTTGCGGAAATCCATTATATTAAAGTGAGTATTAATTACGTCGCCCACATCCGCCCAATGAAATAAAATGATGTGTCTTACTTACTTTGAAAAGCACCACCCGCCCTCCCTCAACTGCGTGCATTAATTCCGTCACCTCTAATCCCAGATCCACTACTCCACACTACACTACCGCTTAGCGGTCAGCCACCGCAGGGTCTACTTCCCCTGACGATGCCTCGTGTAGAGACGAAACGCGTGTCGTATTATCGTCCATGGTGTGTCTTTCCTAATCACCACTAGGTGTTGGAAGTGGTGGTGCTGCGATTAGTGTTAACGGGATTAGTGCACGCTAGTGAGGGAGGGCGGGAGGTTCCCTTCAAAATAGGTAAGACACATCATTTTATTTTATTCAGCGGACGTGGTGAAGTAATTCTTACCAAATTTAAATCAAACATTTTTTACTCCCAGAATTGTATTCACCAAACCAGGGATGTAAATTATATTTTATTTATATGATTTGCATTAGAGCTGTGAAAAAACATGATAGCATATGAGCTGAGCGCTTGCTACATGTTCTAAAATACATGAACAAACCAACCTTTATTCGTGGTAGAGCTACGCTGCGGTTATATATGGTTGTAGCACGAATAGATCGGCTAGACCGAAGCGTAAATATCAGATCAATGCTGCTGTGTTTCGCATGGTAAGTGTAGAGAACCGGAAAACCCTTTTAGTGGAAACAAGACATTTCATTTTAGTCCTTCGAGATGAAATCTGCCTTTTGATTCCTAATCGAGGATAAATAATGTCTATGGGTCACAGCACTCACTTATCTTCAGGTGGATTGTATGCTCGTTTTTCACCCTTATTCTATAAAATATAAACTACGTCATGCTAAGTTCGATTCATAAACATGTTCTTTCTTTCAACAAGTTATTAGATGTAATATTTCGACAATAACGTTAGAGAGCGTGTGTGCCGCAAATTCGAACCCCAGACGTCACGTTCCACTGCCGCGTCAATGAACAGAAACAATAGGTACCATGAGACGTCCAATTACTCGGCGGTCGCGCGAACATATTTTCCGAGTTCTCAACGCAACCCTAACTCCGCATTGTTTTATGTACCCCATTGCCAACCCTTGGGTTTTTTAATTGTTCCGCTTTTAGGCCGATAATAAAATTATAGTAAAATTTTGAAGAATTTGGCATTCATTGAAAAATATGTGTTTATATTTTCGTGATACCACAAATGGAATAAAGCTGATTTTACCGAGTTTAACTTTTTTAATTCTCGACATTTCGTATTTGTGTATTAATTCTTTTAAAAATTTCATCGCAGGTGGAATTACGGACCGATAGTCTATATTTTGTAGTTTTAGTTTATTTTTTAAATAATTTAAATAAATATTGTATATCTACTTTGTGAAATACTCTAGAGTTGTCAAAATAAACATTTTTACGAAAATTGTCTGAAGATGATATAGAATAAAATGAAATACTCAACTTATATGTATATTTTTAAATACTAAGTATAATTCAATTTATTACAGAAAAAATAACAAACTTTGAGACTTAAACTAGCAAATTTAATTTATATGTGTGTCTAAGGATTCGTCTTTTTTATAGTATAAGGGTGGTAAACGAACACACAGTCCACCTGATGGCAAGTGGTTGCTGTGACCATGGACATCTACATCTATCCTTGATAACAAATCAAATTACAGATGCGTTGTCAACCGTGAAGACTGAAATGAAATGCCTCGTTTTCAGTAAAAAAGGGTCTCCGGTTCTCTACACTCACTAAACGAAACACAGCAGCGTTAATCTACTATTTCACGCTGGTATTCTGTGAGAGCGTGGTCCTTTCCCGGTCGAGCCGACCCATTCGTGCTACGTATGCTCGTTTGTCACCCTTATCCTAAAAAAAAACTCCACAATGTCAAACTTTGTGGCTGGAGCTATAGAGTCGATATGTTTCAATCATGAATGATTCGTTCGTTTGAGCTGGTACACTTAAAAGTAACCTTTTTAACTCGTGATTGGTGTGAATTGTGAATGAGTCGAAAACCGACCGAATCTCAAATGATCTGAATGAATTGTTTTTAGTATAGGGTACTGGAGCCCTAAATGAACCATTTGAATGATCGATCCAAATGTACCGCCACACGTGACGAAATGTGCTAGAATGATTCGTTCACGAGAAATGAATGATTGGATAATGTCGTAAACGCGATTACTGATGTTGACGTCCCAGGTTCGAACCCGAGGTCGGGTTAAAATCACTTATTGGGTTGTCCTGCCAAGAAATTCTCAGAAGCAGCGCAGAGGCAGGAAGGTGGCGGTGTTTCACACCGTACATCGAAAATATTGAGCTGTAGGTCCTGCGCCTGATCTCTCTCCGGTCGTGTAGAATTGCTGTCCCATCGGACTGTGTGAGTTAAGGACTAGAGAGTGCCTGCGGATACACTTGAGCAATATAATCCTTTCTTGCGCGGATTATTATTATTATTTATATTTTGTAGTATTCTCGTATGGGTGGGAGTTGTGAATATACACAAATACTGGCGATATGACCCGGCTTCACACGGGTTATTTCTAGATCTCGAGAACAGCGTCACCTACCGGGTTTACCAATTATAAGTCCTGCGTCTCCGTAGAGACTGACCGCCGTGCCGTGACCGAAATTCAGTCCGGAAGACGTTAGACCTCTCGGTAGAAAATAGTATATTCTCCTCCTCTTCGGCCTAGACTCTAACTAGGCTCAAATTTTGACATTGTTAAGTTTTAGTTCGAAACTCGAGATAGTCTCTGAAGACTCGCCATAGTCCTCAAAGGCGACAACACTATAGACTACACACACATAGTCCTCACAGGTGACAAGAACATAGACTACACACATATAGTCCTCAAAGGTGACAACACCATAGGCTACACACACATAGTCCTCACAGATGACAACACCATAGACTACACACACATAGACCTCACAGGTGACAACACCATAGACTACACACACATAGTCCTCAAAGGTGACAACACCGTAGACGACTACACACACATAGTCCTCACAGCTGACAACACCATAGACTACACACACATAGTCCTCACAGATGACAAGACCATAGACTACACACACATAGTACTCAAAGGTGACAACACCATAGACTACATACACATAGTCCTCACAGGTGACAACACCATAGACTACACACACATAGTCCTCACAGATGACAACACCATAGACTACACACACATAGTTCTCAAAGATGACAACACCATAGACTACACACACATAGTCCTTACAGGTGACAAGACCATAGACTACACACACATAGTCCTCACAGGTGACAAGACCATAGACTACACACACATAGTCCTCACAGGTGACAAGACCATAGACTACACACACATAGTCCTCAAAGGTGACAACACCATAGACTACACACACATAGTACTCACAGGTGACATGACCATAGACTACACACACAGAGTCCTCACAGGTGGCAAGACCATAGACTACACACACATAGTCCTCACAAATGACAACTATATAGACTACCCACACACAGTCCTCACAGGTGACAAGTATATAGACTACACTCACATAGTCCTCACAGGTGACAAGTCTATAGACTACACACACAGTCCTCACAGGTGACAAGTCTATAAACTACACACACATAGTCCTCACAAGTGACAAGTCTATAGACTACACACACACATAGTCCTCAAAGGTGACAACACCATAGGCTACACACACATAGTCCTCACAGATGACAACACCATAGACTACACACACATAGTACTCACAGGTGATAACACCGTAGACTACACACACATAGTCCTCAAAAGTAACAACACCGTAGACTACACACACATAGTCCTCAAAGGTGAGAAGACCATAGACTACACACACATAGTCATCACAGGTGACAAGACCATAGACTACACACACATAGTCCTCAAAGGTGACAACACCATAGACTACACACACATAGTCCTCACAGGTGACAACACCATAGACTACACACACATAGTCCTCACAGGTGACAAGTATATAGACTACACTCACATAGTCCTCACAGTTGACAAGTCTATATCTAACCATTTACCATCAGGTAAGTTCGTTTGTCACTTAGGTTTTAAAAAAAAACTAGCGCCACCTACCGGCTCCAATTGTGAATCTAAGCCATTCTCGAATCACACACAAAATTTAAACATAATCGATTTAAACTTTTAGAAGGAGTTGAGTTACATACACACGGACAGAAAATTATATACAAATATACATATGATATACATATATATGTATCATATATAGATATACATACATAATACATACATAAACTGCCTCGTTGGTCTAGTGGTTGTAGTAGTGCGACTGCTGATCATTAGGTCCTGGGTTTGAATCCCGGGTCGGGCCAAAAAATCAATTATTGAGATTTTCTGTCAAGAAATTCTCAGTAGCTGCCCGGAGTCAAGAAGTTGGCGGTGTCTCACCCCCGTGCCTCGAAAAACACGTAAAGCCGTTGGTCCTGCGCCTGATCTCTCTCCGGTCGTGTCGGTTTACCGTCTCATCGAATTATGAGATTGAGGGAATAAAGAGTGCACCTGTGCGCATACACTTGGACACTATAATCCCGTCCTGCGCCGATGGCTAGCCTCCGTTGAGGCTGGCCGCCGTGTCCGAAATTCGGTCTGGAGGACATTATTACATACCTAAACACTCACACATGTCACTCAAAGGGGTAGGCAGAGGCTACAGACTTCCATTTGGCACGATCCTGACACACCTCTCTCGCTTCCTCCACATCCATATACCTACGCATACATGCTCGCCGGTTAAGGGTACTCCTAATTGGTCCATTTTCAATATAACGCCAATTTGGTCGATAAACATTCGCTTAGGACGTCCCTTTCCGACTCTTCCATTCAGTTCTGCAACGTAAATTTGCTTTGTCATTCTTTCCTCGTTTGTTCTTTCCACGTGACCAAACCACCGAAGCATTCCTTTCTTAATCCTGGTCACAAAATCATTTTGCAAACCATATTCTTCTTTTATCTCACTTGTATATACACACCTGTGTATATAGATAGGATGTAGCAAATTATACATGACTGTTTTTTATATACATAGATTATTGACCAAAGTTAATTTTCCTTTTATATCCCAATTAATGACACATATTTCATTAATTGGGATATAAAAGGAAAATATATAGTAGTAATAGTTATCATTATCTAATAGTATATATTTTTTATATACATAGATTAAAAGCTAATTTTCCTTTTATATCCCAATTAATGACACATATTTCATTAATTGGGATATAAAAGGAAAATATATAGTAGTAATAGTTATCATTATCTAATAGTATATATTTTTTATATACATAGATTAAAAGCTAATTTTCCTTTTATATCCCAATTAATGACACATATTTCATTAATTGGGATATAAAAGGAAAATATATAGTAGTAATAGTTATCATTATCTAATAGTATATATTTTTTATATACATAGATTAAAAGTTAATTTTCCTTTTATATCCCAATTAATGACACATATTTCATTAATTGGGATATAAAAGGAAAGTATATAGTAGTAATAGTTATCATTATCTAATAGTATATATTTTTTATATACATAGATTAAAAGCTAATTTTCCTTTTATATCCCAATTAATGACACATATTTCATTAATTGGGATATAAAAGGAAAGTATATAGTAGTAATAGTTATCATTATCTAATAGTATATATTTTTTATATACATAGATTAAAAGCTAATTTTCCTTTTATATCCCAATTAATGACACATATTTCATTAATTGGGATATAAAAGGAAAATATATAATAGTAATAGTTATCATTATCTAATCGTGGCTTGAAGAACGCAATAAAATAGAATAGAATACGTTTTTTTTAGAAGAGCTGACAAGCGAGCATACGGCTCACCTGATGGTAAGTGACTACCGCCGCCCATGAACATTCTCAGCACCAGGGGAATTGCAAGTGCGTTGCCGGCCTTTAAGGAAGGAGTAAACTCTTTTCTTGAAAGTCTTTAAGTCATATCGGTCCGGAAATATTGCCGGTGGTAAACTATTCCACAGAGGTAGTACGCGGATGGTAACTCCTAGTGAAACATACAGTGGCGGACCGCCAAGCATCCAGATAGTACAGATTATTACCTAACATTTATTGATTCATTTTTGAATACCTCTGAAAATGTTTCTGTCCGGGGAAGAACCAGTAAGAAACCCAGCAGAGTGATTTTTTTACACCCAACATTTTACAAATGTTTTGTACAATTAGGTAATAATAGAACCATTATGGTAGCGATCACTCCTGTATATATAGACCCGAACCCAAGGAATACAAATATACCTATATAATAAAATAATCCATTAACGTATTCCTTAATCTTATAATAACACTTTCTATAGGTTTACTATTCTTGTTTAATAAAAATTTTAATATAATATTATATATATTATATATATATATATATATATATATATATATATATATATATATATATATGAAATGTGTATTCTTTTTTTTATCACACAAATGCCCTACCCTTGTAATTTTTGTGTAATCCTGTCCATTCACTGGTTGTCTGGAAGAAATTGCTATCAGCAATAAGACCGCCCATTGCATACTTCTTTTGTATATATAATTAGTAATTTTTTTATATATGGTGTGCAATAAAGAATATTAAATAAAAATAAAAAAATAAATACATTGCATCGTAAATGAATTACTAATTCTGTGTGTTTGTGCTCGTTCCTTGTATTTAAAGTACTTAGGAATTATTTAGTTCTTATAAAAGCTATACATTTCTTCACGTGCAAAGATTACCTTCATTTCCATAAATACATAGCGATGTTAGAGTTAATATATTTATTTCTTTAAACTTTCCTCTGAAGGTCTCTAAAGTTTAAGCTTCAAATGCTCGCACGATACTTTTTGCAAAACAAATCTGATTGTAATGTCAGAGGACAGATTTCACAAAAATATGGCAGCGCCAAGGACTTAAAAATGATTATGAATCTCAATAAAACCCAAATATTGGCGTCTATTTCAATATTTGAAAAACGCCTTTCGATACCATTGTAGACAACCGCGTCACACCCAGTCTAATTACAAACTAAAGTGGAATTGAGTGCGACGCAAAGCGGAGAGCCCTCTTCCATGCGACGCCGCGGCTATTCATAAAAAGCAATCCGAATGTCGAATGTTTGCAAACGATTTCTTCACAAAGGCCGCGGAATGGCGAGGGTACAGTCAAACGCACCCTACCAATTTACTTAAAACAACCGCTCCGCGCCTCTTTGTCGTTCAAACCGCCAGTTAACAATACCAAAAACTAACCGACACTCCCTCTCCGCAGGTACAAAATGCAGCCGTTCCAATCGACGACCCGTCCGGAGGGACCTCGGGAGTCTTCCCCCGAGCGCGCCAAGTCCCCGGACACCCCAGCCCCGGTCCTCAACTTCTCGATCGCGCGCCTGATGGAGCCGGATAGAAAGAAATCCGTATCTCCCGAACCTCTGCCACCACCACCGACCGGATTTCTGTCCTACGGGGCTCAACTCTTAGATTCCGCGTTCAAGCAGTACATACCTGCTGCTAGAAGACAGCTTGTGTCCCACTATCCTCTTCTGTATTATGGGCCGGATTTGGTATCACTGACTTACGCGCATCAGCTGCATCTCCCAAGACCACCACCTGTACAGTCACCGGTGCAGCGACCGCCGAGTCCAAGAGCTCCTGCCGCGGATCATGCAGTGTCGTCGACCACTGGGCCAACACCTTCACCTGCTAAGAACAAAAGCTTCGCATGTGGCGATTGTGGTAAAGTCTTCAATGCTCATTACAACTTAACCAGGCACATGCCAGTCCATACAGGGGCCAGACCGTTTGTGTGTAAGATTTGTGGGAAAGGCTTCCGCCAAGCGTCGACATTATGCCGACATAAAATCATTCATACATCAGAAAAGCCGCACAAGTGCCTCACATGCGGCAAGGCGTTCAATCGCTCGTCAACTCTTAACACTCACGCCAGGATCCACGCCGGGTACAAGCCCTTCGTTTGCGAGTTTTGCGGCAAAGGGTTTCACCAAAAAGGCAATTACAAGAACCACAGGCTGACCCACAGCGGCGAGAAAGCCTACAAATGTAACATATGCAACAAGGCTTTCCACCAGATCTACAATCTGACGTTCCACATGCATACTCATAACGAAAGGAAACCGTTCACGTGCAGTATATGCGCTAAGGGGTTCTGCAGGAATTTCGACCTTAAGAAACATACTAGAAAGCTGCATTTAGGTGCTGGTGGATCAAACAACGACTCGTCTCTCGATACTCAAGACGAGTCAACTCAAGAGGCGTCAACGAGTCCTACCGAGGAAACTAGTAGAGCAGCATTTAGACCTTTTTTGGGTACGACATACCCAAGGATCCTTGACCCAGCTCGAATGACTGCTCCCAACACGTTCTTTTCCAAATTATTGTGACCAGGAGTAGGATATTTCAATGGCTTTGGTGAAACCAACGAGTGAATTGAAAAAGGAATTTGACATTTATAGAAAAATATTTAAGTATGGATATTAAAAATATAAGGTAAAACAGATTATATTCAAAACTAAAAATCATTTTATTTTGATCATATCTTAAGTAGATTGGTGTTTGGAATTCGTTAAACCGTCCTATACCTCTTAAGAGCAAATTATATTACAACCTATCTAATATTGGCTCATCATTATTTACAAAAGATGGATTTTCAATGAATAAAAATTAAACAAACAAGGAAAAAACCATCAAATTCTTTATAGGGAGTAGACTAGAACATTTATAAATAACAACACACGCAAATTACAACCATATTATGTCGTCAATAGTCTACCTTGTTTAAAAATGTATATAATTAAAGTTAATCAAATAATAAATAAAAACCTATAAAAAATGTTCTATTAAGCCAATATAGTGCTATGGGATTTAAAAAAAGTCGTTTCACTCTTAAGCTCATAACATAAATGTCAAAGGGGGTTTTGGCGCGAATTTGACTGCTGGCGAATTACTCCTTCTGTATTATCCTACAAATAATGGTTTAAAATGGATTTTGATAATAAATGTGCTCCGATAGTGATATTAATTTCAAGTTATTACTTCCGTCAAATCCTGAGATACTGTTATCATGGATTATTTACTGGAATTTTTTAACAAAACACACGTCAGACTAGGTTTTATAGCAGTAGATCCCTTTGTCTTTAAATAATTTAAAAAAAAGTCAAACCCTTGACATAGTGCGTTTGTAACCCGAAGTTATTTAATAGGTCCTTACATATGAAATTCGCGTTTTGTACGGGAGGAATATAAATGCATTTTTTTTTGTAAAATATATTTAATTAATCAAAGTATGCACCGTTGTTATCTATGCACTTTTGCCATCTCATAGGTAGTTCATTGATTCATTTACTAAAAAAACCCATGGGGCGAGAATCAATAAACTCTATGAAGGCGGTTTGGACTGCCGCATCAGTGTTGAATTTTTCTCCTTGTAAGAAGTTGTCCAAATTCCGGAAAAATGCTGTTTGAGCAAGGTCCGGAGAGTACGGTGGATGTCACAGACATTCCAATTGTAGCTTATCTAACTCAGTGGTTGTTTGTTGTACAGAGTGTGGTCTTGCGTTGTCGTGAAGCAGCAGTGGCCTAGAGCGATTGACCAATCTCGGTTGTTTAGCAGCTAGTTCTTCCTTTATGGTTTGCAGTTGCTGACAATAGATATCTGCCGTAATCGTTTGGCCAGATTTTAGAAAGCTGTAGTGAAAGACACCGGCGCTAGTCCACCAAACACTCACAAGTAACTTCTTCTGAGTCAATTTTCGTTTAGGGCAGGATTTGGCCGGGTCTCCAAGGTTCAGCCATTGCGACGAGCGCTTCCGATTATCGTACAGTATCCACTTTTCATCACAAGTAATGATTCGATTAAAAATCCGTTCATTTTTGTGTCGGTTGAGTAAAGCGACACAGCAGTCGACGCGTGTTTGCAAGTTCGATTCGCTCAATTCATGATGTACCCATTGTTCAAGTTTTTTTACTTTCCCGATTTGCTTCAAGTGGTGGGTCAATTGATACATTTTTATCACTTATCCCGAAGCCTGCAGCTATCTCTGAAGTGCTTTGTGATGGATCCGCTTCCACAATAGCCTTTAATTCTTCATTTTCCACTTTGGTCTCGGGCCGTGGACGGGGTTGGTTCTGAAGGTCGAAATTTCTAGAACGAAAACGTTGAAACCAAAAACGTACCGTGCTTTCTTTTGCGACACCAGCGCTGTACACATCATTAATCCTTCGAGCTGTTTCTGCAGCACTGGCGCCACGGTAGAACTCGTACTCGTACATATACCGATATTTCATGTTTTCCATTGTGCGGTAATAAGCGACGCTAAAGAAAAAAATATTGAGGAAAAACAAATGAATGACTGTTTTCAATACTCAAATGTACCAGTTAAAGGAATTTATAAATTTGAATTTGGAATTCTCAACCAAAGAGGAGATATTTCAGATGAAAATGGTCAGTACGACAAAACGCTAATTTCATATGTAAGGACCCAATATATAACCGATTAAACATATAGTGATTGACCTATTCTGTAAAATAAAAAAATAGTAGGGTGTATTATATTACAAGAGATATTATCGACAGTAACGCTTGTGTATTGATCAATACTATAATGGTTTAAAAATTAAAGTTTGAAAATTAATGTATAAATAGAGAAACGCTGTTCAAATGTATAGTTTTATTGTAAATAAGAAATCATTTGTAAATAGTTTAAGCGTACATTTTTGTTACCTTTTATTGCACGCGAGCGAACGAACGTTTTAAACAAAGGACGCATCTTTTTCTTCTTATTTAAAGTAGAGCACTAGAACACTATTTCACATAAATAGTTCTTTTAAAGAAGTAATAAAAATTAAATTATTTTTTAACGAATGAGGCTACCTAGGGTACCATTCGAAAGTGTCAAAACGTAATCTTATAGGTTGTGATTGGTGGGATGGGATTACCCAAGTACTCTTTATATGGGATTACTATTGCAAGTGTGTGTCTGAGAGTAGCTCTGCACTCAGCAATCCACCTGTATAGAGGGTCAATTTGTTAAGGTAACTATATGCAGGTTAAAAAGGTATATCTATTCGAAAGTAAAATAAAAGAATACTTATTTTTAACGTAAAAATCCGTTTATAAAAAAATTATATTGTCCTCTACCCTTTGCAGATATTCTCTTACATTTTTTTATATATATACTGAAAGTTTCTAAGTGAACTCGAATAAACAAACACTTGGTTTCTATAATCACTAGTGACAACTGACAACATTTGTTTCCGAACAAATTTTATTTTTGTTTGCTCCCTGCAACAAAGCACAGCCTTGTATATACTAATATGCTTGCGATAAATTAGCTCGGTGTGTGTAGTTGTACATAGATGTACCTGGCGCAATATTCAATGTATATTCAGATTATATAATGATATCAAATTAAACAATCTTTTATTTTACTCTCCCAAAGCGAACTTTTAACCGTTTAGTATTAATACCGTGTTTAACAAGGATTTACCAAACGTCGATCTGTTTAAAAAAGCATATGGTGTCGATATCTGCTCGTCCAGTATACAGACTATATCAAGACTTAAAACAACCAGCAAATGTTGACAGAAATGACCTATGTCTCCTAAATTCGCGGATTCTCTGAGGGATAAATTCTGTAACAATGATATCCACAGTGGACCAAATTAATCGTCACAAGTCTACCAATCAGCTAACTGAAGTGGCAATGGGCCGGCCCGATGAGAGGGAACTCGAGTGGCAGCCTCACATCGGTTAGCGGAGTGAATATGTTATAAACAATTTTGCTACATACTTAGTTTCATTTAAAATTAGTTTTATTCCTCACAAAATCGGACCTAATATAAAAAAAAAACAACTTATTTATTCTAAAAGCTTATAAAAGATAAGAAAAGTGAACATACACAGTAAGATTTTTTTTTAAGTTCTTTGAAGTCAGCTTTTAATGTTCATTAAAAGTTTAATTTTTTGACCCTTTACAGTGTACTTAGGAATATTCCAAGCTCAAATTAATGTCTTCTAAATAGTAGCATTAGTAATGTCATTCCCTATTTTTCAAATATTTAAGTGACCACCCATTAATTTTAATTAAAAAAAAAACCATTTAAATCGGTTCATATTCGACACACACATTCATAGTTGATATCGCGTAACATACAAACAAAAGAAAAACATAGTCGACTTAAGTACTTCCTCCTTTTTTTACGTCGGCAAAAATAGTTTCGAACTTTGACTACGATTCCTGATTTTGAGACATATACTTAAACTTAAATCTAAATCTGAACTATATATTTTAGATATACTAAATATCAGTTATTGGGAAACCTAATAGGTACCATTTAATTCCGAATGTGAAGTATATTCAAGCTGTGCGCTACGGGGTACAGCAGCAGCAGAAAATTACAGCTTTGAACCGTCAAACGTCAATACAGACAGTGGCACTCAAACTTGTATATATCGTTATATATATATAAATTACGTGTCACGTTGTTTGTCAGCGATGGACTCCTAAACTACTTAACCGATTTTAATCAAATTTGCACACCGTTTGCAGTTTGGTTCAACTTGAGAGATAGGATAGTTTTTTGCCCATGAGTGACCCACAAATTTTTTTGGGAATTTTAGGATTTTTAATAGAACATTATATATATATATATATATTTGAGGGAGGAAACTAGGTGTTTATGACGAAGCACGTGAATACTTATATATTCGATATAGTTATTCTTATATCTACATAACTTGCGATTCCTCTCTTGTCTCTGGTGTACCTCTAAGCTTGACATAACATATCATATAAAAGACATTATTTTGTATGGGCTAAGATGATGGACATGCCCAAATTTATAAAAACATTTCTGTAATCATTAAAAGAAGGGTTTGCCGTTAAAGCCACGTTTTTGGTATTTTACAACTACCATATTATACACGAAATGGTATGTTAATGGTATAATGTAGTATATCATGTTAAAAATTCTTATATCATATGTTGAATATGAAATTAGTCGATATAAGTGTCGCCATTTATTGGAGGCCATTAAATATTTATGGTATTTCCCGTAGTCGTCTCTTACGATTCTTACTTAGCCAAATGAAGGGATAAGTTCATTTTTCCATCACCACGGGACGTTATTATTTTAGACAGTATTAAGGCTGCAGCACAAATAGGTTAGTTCAATTGAAAGAAACACCACGCTCTCAGAGATAAATGTAATTGAATTTACAGATTATAATCTGCCCCGTGTGTTCGTTAGTCGCCATTATTTCTATAAATGTTGTGTCTCTTTATTAATTAACAATGGCGTGACTGACTTGGATGCTTCATTAGAAACAGAAAGAATAATAACATATATATAAATTGAAACCGTTTTTGACATATATTTTAGTAGTAGTAGTTGTCTTCGATTTCCACTTATAAGGCAAACAAGTCATTAATAACAAAAAATTAATATTTTTTTTGTGAAAGCATCTGCTCCATTTATCGTTGAATGATAATATTTTTTGTTGATACAATTTTAACGCAAACTTTGAGAGTCGTTGTCCAATCAATCCAATTCTGCAGTAACTTGAGCCGGGAGACTTCACAATTACGGTAGTGTTTAGAGCCAAATAATATGGAGCCATATCGCACTGCGCTTTTGTATCCGCGATTATTGTAGCCACTATACTCACCATAATTTCGGCTAGTCCTGGAAGATCTCCCTTTTTTTAGTAAATAATTTTTTGAAGTATTTTTGCTATTTAACCTATGAAATAAAAAATCATTCCTTATTATCCTAATTTTATTTCTTATTACTTGTCATAGATGATGATTAAATATAATACAATGTTAAATCTATACATATAAATAAATAAAATTAAAGTGCATGTCAGCAGTATTGAAATATTTTTCTTTTATGTAGCTAAGAGGGTTATATGCATGCTATTAATACCTGAATAACCTTTTTTTAAAATGTGTCTGTCTATCTATGCTAATCTTTGGTATGGCTGAATCGATTGTAATGAAACTTGACGAACAGATAGAAAGTAATGCCAGGAGTACCTAATCTTGTAGGCTATATTTTATACGAAAAACTTGGCGATTGTTTTTGTGAATTCGATAAATTGATATAATAAATGGTTTTTTGTGTTCATCTTACAACAACATGACCTGAGGAGGAAACCTGGACGAGTCGCTAATGCACAATATGATGTGTAAAGCGTGCCGATTTGTGCACATCAACGTTCAACCATAAGAAATCGACATATCTAAGAAAAAAATACAGGTCGTAACGGATGTCTTTTTCAAATAAACCCTTATAAATACTTGCTAGGTATATATTTCGCTCATGCTACCATAATTTAGAAGTAGACTGTCCCTATAAAGACCAAAATCAGTGGCATTTAGCCGGAAGTGAGCTGGCGGGTGCGCGCGCGCAACGGCCGCGCGTCAAGTGACGCCATATTGTTTCCCGCACAATGGCCGCCGTTCCCGCGCTCTAATTAAACTATAGGAATAAAACGGCTGTACACAACGGTGGCTTTTCGACTTTCAAATGAACAAAAACATTACTGCATTCAATTGTTGGCTGTGACGTGGGAGATGTTAGGTTTATTATTTATTTAACTGCCGGGTTTAAGTTATTATTAAGTATCGGGCAGCGGCGGCGTAAGACAAACAACTATATCTCATAATCTCGTGAATATCGTAAGATGCGACTTAAGGAAACTGAAATAGGAGATGGGCAGCAGCATCTTCCTAAATACGATACGTACGGGATGATCAGGGTAGTGGTTGTCAAAATTTGTCAAAAAAAAATTAGTCCAGACGCCGTAGGAGTGAAACCTGCGGAAAACTAAACTTCGAGAGAATGACAGGAATGCAGAGAGAGAGGGAGAGAGAAAAAGAGTATCAGGAGTAGAATAATTGTAGGGTTTATTTATTATAATATTATTACCGAGTTCGAAATTCACATTTTATTCTACATAGTATACAGACTCCAAGTTTTCAATTTTAACAAATGGCACGAGTGGCATAATATAACAAAAATATCTATTAGAGAGGAAACACAGTATACTGTATTATATCTCATTCTGTCGCAGGCTAGATCCTATAGATATATGTTTGTCTCTTTTTAATGTCGCTTTATTCTTTCATCGAATTTCGAATCGACTTGAATTTAGGAAAAACAAAAAATGCCGTCGCTGCTTTCGTAGCCAAGCTGCTCTTACATAAGAAAAATATCGGCAGACATAAGTTCCATAATTTTCCCAATTTGTCAGTATCCTGCAACAACAACAACTTGCTTGTCTAATGCCAAAATTTGGAATATCTCCACAGTAATTTCATTGAAAGATTGCAGGACATTTTGAAATTGGAAATACCGGATTGGGTGTTAGATTATTTTTCAATTGTCAGCATAGTAGTATCACCCCAACTGAAAGAAGAACTTATAGAACTGACAACGAACGAGGAAATAAAAAGTAAATCAAAAATGGCTACCAAGAATTTTGACAAAAGTCAATCACTACAAAAGTCAATACCGCAGTTGTACTCTGTATTGTAGTCGATCTTTCAACGATTTTTGATAGCATTTCGATCGTTATATTTGTGTTAACCCGGATTTAGCGCTGTGACAACGCTGCTTACTAAAAAAAGAAATCATTTGCATGTTACCAAACGCGGCGACTTACGAGTCTTTTAGAGTAAAATCGAACTTGGTATGAACAACCTTGTTAAAGAATCATCAAATTCATTCATCTCATTAGATTAGTTTTAAAACTAAATCCTATCCATTTTGTTTCTTTAAATTTGATAAAAAATATATTCTATAAAGTTGCGTTTTAATTGCTCTCACTGATTATAACATCTAGTTTAGAATGTAAGTTTAAACACCCGAACTGACCAATATAGCACATCACAACTGAATAATTAAACTAATGTAATTGTGGTTTTTAAGTTTTAGGAGTGCATAAAAAATTGAGGGCGCCGAAAAATAATTGATTTTCAAAGGGGGCAGTAAAATAAATAAGTTTAATAATACAATTTGAGAATAAATAAGTTTTTACTTCAAAATGTTAAGAAGCCGTGGTAGTTCAGGGGCTAAGCGCTCACTGTAAATTTCATAGTACGCGAGCATCTCGAGTACGATTCCTGCCGGCACCAAATTGTTAATTGCAATATTAAGTACCTACTCGTTACCATGTCCTCGTCGGTGAAGAAAAGATCTCGAGGAAATCTGTAAAGGTGGCCAACGACCACACAGTTCACCTGATGGTAAGTGTATGCTGCGGCCCATATATATATATATATATATATATATATATATATATATATATATATATATATATATATATACATTAATTCTCAATTGAGAATGAATATGCAGATGCGTTGTCACCCCTTATGTGGGCTCCAGACTCCTGTGTGATTCACGGCGTGGATTCACGCTGTAATTTTGCCGCGAAGTCGTCCTCCACACTCCACATTCGCAATCGTTCACAGTTTAGTTGACGCTATGCGCTCACGACAATTACGTGTATATAAAAGATAAAAAACCGTATTTGTAGTGTTTTTACAATTATCGCTTTCTCCTAGAAAAGCATCGATCACGTCAAAGGCAATCCAAATGGGCTTGTAAATTTTGTCGCTGCTTGCTCCAGAATTCCTTTCAGAATCCTTCACCTTTTTCTTATAATTTCTATAACTAGACATTAGACTTTTTTCAATCAGTCACTTTTACGCTTTTCGTGGCAGAGCCATGCTGCAGTTATATTAGTAGTATAGTTGTAGCACGAATGGGTTGGCCCGACCGGGGAAGGACCACGCTCTCACAGAATACCAACGCAAAATAGTAGCTTAATGCTGCTGTGTTTCGTATGGTCTCCAGTTCTCTTTTCCTATAGTAGAGTTTCTTATAGTAAACGAGCATGCAGCTCACCTGATGGTAAGTGACTACCGCCGCTCATGAACAACCGCAAAACCAGTGGAATTGCAGATGCATTGCCGCCTTTTTAGAAAGGAGTAAGCTCTGTTCTTGAAGGTCCCTAAGTCGTATCGGTTCCGAAAAATTCTCTTGTGGTAGTTAATTCCACAAGAAAGTTATACGAGGAAATAAACTTTTTTTTAAGTCACACAGTGGTGGACCGCCAGTCATCCAGATGATATGGATGGTATCGCGACCGCGGGGCACTTCCCATGATAAATACGATAAAATACGCAAAGAGATGCAACATCACTTCGCAATGCCAGTAAGTCAACCTGATCGGAAAGAGCTCGGTCGCCGACGATTCGAACAGCTCTGTGCTGGATACTATCGAATGGAAGGAGCTGGCACTGGGGAACCCCAGCCCAGGATGGGAGCAGTATTCCATGTGAGGCCGAACCTGCTCTTTGTGAAGTTGCAGGCGGTGTGCCAGCATGAATTAATGTCCCGCTCTTCTAAACACACAAAGCTTTTTAAAGGCCAATTTGGCCTTCTCTTCCAAGTGAAAAGTTAAAGGAGATAGCCGATCTTCTAGGCTCTTTCTTTGCGTCTAACTCGACTCTCAATGACGGGAGGAGTACGCCGCCGACCATCCCGTGGTGTGAGTGCTCCATGCCGGAAGTGCAGTTCACACAGCGCTCGGTTCGCAAAGCACTCCTCTTCTAGGACATCCACAAGTCGAGTCGGCCTGACGGAATCCCATCAATTGTGCTGAGGACGTGTGCTCCAAAGTTGGCGCCGGTTTTAACGCGTCTTTTCTGGTACTCCTACTCCCTAAAAAAGGCGACCGCTCAGACCCGTCCAACTACCGGCCTATCGCCATCACCTTCTTGTTCTCCAAAACAATGGAGTCCATTGTAAACTGCCAGCTCATGAGGTACCTTGAGGATCACCAGCTGATTAGTGACCACCAATACGGTTTTCGCCGTGGTCGGTTCAGCTGGTGATCTTCTGGTCTACCTAACTCACAGATGGGCGGAGGCAGTAGAGTCCAAGGGGGAGGCAATTGCCGTTAGTTTGGACATTGCGAAGGCCTTCGATCGGGTTTGGCACAAAGCGCTTCTTTTCTCCCTTCCTATGGACTTCCCGAGAAATTGTGCGATTGGATCACCAGCTTTCTTGCAGATCGGAGCATCAAGGTAGACGGTGCAAGCTCCGATTGAAAGCCTATTAATGCTGGTGTTCCACAGGGCTGCGTGCTATCGCCAACGCTGTTTCTTCTGCATATCAATGATATGTTGCAAACCCGTAACATTCATTGCAATGCAGATGACAGCACTAGTGATGCTCTTTACACCGGTCGAGCCAATATTTCTCGGGAAAACATCTCCGAGTGCCGGAACAAACTTGTGTCTGAAGTCGAGTCTTTGCTGAGCAGAGTCTCGGATTGGGGGCGACTAAATCTAGTCCAGTTTAACCTCCAGAAGACACAAGTTTGCGCGTTAACCGCTAAAAAGAACCCCTTTGTCGTATCCCCTCAGTTTCAAGGCACTCCCCTTGTTGCCTCAGCCAGTATCGGAATCCTCGGCGTCGACGTATCGAGTGACGTGCAGTTTCGTGGTCACTTGGAAGGGAAGGCCAAATTGGCCTCTAAAAAGCTTGGCGTGCTCAGCAGAGCGGGACAGTATTTCATGCCGGCACACCGCCTGCAACTTTACAAGGCGCAGGTTTGGCCGCACATGGAATACTGTTCCCATCTCTGGGCTGGGGCTCCCCAGTACCAGCTCCTTCCACTTGACCGCATCCAGCGCAGAGCGGCTCCAATCGTCGACGACCGAGTGCATTCCGATCGGCTCGATTCACTGGCACTGCGAACTGCGAACACTTTGCATTTTCTTTCGCATATACCATGGAGAGTGCTCTGAGAAATTGTTCGGATTAATCCCAGTCGCCAAATTTCGTGAACAAACGTCCCGATACCATCCACACCATCTCGATGCTTGGCGGTCAACCACTGTACGTTTCAAAAGGAGTTTTCTTCCGCGTACAACCTCTCTGTGGAATAGTTTACCACCGGCGATTTTCCGGACCGATACGACCTGGGGACCTTCAAGAAAAGAGCTTACTCCTTTCTAAAGGGCCGGCAACGCACCTGCAATTCCCCTGGTGTTGCGGTTAATCATGGGCGGCGGTAGTCACTTACCATCAGGTGAGCCGCATGCTCGTTTGCCACCTCTTCTATAAAAAAAGTGACCACGAAACTGTATGTACGTCACTCGATATGTAGACGCCGAGGATTCCGATACTGGCTAAGGTAATGAGGGGAGCGCCTTGAAAGTGAGGAGATACGACGAAGGGGTTCTTTTAGCGGTAAACGCGCAAACTTGTGCCTTTTGGGAATGAACTAGGCCAGATCTAGTCGCCCCCAGTCCGAGACTTTGTTTAACAAAGTCTCGACTTCAGACACAAGTTTGCTTCGACGACGTTTTCCCGAGAAATTATGCCACGGCGGCCGGTGTTTAAAACCATTGCTGTCGTCCGCATAGCAATGAATTTTACCGGTTTGCAACGTATCATTAATATGCAGAAAAAACAGCGTTGATGATAACACACAGCTTTGTAGAACACCAGCGTTAATAGGCTTGTAATCGGAACATGCATAGTCTACTACAACCTTGATGCTCCGATCTGCGAGAAAACTGGTGATCCAACTGTACAATTTCTTCGGAAGCCCATACGCCCCATAGGAAGGGAGCTTCGAAAGAAGCGCTTTGTGCCAAATCCGATCGAAGGCCTTCGCTCTATCCAAACTAACGCCAAAGCCTTCCCATTGGACTCTACTGTCTCCACCCACATATGATTAGGTAACCCAGAAGATCACCAGCTGAGGGACCCCGATGGAAACCGTGCTGACGGTGACTAATCAACGGGTGATCCTCGAGGTACCTCATGAGCTGGCAGTTAATAGTTGTTTCCATTATTTTGGTGAGAGAGGTAGGCCTGTAATTGGACGGATCTGAGTCGTCGCCTTTTTTAGAGATCGCACTAAAGCTGTTTTCCATGAGTTCGGGACTACGCCTAGGGAGTAGGAGTACTCGAAAATAAGCGTTAAAATCGGTGCAAACACCGGAGACCACGTCTTCAGCGGAATAGGAAGGACGCCATCAGGCCCACTCGACTTGTTGACGTTTAGAGAGGAGTGCTCTGAGCACCGAGCGCTGGGTAAACAGCACATCCTGCGTGGAGCACTCACATCGTGGTATGATGTGCGGTGTGTTCTACCGTCATTAAGAGTCAAGTTGGAAGCAAAAAGAGAGTCAAGCAGATCGCCTTTGTCCTTTGCAGCATGAGCCAGTGAGTTGTCCTCCCCGTGCTGAGATGGTAGAAATGGTTGACAGAAGTTCCATTGGATAGCTTTGGTGAGGAACTAGAATGCTCGTGTTCCCGAAGGAAGTCAAACTAGTTTCTCGCTAATCCTGCCGATGTGCTCTGACTTTGCCTTGGTAACGACAATTTTGAAGGACCTGGTTGCGGAATTATACTTCTTTTTAAAAGCGCTGGTGTTTGCATCCCGAGACATTAATACGTCAGACCAGTTCCCGTAGTACTCCCGCTTATTACGTGATGCAATTTTGCAGAAGTGATCAAACCATGACTTGATACTGTCTTCGATAGGTACCGCAGATAATGGAATAAAAAGTTCAATTACCTGTAGCACCACATCAGCGATAGGATCAGCAACAACGCTGGTATCATCCGGTGAGAAGCAAAGCCATCCCCAAGGGTAGGATCCAAAAACAGATCGCACCCTGTCCTAATCGGCTGACCTATAGTACCAGACATGGCGGCAACCTGCAGAACGCAACCGCGATGGGAACGTGAGTGGCACCGTAATCAGGATCAGATAATGCTTCGTGGAGTCAAGAAAGGCATCGACGGAGACTTGATATCGATCCGGATGAGAGGTCAGCAGAAGGTCCAACAGAGAAGATTCATGATCTTCCATATTTGGGATCCACGTAGGCGAAGTAACCAGTTGTGTCAGACCATATGCAAAGGTGAAGTAACCAGTTGTGTCAGACCAAAGCAAAGTCATAAACAGATCTATCCGCATGATTGGTTAAATGGTAACTAAGCCATACAGAGTGATGGGCGTTAAATTTACAAAGCATTATGGTCATTTGGACATGGTTGATGAGTCGGTCTGTGTCGGCATTACCACTACGGGACCTATATAGAGGCGTGGAGGATCGTCACTGCCTACGCGCAGCTATAAGATGGACATACCCGTACCTTCAAGGCTGCCAAGGCATCGAAAACAGATGTCGATCTGACGTACACGCAAACTCCAGCCTGGGGCACAAAGGCGTGTTCTAATTTGTACCGCGGATAGGAGAGATACGAAGTATCAGCGGGAGAGGACACCTGCGTCTCGGTTAGAAAGAGCAAGGCTGGCTTTGCTGTTTCCAGATTTTGGTGGACGGCGTTAAGATTAAAATTAGTGATGTAACTATACATCATTGTGCCGATACGATACTGATACCGATTATTGTAGTAAATAATCGGCGATACCAATACCGATACCTTTATCGGTGACTGAGGAGAAATAGAAAAACAAATTAATGAATAATTTTCTTTATTATGCATAAAAGTTACCTATATTTATCAGAGACTGAACTTTGACAAGTTTGAAAACCAAAATGTCAATTCAAAATTCAAAGAAAACATATATTTATATGAAATAATCAAGAATATTCTCAAGCAATCAAAGCGCTAATCAAGAAAATAATTTTCGTTACAAAAAGTGGTCATCATCATTACAGCCCTTCACAAGTCCACTGCTGAACATAGGCCATACAATAAGTGGTAAAATAAACCAATATAAAAAAGATAAAGTCAGTAATTACAGTTAGCTTTTGGTAGGTTTTTGTGAAGAAAACAAAGTTTGTTTAAATTATTAGCAGATAATTTTGAAAAACACCTGCAATTGAAAACAGACACTTTGAGACAACTGCTGTCAGCAAGAAGTAGCGCGCACATTTTTCGTTTCGCACGCTTTTCAAACTCTTGAAATCGGTGCCGATATAATCGGCAGACTGATGTCTGCCGATTATATCGGCCGATATGTTGGTATCGGTATCGGAATCGTTACATCTCTAGTTTAAATGAAGTCCCCTGATGTTACAGAAATTCACGGATAGCGTGGCATGGTGGACCTTTGTCATATTGCTCCGTTTGCTCCGAGCAGGCTTAATCTCGAGCACCCACGCTAAAGAAGAGTAAGGTAGCTTGGGCTTGGTCTTCTGTAAGGTCGTGGTTCGAGCCGAGCCATACGTGCAACAGCAAAAGCTGCCGCGTGGCTCTACCACTGTTTGTTGTTCTTTACAGTCACCATACGAAACACAGCAACATTGAGCTGGTATTTTACGCTGGTTTCTGTAAGAGCGTGGTCCTACCCCGGTCGAGACGACCCATTCGTGCTCCTACCACATTATAACTGCAGCGTGGGTCTACCACGTAAAAAGAGTGACGGAAAAATTAAAAAAAATATTAATTCGAAATAATGTGAAGTCCGCTTAAATGCATTAGGTCAGGGTAACACGGTGGACTTCCTTGCTCTAAAACCCTCTCAAGTACATGCTGTAACATTCGTAACTCCATCCACATCATCGTGAAGGTTGGCAATCTACTACTACTACTACTACTAACATGCGTTTTACAAAGAATTTGGCCAAACACGGCCACATTGTAGAGTTTACTGTCGTCCACTTACTACTCGTATTAACACGCTCATTACTCGTATTAGCTTAGCTTTTTATTAGCTTTTCGTGTATCTGTGTAATGAAATCTTTTTATGTAATTTCGCCTAACTTATCGACGGCCGATTGACTTGAAAATTTGCTCTCTTATCAAAGACCGATGGCAGTACAATATTTTAATTATTTATCCTAGTATCCTGATCAAGAAAATAATAATGTAATTCAATTTTTACCCACATCACATTGGATCACATTGGAATTTTGCGGAGAAATTAATATCCGATCATAATACGATAAATTCATGACTATGACCTAGATTAGTCCCATCAAGGCTCATGATCAATGCGTGTTGTTTAGTTTTTATACTCTTATATCATATTCCAACATAACTTACCATTGAGAAAAAAGCAAGGCCTCCTTGGTCTATGTCTGAATATATGTGTATATTCTGACATATACCAAGACTCTTATCAATGCAGAAAAGTAAAGGGAATGACATTGTCAAAAAAGGAATTGTAAACTATAACACAATAAAATTAAAATATCTCTATGATTTTATTTATTTGGTCAGGAGGAACCAAATATCCAGCAAAAAATGACGTCGAAACCGTGCTTAATTCTTGTAACGCAATCACGCACACATCTTTCTCATGTCTTTCTTTAACCGATCCGTAAAATATCACTGCTGGTCGCCAACATATCAACCTAAAATCATTGTAGAAGTATGTTGTTTGCAAATGCCATATAGATGCATATACTGGATGACCTTTTATATGGCACTGATATTTTACAAAAAAAATTGAATTAAATAAATAAATTAAAGTCTATCGAAATTCAAATCATATCCATCCTACTTTACGAACGGCAATAAATCAATAAATTTAATAGGCATATTTGACCTTGTCACTTCGCAGGGTCACAGGCTCAAGGGCAAAGGAAAAAGTAATTATTAATAAAATTTCAAACGATTAATTTAAATTTTTTTGTAAAATATCACTGCCATAGGCTTCTACTCCGTTCACATGTGGTACCCTGTTTTTTCCAGACTGTAAAACAGGCCATCCAGTATATAAACGTGAGTGCGTGTTCTTACCATGAGCAAGGCATTTAGGATCTAACTAAACTTCCATTATCGCTGAAGATAAGAGGTATTGCTATAGTTGTACGGTTGTTGACAGGGTTGGCGACCGCAGTTTTTTATTTTTAATTGTTATTAGTAAGACACTGCCGCCTATCTCTTTGTTTTCCTTTTTGCCTTACGATACCTACGAGATGATATAGGATTAAGATATTAAAAGACTAGTTATAGTGGATATATTTTGACACCACGCCACGGTTGGCTAGATTGATTACAGCAATCTAAATTGTAATAATCAATTTATAAAATTTGAGTTACTCGTGAGGAATTACGGCTCCTGAGAGAAAAATATAATCCTTCTGAGTTTCTGGTATTCTTCCCAGGACAGAGGTATTTTCCGAATCAGTGGTATATAAAAATTACTTTACTAAACACCAACTTTTAAAAATACTTGTCTTATATAAGTATCGTAAAAATTGTAAGGACTCACCTTTAGCAGTGCGCGATATTGTCAGATATTAGATATCCCGTAAAATGACCACTCATTTCATTTCTAATTACGAGGCTAAATATTTTATGTACCTAAATCATGAAAATACCAAAATTCTTCCTTTCAGTGGGCAATTTTGTCTTTTGTAAGATGAAGACTTGCTTAGAGTCGTAATGACTACTGTCGGCCCGAAGTGTCTCAATAATACAAAAGAAGTCAATAGAGGCGGTGCGTCGGACACAAATTGGGCCCTGCGGCACCCTTGTGACACTCGGCGTGAGCGGCTGACACGTTTGATGTCACGTTGTCACGGGGCGTGACGTGTTGCGTGGCTTCAGTGTGAGATTGCCTGTCAGTAACAGTCAGAAAGATACTGTTTATAGAGCCAGAACTCGAGTTAGATCTCGGAGAGGAACGGGACTTATTAGGGCTACAGAAAAATATGTTTTCTCTTATTAATATACATATATAATAAAAATAATATGCGGTCTCAAGTCTTCAAGTCAAAATGACTGTGACATCACGAGACTTAGACATCTTAAATTTGACTACGTTTGAATATTTTATAATTAGTTCTTTCATCATCAGTTTGTAAAAGTAAAAAATAGCCACTCCACAAACTTAAGCCACTCCCGGTACAGGAGAACTGCTCCCGTTTCACAGTGAATTAGATCCTTTTGAATGGAATATGTTTTTAAAGATTTCATAGCGTTTAATTTACTCATTTTATATGACGAGGTTTTAAGTATTTTACAGGTCACATAAGGGGTCTAAATGGTTCGAAGTCGATCTAAATACTAGTTTCATTTAATATGTAATTTTCGCGTATAAATATGAGAAACCATTAAATCCTTTTTTATTCGAGATTTTTTGTGGACTAAGAGTGACAAAAGAACAGACAGTCCACCTGATGGTAAGTAGATGCTGTGGCCTCGTTTCTAGTAAACAAGGTCTCCGGTTCTCTACACTTACCATACGTAACATACCGCCAGATGTAAAATACAAAGACACTTATACGACTAGCCGAGGTCGGCGGCCTTAATACATTGCGTACTATATCACGGTCAATTCTCCGTAACTCATTTAGTCGACGTGACGACGAGCAGGTGAAAAGACTAATTCTTTGTTTTGTAAACCGTGGCCGTTGTTTTTGAGAACCTAACACAGATTTTGATTAATGTGACTAAGAGAACGCTGTCATAATTTTTGTGAACCCTTTGTCCATGTGATTTTAAGTTTATTTTAGATAAGTATGTAACTTTATTTCGTATTATCCCAAAAATAACTGACATAAATATAAATACAACTGCGTGGCATATTTACCGTGACAGCTACCCGGCCTCGCGATCCTCAGCTAAATCCCAGTTTTTGCCCTGAACTGCCTGTCCATTGCAATACTACTGTACATTGAATTCTTTGGTAAAATACAGGGCATGAAAAGTGCTCACGTCTGGCACTGCGATCGTCAATCCTCCTGTAAAACGTGGCGAATAAGGCAAATCCTCCCTAGACCGGAGACGTCAGGAGTGGACTCAACCGGGGAAGGGCCACACTTTTACAGAATACCTGCGTAAAATAACAGCTCAATACTGCTGTTTTCGTGTGGTGAGTATAGAGAACCGGAAAGAAACCCTTTTTACTGGAAACGAGCATTTTGATCCTTAATAGAGGATAGATGTAGATCTCCATGGGCCACAACATTCACTTAGCATTAGGTGGCCTACCAAAATTACACTGCTGAACATAGGCATTCTAGATTCTCTCATGGCATGGGGCATGAGCAATAGTTGCCAAGTTGAGCAGGCGGGCTTACAGCCGCAATTTTTATCTATTGGTTGTTTTAGAAAGATGCTACTTCCCATCTGGGCTATTTCGTTTCTATCGTCGTTAGCCACACCCATGGTACAATATGAAATAGTGGATATTCTTACACATCCACTATTAATTTTGTAATACTAATAAACATCCTTTCTTTCTTTCTTCAATACCTATCTACGAAGTACCTTCCCCGAATGCCGTCAAAACACTGAAGCATCAATCAAGCGCTGAGCCTGATGCGGGGCGACAGGGGTGCTTATGAGGAGCATATTGCACGGCTTTTTTGTTAGTGCACTGCGTCAGGGGGAAGGGGAGGGGGGAAACAATAAAACGAATCCGCGAACTCTTGTCGCGCCCTAAGGCGGGCCAAAGATAAAGGGATATGTAGAATAAACACATTGTAATGAAAACAATAACAAATAATGTAATGATAGAATAATAATAGGTACAAAAACACAGTAATAATGAATGATAAAACCTTGAACGTAGTGGTTAATTCGTTCAAGGATAAAACATTGCATCCGTCCATATTGTGATAATTTAATATGTATTAATTTTCATATTATGGAAATATTGAGTATTGAATATTGCTGAATATCGGTATATCAGTATCTCATCAATTTAGTATGAGAACAATAAAATAATATTTTTATATTAATCCAGACGTGATTTTACAGATAATTGGCTTATGCCTGGGAGTCCATCCAAAATAGTACCCATTGCTGCAGGGTTTTATTTATTGAAGTTATTTGGATTTGGTGCCACTTATCCGGTAAAGTACTGTTTGTTCGTTTTTCATCTAATATTGAAACATATGCCGTTATAAAATGGTGATTCTAGAATTGATTGTGTGTTAGCGGTAGAAAGAGAGTCCATTAATTCATCTCGACTGTTAAGACTCCAAAAAAGCTATCTATATAAAATTCCTAAATATGATATCTATAGATATCATATTTAGGAAGGCCTACGATGGTGACTTTTACACCTATATGCCGGTTGTACGATAACTGGAAGCAGTCTCAAAGGTGTGAGAGTACATTGCAATTACCATATAGGAATCCAATCCATCAAGCTTGGTGACCACGTCAGATGCATGGACATACCAAATAAATAACATTATAAGCAATAGCAATAGTATTTTGGACTGTTTCACCATTTTAAGTTCTCCTTAACAATTTTAACGGGTCAGCCTCTCTGAGTCGATCAAATGTAACCTCTTCTACCTACTGTATGGTCTACATCTGTGATCTTCAATTTTGATATGATTTTCCCCAGACCCTCGTGTTTTATACAATTTATTCATTGGAGCGGAGTTAACACAATGTTTATTGCTATGCCCTCGTAATGGAGCGAGGTCAATCGAGGAATAAACTCGTTAACTGTTTATTAGTTGTAGAAACAAATATATAGAGGGCGCCACGTTTATTGAGTGCCACTCGAAGCGATTTTATTATGTGGGCCGCTCTATTAAACTAAACGTTTTCATTTTTATTGAAGGTAAGTTCTTGATGTTGTTATTATGTTATACCAACATTCCGTATAATAATTTAATACAAAGCTCGCGATACAATCCAAATGACCTGTATGTTTGGTGGTCCACTTCTGTGCTATTTACAAGGAGTTTTCTTCCTCGCACAATTTCGTTGTGGAATCGACTACCACCAGCGATTTTTCCGGACCGATACAACTTAGAAATATCCAAGAAAAGAGCCTGTTATTTTTATAAAGGCCGGCAATTCCCCTGGTGTTGCAGTTGTTCATGGGCGGCGGTAGCCACTTACCATCAGGTGAGCTGCACGCTTATTTTATATAAAAAAATATTTTTGTTAGCCACTGGAAGTGAACAAAACATTTACTATAATCCTAATGTGTTCACGAGGATTTTCTTCTGTAAGTCCGAACGGAAGAAGTGTCTGTATGGCCTACAAAGAATTTTTCCGGGTCTGGTTGTTTGTCAATGTAATCTATGTAAAATGCTTACACTATAGGAGAAAATATATTAGTGTGTGTGTGTAATGGGAAGAGGGAGGATGTTGGAATGATTCTCTGATTTGTAGAGGAAAAAAAGAATTTATTAGCTCTAAAAACACAAGGTTAAAAATATATAGCGTGACTTAAAGAATAACATTAATTAGTAAATAAAAGTTTAAGGAAGTTAACGGATATATTTTTTAATCAAACTGTATGCTAATTAGTTGCTCCTTAAATGCTCTCTTAGAATCCGTGATTGCTCCACGTCTATTAATTACAATTAGGTAATTTATAATTAAAAAAAACCCTACAACCCTAAAACCCTCTCAGAAATGAGGGGAGGCCTGTGCCCAGCAGTGGGACGTATATAGGCTGTAACTTTAACTTTTAACTTTAATTTATAATTAATTATTAAAAACACAATTTTTGAAAATTTTATTTTGTTATAAAATATAAAATTTTTATGCTTAATGAATTGCTCTCAATTTGCTCTATTAATTAAAAAAAACAAAAATAGTATATTTTTTATTGTATAAAAAATAGAAAAAATAATGAAGGTTATTATTATTATCAAAAATGTATATAGATATATTACGATAAAGATACATAAATATTTTATGTTTAATTGCAAAATAATATTTTTGAAAATAGAATTTTTTTAAACTAATATTTTTTTAAACCCATAGTCATCTACATCTATCCTCGATTACGAATCAAAATGCAGATGCTTTGTCAACCGTGAGGACTAAGATGGAATGCCTCGTTTCTAGTAAAAAGGCTCTCCGGTTCTATACACTCACCATACGAAGCAGCGTTAGGTTATTATTTCCCGCTGGTTTTCTGTGAGAGCATGGTCTTTCCCTGGTCGAGTAAACCAATTCGTGCTACAACTATACTACTAATATAACTGCAGCATGGCTCTACCGCATGTAAAGCCATGCACCCACTTGCACTGTTACGCCATGTACTTGAGAACATAATATGTGCTTATGAGCCACAGCATCCTTACCATCAAGTGGAGTGTGTGCTCGTTAGTTTCTAAACTCTGCCACGTTTTTATTTTAGCTGTAACACTAATGAGTGGTGAGAGCCGTGGTAGCTCAGATGATTAGCGCTCGGTGTAAATTTCACAATATGCGAGCAAACCGGGTTCAATCCCCGCCGGCACCAATGAAATTGTTAATTGCAGTTTTAAGTGCTGATTTACTACGTGCTCGGCGGTGAAGGAAAACATCGTGAATAAACCTGCATGTTTGAGAAATAAGAAAAAATGTTTCGAAGACATGTGAAGTTCGCCAACACGCATTGGGGCAGCGCGGCGGACTATTCCTTGCCCTAAAACCCTTTCATAAATGAGGGGAGACCTGTGCCCAAGAGTGGGACCGTATATATGCTGTAACTTTAATTTACTTTACTAATGAGTGGCCTTGACCGGGGAAGAACGACGCTCACAAAGACTATCAATGCGTAAATAGCATCATATTGCTGTAGTGTTTCGTATGGTAAGTGATGAAAACCCGAGACCCTTTTTAATAGAAACGAGGCATTCCACCTTAATCCTCGGTGATTACAATACATCTATATTTTGATTCTTAATCGCTTATAGATGTAGATGTCTGTGGCTCACAGCATGTACTTTTTGCTCGTTTGTAATTTATTTTTCTAAAATTTTTCTTTAAAATAATTTGTAATATTTCTTCATTTTACCTATATCGTTAGCGTGTGAAAGGGCACGTGTGGAATCGATTGTCCGATTCTGCTGTAACAAAGCGATATCATATTGACATCGCGTTTTAGCTTAACATATTTTAACTTATTTTAAAAATAAGGATGTCGCTTAATCGCTTGTAATTTTTATGCAAAAAGTAAAATAACTACAGTAACTAGCTTGTAAAACTACAGGTTGTGAGGCAACCCATATTACTTCCGGCGGATGACAACTTTATTTGAAACTTTTAACGGACATCCAGTAGTACTTTTTTCTTTTGAATTTTGTTACATAATACATGTAAAATGAAGGTAACAAACGAGCACACAGTCCAACTGATGGTAAGTGGATTATGTGGCCCATAGACATCTACATCCGTTTTCGATTAAAAATCAAAATACAGGTGTGTTCTCACCTCTAAGGGCTAAGATGGAATGCCTCATTCCAGTAAAAAGGGTTTACCGTTCTCTACATTCGTTCATTTTCTTTTTCGCTCAAACTCTGCTTCGCCGAACATAGCTTGCTCCATAACTCGCTTACTATTTCTCCTCACACAGCTAGCTTTACAGGACTATATCACGGTTGTTTAGATAGAAAGTTCAATTACGCGATCATTCAAGAATAATCCCGCAATACTTGCAGAATGAAATTGTACAAAATACGAATTTTCCGAGCAAAATCGTAACGCTACAATAGATATAATCCGCCAGAAGTTTGTCCGTATGTCGCACAATACAGGGAGGTCGGCTAAGCCTATTAGTGATTGTGCCTACCCACCACAAATGCTATAACAGGATGAAGTAACGGAAACGAGCCTGCAATGATTTGTTTGGACACAATTTTATTCATTTACAATCGTTGTATTGTAATCGTACACATCGTATTTCCTAGAAATTTTTGCATTTAGTTAATATTTTATAGTATAAACGTGGTAGAGTCATGATTTATATCAGCTACATTATTAGTTATTTTTTTTTTATAGTATAAGGGTGACAAACTAGCACACAGTCTACCTGATGGTAAGTGGTTGCTGCGGCCCATGGACATCCACATCAATCCTCGATCACGAATCAAAATGCAGATGTGTTGTTACTCGTGAGGACTAAGATGGAATGCCTCTTTTCCAGTAAAAATGGTCTCCGTTTAAGTCTATATTCACCATACAAAACACAATAGTATTAAGCTGCTATCCGCTCTGGTATTCTGGAGAGCGTGGTCCTACCCCGGTCCCATAATATAGCTGCAGCACGGCTCTACCACGTAACAAGACTATGTGACTAACTACACTATGTATATGACTTCTTAATCTGTTTCACAGATAAAATAAGTGTCTGGTAGCGGTTGGCAAATATTTGTAATTATTAGGCGATGTTTGCTGAAATTAAGTTAGCAAACACGAGCATCCCCGGGGGCAACGCATATGCCGCGACGGGGCGTTTGTTCCCCACTTGATTTAAAATATCGTTACTCTATGTTTAACAAAACTTATACCAAATGAAACAAAAAATTAATCATATATTTTTCGGATTCGCTGAAATGTGACTTAAAAACATGTAACCGTAGTAGAGCCACGCCGCAACTATATTATCACTCCAACACGAATGGGTCGGCTCGACCGGGAAAGGACCACGCTCTCACAGAATACCAACGTGAAATAGTAGAAAATACTGCTGTGTTTCGTATGGTTCATAAATAACCAGATACCCTTTTTACTGGAAACGAGGCTTTTCATTTTAGTCCTCACGGGTGACAACGCATCTGCATTTTGATACTTAATCGAGGATAGATGTAGATGTCTATGAGTGACAGCACCCACTTATCATCAGGTGGACTATGTGATAGTTTTTCAATCTTTTTCTATAAAATAAAATAAAACATATGTGGCTGTCACACGCGGTAGAAGTGAAACCTTCTAGAAAGGAGACAGAGATGATAGGAAAAAACAGTATATTGTATTTTATCTCATTCTCTCGCAGGCTGAATTCTATATACATATGTATATGTTTTTAGTGTGGCTTTTTTACTTTTTATAAGCCAATGATTGACCATAATCCCACCTGGTGGTGAGTGGTGATGCAGCCTTAGATGGTAAATCGAACTCTCTTAGCGTAACAAATTCCTATTTACTCTTGCATGGAAGACGCCCAGATTGTATTCGGATGGAAAGATAGACGCCGGCAAATTACTGCACTCCTTTGCTGTACGCATTAAAAATGTAGAAGTAAGCCATTTGGTTCTAATGCGTGGGATATCGACAACAAAGGGTGAAGACCCGCCGACCGCCTGGTCGTCCGATGGTGGAAAGGAGAGGGAGGAATTAAAGCGTGCAATTCCTGCGCACACTCTCCGAAATGCATCCTACAGAATACTGAGAGGCTGGCTACTCTGCGCCTGTGCTCGAGGAAGACAAGGTTGGTTTCAACCAAATCAAGGTCACCAATGAGCCTCTTAGCACGTCTCTGCACTGAGTCCAACGCTGCCAGGTGGCATTTTGCAGCACCAGCCCGTATGTGACAGCAGTACTCCATGCACGACCGGACTTGCGCTTTATATAAGGTAAGGAGCTATCCCGTCGTGAAGTAACGCCGCACCCTTGCAAGAACACTAAGTTTCCTTGCGGCTGCTTTAGCTCTGGACTTAATGAACCGCCCATAGTTGAGGTTTGGAGAAAATTCAACCCCTAATAACTGAAGGCGGTCAGTGTACTCCAAGGATACATTCCGGAAAGTAGGAGCCAGGGTGAGCGGGCTTCTTTTAGCGGCGAAAAGATACACCTGTGTTTTGAAGGCGTTGTATCTCACGAGATTGGCATAGCCCCATTCGGAGACTGCCTGTAGTGTGAGATTCACACGCTCAATCATAGCCTCACTTTCGGACTGGATTTGATCCCGACTGGCCCGAGCACTTGGTTGGTATCTCTCCAAAACTGTGCTATCGTCTGCATACCCATAGATACCGGGCAGATCGTTAATATGCAGCAGGAAAAGAATTGCGGAGAGAACAGACCCCTGAGGAACGCTGGCGTCAGTCGCCACAGGATCGGACGAGCAGCTATAGACGATCGATTTTTCATTGAGTTTCAAAACACAACGATTCTAAAGAACTTTTCACTTCAATAAAATAAATATTATAATTTCACATTGCGCTTGCTTTGAACTGTCAATATCTATGAAAAATCAGCGACGCATACATTCTTTTATCGTTTTCCAGACATTTCGGAGGGGGCACGGGTTCGAATCCCGCACGGGTCAAGTGTGTGTATTGCCTACAAATAATTGTTCCGGGTCTGGATGTATGTCCTTGTGGAATTTATTTGCGTGAACTTCCTCCACGATACGGAATACTAGGGCCGATGCAGATGCAAAGGTAAAACCTTTTGCTAGCGTCATAAACGGAGCGGAGTAAAAGTCTTAAGTCATAACTTATATAGGTATGTTTATTTCAACAAAAGATTCAATCAAATGGTGTGACATTGCGCAGATGTAAATTAGCAAATTGATTAGATAGTAAAAGAAAAAAAAACCTTGTCTGCGTTGAGCTACAAATATTGCCAAAAAAATTATATAATTGGCCTACGGATTATGGAGGAGATAGATTTCAAAGAATCGTTTCCTTGCGGCCATGGGAGCTGCGCTCCAAAAATTCTAATAAGAGAGAACTAGATCATAATATATAATATATACATACATATATAATATATATATATATATATATATATATATATATATATATATATAATAAAGTCATCTACTGAGTTTTTGTCTGTCTGTGCGTTTGTGCATGCTAATCTCCACAATGGCTGAACCGCTTTAGATGTGGTTTTCAGTGATGTATTGAGAGAAACGATGATATTAATTACTTGAAATAATACTAGTTTTTACGGAATTTATCGCGTATATTTAACTTTTTAAATACCCGACGTTTCGAACGCTTTACAGCACTAATGGTCACGGGTGGAACTAACATGTTCAACGTCCATATGTCATTAGTTAACCGCGGTAACCATATATTAAAATATAACTTTTGTTCCGATCTATACAGTATGAACTTATGGTATCTTGAAGGCTTGCAGTTGTATGCTTGGGTTGGGATTTAATTTTATTTATTATCGGATCCCAAGTAGATGGTAGCACCCAGCCATCTTCTCTATTGAAATTAGGATGTTTTTTGATTTCAATAGCCTCGCGAATCATTCTTGGAAGGAATCGGTGTTCTTTAGCTAGGATTTGCAGTCTATCAAATCTGATGTAGTGACGGGGGCGATCCTGTACGTGTTCACAGACTGCAGACTTCCCGGAGTGTCGATTCTTCACATCAGCTATATGTTCTTTAACGCGGGTTTTTATTAATCTTTTAGTTTGTCCTATGTAGGAGAGACCACATTCACAATCAAGCTTATACACTCCCGCATCTTGCAGGGGGACATTACACTTGACTGATGGTAAAAACTGACCAATCTTCTTCAGCGGCTTGAAGTATGTTTTGATGGAAGCACGCTTCAAGATGTAGCCAATCTTGTCAGTGACTCCTCTAACATATGGCAGTACATCAGGTACACGCTCGACTGTGGCCGGCTTCACTCGTTCACTGTGACGTAGGCGCGGGACTCGAAGCTTGTTGTCATGCAAAACTTGCTTGACATGGTGGAGCTCGGCAGCCAGGTGTTTACTGTCACATATCCCTCGTGCTCTCTGAAACAAAGATTTACCCACGGTAGCTAACTGTGAAGGATGGTGGTGAGAATCACCGTTTAAATATCTATCTGTATGGGTCTTTTTTCTATACACAGTATGGCTCAAGGTGTACCATCTGCTTGGGATCCTATAATAAATAAAATTAAATCCCAACCCAAGCATACAACTGCAAGACTCCATGATACCATAAGCTCATACTGTGTAGATCGGAACAAAAGTTAAATTTTAATCTATGGTAACCGCGGTTAACTATGACAGCTGGACGTTGAACATCTCAGTCCTTCCCGTGACCATGGGTGCTGTAAAGCTCTCGAAACGTCGGGTAAAAAAGTTAAATATACGCGATAAATTCCGTAAAAATTAGTATTATTTCAATGTGTAGTGTTCGCGTAAATATAAGAAATCATTATCTATCTAAGACTTTTGATTTGATGAGATTGAGCTGGGCTGGTGTCCAAGTCGCCATGGCTAAATGCGTATTTCGCGTGTGGTCCTGATTTGCAAACTACTTCACCCAACTCAGCTTCTCTAGAAATCTTAATAAATTTTACTGTTGTCAAACGAGTCACAGATAAGATTACTACAAGCCAGTTTTTACAATCTGTCAAGCTGCAATCCGTGATCATGTCCAAGATCAACTCCCGCATCACAACATCAGATTTGATATACCACCAATCCTTGGACTCAAGATCTTGTAATTAATAAATTAAAACTAAACCCAAGCATACTACTGCAAGAATTAAAGATACAGTAAGCTATGCTGTGTAGATGGGACCAAAATTATTAATTAAAAGCTGAAGGTACTCCGAGTTAACTCTGACATCGAGACGTCAGTCAGCTCAGTCCCCCCAGGTGACCATGGGTGCTGCAAAGCACATGAAACGTCGGAAATCAAAAATAAATGAATTTAAACAGGATACAATCCGTAAAAATAGTTTATAAATTATTCAATGTGTTGTGTTCGCATAAAGATAAGAAACCGATTATATACCGCCATCTATCGGAGGTATGAAGTATTTCTGGCACTTTGCACTATTACTCTTACGACATCTATCTATTTTCTGGGATGTTGGTATTAGCCTAGACGGCTCTTAAAATTTCATCTGCCTCAGGGCTCGTGGTCTGAACGGCCTCGAGCTGATTAAAAAGGGAAAGGTTGGGTGTTTGTCCTTGTGAAATTTATGTTTTTAAACTGCCCCCACGATACAGGAGAAAATCCTAGTGTGCAGGTAACGTATTTTAAGAGAATACTAAAATAAAAAAGTAATGATGGTAAGGATGATGATGATGATGGTTCTATTACGAATACGAATACGTATACGAATATCTCGCCATGGTACTGAAATTTTTATTTAAAAAACATAAAATTTGTAGATTTTCTGGTTTTAGGTAAAATTTTTTTTGTAGGTCTGTCAGTCTGGATGTTCCCAGCCGTTAAAAAAAGCCTTTCTGAGGGGACTATACATGGTTTCAGTGAAAAATATTTTTGGGCGAATTTTTTTCAATCTTGAAAAATGGACATCTCGCGAAATAAAAGGCCAATGGATCAGAGGCAAGATTTAAGACTTCGTATTATTGGGGTTGCTTGAGATAATATCGTTGATTCTTTGCTTAGCTCTTTAGTAGCTTCTTCAAAATTGGCCAGAATGTCAATAATTTGCACGTTGCCTTGAAATCATTTTCATGACGACAATTTGGTAGAGATGGTAAAACATCTTGAATTGCTCTGTGTTGTTCATGTAATCTCTTCAACATCTGATATGTTGCGTCCCATCTAGTTTCAATATCGTGAAGTAAAACATGTTTCGGTGTATTGTTAGCTGGTTGAGAATCTTTCAGTTGTTTGAGTGTTAAAATGAGTAATACCTCCCCTGCCTTTGTGTACCTGCCCTGCACTACACTGTAGCCGTCGTTGCGGCTTAGAGTCTATGCAAACGTCGTATTTTTTACGCGCCGACGACGCGCGATTTCAAAGTCTGTCAGCAATTAGAGTTGTGTACAAAAATATTAGTTTTTAAATATTCGTGATTAGTATTCGCCGAATACGAATATTTGGTAAATGTCTACTATTCGGCGAATGCTAATATTCGTATTCGTATTCGTTGCATCACTAATTGTTACTAATCACCATGTCGCCTCTGTGTTGGTTTTTTGAGCTATCTAACCGTTATCCGAGTGGAGGAGTGCGGACCACCGCCTCTGACAGCTTAGCTCGTGTCGGTCGATGTTCTCGGCGGTGAGAACCGCCCGGGTACGCGTGTGTACGGTGTGAAAGGTATGATAGGAGGTTTTGTACAGGTGGAGTTTGTGAGGACAGGACAGTTTGCTCTTTCTGTTAGGCAAGAGAGTGGAATTACACTTATGTGTTTCGCGAAGCTCATGTGGACGTTGAACGTGACGCCAAGATATTTGGTTTATTTTAGGCGTTGTAGTTTTTGGTTCACAATTCTTGTGGTGTGGTTTTGGACTCCGTTGAAAGTATATTGCATCACTTTTTTCGAGTTTCACTTCTATTCTTTATAGGCATAACTATCTTCCTAAGCGATAGGATAGCTTTTTGGAGTTCCAGAGTGAGACTACTCCTATTATAATCTGATATAAAGAATGGCGTGTCGTCGGCGAAGAGAGCGGTGTTTACCACTGCGTAAAGAATGTGAAGAGGAGTGGAGACAGGATGGAGCTTTAGAGAGTTGAGGAATCGTTTCGTAGAACAGGTTCCCTCCACTCGATACCGAAAAGAGCGATTTGTAAGGCTGGGATGAGGTGTACGAGCCTATTGGGTACGTTTAGTTTATACAGCTTGTAAAACAAGCGGTCGTTCCACACCTTATCGAATGCCTTTGCGACATCGAAGAAGATTAAACTACGAAATGATATAAGATGATAGAATCTCTTAAGTCACCGCACGGAGAAAAAATCTCATTTTCACGATCTCCATTGTGTTCGTAACTCGCTATTTAAAGTTTAATACCTATTTACGCGTGAATTAGTAACACTACAAAGGCACTGTGCGTGGGCAGGCTCGTTACGGTAGAGATGGTGGTTACGGTAGCGACTTGCACAATACCGAGTTCCGGTTCCTGCTACTTACACCGGACAATTGTTAAACATCTTCATATTTAAGGGGAAGCTTCACCGGTTCTGATTCTATTAAAGTGGTATATTGAGGGTAAGAATTTTAGGTACGTGGTAGAACCATGCATTAGCTCTATTATAGTTGCAGCACGAATGGGTCTGCTCGGCCGGGGAAGGATCGCGTTCTAACCGAATACTAACGTAAAAAAGGCAGCTTAATGCTGCTGTGCACCATACGAATGGTGAGTGTAAAGAACCAGAGACCCTTTTTACTAGATATGAGGCATTCCATCTTAGTCCTCAGGGGTAACAACGCTTCTGCATTTTGATTATTAATTGAGGATAGATGTAGATATCTATGAATCACAGCATCAATTTAAAATCAGGTGGACTGTGTTGTCACCATTATTATTTAAAAACAATAGTTCCTATCGAAACTTGTTGCAAGGTAATAGACTGTTATTTTGGAATAGGCTACTGGAACTGTTAGTATAGAGGAACAGAAACAGGTGGAACAGGTCTCTAAGTACTTATTAGGTAATGGTATAATAGACTTCTACCAACAGGTGGGATTAAAGTCAACCTCTGGCTTACCTATAGATATATTGTTACGAGCTTACGGTTCGTGACAATAAAAACTGCCGATTGAATTACCAAAATTAACACTTTAATTATCGAACACCACCTAAAACTTTAAAAAACACTAATAATTAATCACACTGATTCACTTTATTTCGCTTCAAAGTTTCGCTTGTCTCGCCAAATTCAATACTGCCTCGATCGCGTCCTGCAGCGCCTTTAACACATTTTTATCGAAACATCCAGAATATTCAAGTAAATACGGGCGCCAACCAACCAGGCGCAGAAAGTTCGAGTGTGGGGCTTCTAGAAAGCTTAATTCTTCTGTTCGATATGTAACGCTGTTGTCACCGTGCTGCAAGCGAAATACACCGAAGCCTAAATCACGCTATCAACATTCCGAATCGTAAAGAGCATATACAGAACTTCTCCGAACTATCACATGGCAGAACACCTTGCCAGGCGGGAGATCTTCCCTTTTCCTCCTACGGCCACAGTGGTGACCCCGACGTGATCTGAACATGCAACCAACAACCTTCGGAAGCTACAACTTCAAGCCTTCGGTATTATCCTCAAGAACTCCTACCATTCACTATTGAGAATCGTCTTCTGCAGTCTTCAGTTCCATCAAGCCAGTCCAACTTGTATTCGTCTCGACTCACCGCAGATTTATAAGGCAGACTTCTGGCACTTGCTCCAGCACATCGTTCTCACCGGTCTCACTTGCCAGTGGGTAGTACGGCATGCATTACACGTCGGCATATCATTCACACCGGTATCACTTGCCCTTACGCACGCAGCATGCATTACCCACCGGCATTAAGGACGCACCGGCAATCGGACTGCACTGTCGACCTCCGGTCTGAGCAGGGGGGTGATGTGCACCATGATATGGTGACGCTGTCACCGCGCCGCAAGCGAAACACACCGAAGCCTAAATCACGCTATCAACATTCTGAATCGTAAACAGCATATATAGAACATCTCCGAACTATCACATGGAGTGTTGGCCAAACCCCGGGCAGAACACCTTGCCCGGCGGGAGATCTCCCCTTTTCCTTCCACGGCCGCAGATACTAGATGGCGCTGTTGGTCGAAAGTCAAGATTGACATTTTCTAGGAAGCCCTCCTCCCTCTGGTCCCCGACACTAGATGGCGCTAGTGCCGGGTACATGACGTCAAGTTAGGCGCGCAACAATAATTTAATATATGATCAGCAAAAAAAAAGTAAAAATATCGTTTTGTTCGGGTTGATATTTATTTCATTTGCTATATGTACATCCCAATGCCTGGTACATGCTTTCTCTGACCTCTTTGTACCAGGGAAGAGTCCTCTAAATTTCCCTAAAAGTGTTATGCGTTTTTTGCTTTAACAAATAACAATATGTTGAAGCAAAAAACGCAAAACGTATGTTATATATCGATCCCAGGGTTTTTAATAGAACAACTAGAACACAGTCCACCTGATGGTAAATGGGTGCAGTGGCCTAAAGACATTAACATCTATCCTTGAACAAAAATCAAAAATGCATATGCGCTATTACTCCTGAGAACTAAGATGGAATGCCTAGTTTAGTTCACTTTATCGTACGGAATACAGCAGCATTAAGCTGCTATTTCAGATAGGTGTTCTGTGAGAGCGTGGTCCTTTCCCGGTCGAGCTGACCCATTCGTGCTTCAACTATAAACTATAATATAGCTGCATGGCTTTACTCAGTAAAGTATATGCAGGAAGTCCATAGATGCAATTGGTTAAGGACTGTGTTTTGAAATTTCTTAACATCAATTTCTTATTATGCAGTGGAATTGAGAAGAGCTGTCAAGATGACGATGTTGAATATCTTTAGCGGTGTTTTCCAAGCTAGTGGTAATTTAAACACAAGAATGACTTTCAGTAAGCATTATTTATAATCTATATTGAATAAAATAAACTTCTATTTCTATATCTATCTTCTCTGTACGTTACCAAGATCAAACTACTATTGGTTTAAAATACAGCTACTCCTTAACTGTCATCTTGAGAGAAAAAAACAGAATCCGCATTAACACCTCTCCCAGCTAACGATTTGATTTGTGCCGACGCCTACAAATATTGGTCCACAATGCGCGCACGGACAAACGGACTACACGACACGACAGACAAGGCGTCGCCGACGACACAAAGAATCTCTGTAATCCCAGATAATCCCGCAATGGGTTGCGCTTCCGTACCACTCAAAGTTGCCGAGTATTGTAGTACGAGTTAATATTTCCGAATTCTGTTTAACAATTGTATGTTCGCTTGAGTTAAGAGCGACTTGATAGTCCCGTGTTTGGACCCAACTGTAGTTCAATTGTGCAAAACAAAATAATGATATAATGACAATTACATATGAGTGAAATATCTCATTGTTTTATGGGCATAGGGACTTATTATCTCTTAGGCCTAGCGGTTGTAAACACCATTGATGATCTTGAGGTCCGAATCGGGTCAAAACTTAGTTATTGGATTTCTGGCACGAAGTTGACGAGTACGTTTACTTGGGACAAATAGTCCGACTAGGTAAGTCCAACTTCAACCGAGAGTTCAACCAACTGGGCTGGGGAGCGTTCGGGAAATTACAACACATCTTCTCGTCAGATATACCTCAAAAGTCTGAAAACTAGATTGTACAACCTGTGCGTGTTGCCAATGATGACTTATGGATCTGAGACGTGGTCCTTCACTGTTGGCCGTGTGAGGACGCTCAAGGTCGCTCAGCGAGCTATGGAAAGAGCTATGCTCGGGGTTTCTCTGCGTGATAAACTTAGAAATTAGGATATCCGCAGTAGAACCAGAGTGGCCGACATAGCCCAACGGATCAGTAAGCTGAAGTGGCAATGGGCCGGCCATATAGCTCGAAGAACCGACAACCAATGGGGAAAAAAGGTTCACGAGTGGCAGCCTTGTACCGGTAGGCATCATGTAGGGCGACTCCCCGCTAGATGGAGTGACGACCTGGTAAAACATGGAGGAAATCGATGCATGCAGGTGGCGCAGGAACGTGCTTTGTGGCGTTCCTTGGGGGAAGCCTATGTTCAGCTGTGGACTTGTGAATGATGATGATGATGGCACGGTTTCTGACATGAAATTCCCAGTAGCAGCACGGAGTATGCCACATCCCCGTGCTTCGGAAAGCTCGTAAAGCCGTCGGTCATATGCCTGATTTTTCTTCGGTCATATCATGATATGACCAAAGAAGGTGGTCTTTAATTATCTTACATCTTAATATCATCATCATCATCATTACAGCCCTTTACAAGTCCATTGCTGAACATAGGGCCTCCCCCAAGGTATGCCACAAATCACGGTCCTGAGCCACTCCCAATCTTTACAACGTTGTTGACGAGTGACTTGTGGACGATAAATTCGACACCTCCTTGGGACAGATGGTCGCCCTCTCAGTGATAGAACAAGTTGCCGGACTCGAGGATTACCGTGTCCTCCCCCTCTCTTCGGACCTCGGATACCTAACCCAATAATATGCCAGCGCAACTTGTCTACCTGTTCTTCTAACTTCAGTATCTTCTTGTCAGTACTCAGGGTGCGTGCGTTATATGTTGCCAGGTCGAGTTGTCGTAGGTGGCAACCGAACCTCCACCGGAGATTCTTAGCACCCCTTGCCCCGCCGTTACCATGGTCGCTACCATAGCCATGAATAGCGGGGCCGCCGGGGACTGGGGGCCGCCTATTTGTGTAATTCTTCATGGGGGGTATATTGCCATAGTTGCCACGCTTGGTGAGCGGATTGGCAACCGCAGTTTTTTATTATATCATTGCTGTTATCAGGAAGCTGCTGCTGACCATCTCCTGCCTGTCTCCCTCTGTCGCCTCTTACGACACCCACGGGAAGATATGCGGTAGTGGATATTCTGAACCGCCACTACACGACAACATATTAATAACGAAACATTAATAAAAAGTTATTTATAAAATGAGTTCTATACAGTTTATTACACGACACGTGCCATCCGTGTCAGGTATAACGCGTGTCAGAAATTGGCTTTTGTTTGTATGATGGGAAAAATATAATTGGCGATTACCTAAGTGACTCTTCATATACCCATAAAACACGCGAACGATGTACTTAGCGCTTTTTTTAAAGTAAATAGTACACCAAAGTTACAGACTATAACATGTAACATAACCCTGTTGTTCCCGTGAAGTGCTTTGTCAAAATCATTATTGAACGTATAGAAATTACTTTACTTCAAATAACTCGACCATATAATAAAATAATTATTTACCAATTGTATGTTACCTCTGCATTGGCCGGAAAGTAAAAATATTTTCAAAGAACCCACTTTGCCGATGCGTGAGTAAGTTAGAACACAATACATAATAGTTTCATTGTACTATGTAGGTAGAGATAATAAAACAACAACATGACAATTTGCAAATAAAATGAATAACATTATTTTATACTCGAGCTTTCTGAAATGAAATTATTTCTACATAGGTATATGTTTGAACTTTGAATACTCCTTCTGATAATGTACTTAATGTGAACCACAGGGGTTTTGTGCATGTTGTAGGTCCACGGACCTCCTCTCATCTCCGAGTAAATATCTATAGTAAATATATATATATATATATATATATATATATATATATATATATTGGATATATTAAAAGGATTCATTTCCACGATAATATATTGTACTAGTGTCAGAAAAAAGAAAATTACAGAATCTGGACCCGATACCACCGATACCATGAAGGTCAGAACAACGTTGTTCAGGCAATGTACTATTTAAACAAAACTCCTATCACAGGAGTGCTAGTTTACCGAAAAAAATCTTTGGTTGAAAAATAACTATTTTTCCGGATTTTACTCGTTTGATTAAAACCGGAAGGAACTCCGGGTTAACCATGACGAGGCTGCGGAGGAAAGCGCTCCTGGTGTTCCTAGTGCGCTTTAAATGAAAAGGAGAAGGGGGAGGAGAAGTCCTGTTCTAAGGAGGAGCTGTCATAGGGCGACCGGCGCTAATGGGGCTGCAGATGTGTGCGAAAGCGTTACCGCGGCTCTGCCAATATGGGGCAACGGTCAGTTAGTCAGTGCGAGTCCGACATAACGTGTCCTTGTCCCGCAAGTCGTGTATAAAACAAAGAAGAAAAAAGTGTTAACTCAGACATCGGAACGTCTATCATGTCAGTGACCATGGGTGCTGCAAAGCACCCGAAACATTAGATATCAAAAATAAATAAACCTAAATGCAATAAAATCTTTAAAAAATGTTTTATTCAATGTGTAGTGTTCGCGTAAATATAAGAAATCATTATTTTTAATTAATTTTTAATTACGATATAATTTCATCGTGCCAATAAACATCATTTCACAGAATACCAGCGTAAAACAGCAGCTCAACGCTGCTGTGTCGTATGGTGAGTGTAAGGGACTGGAGACTTTTTTGACTGAAAACGAGTGACTCCATCTTAGTCTTACAGAGGATAAATGTAGATGTCTATGGGCCACAACATCCACTTACCATCAGGTGGACCGTGTGCTCGTTTGTCACACTCATTGTATGTATAAAAAAGATTAGTTTCATTATTTTATTATGGATAAGGTAAACCCTTTGGTTGATGTAAACTCTGGTTAATGTTTATCGATGACTGATCACTCGAACGTCAGTAATTTATGGATGTAATTGAAGGGTGCTCAACAGAAGGAATACATCCGGCCGTGTGTCAGAGGCATGCGGGCCGGTGCGGCGGCAACGCGCTAAATGGGCTATTAGGGGCATCAAACTCCTTACAGGTTGATTCAGCGAACTCGAAATGAAAGTTGTTGTGTTGTTTATTTTTACATATCTACACTGTTATCAGCTTTTTAAAATTATAAAAAGAATATAGGGAAATTAAAATTTTGTAATAGGCAAGAAAAAGGAGAATAAGAAGACTGTTAGGCATTACATCATTTACATCTTAATCCTCACAGGTGTCAACGCATCCAGAACCTTCTTTGTGTGAAGTTCGTTTCAGGTGCCCATGGGTTATAGTATCCATGCATAAACAACTGGACTGCAAGTCCGTGTGTCAAATCTCTCAAAAAATTTAAAACGTCGAGTGTGAAAGAAAAGTTATTTGTATCTCTTCATCTTTAGTTATAAGTCAAATAATATATCAATCAACGTATCAAAGCTTCTGATCCCATCGTGCGGCTTCGTTCCATCCTTAGCAAACATCGGTGTATCAAAAGCGTGAGGCGAAGGGAAATCGATGGCTCGGGGTGACTATACTCTCCCCGGCCCGCCCTCCCATTACGATTACGCGCCGTAAATATTTGCCCTCCACCCTCCGACCTCGGATACTTAAATGTAAATCTGTATTATTTGTCAACATTAATTATTTTTGATATCGAGTAGGCAAAGGTATTTACGTATGCAACATTTTTTACTCAACTGGCACAGAAGTGTTTTTCATGTGTATATACTTATTGAAAGTCATTTTTTATTTACCACTGGTTCGGAATATGCCTCTATCCTGGGAAGAACCAGCAAGAAACCCAGCGAGACTGTTTTTTACAATAATTTTGTTTGTAAAATGTTTAAATGTAGGTATTGTAATAGATTCAGAATGACGGCGGTCACCTCATTCCCAGGGGTTATTTTCATTTATGTATTCTTTGATGTTATAATAAACCCTTTTTATAAAAATGTTAATAAACCATTTAAACTAGTTTATAAAGAAAGTTTGTGCATTTTCTGGGATTTTGTTGTAAAACATTGCCCCACAAATACATCACTAATTCTGTGAAACCTAGAAACTGGGACTGGAACTGAACTAGAACTGTAGAATCTAGGAATCTACAAACTTATGTTCGTTCCTAGTGTTTAAGTTATGAACACCTTTATTCTTATCAAAGCTATTTTTGTTTTTATATACATACATTACATTTTCATAAATATATTGCGATGCCAAAGTTAATATGTATAATCCTTAAAATTTTTCTCTAAGGGACTCTTTACAATTTATTTATTTATTTAAAAACTTAAACGTAACACCTTAAGCTAAAGGGGTACATAGGGCGGACTTAATGCCATGTGGCATTCTCTGCCAGTCAACCCTGGGTGCCAAGGACAATTGTTGGCAGGTGCGACCATTATACGTAAATAATTACATTAAAATATATACATACATTAAAATATACATATATGCAAAGTACATACATACACATTACATTTAAGTATATATACACATATAGTATAAATATACATACAATAATACATACATACATATATATATATATATATATATATATGCTTATATACTTTATATATATATACATATGTATGATATATATAATATGATGTTTGAATAATATATAATGAAATAAATATCTGAAGTAAAAAAGAAGAAATAAAGACAAAAATTAAGGAAAATAATGTTAATTAGTAGTTTCCTTCAGGTAATGTTCTCGGAGAAGAACTTTGAAGACTTTTTTATTTGCGGCATTCTTAATATCGTTGGGGAGGGTGTTCCAAAGTTGTATAGCTTGTATCGTAAAAGACGACCTAAAAAAATTTGACTTATGCTGTGGAAACCTTAACCTCAGACGGTTTGACTGTCGGGATGTTCGACCGTCGATCGGATGAAAAAAATGAAAATTATCCTTAAGATAAGAGGGCGACCTTGGATCGTTTAAAATTGAATAAAATTTAATCGTTTAAAATTTAAGTTATAAATCGCCTGTATGGCTTTCAATGTCAGTCGTATTACCCCATAGCACATTCCTATAAGACATTACGCTATGAAAGTAACTAAAATAAATAAACTCTCTCATCATTGGTGAAACCTCGCTGCAGAGTTAAGTCTGCCTGATATGGGGGCCTCATTGAAGCTTTGCGTCAATAGTAGCCAAGAAAAGCAGCGGTGCTCCCCACTTAAGAACACATTTGTATTTGAATGCTTAAGATTATGTATTGTAAATTTAATACATTTTGTCTTATTGTCGTTTAAGTGCAAATTGTTGGCGTTAAACCAATGTACTAATTTCGATAGAACATTATTTACATTGTCAAAATTAATTGACTCTCGATTGAGTTCGAAAATTAAAGAGGTACCATCAGCAAATAATACTATATCGTGTTTTTACAAGATAAAGTAAGTCATTTATATAGACTAAGAACAGTAATCGACCAAGAATCGAGCCCTCAGGAACATTCATTGATACTCGATTCGGAGGAATCTTTACTGTATTTTTACTCATGTGCCTTTATCATTGATAACGACTTTTCAGTTCTGTTATTTAAATATGAAAGAATAAGTCTAAGCGCAATATTTTTGACACCGTAAACCGTAATGTTATAGTCTAACTTATAATTTTTTTTCAAAAATCTTACTGAGAGTTGGTAGTACAGAAGTAGTCTAAGATTAGCGGGTCCAATGTACTACCAAAGGTATTACTTTAGCAAGATGAGATGAAATTAAATCTTTTGTGGACGCAATAACTGTAAAGGAAATCCGCCATAAGTCTGCAATTTTTCTTACATCAAGGGTTTTGAAATATTTTAAAATATCTTGTTGTGGTAATATATTAGTAGATAATTATAAGTCAATGGTATTAATATTCTGTTTGAGTAATGACAGTGCGATAATTGGAGAAGTATTCAATTAATGTTGTCCAGATAGGAATATCTGTAAAATATTTCTCAAACACGGCTGCGACTTCTTGATTTGATCTAGTCTTAATAGTTGATGTTACGACGTTTGTTTTTACCGGTTTCGCTATTAATCATACTCCACATTATATTAATTATATTTTTAGAAGTCTTAATTTTGTTGCTAATATAATATGTAAAGATTTGGCTGTGGAGCACACTCCTTTTTTTAAATAATTTTTGACATATTCTCTAAAAGTGTCGGAAAGATTATATGATTTTTTATGGTAAATTTTATATAATCTTCGTCTTCTTATATGAATCCCTACTGTCGCCCACTCATTCAATGCCTTGCGACTGTTACTGGAGAATGTTTTAGAATTATTTAGAATCTATTAAATTCTTTATTTATAAGAGTATATAATACTCCATATAAATAGTCTAAGTTGTTCTTGTAAGAAAACGATGTAAGGTTTTTACCATATTACTTTTAGAGCTCTCCAGGTATCTCCCGGGATCGTCTTGGATGGCCGTCTCATCGGACTATGAGAGTGAGGGAATAGAGAGTACCCCTGAGCTTGCGCATACTTGGCACTTGGGCACTATAATCCTGTCCTGCGCCGATGGCTAGCCTCCGTTGAGGCAGGCCGCCGTGGTCGAAATTCTGTATAGATGACACTATTATTTTGATGTATGTTATATTATGTATGACCCTATGAGGACGCTCAAGGTCGCTCAGCGAGCTATGGAGAGGACTATGCTCGGGGTTTCTCTACGTGATAAACTCAGAAATGAGGATATTCGTAGTAGAACCACAGTGACCGACATAGCTCAACGGATTAGTAAGCTGAAGTGGCAATGGGCCAGCCATATATCTCGAAGAACTGATAACTGATGGGAAAAAAGGGTTCTCGTATGGCAGCCTCGTACCGATAGGCGTAGTGTGGGGCAACCCTCCACTAGATGGAGTGACGACCTGGTAAGACATGCAGGAAGCCGATGGATCCAGATGGCGGAGGAACATGTTTTGTGGCGTTCCTTGGGGTTTTGACGACAGCTCAACCGAGCCGATAATTGACGGCGACAGTCACTCAAGTTCATAAGGCGCCTAAGCGATCAAATAATTTAAGGTTTATATCAACATCGAAGCACTTGTTTCGTCGTTTTCTCTAATAGTTTACACGCGCAGACACTTAATTCACAAAACCGCATCACTTTTACGAATCAAAATCCACTTCAATCCAGTATTTAAGCGATAAAACTGGAGGAACAATCCGTCGACGGCCAAGTTCCCGCCAAAACTCCTCTTCATTCAGCAGTGGATAATGAACTTACAGTGTATGAATCAATAAAGGTATGGGTAGTCTGTTCTGTACGTGGTAGAGCCATGCTGCAGTTATATTAGTTAACCGGGGTAGGACCACACTTTCACAGAATTCTAACGTAAAATAGTAGCTTAATGCTGCTGTGTTTCGTATGGTGAGTGTAGAGAACCGGAGGAGCCTTTTACTGGAAACGAGGCGTTACATATTAGTCCTCACGGGTGACAACGCAATCTGCATTTTGATTCGCTGTCGAGGATGGATATAGATGTACTCATATATGGGCCACGGCAAATACTTGCCATCAGGTGGACTGTGTGAGAAGATACTAGCACTACTCTATTGAAATTTGAATGAAGTAGAATATTTTAATTTTCTACTTCATTCAAATTTCAATAGAGATATCTTACAAATCATCCTTGGTAGGAATCGGAGTTCCTTCGCGAGGATTTGTTGTCCATCCATCGAAACATTACAGTTCATCAATGTCCACTGCTGAACATAGCCCCCCACCCATGTATTACCTCATAGCTGCCATAGTTGCCAAGCGTTTTGAACAAAAATACGCAACGTTGTATTTTGTTCAGCTGTTATCAGAAAGATGCTGGTGGCTATCTCTTGATTCAGCTTCCATCCTTCGCTTCATCACCCACGGGATGATATGGGGTAGTAGATATTCTTACTTCGCCACTACACAGTTAAATGTCGTCTAACAATTCTGATATAGTGACGGGTGCGTCCTGAACATTTTCCTAGACTGCAGACTATCAAAACGCCGGGAGCAAGTCGGTGGGCCATGGTTAAGCAACAGTTTTCAGGCGGCAGCGTTTTAGAAGTTTAAGTCTGCTCCTCTTTTTAAATAATGCATGTAATAATCCGATAAATGACTCGTATTGAACAGATACTTTTAATTTATAATAATTTTAACTTATACGTGGTAGGGCCACGCTATATTATAGTTGTAGCACGAGTAGGTCGGCTCGACCGGGGTAGGACCACTCTCTCACAGAATATCAATCAACGTAAAATAGCAGCTTCATGCTGCTGTGTTTCGTATTGTGAATGTAGAGAAACAGATACCCTTTTTAGTAGAAACGATGCATTTCGTCTTAGTCCTCACGGGTGACAACGCATTTGCATTTTGATTCCTAATCTAGGATAAAAGTAAATGTCTATGGGCTACAGAATCCACTTACCTTCAGGTGGACTGTGTGCCCGTTTGTCACCCTTATTCTATAAAAAAGAGAGTATAGAACTAAAACGGATAGAAAACAGAATATGCTGTGCTGTGTGTCGAATGGTGAGTGTAAAGAACCAAATACTCTTTTTACTTAAAACGAGGCAATCCATCTAAGTCCTTCAGGGTAACAAAGCATCTGCATTTTAGATTCTTAACCAAGGATAGATGTAGATGGTCCACAGAATCCATTTACCATCAGATGGACTGTGTGCTCGTTTGTCATCCTAATCTATAGAAGAAAAAAACGGGCCAAATGTATGGCAGGTCAGGAGGTAGGGTTCCGTATTTGCCCGTCACAATACGTGGGCTTTCTTGATAATGAGCATAATGAGTTCGCGGTTTGACCGCAATGATGATTAAAAATAGGCCCAAATAGGAAGATGGTAACTGAAGGACTTATTTTCAAATCAGACTTTTATTGTATATATTAAAAAAAGATCAAAAAACTTTTCTATTTTGAAAATATTACAATTTATATCAAATCTTTCACATGCCAAATCTGTACAAAGGTGATCATAGTTGACTATCTAGGTATCTATATTATATTCCCGGCAGTGCAACCCTAAGATAAAGAGCCTTACATAAAGAGTTTAAGGTAAATTGTTACAGTGCCTAACGAACATGCAATAATACCTAGATAATACCAGTACCAGAGATGAAAACGGAAAACGTGTTTACAAAACTATTTTAAAAGAAATATGAAACAGTAAAGTTATCTGATCTCTTTGCCACGATGTGAAAAATGCCAAAGATTTGCGTGAACAAAGTCGCAGGGAAAGCTTCTATTAAATACTTACATAGGGAACCTCCAGCCTCTCGTTCAAAGCTACATAATAGGTATTGCAACGTGTACTGAACATAGGTAACCGCTCTTAGGGCTTCTACCGTATATTTAAGGTGACGTCGTAGTACCTACATTGTAACTTTTTCAAAAAACCACTGTAATCCACTAAAATTTTATTGGACAAAATTGTCTCAATCGTGATGTCCCGGATTCGAATCCCAGGTTTGGCCAAGTTATTGGGTTTCCTGTCAATAAACCCTCAGTAGCAGCCCGGAGACAGGTAATTGGCAGATATACCTAATATACTTTCAGAACACTTTTATGGAATAGGAGTTAGGAGCCTTTTTTCCTGAGGAAGTTAGGACAGGGCTATATTAAGCCGATCGATGAGAAGTTGAAGTTTTTTTTAAGTTAATAGGTAAAGGTCATTATGTTATTAGGTATGTCTTATTATTTTATTATTATATATTTTAATAGTAGCTTAATGCTGCTGTATTTCGTATGGTGAGTGTAGAGAACCGGAGACCCTTTTTACTGAAAATGAGGCATTCCATCTCAGTCCTTATGGGTGACAACGCATCTGCATTTTGATTTGTAATGGAAGATAGATGTAGATGTCTATGGGCCGCAGCAACCACTTACCATCAGGTGGACTGTGTGCTCGTTTGTCAGCCTATTCTATATAAAAAAAAAAAAGTTTAGCATCAAATGGGACCACCATTAAAATTTGAAGAAATATCCACATTCCCAGAAATAGAGGAAGAAAATTTATTCAACATTCTAATTTCTTGTCTTGAGATTGTGATATTGCTAACACCAATCAAAATAAAAAGGAAACATCGACTTCAATAAACAGAAAGGAATAAGATATTTTAAACTAAACTTAAAATTGCTTCTGATGTCGGTGAAAGATATAGTGAATCGAATAATTGAAGCTCCGACTTCAGAAGCTATTAGGTACATATTATGGAAATTATTTTATTTGATTTAGTGTCTTTAAATATGTTTTTTTAACTATAATTATTATTCGCTATATTTTAATTTAATAAACATGTTAAAACATAGTATTTGTATCTCAGGTATCTGTTCTAGAAACGATGACAACCCTAGGTACTACACTAGACACAAAACAACTCTACATATTATGTAAGGTGCTCAGTGCACAGGTATAACTAAACAAGAAAATTCCAATATGAACACCTACATACGTATATTAAAGCTGTTCTGGAACAGAGTAGTACATAAAAAGTTTTAGAGCCATGATTGTTGGTGTTGCCAGTACGTGAGAAGCTGCCTAAAAATTAATTGCTGGCCGTTAGTCTCACTAAAACTCAAAAATAGCTCAAATCAAATAAAACCCAATCAATTTTATTGTGCTGTCGATCACAATAAGTTGTTTACAACGTGTTTTACAACGAAGAAATTACCAGTGGCATGATTGGTAAAAGGATTATTACAATAAAAGGATACTAGCGTAAAGTACGTAAAAGTGGCGTAAATTTTGTTATAGTGAGCACAGACTGGAGAAATAGAAAAATTCAATGAGAATTTTAATAATGAAATTTTTAATTCTTAATTAAAAAATTAATTTAAAATGAAATTTACTCATAAACAAAGAGAATTTTTAAAATTATGAAGTTATTATAAAATGAGTTTGAATTTTTATCGAAAATGGTTAAAATTAATATTTAGTAATAAATCAGCTACACGGTTCATAATTTACTCATTTTTCAAAAACTGTACTAACGTTATATCAATATTTATATATCTGAACCTAAGTTATAATTTGGCTACTCTTTGAAAAATAATCATGTATTAATTTTTAACCGACTATAAACAATACTAGTACATTAAATACTTTAAAGTGATGCAATACTGGTACTTTAAATACTTTAAAATATCGTTACATGCATTGATTTTTTCTTTCCACATACGCAGAACCTTCTCCTTTTTCTAGTTGATTAAAAATCAATACAGGATTATTTTTCAAAGAATAGCCAAATTGTAAACTTGAGTTCAAATATAAAAATAATGATATACAGTTATTGCAGAGAATACGAGTATATGCGGCTTCTACTTTTATTGATTTTTTAAATTAATTTTTCTTAACCATTTGTCTATATTATCTACTTATTCTGAAATTTCTCTGCAAATTTGGCCAGTTATTACATAATAACCCTTTATAGTGGTAAATATTTTAACGGTTAAGTCGATCCCCTAACTAATGCGTTCCTAATATTTTGAACCTAGTGTCTTTGATCTTCCAATTTAATGGCTCAATATAAATTTAACATCATAATAAAAGTAATTAGTAAATCAGTGTTGATACAAAATAATAAATGTTCCAATGCACTGGACGCAGATAGGAATCCAGGAAGATATCTCCTACACACCCTATTTTTACCCTGAAATCAATTATTAATATTGTGTTCTTTTAAAACAAAAAGCCTAGCAACACTATGTATGCGCAACGTCGACAAGAGCTCACGAAAGGGCGGTCGCGCCTAAATTATTCACCAAGCAACACTGAGCACCCGCGTGCTTCTCACTCCCGCCTGAGCACTGTGCATAAGTTCGTTTTGTTCACGCTGTGTATAGCAGGTATTGCGCTTTCGCCCGCCACATACAGTCGTCTCAGTCCCGTTAATATTATCTATATATTTCCTTCTCACTTGCTCTCATTAGGTTAGTCTCAGCGATGTGTTTGCCTGACGCTTGGCAGTCGCGCTTCGCTTTGTATCTAGATGTACAGATTAGCTTCAGGAAACAGAGATTGCAGGATCTTTAACGAAAAGAAAATTTAAATTCTCCAAATTATCTTTTGTAGGTATATTAATATAAGTAATGTGTATAAAAAAATAAAATGTGGTATGCAAGATGATGTTGTGACCAGGATTAAGAAAGGAATGGTGTTTGTGGAGGTGATGTTAGGAAAGTTTAATTTTGTGGGTATGTTGGTAGGAGGAAAGAGGTTGTAGATGTTTGTTTTTTTTTTTTATTTATAATATAAGTAGTACGTGAGGGTAATATGGTCACTTTCTTATAACTCTAAAACTACTGCCTTGATTGCATAGATAGTTTTGTGATATGATAGCTCTTCATCGGTCAAACAAATAATATGAGTAAAGGGTCAAAAGGGCACTGCTTCGTAGACACTGTTTTGACAGTTTATATTATAGTAAATATTTTAGTTGATTTTAGTATGCTGTAGAGTAGTAAGTTTTTTTTAAGTTGATTTGCGAAGTGTTCCTAATATTACCAAAGCAGTTTTGCATTTATTCTTAATATATAAATTATAGTACACGACTTTGTGTTTTTGTCTCTGTCCTCCACCTAGTGTTGGTTCTATAGCGCGGCGGTGACCACGTTACCCTTACGTACTTTAATACGACCATGTAATATAGTAAGCATGCTTTACAATGATTCTGTTACTACCATAATACATATAAATATTATGGACTGCCCCGTTGGTTAAGTGGGTTGGTAAGTGGGTAGTTATTGTGTTTTCCTGTCATTTGGAAATCGTCAGCAGCAGTCCGGAGTCAGGAAGCTGGCGGTATTTCGCATTACATTTACATTTACATTTCATTTTACAGTATGTAAAGCCGTTGCTCCTACGGCTGATCTCTTCGGCTGTATCGAATTATCGTCCCATCTGATTACGTGAATGAGGGTGTAGACTGTAGAGAGTGCACCTGCACTTTCGCTTGAAATATTTTATAAGTACTCACCATCTCAAATCGTCCCGTGGGTGACGTTAAAGGCGACGGAGTGAAACAAGCCAGGAGATGGACAACAGCATCTTCCTGATAACAACCAAAAATAAAAATTGCGGTTGCCAACCCACCTGCCAAGCGTGGCAACTGTGGCAAATATCCCTCTATAAGGCAATGGGGAAAGTCTATATTCAGCAGAGGGCTTTACAGCCTATTTATAGTCCACTGCTGAATATACCGCTACATAAATTCAGCTATATTAGGTAAGATACCGTTAGCGGTACCCTACCTAATATAGCTGAACTTGCTTTAATGATAATTGTGGTGATATTACTTTATAGGTAATAATTAAAAAATTAAAGTGGTATAATTAAACATTTTAAATTCATATAATGAGAAATCATCAATGTATGAGTAATTAAATACACATTATTAAGTATAACTCAAAAACTTCTGGTCAGGTCTTGATCAAATTTATATGGGATACCAAAAGAAGCACCAGCTTTCAAATAAAAAAATAATCATCAAAATTCGTTCACCTAGAAAAAAGCTCTGAGGTGATCAAAATATAACAAAAATAATCAAACATGTAAAGAAATACCGTCGAATTGAAAACCATCTGCTTTTTTGAAGTCAATTGAAAACGAATAAAGTTAATAAAAAAATTATCAAAAGAGTTAATTTCGAGTAATTAATATTATTTTACCATTTATGTAGTCTCGAAACCATATTTTTTTTAGTAGTATGACGATGTTAAAACGTTTCCCTATTATTACCTATCTCCTGTATCGTGGAGACAGTACATAGGTACATAAATTTCACAATTTCAAACATCCCGCCGAACTATTATTTCCAGATTCAAACCCGCGATCCCCAGCGCAGTAACTCATCGCTAAGCCACAGCGAAAACGAACGGCAAGTCATAAAATTGTAATTAAAATAGCGACTCATTTATTTTAATAAAGCAAACAGAAATCAATCTCTTTAGCTCTCGACTCTCTTTTGACGTCGCCACGAGAGGACTTACCCGCAGAGGTGCTCTCGAAGCACGCATGAGCGGTCGAGCACTCGCGAATCTCTTTGATTGATCCGTCAATTTTTTTAACAAGAAGTATCAATCTCTCATATATTTCTCGTAAGATTTATGTATGAACGTGTTGTATATAGTACAGTGGTTATAGCCTATTTTAAAATACGAAATTTTCTCCGTAAACGTTTAATTCACACAGTCCTACTGAGGGTAACTCTGACTGACAAACTGCCTCGTTGGTCTAGTGGTTGTAGTAGTGCGACTGCTGATCATGGGGTCCTGGGTTCGAATCCCGGGTCAGGCCAAAAAATTAATTATTGAGTTTTTCCGTCAAGAAATTCTCAGTAATTGCCCGGAGTAAGGATGTTGGCAGTGTCTCACCCCCGTGCCTCGGAAAGCACGTAAAGCCACTGGTCCTGCGCCTGATCTTTCTCCGGTCGTGTCGGTTTACCGTCCCATCGGATTATGAGAGTGAGGGAATAGAGAGTGCACCTGTGCTTGCGCATACACTTGGGCACTATAATCCTGTCCTGCGCCGATGGCTAGCCTCCGTTGAGGCAGGCCGCCGTGACCGAAATTCGTTCTGGAGGACATTATTATTACTGAAGGCAAACGGATAGTTGTAGCACGAATGGGTCGGCTCGACCGGGGAGGGACCACGCTCTCACAGAATATCAGCGTAAAATAGTAGCTTAAAGCTGCTGTATTTCGTATAGTAACTGTAGAGAACTGGAGACCATTTTTGCTGGAAACAAGGAATTCCATCTTAGCCGAGGTGAGAACGAATCTGCATTTTGATTCTTAATCGAAGATATATGCTTATCATCTGTTGGACTGTGTGATCGTTTGACATTGTTATTCGATAAAAAAAATGCTTTAATTTAACCAACCTATGTTACGTAACTTAAATTTTAATTTACGTGATTTAGCTTACTGTTACCCAGCGCATTAATACAAGATGGAGTGAGGTAAGATCAAACAAATGTTTAGTAATAAAAACACCTCCACTTTCAAGTGTCATCCCCCATTCGCCGGCGTAAACGTAACTCGCAAATTTATGCGGAGCGCCGCTAGAGCGCGCTCGAGTCGCGTTTAAGGTAAGCCCTGTTTATTATAATCAATGAATATCAGAACAAGAGACTCCGTTATTCTTTCGCCTGCTCGGCCCACATTTGCATTACAAAGGTTGTCGCATCAGGTGGGGGATGCTGTTTAAATGATCTCAATTGTCTCAAGCACTTCTCTAGATCGCACTAATTAGTGAGAGGTGTCACATAATATAGAGTACTTATTTAATAATTTTTAATTTCCTAACAAATTAACTTCCCCGCTATGAAATCTGCGAAATATTTCACCAGTGGCAGAAAAAGTCGTTAGCGTCATTGTATCGTCAAGCATTTTATTCGGTTCAATAAGGATTTAACTTTACCTTTACAGTGTATCTAAAGTCCCCTACTGAAATTATATATATTTCATCATTCATTACAGCCCTTCACAAGTCCTGTACTAGTTTTATATATATTAATATATTATATTTTTTTTTTTTATTTCGTATATAAGGCCCAAGTCACCCTTAGGACTACAATGAAATGCCTCGTTTCTAGTAAAAAAGTGTCGGACTTTACTAACTCGGACGGTCTTCTGAACTTATCACACGTATATCTAACATATCGGCATTGGGCTGCTATTTTAAGATGGTACTGCGAGAGCGGAGTCCTTTCTGGTCGAGCCTACCCATTCATGTTACAACTATAATACAGATTATCGTAGTTGTATCACATGTAGAAGCCTTGTTAATCGACAACAAAAGTACGTTGGCGTCTTAATAATTTAATATCTTGGACTGCCTTTCCGTATATAGCAACACTGCTTACTGTACTGCCACTTGCGCACAGTGACCTCGTCGACTATTGCGACATTGTGAAGTTCTTATTAGATACGGAATTAATGGTTTATGTATATTAAGAGTTATAGAAGGAAATATATATATTTCTTTCACCCTAGGTCTATGTACAACAGTGGCTTTTGGAATGGGAAAATATCCTGAGCAGCGTCCTTACCTTAGAAGATGGCACTGCCAATGCGCCGACCAAGCGTGATCATCAAGGCGTATCCTCTCTACAGCAGTCAGCAGTGGACTTCAACGTGGTGCTGGTGAACAAAAAGTATAATAGAATAAAATAATTATAATATATTTGGTCGGCTTACCACGGAGAGAAAGAAGCATTTCAAAATCATCTTCGTTCCACCGGGCCACAAACTATCGTATACAAATGAAAAAAAAACAATTTATCTGTTAGAAATTGTCCTACAGTGCCAAGAAGTTTAACAAAAGTTACATGGTGACACGATCTTTAAGTAGTTTGTAAGAATTTCCAAAGGACAGTTTGCTTAGAAATTCTTTATTTTTTATGATTTCTTTTATTTACGCGAATGCTAAACATTGAATATAACGATTTTTCCACCGACCTCAAACAAAGAAGGAGGTTCTCAATTCGACTGTATTTTTTTATGTTACCTCAGAACTTTATCCTTGGTTAACCGAGTTTCATGATTCTTTTTTATTTAAAAGCTGGTGCTGCTCATGTGGTTCCATTGATTAAGATCTGACCAGTAGTTTAGAGTTATCCTTAATCCCATTAAAAAACATAAATGTGAAATGCGAGCCAAGTTCAATATTATGATATATGCCTTGGTTGTTGACTTTAACGACAAAAGAAGTGAGATCTAAATGGGTGCCAAGTTCAATGGTCAGTCCTGAAATATATTTATAACAACATAAAATATCGTTTCTTCTTATAACTTAGGATAATATATTGTAGCCTTAGGTCTGACTTGGCTAGTTCTCATATACGAATTATCATGTTCGATGGCTAGTTTTTACCAGCGAAGCCAAATTTTCGGAATAATAAAATAAGAACCGACAAGTAACAGGTTTAGAACTTGCGAAGGCTATAATACAATTCGTATATGAAAACTAGCCAAGTCAGACAAGACAGAGTAAAGGTAAGGGTAAAAGGTAAATTTAATTAATTAATTAAATTAAATTATTAATTCTTTATATATTTAAGACCGGCTGTCATAAGTTTTGATTGCTGATTCTTACAAACATACATTATTACAGTTATAAGTATAATATAATTGTTAATAAAGTTTAGTGTTCCTAATAGAATCAAATAAGTGAAAAATTATAATAAAATGAAAAAAAAAATACTAGTTTTTGATTTATTCCTTTGTATTCACCTAATTACCTATGTGCATGCCAAATTTGAACTTTCTAGGTCATCTGGAACTGTGTTAGAGTTTTGATCTATAGGTCAGTCAGTGATAAAAATGACGATTTTTGGACGTTAATATCTAAATAACAGTTTGAGACATTGATTTATACAGGGTGACCCAAAAGTCGTGGATCAAACGCAACTAGGGGTTAGATGGGGTCATCAGCTGCAAAAAGTTGTTCTACGGGAGGTCCTTAAAGTCAACCCCTGCAGAGTTATAATTTATTTTGTGTTTTATAAGAAAATTGACTTTTTTTTAACTAATTCTTATTAGAATGCCAAAAAAATAAACATCCTCTATCTTTTTTATAATTTTCACTAGATTGGTACTGATGAGTCCTTGCGTTAGACATGCTATTTAAGGTTGTTTATTGGGTGTGTTGAAGATAATGTTAAGTTTTACGATTATTATTTTTCTTAAATCATAACTTTTTATTTACTTCGGACCCCACTGTGAAATAAAAATACTCTACCGAAAAGTGACCCTGTATTACAAGTTTTGGCGCATTTAATAGGGATTCTGAAAAGGTATTACACATGGTTATGCGTGGCTTTGATATCTTTTTAGGACGATTATTCATGGCAAGGCCAAAGTTAACCCAACCATAAAACTCGGTTAGGCTTATTTAAAAATAAACTAGAATTAATACAATTAATGACAAAGACTCTCTGCCTCTCTTTTACACTAACTATTTAATCCTTTGTCAGTAAAAGGCCGGTTGGCCCGTCAGTTCACGTAGCGATATCTTTTCTAGGAAACAAAAGGCTGGGCCGGCAGGGGCGGGGGCTGGGGGATGCGCGTGAGCATGTTTCTTTAGAACGTTTAGTGTTCTTTAGTAACTCGCTTCCTGCCTGTGGGTACGCACGTGTTCTTTTTCTCGGTTTTACGACGACTTGTGACCAGTTTCTTTCCTTTGACCTACGCTTTGTTTTTCGGACTTGTGATAGATTGCCTACCTGTGACCAGTGCTGTGTGAATCGGACGGATTGGCTACAAAAGTGGACAGATGGCTTCTGCGAGGAGAGAATACACCCAACGGGAGTATGCAGAAATGCATTACCTGTATGGCTTTTGCGACGGTAATGCCCGGGCTGCTGCCAGGGAATATCGTCAACGCTACCCTAACCGTGATCGTTTTCCGGATTACAGGGTCTTTATGCGCGTACATAATTCGTACATGGAGGGAGTCTTACCCGGTCAGCATGCTATGAGAGCAGGCAGACCAGTGATGCAATTTGAAAATGAAGATGAAGTGCTGAGAGAATTAAGATTGGATCCTAGTATAAGTCAACGCCAAATATCCAGTAATATCGGGATTCCAAGATCGACGGTGCAACGTGTCATTAACAGAAAAAAATATCACGCCTACCACGTGCAAAGGGTGCAAGCTTTGCTGCCCGGTGACTATGAACCTTGAGTGCGGTTTTGTAGAGAGATGCTAAGATATCACAGAGAAGATCCGCAGTTCTTTAACAAAGTTTTATGGACGGATGAGTCAACTTTTAGAAGAATGGGAGTATTCAATATCCACAATCTACATTTTTACTCCAGAGTAAACCCCCATATCATAAGAAATGATCGATTCCAGAATCTGTTTGGTATTAACATGTGGGCTGGTATAATTGGCCAGCAGTTGGTGCTGCATGAAATGCCAGCAAGGCTGAATGGTGCTCAGTATTTAAATTTTTTGCAAAATAATTTAAACCATATTCTTAACGAAGCTGAAGTTCCAGAAGAAAGAATAGCAGAAATGTGGCTGCAACATGATGGCGCCCCGCCTCACTACGCTCGAGCAGTCAGAGATCATTTGAACGAGCGCTTCCCCAACTGGTGGATTGGTCGAGGCGGACATGTTGCGTGGCCACCCCGGTCGCCCGATTTAAATCCATTAGATTTTTTTCTTTGGGGCTATTTTAAAGAAATAGTTTACCAAGGAGAGAACAATAGCGAACAAGAACTACGACAAAAGCTCGAGTTTGCTAGAGTACAAGTAACTAACAACAGAAGTGCATTCCGTAGGTTACGTAGGAATTTTATTAGACGGTGCAGATTATGTATTATGGTCAGAGGCAGGAATTTTGAGCATTTATTGTAAAATGTTTTGCTTAATAAAACAATTATTTCACAATCGTTGCTTTGTTTTTTCGTCCTAGAAAGATATTAAGGCCACTCATGGCCATGTGTAATACCATTTCAGAATCCCTATTAAATGCGCCAAAACTTGTAATACAGGGTCACTTTTCGGTAGAGTATTTTTTTTTCACAGTGGGGTCCGAAGTAAATAAAAAGTTATGATTTGAGAAAAAAAAATCGTAAAACTTAATATTATCTTCAACACACCCAATAAACAACCATAAATGGCATGTCTAACGCAAGGACTCATCAGTACCAATCTAGTGAAAATTATAAAAAAGATAGAGGATGTTTATTTTTTGGCATTTTAATAAGAATTAGTTAAAAAAAGTCAATTTTCTCATAAAAACACAAAATAAATTATAACTCTGCAGGGGTTGACTTTAAGGACCTCCCGTAGAACAACTTTTTGCAGCTGATGACCCCATCTAACCCCTAGTTGCGTTTGATCCACGACTTTTGGGCCAACCTGTATATTACACTAGATCAGTAATAACCGCGCCAAAGCGTTGCCACTGCACATATGGCCACAGCCATATGCCTAGCTTACGTCAGTTCAGTGTTCAATGTGACGCCGACAGAGTTGAGCCGTGACAAAAAATGGGTAAATGCGTAGTGAAGAATGCTATTCAAGGTCACAAAAACGTAATAAATCAAGCGGAATCACTTCAATACACATCGATCACTAATAAAAAACTAGATATTTTTTCTAGTAAAATTAAAGATGTGAGATTTTATTTTTAATTTTTCAGCTTTCCTCGAGATCCAGTTAGGTGTATAAAATGGATATCAGTCATAGCATATCAAAGGTCCGAACAATTCTTCAAGCCGACCCAAGGAAGCGTTGTATATTAGAAGCATGTTTTAGAAAGTGATGAATATGTGACTACGACTTACAACTTTCTGTACATACTTTTTATATTTAGTAACTATTGAATTTAGATTTAAATTTTTTGTCAAGCAATATTTTTAAATTTTTAAGATGAACAATAAAAAAATTATTATGACTGTTTCAAGTACTTTCGTTACTAAATAAATGTGGTGTCCTATCCAAAAACGTATTTACATTCAGGTAAATTATAACCATTACATATAATACACCATAGAACAGAATAGAATATGCTTTATGTACACTAGTTTTTAAAACACGTTTAAAACATTTTAAAATAAAAATAACAGTAACAAAAAATATTGGGCAGTTCGACTCCAATGATTCCTTGTCCAAGCTACGAGCCTCGGTCGTAAAATTTGATTGCTTTTTATTTGCACTTTGTAATTTTGACTTTAAAACACGCATGTGAGGTTGAATTTGCTTGACCAGCCAGTATCAATCATAAAAATTTATTGTTTTTCGTACGTATCCTTGTGAATACAACTATAGGCAATGTATTTAAGGTTGAAATTACATAAATGTATATTTATTTCAACTAGAACTACGTTACAACAATTGGCGACAGTTTTTAGAGAACTTTTGTATGGGATTGTGTATCTAGTTGTTCTTTATTAGTGATCGATGTCAATACATAATTTTTAGTTCTTGTTTTCATATAAACGTAAATAACCTCAAATAAATAAAATTATCAAATATTGCCATTTAGGTGCAATGTTGCCACTTTTCTGCATTTGTGATTATCCTACATTAATGGGAGACTATATAATTAATGGAGTAAGTTAATTTGTTACCTCTAATTTTAAATATTTTGGAAATTATAATAAAAACTACGTAAAACGTACTTTCATACAAAATAATTAATTATTCTTATTCTAGTTTATTCATGAATTATCTATTAAATATGTTTTATTACATATTTTATATTAATAATTTTATAATAATTATAATCTCATATAAATTTTATATTAATTATATTTTATTACCTATTTTATATTGTTTGATTTATTAGTACAATAAAAATACTTATAAAAATAAGTTTTGTTTCATCATTACGTTTACTTCTATTTTTTTTTTGCGCCCGAAGCAAATATGGGCAACCCTCCGAAAAGCGGGGGGAGGGAGGTTGGGAATGCTCATAGCATACCACGCAGCCGGCTGCGTGGTTATGTGGTGACTTTTACCCACTAAACCCAACCTTTTAGGAATTGGCTTAACGATCTGACTAGAGATCTCTAAATGGCCCTACATACGACACGATTTAGAGGCAATCTAGGAGGCATCCCCACTATTCCACCCTAGATCGCCACCGATATCGTGTCGTATGTAGCCCGCTTTAACGTCCTTCCGCGAGGAAAGCATCGGCTGAATTTTTGCTCTTGCCAGCCGATTAAGGAGGCGATATCGGCCACGACCTAGGATGGCCCTACATACGACACGATCTAGAGGCAATCTAGGAGGCATCCCCACTACTCCACCCTAGATCGCCACCGATATCATGTCGTATGTAGCCCGCTTAAGCCGTATACGAACGCGACCCTCCTTGGCAGAAAGGAGGGCGCAGTTTACTTCTATTCATCTGATAAGCTTTGTATCCTTTTTTTTAAGGGGACGCAATAAAGATTTTAAAATAAAATAAACTTTTTTAATACAAAAATAATTAACTGCAGCTTAAAAAAACTCATTTTTATTGCGTATTTTAGGTAAAATTTCATATAGTAAGCCACACCAACCCGCCATTGCATGTTTGTGTGTCTATCTTTACCTAATCTTAGCGACAATATTGTTTTCGCAACTTGTGTAAGTGAGATAGACATATGTTTATTTATAATAGTTTCAAAGCTACGTCGTCGCGTTTGGATAGTGGTTACACTTTTTTCGACGCGCGATAATGTAGTTTGTTCCTCTAGTCTAGTGTTGTATAACTCAATGGTGTGAGACGTGTTTATGAAATTTGAAGCACATATGCATCTCGCAAGTCTCAATACTTAAGCCTAATTTGATACGTTAATATGAAATAGTTTTTGAGTTATGAGGGGGTCAAAAGTGGCTCCAAATGGTTCGTGTAATATTACACACGGTGCGGCTCGCCGTTCTGCGTGAACTTGTCTTGACACGCTACCGCGTGTCTAGATAACGCGTATTAAATCGACTTCCACTAGGTATGTAAGTACGAGTCCTACATGATGTTCTCATTTTATTCATATTGAAGTCAGTTGTACAAAATATTTAATTTTACCAATTGTTTACCCGACGCTTCGGGTGCTGCCATGGATGTTCCATGGTCACAGGGCGATTGAGGTATTCAACCTTCGGATGTCAAAGCTATCCCGGAGACTTTTAAGTATTTATTTTGGTCCGATGTACCTACGTAAAATGAGCGTACTTTATCTTGATGTCTTATAGTGGATGCTTAGATTTGGTTTTAATTCCTTTCCCAAATTTTTGCATATTGGGTATTTGGAACATAGAAGAATTCCTTCTATCATCCGGTTCGTTCCGTGATGGTCGCACACAAGGAGCAGAAGGTACTACATGGAACAATTCTTTTAGCTTTACTTATTGGTGGTGGGATTTTCTGCGTCTGGTTACAGCCTGGGTAGGTGCCAATATCCTTGCCGGCTCCGTGGCGCAGTGGCTTAGCAACGAGTTGCAGCGCTGGAGGCCGCGGGTTCGAATCCCGCACAGAACAAGTATATGTATGGCCTACAAATAATTGCACAGCAATAGGATAAAAATCCTAGAGTGGGGTAACGTTTAAAAAAAGATTAAAAGAAAAAAAAGAATAATCCCTATTTCTGGCAATAAATAGCAATGCTTACACTCCTATGCTACGTTATTCAGGGTAAATATAGGGTACAAATGCAGCCTGCGAGACATTCCATCTTAATCCTGGAGGAAGTCATCTGCATCCTCTTAGCTTATAGTTGACTGCATGTTTCCATGGACCGTAGTAACCACTTACCATCAGGTGGATTGTAAGTTCATTTGTCATTTTAAATTAATAAAGAAACTATATTTTTATTAAAAAAATGTTTGATAGTAGGTTATATAATTGTAAGTAATTCACATGTTGCTTCCTAGACACCATCAAACCATTATGATTAGGGAAGAACGTGTCAAAAACCGACAGAGCGCCCCTCCGAGCACTAACTCACTCGTCGCATCCCGCTGCCAAAGACGACGAGTCAATTCAATTAAATAAATCCTTTAATAAGCAAATAAGCAGAAGCGAGAGCCCAATGCGGAGATCAAAGATACCCTCTCAATGTCAGACGGGGCCCGCGCGCTTCACAGTATAACGCGACCGGTTCAAAACTGTCGAAACATTGTGTTGAAACTTTATAAAACATTGAAAGACTAAACTTAAGTTTCAATCGTAGACTAACTAACGTTTAGGTATATAGAAAACTTACATAAAATGTTGCAACAAAAGTAACTTAATAAATTAATATATTAGTATTCAGGGGTCACAACTCATCTGCATTTTGATTCTTAATCGGGGATAAATTTAGATGTCTATGGACAACATTGTGTAGTCGTTTGTCACTCTCATTTTATTAAAAAAAAAACACTATTACAACATTGTGACGCACTACACATAGGTACTCGTACAGCGTAGCGTAATTAGAATTCAACTACAATTTAATAAATCAGTTTCGATCACAATCACACACGTTGTGAAACGTAAAAGAAGTAATTTATTTACAAGTTTAAAATGAAACCGATGAAGATAAAGTATGTAAGCCAACAGTAACTCTGCTTATCACGATGTTAAGGGCACAGGGCAGCCTCTTTGCAACACAAAAATCTCGCTATTACTAAAAGAATTACCACAACACCAATACCGATTAAGTGATGTATCAAACAACTGATTAGTCCCAAAAAAAAAACCGTTACTCATTAAGGTAACCTTATGTAAACCGCCGAGGTATTTGCTTCGAGACCTACGTACTTTTTGCAATGCATTACTTCGCAAAAGGCATAAGGTTGGATAGTGGCTTCGTTGCTAAATCTTTTGAAGTCAATCTTCTGTATCCTGGCGCCATTGGTTTAAACTCGTGTGCATGAGGCTTATCTGATAGCGTTACGGGCGTTGCAGATAGCACAAATACTTTAGATAGGCAACACGTCTAAAGTGCTCACGTCTAATGTGCTCACGTCTGATACTGCCCTCGAGTGTGAACTCGTCAGCAGTGAACTTTTACAGTCTGATGAGCAAAGCGCAGTTGAAGGCTCCTTATTTATTCTTACTCTAATCACGATGAACTAAGAGAAGCGCACATAGCTGGCCAGAGGTAAAGGTCCGGCCCAAGATGGCCACTCCGTTTAGGTTAGGTGAGCCTATTTCGTTTATTTTGGTGGACTGCGACGAAAGTTACCCCCTCTTAACGCCGCAGTTGAGATGGAATCACAGGGAAAGAAGAGCGTTGTTATGGCGTACGCGTAGGCATTTCCTCAATTAAATAAATGTTAACTAAACTGGCATAAATCATCTTCAATTAAGAAATGAATTTAAAAAAGTAAACAATAATTTCCTTTAGACCGAATTTCGGTTACAGCGGCCAGCCTCAACGGAGACTAGCCATCGGCGTAGGACAGGACTATAGTGCCCACTACCCAAGTATATGCGCAAGCACTGGTGCACTCTCTATTCCTTGACTTCCATAGTCCGATGGAATGGTAAACCGGAGAGAGATCAGGTTTAGGACCAAAGGCTTTACGTGTTTTCCGAGGCAAGGCATGAGATACCGCCAACTTTCTAATTCCAAGCAGCCACTGAGAATTTTTGACGCAAAACTCAATAACTGGTTTTTTGGACCGACCCGGGATTCGAACCCGGGACCTCATGATCTGCAGTTATGTTTACAACCACAATTCAAGGAGGAAGTCAAAATACTCGTAAAAAATCCTATCTGGCTGTAACAAACCTCAATAAATAAACCAACAGCGGGTGATAACACTGAAGCGGTCAAGTTATACCGAGGACGCGAGTGATATTAGGGGCTTTGTCAACGATGGTCCTTACTAACATCTGATGCCTTTACTTCCTCTGCCGACTGCGCGAGGATAGTTCATTATAACGCCTGTGTGTAGATTTTGGATTATAAAATTGTGATTTTATTAAGATTTTAATTGCAATGAAAAATATTGTAACAGGCAGTATAAATAATATGCGATCGTAACACCATAATATAATTTGGTTTGGTTGTAAGACTCCCGTCTAGATACTACAGTCTTCAGCAGATACGACAGCATACAGGCAACCGAACAGACAGTTACCCAAATGCATGCGACAAGACTTCCGCAGCTTTAATACACGTATTGCAGGTAAAAGTCTTTCCCAGAGATCTGTCTGGCGGGAACAGCCACCTGTCTCATTGAAGACCAATTGTGTTATTGTCATTGCAAATGTCATTTTCAGCTTTTATTAATCTAATGTTTTTCACCACCTTCGGCTACACCACCTGGGACCTTACCATCAGGTGGGATAGTAGTCAAGCGCTGGCTTAGAATAGTTAAACAATGTCTTTCGGGGAAGTTCAGCTACCGCTATCTCTAAAGCTTTCTTGAGGTACTCAACGTCCGAATAACGTTTTGAGCTAGCTATATTCTCTAGTCAACAACAAGTCCACTGCTGAACATAGGCCTCCCCCAAGGAATGCCACAAAGTACGGTCCTGAGCCACCTGCATCCATAGACTTCCTGCATGTCTTATCAGGTCGTTACAAGGTCGTCACTTCATCACTTCGCCTGAAGGTACGAGGCTGCCACTCGAAAACCTTTCTTCCCCATCGGTTATCGGTTCTTCGAGCTTCAGCTAACTAATCCGTAGGGGCTATGTCAGTCGCTCTGTTGAGCTTCCTCATACGACCAGCAGTGAAGGACGACGTCTCAGATCCAAAAATCATCACTGGCAACACGCGCTAGTTGTACAATCTAGTTTTAAGGTTTTGAATTATGCCTGACGAGATGTGTCGCAATCTCCCGAACGCTGCCCAGCCGAGTTGAATCCGTCGATTGAACTCTTGGTTGAAGTTGGACTTACCTAGTAGGATTATTAGATCCAGGAAAACGTACTCGTCAACAACTTTGAGCTTAGTGTTCCCAACAACCACCGGCATTGGTGTGACATAGACATTTCACATAACTTTTGTTTTGTCCATGTTCATCGTAAGGCCTATGTCAGTTGGGAGACACTATAGAGGTCATTGAGCATAACGCTCCTTTTAGCAGAATTGCTGTAAGACCTACCTCCAGCGATTCTGCCAAAAGTACTATATTGTCAGCAAATTGGAGATGAGTAATGTACCAGTTTCTAGTCCAGTAACTTGAAAACGTCTTCCAATGCAGCGGTGAAGAGTTTCGGGGATATAACGTCACCCTGTCTTACACAACTCTGCAGTTGGATAGGTTTCGTACTTTGATTCTGTACTCGGATAGCCATCGTAGCCCTACCGTACAAACACTTCAGAACTTCGATATACCGACAGTCAACTTGGCACCGCTGAAGGGACTGCAGCACCGCCCAAATTTCGACGTAATCAAAGGCTTTCTCATAGTTTACATAAGCAAGACAAAGCGGCAGATTGTACTCTTCGGACTTCTATACAATTTGCCGAAGAGTATGTTGGTCTACGGTTTTACCATTGCTGTTATCAAGAAGATGCTGCTGCCCATCTCCTGCCTGTTTCCTTCTGTCGCTTCTTTTGACACAAAAGGGAAGATATGGGGTAGTGGATAGGTATTCTAACTCGCCCCTACACGGGGTTCTATTCTCCAGTACTGATCACAATTTGTTTCCATCTGGACTGAACGAGACCCAGTCTTCAACTCTTAGAAACCCGGAGTATTGCACTCGAGCGAGGTTTAAGTGTTCATGTCTTGTGACCAGGACAACTCTTACTGGAAAGCCATAGGTGGTGATGCTTCACTACACGATACTAGACAATATTTTGATTAACTTTGGCTGAGATCTTTACTCCCTTTTCACCAACTGAAGCTGGTGCCTGATGATGGCCACGCCCACGTTAATCTTTTTCAACAAGTTGTGAGGCTTCTTTAGAACGAGCGTACACTTCATAATTTGGCTTGTTTTTCATTATGTCATTTAATGCCCTAATAGTACGGCATTGACCGTAGTACCGTGTAGGGTCGGTGTAAGAATATCCACTACCCTATGCATCCCGGTGAGTGTCGTAAGAGGTAACAGAGGGAAACAAGTCAGGAGATGGGCAGCAGGGTCAGCCTAATAACGATGAAAATAAAAAACTGCCGTTGCCAACCCGTAGGTATACTCAAAACTTGAAAACGAGATTGTATAACCAGTGCGTGTTGCCAGTGATGACTTACGGATCTGAGACGTGGTCCTTCACTGCTGGATGTACGAGGACGCTCAAGGTCGCTCAGCGACCTATAGAGATGGCTATGCTCGGGGTATCATTGCGTGATAAACTTAGAAATTTGAATATCCGCTGTAGAACCTGAGTAACAGACATAGCCCAACGGATTCGTAAGCTTTTCGACCTTTAGATATTAAGAATCAATATACAGATGCGTTGTCACCCCTGAGGATGGAATACCCCAATTTTAGTAAAAAGTGTCTCCGGTTCTCTATACTCATTATACTAAACACAGCAGCATTAAGCTGCTGTGAGAGTGTGGTCCTTACCCGATCGAGCCAACCCATTCTTGGCTGTGCCACGTGATATTGATGAACCGTTATATAAATCAGGCGGAACGTTGGATTATAATTTACTATAGTATTCATTCAGAATAACTCCTTTTCGTCCCATGGGTGTCGGAGGAGACTATGCTAATGACAAAAGGATATTCTGGCAAAGGTAAAATATCAGGACCGGCGACGGGAAGCAACTTCAAAGGTACGAAACGTCTGATACTTCGATCGGCAATCCGCCAATTAGAGCATTGAAGTAATATGTACTACGTACAGAATAGACAATGCGACAGCGCGTGTTCGAAGGTACAGAATACCTTTTCTCCTAAGTTTGAACCCGTGGGCTCTAACGCGTGTTGCAAGCGACCAAGTCTCGATGTCTCTTTTAGTACGCAGTACATATTACTTTAATGAGCTAGCTACAACGTTAGAAGTCCATGTCCAGATGAGATTCGTTCAATTTCCCTGTGCCACTCGTAAAGTGGACGAATGGTCCAGTTCGAGAGGCCCATTGATATGGGCCTCTCGAACTGGGCCTGGCTTGGGATGGCTCGTGCTTGTTGGAAATGATTTTCCAACAAGCACGCTGCAGAAGTATGCTTGTGGAAGTAAAGCAGTCTGTCGAGGAGGTATCGACGACTTTTTCTGCAACCAGGGCTGCGCCAGTTAGGAATAACGTGAAACATTTAACAGATTTCACTGCGTTAATTTGTTAGAAATGTGTAGAAGTTAATGGTTCCTTCTAAAATATTAGTTATTTTATATCAATTGGATTAGAAGTAGCTAAACCAAACTACGGATTTTCTTAAAAGTAGAAGAATTTAAGAAAATTTAAATATACCCAAAAAATAAGTTTTTTAGATGTTTTTTACTTCCTGTAAGGAGAATACAATACATACATCGTCCTGTAGATAAGTATATTTATAAACCATAAGCCGAAAAACCAACGCAACTATTTAATGATTATAGCTTACATTCGACCATCTGCGTAACAAAATTTGATGCCCGTTTGCTACGTTGATTCTATAAAAAAATATATGAATGACAAGTTCGTGTCAAATGACCATGAGGTCAGAGCTAGAGCCGTCGCAGAGGAACTCAAAAACGATCTCTATAGTTTGAGCCAAATCGATTGAGAAAAACGGACATTGACCTTTCGGTCGTTTAACCAGAGGCTACAAACCTTCAATATATAGGCACTTTTTATATTATACTATACTATTTTTTTTTATAGAAGAAGGGGCAAACGAGCATGCGGCTCACCTGATGTTAAGTGACTACCGCCGCCCATGATCAACCGCAACACCAGGAGAATTGCGGGTGCGTTGCCGGCCCTTTAGAAAGGAGTAAGCTCTTTTCTTGAAGGTCCCCAGGTCGTATCGGTCCGGAAAAATCGCCGGTGGTAAACTATTCCACAGAGAGGTTGTACGTGGAAGAAAACTCCTTGTAAAACGTACAGTGGTGGACCGCCAAGCATCCAGATGGTGTGGATGGTATCGGGACGTTTGACGTGTAGTGCGTTCACGAAATTTGGCGGCTGGGATTAATCCGAACAATTCCTCAGAGCACTCCCCGTGATAGATGCGATAAAATACGCAAAGAGATGCAACATCTCTTCGCAGCGCCAGTGAATCGAGCCGATCGGAAAGCACTCGGTCGTCGACGATTCGAGCCGCTCTGCGCTGGATGCGGTCAAGTGGAAGAAGCTGGTACTGGGGAGCCCCAGCCCAGAGATGGGAACAGTATTCCATGTGCGGCCGAACCTGCGCCTTATAAAGTTGCAGGCGATGTGTCGGCATGAAATACTGTCCCGCTCTGCTGAGCACACCAAGCTTTTTAGAGGCCAATTTGGCCTTCCCTTCCAAGTGACCACGAAACTGCACGTCACTCGATACGTCAACGCCGAGGATTCCGATACTGGCTGAGGCAACAAGGGGAGTGCCTTGAAACTGAGGGGATACGACAAAGGGGTTCTTTTTAGCGGTTAACGCGCAAACTTGTGTCTTCTGGGGGTTAAACTGGACTAGATTTAGTCGCCCCCAATCCGAGACTCTGTCCAGCAGAGACTCGACTTCAGACACAAGTTTGTCCCGGCACTCGGAGACGTTTTCCCGAGAAATATTGGCTCGGCCGGTGTAAAGAGCATCACCAGTGCTGTCATCTGCATAGCAATGAATGTTACGGGTATACAACATGTCATTGATATGCAGAAGAAACAGCGTTGGCGATAGCACGCAGCCCTGTGGAACACCAGCATTAATAGGCTTGCAATCGGAGCTTGCACCGTCTACAACGACCTTGATGCTCCGATCTGCAAGAAAGCTGGTGATCCAATCGCATAATTTCTCGGGAAGCCCATAGGAAGGGAGCTTCGAAAGAAGCGCTTTGTGCCAAACCCGATCGAAGGCCTTCGCAATGTCCAAACTAACGGCCCATGCCTCCCCCTTGAACTCTACTGCCTCCGCCCATCTGTGAGTTAGGTAGACCAGAAGATCACCAGCTGACCGACCACGGCGAAAACCGTATTGGCGGTCACTAATCAGCTGGTGATCTTCAAGGTACCTCATGAGCTGGCAGTTTACAATGGACTCCATTGTTTTGGAGAACAAGGAGGTAATGGCGATTGGCCGGTAGGTGGACGGGTCAGAGCGGTCGCCTTTTTTAGGGATCGGGTGGACGTAAGCCGTCTTCCATGATTTTGGGACTACGCCTAGGGAGTAGGAGTATCGGAAAAGACGCGTTAAAACCGGTGCCAACTCTAGAGCACACGCCCTCAGCACAATTGGGGGGATTCCGTCAGGCCCACTCGACTTGTGGATGTCCAGGGAGAGGAGTGCTTTGCGAACCGAGCGCTGTGTGAAGTGCACTTCCGGCATGGAGCACTCACACCGCGGGATGGTCGGCGGAGTACTCCCCCCGTCATCGAGAGTCGAGTTAGACGCAAAGAAAGAGCCTAGAAGATCGGCTTTCTCCTTTGCGGTATGGGCCAGTGAGTCGTCCTCCCTGTGCAGAGATGGAAGAGATGGCTGACAGAAATTCCCCTGGACAGCCTTGGCGAGAGACCAGAATGCACGGGTTCCAGAAGGAAGGCGAACTAGTTTCTCGCCAATTCTGCCTATGTGCTCTGACTTTGCCTTAGCAATGACTCTTTTGAAGGACCTAGAGGCGGAATTATACTTCTTTTTTAGAGCGCTGGTGTTTACATCCCGGGACGCTGATGCATCAGCCCAGGCTTGGTAACACTCCTGCTAATAGCATGAGGCTATTTTACAGGAGCGACCAAACCATGGCTGAGACTTGCCTCCAATGGGCACCACAGAGGAAGGAATAAAAAGTTCCATACCCTGAAGTACCACATCAGCGACAGAATCCGCAACAACGTTGGGATCATCCGGCGAGAAGCAAACCCGCCCCCAAGGGTAGGATGCAAAGAAAGACCGCATCCCATCCCAATCGGCTGACCTATAGTGCCAAACACGGCGGCAGCCTGCAGAATGCAACCGCGATTTCAGCGTGAGTGGCACCACACTCCGGACAAGACAATGGTCCGAGGAGCCTAAAGGGGCGTCGACGGATATCTGATATCCGTCCGGGTGAGAGGTCAGCAGAGGGTCCAACAGGGAAGGTGCATGATCCTCCACATCTGGAATCCGCGTAGGCGAAGTAACCAATTGTGTCAGACCATATGCCAAGGCAAAATCATGAACAGATCTCCCCCGCATGATCGGTTAAACGTGAACCAAGCCATTCGGCGTGATGGGCGTTAAAGTCGCCGAGGATCACGATCTCTGCGGAGGGGATCTGCTGTAGCAACGAATCTGCAGCCATTTGGACGTGGTCGAATAGTCGGTCTGTTTCGGCATTACCGCTATGGGACCTATAGAGGCACCCGTAGACGCGCGGATGGTCGTCGCTGTCTACGCGTAGCCAAAGGATGGACAGGTCCGAACCTTCAAGTCTGCCGAGGCGTCGAGAGCAGATGTCCTCTCTGACGTAAACGCAAACTCCAGCCCGAGGCACAAAGGAGTGTTCCAGTTTGTACCCCGGGTAGGAGAGATACGAGACATCAGCCGGAGAGGACACCTGCGTCTCGGTCAGAAAGAGCAGAGCCGGCCTCGCCGTCTCGAGATGGTAGTGGACGGCGTTTAGGTTAGAGTGAAGTCCCCTGATATTGCAGAAATTCACGGACAGCGTGGCAGGGGTCGCCTTGGTCTTGCTGCTCCGTTTGCCCCGAGCAGTTGTAGTCTTGAGCGGAATTTTTCCCCCCAGAATACGCGGGGCAGCCTGAGCACCCACGCTCAGAAGTGGAGAAACATGGTTGTGGATGCTCAGCGAGGGATTCTCCAGGGGTGCTGGTACCCTCCTGGGGTAGTCGATCATTATTTAATTCCGCTACCATGTTGATGGGGGGGGGGGGGATTTGGGCCTCCGGCCACCTGCACTCACCAGACGAAACGCGGAAGCAGAGCTGCCACTTCACGCCGGTATTCTGGGAGGTCGTGGTACCACCCCGGTTTGAGCCGGCCCATACGTGCAACAGCAAAGCTGCCGCGTGGCTCTACCACTGTTAATGATTTTTTTGTTATTTAATGATTTTTTAATGATTTTTTTTTATAATGATTGATATAATATATATTTATTAACTATTACTAAAAAGATGTATAAAAGATCCCTGTAGAAGAAAAATCATCTATTGTTATGAATTACTTTAGAAAGAAAGAAAGAAAGTAAAATATTTATTTGGCACACAAACGTAAAAAACACATAAAAGACATAAACACATTAATTTAGTTACAAAGATAAAAAAATTATTTTATGCTATTAATGCACCAAAAAGGTTTCCACTCAGCGTTAAATTCACGAAGTTTAACACTAAGAAACTTCATGAAAGCTGATTTTCAGTGGAACCTATATATAAGAAGGTAGATGGCGATTCCGTCAGCTTACACAAAAATCTTAAAAACCAAGTAACAGATCTTAAAATATGAAATAATGATAGTAAAAACAAAAAACGAAAACAACAAGGTTATAAAAATCGTAATAAAATCAAACAAAGGTACATGTGTGCGTGTGTGCGTGTGCGTGTGTACGTGTGCGCGTACGTGTGTGCGTGTGAGAGAGGGATGTGGAGACAGGGATGAAAATGATGAGTGACAACTAAATGCTAGACTTTTGTAAAGAGAGCAAAAACATTTTAAATTTTAACTTGAATGAATTTATGGTTTTCGAGTTTCTTATCGAGGTGGGGGGGGGGATATCATTCCAGCACTTAGTAGCGGAAAAACGAAAACTACCACGGAAAGCAGCAGTGTTATACGGTGTGTAATTAAGTCGCGGTGCTGCTCTAACGCAACGCTGTGAGAAATTGAGCTTGTCGTATAAGTAACAAGGTTCCCCAGTTTTAACCACTCCGAAGAGCAGGGAGGCGAGGGGAAGCTTCCGTCTGGTGGACATGTTCATCAAGTCGCGTCGGTTTAGGAATGGAGTGACATGAGATCGAGGTGGTATTGAAAAACAGAAACGTGCGCAAGCGTTTTGTATTCGTTGTAACAGTTTTTTAGTTCTTGCCATTAAGCATTCACCAAAAACTGCGTCACCATACGACAACTTTGACAAGATGAGAGTTTCACACAACTTAATGCGCATATCCACAGTCAAGTACTCGCGAATTTTGTATAAGAGTTTAAGTATATAGAAACAGTTACGCATTGTCTCTATAGCATGTTCCTCAAAGCGCAACCTGTCATCCATAATCAATCCCAGGTTCCGAGCTTCCGATACGCGATCAATGGGACAACTGTCAACAGAAATTTGGGGATTCCAAGCTAGGATGTTGTCAATTTGTTTACGTGTTCCGAGCAACATGTGCTTTTATTTAGAAGGGTTAATTATCAAACTGTTGTTACTGCACCATTTTGAAATACATTTCAAATCAGTTTGAATTTTACTAATTGCCAACTCTGTATCGCAAGGTTTAAACGATATAAATAATTGGAGGTCGTCAGCGTATAAGTGATACTTACTAAACTTGATTGTAGTAACGATATCTGATATGTATAATATATAAAGTAGTGGCCCTAAAATAGAACCCTGAGGTACACCTCTAACAACAGGCATTGTTGACGATACTATGTCAGAGCCGTTATCACCGAATATTTTAACGTACTGCAGACATTTGGAAAGGTAACTTGTAAACCACTTTAAAGTGGAAATGTCGAAACCATAGTAGGCTAATTTAGAGAGAAGAAGCGTTATGTTTATCGTATCAAATGCACGGGAAAAATCAAGCAAGACCAATAAAGTACCATGCCCACTGTCCCGTGCTAATAAAACTTCGTCCACGACATCGATCAATGCCGTGGTAGTACTACGAGACCTTCTGAAGCCGGATTGTTTTTCAGGTAGGATTTTATTTTCTTCTGGGTATTTTGTCATCTGTGTACAGACAATTCTTTCTAAGATCTTGGACATGAATGGTAGAATACTAATTGGACGAAACTCCCCATAGTTACTTGGGTTTGGTTTCTTTGGAATCGGTTTCACAGAGGCTACTTTCCATTTTTCGGGAAAAACGCTCGTTCTAATAGATTCGTTAACCAATCTCGTAATTAGTTGCAGAGTTTTTGGTAAAGTAAGCAATATCATATTTAAAATAATGCCATCATCGCCCCGTGCATTTGTTTTAAATGATTTTATTACGTTTAATACCATTGTTTCATCAACTGTCTTTAATTTCAAAGTATTAATTCCAAATATATCAAATTCAAAGCGAGTTAAGACTGAAAATCTAATGGGGTCTTCACTGATGTCGGGAAGCTTAAGAAAGTATGTATTAATATCTTCAGGATTACATAAATGGGATACCATATTACAGTCCTCTTTCTTAAAGTTGGCAACACTTTGTTTGATATTTTTCCATAAGAGTTTTGGCTTGTTAGTAAAATTGATATATTTATTGAAATATGCTATTTTTTCGCTACGTATTGTGGAATTTACAACGTTTTTCAGATCTTAATAGAATTTTATGTGAATATCTAATTTAGTAGTTTGACTTTTAGTGTATGCCCTATCGCGTAACTTCATCATATAGTAAAGGTTATCCATGGATGTGATTTATTTCTTATTAAAAAGTTCTCAGGAGCACGTATATTAAAAAGTTGAAGTGTTATATTTGTAAAATTTTCCACCATTTTATTTAAATCATCATTTATTATATTTTCCCATTCTATACATTCCAGGTCCAGATTAAAACTGTTAATGTCAATTTCTCTTAATGGTCTGTAAGTAATTAATTTAGGAGGTCCTCTAATATTTTTAATATTTAACTGGCATGTCAATAGCACGTGACTGCAAAGACCGGGAATATGATTAATAGATACACAATATACATTCGTATTGGCACATATTAAATCAATTAAAGTTTCACTATTTCCTATGAAATGGATCGGCTGGTTCACATACTAAGTTTCATGTAGTTAAAGAAATTTTGTAACTTTTGCGCGTTAGGTTTATGCGTATGTAACAAGTCAATATTGAAATCTCCAAGTAAGATGGTATGCTGGTAATTAGCTATAGAGGAAATCGAATCTATAAGTGCGTCAATAAATTTGTCTACATTAAGCCAAGGGGTTCCGTATGCTGTACCAATGGCTACATTGATACCATTAACATTGAGCCCTATCCACATCTGCTCAGCAGAGTCATTTTTACCTATTACAATTCTACGAGCAGTGATACCAAGCCTAATATAAAATCCCACGCCACCGCCTCGCATACGGACTTTAGGTGAACGTGGTAGGTGAACTAAGCGATAACCTGGTGGCGATGGTGCACGCTCTTGCTTAAGCAATGTTTCATTTATGGCTAAAATGTCCATGTCGAATCTCGATATCGCTGTGAGAAACTCATCATGGCGGGTTCCCAAAGAGCCAGCATTTAAAAACCTCATTGATAGTCTTTTATTTTTTTTAAATTTAAAAACAAAAGCATACGAAATTTGGCAGTGTTAAGTGACGCCATCCAATGGACCAAATAAAATAAGTAGAATAATTGTTATTTTCATAGAGTATGTAAAGTAGTGTATCGAATATGTGATTTGTTAAGTGTATGTAGGTAACGTCAATATGTATGGGGAGAATACAATGTAACGTGAGAGAATAACAACAATTAAATAAAGATTTACAATAAAAGTGGGTGGAAAAATGATTGGCATTAAAAATGAGACCATATTTAGGACCGAACAATACTATTGCCCAAAAACTTTAATTAAGTCGCTTTCAAAGCGCACTCGATGATGGGGCTCACCGTTTTCTCTTCTAGCAAAAACTTTACCTTGCCGTGTCCAGACATACTTCCAATTATTGCGTTTCGCTTCTGTACGTACTTTATAAAATGGTTGACGATTATGTCTGGTTAGCCTTTCATTCACATAGAAGGGACAGTCGACGGAATTGAGTCCCAGACCAACTGTAGTGCAGCCTCGACGGACTCGCGCCACTGCTAGCAGACTATCGCGATGGACAAGGAGTGCCAGCTGCACTACGATGGGACGCGGCCTAGATGTCTCATTCTGCTCACGCCGCAAAAGGCCTGCACGCTCTGCACTTACTATATCGCGATCTTCTAGCGCTACACCTAATTTAGTTGCAACTGCCAAAACAATATGTGTAGAACGTTCATTTTTGTCTTCGGGTATTCCCGAGACCTCGATATCATTGCCTAAGAGTTCCTGGTCACGGTCATTAAGATCAATTTTGAGATCCGTAATTGTTTTCTCGAAAAATGATATGTCATTGGACGTCTTTATCTGCGAATTTTTATCCACCACCTCCATTCGTGCCTCCAGGCAGTCAAGTCGCTGATTGCACGCATTTATTGCGGTAAGCAGGTTGGTCATCGTTCCCCTGAACTCTTGCATATCATTACGCATTTCTTTGATGTCTTGGCGCAATAGTTTTAGCTCATTTGCCAGATCACTAGTTGGCAAATCAGGTGTTGATGATGCGGATGTTGAAATGGCCGTAGATTTCAGCATTTTATTCGTGCGACTACGCAGAATCACATTTGTACGTCCGATGTCTTGGTTGCTATTTGGTGACAATTGCAGGTTGTGTTTTATTGGTATGTTGGTATTGTCAGTCTTAGGTTCATTGCTTCTAGATTCCTGACATTTCCAGTTTTTCTCATTATCTGCTGACATAATATAAAACCGCTTTTCTGACACGTTTGTGCAAGGAAGATCATAATATTTACAACAAACATGACATTTTAAATATTGCTTGTCGGTTATTTCTTGCGAACAACCATTGCATTGAATTTTACTTGGTACTAGTGGCGCCATCCCTTCCTCCACGTATGCAACTCAAATGAAAACGGTGACTTTATCGACTTGTGATCTGATCGGTTTAGTAACAAATGTCTATGGATGATTCTAGATGGCGTTGTTTCAAACAAATAAATTTGAAAGGATTCAAACTTAATTTAACGGTCACCCAGAAAGAATAACTTTTGTAATATTATCTTCCTCGATCAGATTTTGAAGTTCACTTGAATTTAACAGTCCAGAACTAATACTAACAACTTCGATTATAGTCTTGTTCCAAAATAAAATATAATTATTCGATTAAATATTTTTCAGCTAATTATCACAATATATTCACTTTATTCATTTAACAACAAAAAGCATTAATTTGTAGCACATATGAATAAAGTGAATATATAATTATCACAATATATTCACTTTATTCATTTAACAACCAAAAGCATTAATTTATAGCACATATAAAGATTCGAGTGATAACGACACTGAATAAGTACGTACTTATTTAAAAGATAAAACTTTATTTTCAATATTATGTAAGAATTTTATTTTTATTCGGTGCATAACGGCCCAAAAAAAGTGATGCATGTCTGGCTACCATTGTTACGTTTCTTTTAGAACGAACTGACGTAATGCGCGTTTTGTTTATTTTAAAGGGATGAATTTGCAAAAGATTAATATGGTGATTATATTGCTTCAAATATTTTTTTAAATATGAAACTATTATTAAATGAATTGCTGCATTACTTACGATAAATCGAAATATAAAAAATAACACATTTTTCGCGATGCACCGTAAGATTTTACGATGATTATAGGAACTACAGGCAATATTGTTTAAGAAACAAAACATATGTGCTGACTTAGGAATGTGAATAATATCAATATTTAAATATTGTTATCACATCTAAATTGAGATTTTGTAAGTTACGCCTTTTGACACTCGGCTCATATCCGAGGTCATCGTCCGTTTTTCTCAATCGATTTGGCACGAACTATATACGATCACATTCTTAATCTCATGGCTGTTAAACGGAAAATAAAGCTGCAGTCTTCAGCAGATATGACGGTACACAGGCAACTGAACAGACAGATCTCCAAATATATGCGGCGAGACTTACGCAACTTCAATACAGCTCGTACGGAAGGACAGGTTGAAGAAAATAAAGATTGTATGTGTAGTCTTTGCTAAACCTGTCTGCCGGAAAATTCTAATTGTCGAAGTTGAAAAACGACTGTGACAGCGTTATTTTTAGGACACCTGAGATTTTGAGTGAGATTGAGATCTTACACACATGGTATTCGGAGCCACTCGCAAGTATAAGTAGCGATCCAAGAGAAATTCTCATCTGACTTTATTCTAATGATGTATCGGAACTGAGTCTTAGCGAGATCTAGTGCCGTTTTTATTTATTTTTTATAGGAGAGGGGGCAAACAAGCATACGGCTCACCTGATGTTACGTGATTACCGCCGCCCATGAACAACTGTAACACCAGGGAAATTGCAGATGCGTTGCCGACCTTTTTAAAAGGAGTAGGCTCCTTTCTTGAAGGTCCCTAAGTCGTATCTGTCCGGAAAAATCTCTGGCGATAGTTGATTCCACAAGGAAGTTGTGCGCGATTTTGAAAAAATGTAAAATAAATAGTAATAGTATCTAGAATACTTTTTGCGTATCTCAAAACGTATCGAGTATCCTATGTATAAGGCTAGCAGTGAACTGTTACAGGCTGTAGAATAAAAATTGAAACATTACGAGGACTAGTAGTAGCTATAATGTTACCATTACAGCCTATTAAGGTGAAACCTACGGACTGCTCCCAGCCATTATCCCGCAAGATGGCGCTGAAGTCAACATTTTTAGTTTATTTGGGTTTTTGTGTAATTGGAAAATTATTAAGTCGTAGGGGTAGGCTTTGCGGTTATCGGATATTACATTTTATTGGAATGGGTCATATCATTGCCTCAAAATCCACCCAATTCGACACAAAGTTTGATTATAACATCTGTCATTGAATATCGTAGACAGAGAAACCTATAGACAAATGGACGCCTTCTTTCGCATTCGCACACGAAAAAGATAGATTTATGCATACGTCTTGCATAGAAATAAGACAGAGTGGTGTGATTGTTTGTCCCTTTCTCCGTGCCGGTTTTTTTGTTTAGCAAACTGCACTTTGCTAAACAACTTTGACAGTTCGTAGTAATCTTAGGAATTTACAAGTTGGTTTAAGTGAGAAAAAAGTGTTTTGTAAGCTTAAGATTGGTGAATCTTGTTCAGTTCAGTTCTTAGAACAATTAAATATTTTATCTAAATATGTTTAAAAGTCATAAAGATTATTGTATAACCTAAAACTACGTTATCGTCCTTTCTCACTCGAGGCCACGCTAATCATTAGTCTATAGGTTTCCCTGTCTACGTTGAATATAGTGTCGTTTACACACACAGACGTATCCCTATGTCTACGAAGCTTGAACGCTAGATGGCGTGTATGTAAAGAAACAAGTTATTAATTTTTCTGTATGTGTAAATTGGGTAGGCAGAACTACAAAACCCTATGTACGATTGTTATAAAATAAAAGTTATATTTGTTGGCGTAAACTATTTAATTGATTTACAACTTTGGGAAATAAATTATGTCAATATTGATTACAATATAGTGCAGTTTTATTTTATTACATTACACTATTGAAATTTATATCAAAACAGAAGTACCTATTTGAAGCAACATAATTATGCTGATACATACCTATTCACTCAAAACTAATAACACTGATGATTTGTAACAGTACCAATTATTACAATAATTAGACATTTCATAACCAACACGTAAGAAACTATAATTCATAAACAAGAGATAACAACAAATCTATAACATGATTTATTTTGTGATAATAACCAGGACGGGTGAAAATAATATTTCCTAATTTAGATCTAGAACACTAAAATGTACAAAAATTTACTTATCTTTTTATTTCAATGTTATCTTTATATTCCTGGTAGAATTGGCCGACGAATAAGAAAAATATAACTCAGATTAGAATAAGCTATTTATTTATAAACAATAAAGCACGGAACATAAAAAAGGATTTTATGTAGGTAACTGAATTATATTTGTTTCTGAACGCACCATAACCGTGAACTTGAGCTCTACAAAATATAACAAACTAATAATTGTCTGTCTGAAACTGTTTGCAAAATGCATAAAAGGTGTTTAATGTAACCCGGCAAAACCATATTTAGCAAATGTTTGCAAGTTTAATTTTGTTACTATTTTGGTAGTTTACTGAGTGTGTGTGACAGTGATTTATAATAATTGTATTTATTGTTAACCAAAAACACATTCATATATGAAACACTGACACGTATGACATTGGTAAAAAGTTTTGTGACGATATTTCAGAAAAATCACGGGCCAGCCTGCTGTTTGTAATACCACCGAAAACATAATTGCGTTTTTAGAATAATTAATTACTATACCTACGATAAATTACAATACAGTCTCAAATATATACTAAAGAAATATTGCAATTCGAGTCAAAGAAAACATGCATACAAAATATGTATAATACACAAGAAATACCCCGCGCAAATCATAGCGCGTGACAACCGAAATCAGAATGTATTTTATAATACTGCGGCTACACTAAGGAGAAATGCCGTTAATTATCGCGTTGATGGACGTTGAATGTAGGTGTGGCCACGAATTATCGCAATAATTTGACATCGGCATTAACAATGCAGTTTCCCGTTTGGCGATAACTCGAGTGTCGGTACATCAAAGGATTAACGCGCGAATTATCGCGTTGAAGCGTCCACACTACGTTTGTCTCATTGAGAGCAACGGGGTTGCACGTATGGCTGCGATGGAGTGGAGTTATGAAAAAGCTTTTCGAGATTGAATTAAAAAAAATACTTCAAAAGTACTTTAATTTACAGTATGAAACTAAGAAAAATAAGCACGAGAAAAAAAAACAATTTTTGCAGGTCGAAATTCATAGTGTACAGTGGTACGAAACCCTGGGTACGTGTATCTAATTCGCACTTGACCAGTATTTATGATTGACTTATTAGTTATTATTTCATTAAAATATATTTACGTTTGTCTTATTATTTAGACATCTTTCTAGTGCAATTTATATAAATAAATAAAATAAAATAAAATAATTTATTTTTCTTCACAAAAATTAAATGAATGACATAGTTGACTGGGATCTCCATTTAAGCAAGTAATGCCTGTGTTTGGAAATCCCACTCTTCCTTATCTAAACATACATTTTTTAATTTAAAAAACCAAAAATAACAAAAACAAATTACTCGACTTTAACAACCAAAATTTACAAAAATTACAAAAGTGTGTATGTGTGCATGCGTGCGTACGAGCGCGCGCGCATGTGTGAGTGTGTGTGTGCGTGCGTGTGTGTGTGTGTGTGTGTGTGTGTGTGTGTGTGTGTGTGCGTGTGTGTGTGTGTGTGTGTGTGTGTGTGTGTGTGTGTGTGTAATGAAAAATCATTTTGTTAAATTATATTGTATATAGAAGTGAATTATGAAATGCGGTACAGCAGAAATTCGGTTTCTTCATAAGTTTTCGACTGCACCCACTTAAGTATCAGGTTTTTACACTCCCTGTACGTTTTGTTGTATATGTTCAATTCTCTATTTATTTTATTGTATAGGAATGCAGAACATGAGCTAAATTGCCTACTAGCAAAAACTGTTTTGGTACCAGAAGGCTTAACCACAATATCTTTTCGCCGCTTTTTCAAGATGCATGGGTCAAAGGACAGGGATTTGTGTGCTTTGAGGATTGTCATAGTAACATATAATTGTCTAACTGAGAGTAAACTACTTATTCTATACAGTTGTTCAGTGGAAAAACGTCTTTTTTTTAAAATACATGACCTTAATAAGGGTTCGTTGGGCTCTTTCCAAGTTAAGAAATTTAGTCTTTGTAGCTCCACCCCACACCGAAATGCAATATGTTATGATAGATTGTGCAAGGGACATGTATATTTGGTTAAGAAGATATCTGGGAGAGTCCGATTGCTTAGTACTATCAGGTATTACGTGTCTTAGAGTTTTGAAAATCCAAATCAATTTTCGGGTCCTATTAATGACATGTTCAAGGTGTGGGTACCACGACAGCCTCTGATCTATAACGACGCCCAGATATTTAGTGTGAGAGACTTTTTCAATTGATGGGCAGTCACATGCTTTGTTTTTAGTATCCTCAAAACACATATGAATTTTAAGGCAAAAGTCATTCTGTGGCTGCAAGTTGTTGGTAATGCTAAAGCAAATAAAATTTGTCTTAGCTGTATTCAAAGTGAGGAGATTTTGTTGCAACCATAGTGCGACTCGAGCTAGCCCACTTTCAGCACTAGTCTTGACAGCCTCCCAAGATTCATCAGCAAAAACCAAAGCCGTGTCATCGGCGTACGACAGGATTTTGGCATTTGGTATGGTCATACTGCACAGATCATTGACATAAATTAGAAATAAGGAATTTGGATGCAGGAAAACAAAATAAAACATAAATAGATTTACAGTGTACGTTTTCATCCACCGTACAGTAGCATCCACCATATTCTTTTCCTTTGTATTCTTTTTTTCTTCGTTTATTTTTTATTTTATAGCATAGGGTGACAAACGAGCACACAGTCGACCTGATGGTATGTGGATGCTGTGGCCCATAGACATCTACATCTATCCTCGATTACGAATCAAAATGCAGATACGTTGTCACCCGTGAGGACTAGGATGGAATGCCTTCTTTCCAGTAAAGAGTCTCCGGTTCTCTACACTCACCATACGAAACACAGCAGCATTAACCTACTATTTTACGCTTGTATTCTGTGAGAGCGTGGTCCTTCCCCGGTTGAGCCGGCCCATTCGTGCTACAACTATACTACTAATATAACTGCAGCATGGCTCTGCCACGAAAAGTTTGGCAATGATAAATCATATTCATATAATAAAAATTTACACTCATCAAATATGGAGTAGCTGCGTCAACGTCCATCTTGCTTGAAATTCAAGGAACATTTAATAAAATCATTTAACGCCGTTCAACGGCAAATTGAATGCCGTTCAACGGCAAATCTAATGCCGTTCAACGGCATTGAAACCGATACGACGTTGACCGTTCAAGTATAGCCACTCATTTTATCGCGTTAAATTTAAGGCAATAATTGTTGCGTTTATGGGCATTGACGTTGCTCGTTAGTGTAGCCGCAGTATAACAAGTCAAATAAGTGAACGAAGTTTGGCAAAGCTTTTTTTTTCATCAACTCAAGGTCAGGAAGGACGGCATCTTCGCTCTACCTACGACTTTTGGTATTTATGTTGCCACACAATAATAAGTAATAAAATTGTTTACAAAAAAAACATAGCTGTCTAAGGTCATGAGTTTTACGTTATTTTATACTGTTTTTTTTAACGGTTGGAAAGGAAATTAACCAATTATTGAACTTAAGATATTGATTTATCGGAATTATTTAAAATCACTTGCATGCCATCTAGCGTGCCAATTTTTGTAAGTTATTGCCTATAAAGGTCAAACCCGTACACATTTCATTGTAGAGAAGTGATAAAAAGATTAGTTTTAAAGAAAGTGTCTGTGTTTAGTGTATATTTTGATTAAAAAATGTTGTAGTGTTATGCTACTTACATATCATTTTACACTATTTTAAATTTATTTTTCCATTCTGTTTTTGATTTTCTGCATTAGCCTCAAAACTGGATATTTTGCATCACCTTTATTTTCATAGGATCCTGTAACGTTTTTAAACCATAAGAACACAATAACAAATCATTTTCACATCGTATTTTCACGTTATCAGTACTTTTTAAATCGGTGTCAATGGAGTCTACCTTTTTCGGTATTTTATTTAGTTCTCCGTAACTCTGCAATTTCGGGCTTCGTGCGCACTGTTGCGCTACCTTTTTTCCTATATCAATAATATCTCATTTTTCACTTAAATCTTGCCGTTTCTCTATTACGAGCCTAAAACCAAAATTTGACATGTTTTGACATCGTTGTTTATCTGGTTGTCATGGCAATTTTTATTCAAATATCGTTACCGGCCTGATGTTTTTACTTCAAAAATACTCTTTTCTTCTTGGCCATTTACAAAAATTTGCTTTTAATTTAAATAATTTCAAATAATTTCTCGTTCTTATCCCAGATCCGTCAAAAAGTATAAAAGCCGAAGAATCGGCCAATAGAGGTTCTCACTTCAGCTTTGATACGAGAAGCACCTCTTAAAGGCTTTATCCGCACTGCCTCGCGATCTTGCAAGCCTTCTCCTGAAGTCGTCGCCTAGCCACGCCTACGCCTCCACCTATTAGTGCCCGCGCTATCTTCGGCCGCTGAGCGTGCTTGTCTCAAGCGCTGCGTGTTCCTACTCCAGACGCTGCGTGTCTCCGGCGCTGTGTGTGTCTACTCCGGGCACTGTGTGTGTCTACTCCGGGCGTTGTGTGTGCTTACTCCGAGCGGTGTGTGTGTGCCTACTCTAGTGCTGCGTTACCCCTTATCGACGCTGCGTTTACTCCAGGCGTGTGTGTTCTACTCCGGGTGTTGTGTGTGCTCATTTCGTGTGTGTGCCTACTCAACCGCTGCGTGTACCTAGATTAGGCGCTGTGCATCTACCACAGGCATAGCCTGTACATACATTGTTTCCGTACTCATTTATCTTTATTAACTTTTATTTTTTTTTAAAAATTGTAATTCACTATCATCACTACAGCCCATCGTCACCCTCATACCTTTTTTTTTATAAAAAAAAAGCTGTAAATATCTTTACAATTTTTTAAATAAATTATTTTCTTTTTGGTTGTTTCGTTGTTAGGTTAGGTTCTTTAGTTTTTAATTGTGGCTTTACATTTTTTAAAAGAAACTGTAAATATCTTTACAAATTTTAAATAAATTATTTTCTTTTTGGTTGTTTCGTTGTTAGGTTAGGTTCTTTAGTTTTTAACTGTCGCTTCACGACAATGTATGGACGGACGGCCGGCGCTTTCACCTTAAAGTCCATTGCTGAACATAGGCCCTCCACATACATTGCCTCATAGGGGGGATATTTGCCATACTTGCCACACTTGGCAAGCAGGTTGGCAACCGCAGGTTTTATTTTTAAAGATTGCTGCTCATTTCCTGATTTGTTTCCCTCTGTCGTCCACCCCACCTCACCTTCCTGTAATAACACGGCAATAGGATATCAATTAAACAAAAGTTCTCGTTTTTTTTGTAGTTTATTTATTTTTTCACCATTTATCGTAAAACTTTCCTACGGTACACCGCGCGTCGCAGTCGCGCACCTATATTCCGCCTTGTGTATGACGAGCGAATCCCCTTCCCAAACTTTACGTGTCACACCATTCACATCACGTCGCAAAACTTCATGTCCCGTTATCACGCGAACTCAACACGATCTAGTTCTACATGTATGTCTTCGATATACATAGATAACCTTTGCGTTTCGAACTAGGACATATCCGTGATGCGATTACAATAGGTTGAGACTTGAAAAGAAATGAATTAAAGAAACAACTTCCATAATCGATTTTTGCGAAGATAGACTTTTACAAAATTTTGAGTCATTCGATTATACAAAAAATAAATAAGCGTAAAAAATGTTACATTTTAGAAATACAATAGAAATAATATATATCCGACGTAAGTACACACAAGCACCATTTAGCTGCAGTTTCACTGCCTATCTTACCATACGATATAAAACTCTCGACGCACGGCTTTACGGTCGGAAATCGCTTCGCAAATTCCGGTTATCGCCCATTTCAAAACTTTAGCGAGTCAACACGTGTGTCGAGTACCAAGCCCTTCCAAAGTTTAGAACAAATATAACATAAGTCGCGACGCACACTGATCTAGCTGGATCGAATTTGATAACAAATTTAAACGGTACCTACAACACATTTGTGCGAGTAGTAAGGGGAAGTGTTCCAGCGAGTTCAGTGTACGTCACCGTGAGCAGAATGTACCTTTCACCACTTACAAAACTTATAACAGATAATATATAATTCGATCAGGAGATCTGTTTAATGTTCAAAACATTTCTATACCAGCTAGTCACAAACAATAGAAAAACAACAAGTATATAAAATACTATAATAATAACCTATAGGAAGTTACATCACACATTGCAATCTTTGGATACAAAATCTTTCCGGCACGCTCGCTGCGTAATCTGAAGCTGCAGTTCTTCACTAGTTATTACTTATTATTATTTAAGCACTAAGTTTTCCGTCCAGTCGGCAATAATGAGAAAGAATTAACAAGGTAATTTTTACTTCCATCTAGTCTAGACATTTTGCTATGGATCAGCAATTACAAATTAATCAGCGAGTGCCCCAAGGACGTCAGCAGCTCGTAAAAGGCCCAGGTTACTTCACAGCCTAAACCAAAGTCACACACAAGTTGTTCCACATATCCTGGACCCATCACAAGCCCCCAGCCGTCCAACACAAACCGAAACAGTCTCTTTACCAACCGTGTTACACACGACCGCTGAAATTTTATAAACAAATTTGTCGAAAAATTTTTTCCTCATCAAATGAGTCGCGTCAGTCCTACAGTTCCTTTTATTACGATATCAAAATTTACCAAAGTACTTATGTGCATATTGGGTGTCTCTAATCTGTTAGCACTAATCAAACAGTAATTTCTAAAATTTTAAAAGTAGATTGCTCCACAATTAATCCGATAAAAGAGAAAGAATTTTTTTCATAAATCCTGGAATTTTCGCACTTCTCATCGACAACAATCTCACCAATCCCTCTCCATACACAACACCCAATATGCCGTCACCATTAAACCTAACACCACAATTTATATAGCAATCTATTTTTTTTATCTTAGCTGTTCTCGCGAACATAGTTCACGCCTAATATACACGCGGCGGCCATTTTGCGATACACTCCAAGATGGCGGTGCCTGTTGGTGATCAAGCACGCAAAATGGCCACGACGTCAAATGCAAACCTATCTAGTCAACGCCCTGTCTATTGGTACACTACAGAACACAGTTTGTATCCATCGCCCTCATCCTAAGAAAAACATTTACATGGTGGCCGATTATGTTCACATACAGATGCAGTTATTCTGAAGTCACAACTAAATGAATGTGTGCCTATGCGATACCTTGTGGGTATTTGAACAACAACCAAGCCACCGAATATCGATACTATACATAAAATATGAAATATTTAGGACACAGTATTTCGAGATTGTTTAAACCTACAAATCATTATCCATTATTTAATATAAACTACAATCGATTGGCAGTATGCGTTCCTCTTCTTCCCCCTTTCTCTTGATATCTATCACTCGTGGCGTGATCCTACCGGCGCGCGACCTGTCTACCCTCCTCTCTCGATCTATAAATACTTAGCGCTTACGAACAAAAGTTAAAAAGAATCCTACCTCAACATCCGCGATCACTCGCCATTCTCTCTAGCATACGACAGAATTAAAAGCTGTTATTATTTCTACTTTCTGGACGTAAATACGAAGGGTGCCTAATCATACACGTAACATAAGCGAGTCGAGCCGCCCAGTCAAAACATGGCCTGATCGCTAGTCCCAGGAGTGTGCTGCCCTCTAACGTATGTGACTGTGAATTCCACGGGACCTCGGAGCACACCTAACGTGTCGAACATCGACTCGTTATGTTGCCTACTCCTATAAATTCTTATCACTTCCCTTGTGATCCCTTCAACCGTTTACCCTAACTGTATTCACGTACACTGCGTCTACCCGATTTATTCGACGACTGGCAAATATTAATTGAATTTTTTTGCATAATCCTCCTGTTTATTGCTATTGTCTTGTCTAGTTCTTGCGACGATATTTAGAATTCAAGCTAATAGTCACCAGTCTCCATTAAAACATTGCTTTTGTCGTCGACCAGCCATAACTTCAGAAATAATGCGACACAAAATGACAACTCAATAACTAATGCTTTACGATAATTACACGAATAGTTCTGCTCGAAACCGTTTTAAATCCAGTATTTTTTCACGACCAAAATTTTTTCGTCCTATTACATTTTTATATTACTTTTTTATCAATCTCAGGTACTGTGGTATTGCTTATATGTAACTAAAATGAATTTAATAGTTTCGTTGCGGCAGTTATATTATATTTCGATCAGTGTAACTCTGGTGTGGGGGTGCTGGTTTTGGGTTGTTTGGAGGTATCTTTAAGTCGGTAGAGTTCTATTGCAGTGGTATGTCATGAGGTCCGGTTGGTAGTGGATTGTGTGCAGGTGTGTGAGTGCACACACAGACACACACCGCGGCAGCGCTACACCCACGCGACATCAAACGTAACACACAGATAAATTATCTTTTTAGCAAAACATCAATCAATATCAGAAATATAATTAAAACTAACATACTGTTATTATAACTCTCTGAATCATATTATTTTTATTTATTTTTTTATTTATTTTCTTTTCTGCAGTAGTCTCGTTTCGTATCTATTTAGTGACCTATGTATGAATAAAGTTAATGGAGCGGGCGCGGCGAGGCGCAGGGGCGTCGTCAGCTTAAAGCAAAACATTATCGAAACTAATAGAATATTCTAGAACATCTCGATATTCCAAATCTATTTAAAAAAATAGAAGCCTTACTATCATTCAAGATTTTTAAAAAACGTTTGCGTTTAAATAAAACCAGCTCAGAAAGTTTATCAGCATTGATACAGCTGAACTATTTACCAGCAATGCTAATTATTCTATGGAATTTATCCAAAAAAGAGAAGCAAATGTGTGACTGACGACGGCACTGCGAACGACTAATAAATAACGAATATTATAATAATTGACTATCACATCAGACTACGCGACACCTGTTAGCTAACCGCAGCAATGCAACCACAAGCGACGGTTAAGATGGGAGTGGTATTAAGAGTTTTAAATCGGGTTATAAACAATCAGCATTATAAAGAGTAGACCAGTCAGTTTTACGTGAACTGAGGTGTAAAGAATCTCGTAACACAAATGGATTTGAAACTCGTATGTAAGGATTCACTCTCACTTGGAAAGATTTTGTGAGTTTTGTGATATTCGTTGTATGAAAACGAGTTCACTATTTCAAAAACTGTTGTTCTAAAGGCACTTATGAGCCATTATCAGAATTGATTGACACAATTCGAAGAAAGCAAAAGCAAAACGCTCAAATGAAACGCGACTAAGCGTAAATCTAGAGGAGAGGGGATGATATGGAGGTATGAAAATTGATGCAGAAAGGAGTGGGTCAAGTGTGTGGCGAATTTGTTAAGTAAGTGAGTTGAGACAGTGTTTAAGATTAGTAATGTGTATTAAAGTGAGGTATAATGTGGTAAAGTAAAGCTGGGTGCGACAAGGTGGAGGGGACGCCGCGGTATCACAGGAGGCAGCTCTCGAGCACTCGGCGCAGTCGCGGCGACACTCCACGGACCACTCACACTCACGTACACTCAATTCGGTTTTAGTACTGATGATCCTTCGAGCCGGATGAATCTCTCAATCGGTAGGCCGTTTTTGTAACACTACTCGAACGTGCAATTATTCAATACGGTATCAATATTCATCGCACTCCCGAGCCGAATAAATCGATCGATCAGTATCTGTGACCGCCGGCCCAGCCGAACGGAAATTCCAAATCAAAAGCTCCGTAGCGTAACACCCACAATTTGTGCACTACCGCCTATTGCCGACGTAATGAACTCACGCGATAACTAGCTTCGTAACATATAGATACTATTTTAATATTAACTTTATGTTTAAAATCTCATTGTACATATATATTAATTATAATATTTATTGACAGACGAGGTCGTCCCGCGGCGGACGAACGCCAACCGAGAGATATAATTTTTTAATCTTCTCTAAATATAAACTCTGTAGATCTTAAACGTCTATGGAACTAAAATTACATTTTGTACCATAATAGTTAAAATTAAGCCACTAGTCGCCGGAAGGCGCACCCACCACAATAACGAGCGAATGCTCTTAAACAACGACGGAGAGAGAGGTAGATGAAATGTATGCGTTTGAAGGAAGGAAGATGTTTGTCATAGTGCGTGCGCCCCCTAGCGAGCCCTCAGTACAACATGACAAGCGATACGGATCACCGGACTAACATTGCGGCGCCCCTCACCCCCTGCGGAACAACAAAGGAACAATGGATACCACTTTAAGAAGCCGGCGGCAACATCAAACAATCCACACTACCCCGCCGTTCCGTTCCCGTCCGGCTTCCGAATTAAAAGAGAACTATCCTAACTTACGATAGAATGAACAAACGCCGTCCCCGCTCCTTATATATTAATATTTTTATTCGTATAGAGAAGTGTTTTTATATAGGTTTTTTTTACTCTTTTTCTATACGTAACATATTAACGGACGTCACGAACTTATCCCACGCTATAATAGATTATGTTATGCAGAGGAAAATGTACTGTAAATTAACCTACTTGTGGACAATTAGACCGCATCTGAATTAGATATAACGGCATCGTATGTTCTGTCGCGCGTTGGATGCAATCTAAAATGTCACCTATTTCTATGAGACAAAACACTATTATACATTCAAATCGTTCAAAGTGCATTCTGCAGATCCCACGTGCACGGAAGCGTTATTGTGCAGAATCTGTAGAACTCACAAAAGAAGTAATCGAGTGGTTACTAATAACTAAGTATTACAATACCACAAAAATATAAAATTGCATATTGGATGTTGAATGCTCAAAACAAATCTAGTGTTAAGATAAGAACTAAAGCCAAATGAACACATTCGCTGTGTTCCGGACTAAAAGCCACAATTCTAGCTGCGATGAAGTTCTCACAATATTATAACTAAAACTTATTATTAAAACTGAAATACATTCTTGTTAGCTTTAAACATAACACCACCCCGACCATAACATATTAAGCAGATATAAGCGTAGTTAAATAACAAACTCTTTAAATCGCTGACAATGTAAACTAAGCCTTAGGATTAGAGGTTTTTGAATTAGCTCTCGATAGGCAATGTTGTCCATTGCAGACTTAAATCAACTAATATGTTACAAATCCAATGAATTTTCATTCATCCGTTCGCTTGACGCTGTGTTAAAAAGTTGTATGACTCAATACTGTATTTTATTAACGGATAATAAAAGTTATTCATAAAACAGCCTCAAGCGTCATAATCGGGTTAATACTAGTCCTAGACGTTCATTACGAAAACTTACAATTACAAATAAAAATACTTAGTTCATACATTTTGATGAAATGTGTTGTTTTGATCGATTAGATGCACTTCCACATCCACTAAGTATATATGTACACTGTATCCAAGATTATCAGACAAAATTATTAACAATTCTTCAAAATTGCTACTGATTAAACATATTTAATGAAAATATTAAAATGGTCGACAATGATGGCCGAACGTAGCTCGAAAAGTGCCAAGGGCGAGGGAAAACGTATCGTTCTTACTAAAATATCCTACGAAGTAGTAACGCATTAGAATATGAACGCTATCAACTAAAATGACTCGTTTGTCCTAAATCTAAATGTTGTAAAGATTTTGTTGAAGCACGTGTTAGAATATTATAGATAACAAGATGGATAGATAATTTAATAACGAGTCTGTAAGGTAGTTGGTATATTTTATTTTACTAACTACCCACAAAACAAAATTGTAAGTACTAACAATCTTGTTTTGTGAGTAGGTAGTAAAATAAAATATATCAACTACCTTACAAACTAGTTATTAATTTACCTACCATCTTACTGTCTCTAATAATCTAACATACGTAAGAAAGCACTTTTTTATATACAGTTATTTTGCAATTACCGGCCAAATTTGCAGAGCAGGTTCAGAATAAGTAATATAGGCAAACGGTAAAGAAAAATTAATTTAAAAAATCTCAAACATTCTGTACTTTTTATCTTTTAAATTCAAAATGCGTGGTAATGTATTATTTTAACTGATTTTACTGCGCACGCACACATTCGTAAAAGTCGATTGGTAGGCAAAACATTGTTGACTATAAATCACACTCAATTTGGGATAATTTCAAATCAAATTAGAAGCCTTATTTTACTCGTATTCTCAAAAACTGTGATAACGAAACATTATTATTTATATATTTGAATTTGAGTTTAAAATTTGACTACTCTTTGAAAAATAACCCCGTAATCTAAAACCTTTTCACGTATCAAAGCCCATTACTGTCCAAAGACCAAAAATATTATGTGTAAGTTGGTTCGAGGTTCAAATAATAATTGTCTGGACAAGTGTGAGTTGATACAAACGTTTCGATAGTGTCGACTACTGGTATTTTTGTCCTTCAGTGAATTAAGTTCGTTTCGGTCATTATAAGCCGCGTACAGAAGGTTTGCCGACTGTTTAGAAGGATCAGCTAAGATCTACGATCGTTGCTGCTGAAGACAACTATAAAAATAAACTAGATCAACGCTAAGTCACGTGACTTGGCGTTCACATATGTCACATTTATTAGAATATTTAAGAATTTATGAATGATGATAACCTCTGCATGTCTTACTAGGTCGTCACTCCATCTAGCGCAGGGTCGCCCTACACTTCGTGTACGAGGTTGGCTCTCGAGAACCTTTTCCCCCCATCGGTTGTCAGTTCTTCGAGCTATATGGCCTGCCCATTGCCACTTCCACTTACTAATCCGTTAGGATGGATGCAGTTGACTCAGTCGTGCTTTGTGGCATTCTTTGGGGGAGTTCTATGTTCAGCAGTGGACTTGTGAAGGGCTGAATGAGGAGATCGCTACCTAGCTACTTCTAATTTCTTTTGTGTTGTTAATTACCGTATAATTTTAATAATTGTAAACTATTTTTTTAAATATCCCGCTGGGTTTCTTGCTGGTTCCTCCCAGGACAGAAGTATTTTCCGACCCATTGGTAAAGTGTGACTTTTAAATAAGTTCATTTTATAAAATAAGTTTATTTTATAATCTTAATCGAAAAAAAGCTTATTTTCTAGTTAATGCCGATAGTCATGACTTCACGCCTCGATCGACGCGTGAAGTCATGACTATCGGCAAACCCTCGGAAGGCTTCAAAATCATAAAATATTTAAAAAAAATGTAGAATATACAAAAGTGCTTTCTTATCGACATCACACGACGAAAACTACAACGCGTTGTCGCCAAAAGCTACCAATAAAAGGTGAAAACTTTTTGAGGGTGATGTAGCAATAATTACGTTAATAATTATAATAATTAAAAAAAAAGGAAACAAAAATGCATAAATACATTAGTAAATAAGTTTTGAGGCACGCCCGACGCCCGGTGTAGTGCTGAACTAAAAACTATTGCGACCTGCGCACTCATATACATACATATATACAAACGCACACACGCACGCACTCACTATAGACAAGCCTTTTCACGAGAAATCGTTACTGAGTCGAGTAAATTTTAGAAAAATATTCTAATGAAAGGCTTTAAACATTTTTAATAGATATTATATTTTACATTTTTCACAATTTGTTTTATTTTAAATTAACGGACTTCATTCAAGTAAGTGCTAACTAAAGAGCTGGTGCTGTTTTGGGAGAAATTTTGCAAAATATGATGAAAATAATTATTGATTTTTTTTTTAAAACGGTTTGACAAAAATACAATCTTATTTAATTATAAACATTGATCGAATCTTTATATGTCATTCATATTTTTTTCTTTACTTAAATATCCAATAGTTTAGGCATATTGTCCGCCCAAGAGCGGGTTCAAGGTAAAATGCCTCTCAATGGGAACTAAGATCACGTGCTGCGAAGATTATATTAAACCTTTCGTTTAATATAATCTTATTTATTGATTTATATTATATGCTGTAACAATAAAAATAAAATTATTTAAGTTAAATCTCTCTACAGCCTTGAATTTTATATGCATTAAAAATAACCATTTGACTTAATCTGTTTTTTAAACATAAACATCTAGGGAATATCGCCAATTAGGGTCCTTCATCTGGTCCCATTCTCACGCAGTAACAAATCCTCGCGAACCTCACACAGGGTGCTTACACATCCCAACTTAACCTACCCACATGGACACGGCCGCGTAGCACAAACAACACGACCAAACTAAATATATAGGTCCCACCTGGACTAGGTAGCTGCTATGCAGACTTTTTTTTAAATAAAACACCTAATATTTTGTAAAATTTTAAAAGCGTACTTACCAAAATCACAAAACTCTTTGAGTTAAATATTAGATATTTTTTTATAATATCCGTTTACTTCAATTATATGTACTTGAATAATATACGAACATGATCACATCATATTTCGTTTCGCCTCTCCAAAATCGCCTAATATTGTTTATATATATATATATATATATATATATATATATATATATATATATATATATAAAATAATTATGATGTAAATACTTAACAAAATTTTATCTTCTGTAGAAAGACAAAGCTCAATTTCGAATGTGTTCTATCGCGGCCGAGTCCATCTTACACATAAAAACATTTTAAATCCGTCGGATCGTACGCCTACGAGTATATCACAGCAGTGCGCTACTTATCTAAAGATTCGAATATGACCGCCATAACATGTACCCTCTAACAAACTGCGACTTGACTGGCGATTACGAATTTTGGGAAAAAAATACAGTAATTAGTCATATGCAAAAAAATTTGCTGCTAAGTGCCACCCAGCTCACAGGTTTAATAAAATTTTTAATTATCAATATAATAATAATATGGATCTGTGATACCATATATATGATTCTAAAATTGAAAAATTGTCTATCAGAATAGATATATGTAAAACACATGGCACACGAGTCTGAAAAACACGCTGACATAAAATATCTAGACCGAATACCCAATATTTTGTACTGCTAACGTAGGCCATGGCATACAACTAAGCCTATGGGCACGCGGAGTACTGATCCACGAATACCAGCGTGAAATCGTAGCTTAATGCTGCTGTGTTTCGTATGATGATTGTAGAGAACCGGAGACCCTTTTTACTGGAAACGAGGCATTCCATCTTAGTCCTTACGGGTGACAACGCATCTGCATTTTGATTTTTAATGGAGGATAGATTTAGATGTCTATGGGCCGCAGCAACTACTTACCATCAGGTGGACTGTGTGCTCGTTTGTCCCCCTATTCTATAAAAAAAACGTATTGGTACAGAATAATATCAGAAAACATGCTCTTAGCCAAATCAGCCTCGTCTCAAAGCCAGGTGGCCGCGCAGTTTAACATAAAACACAAATAGAGAACCAAGTCGAAAACACTCGCCAGTGTATTTTGGCAAACTCTGCCACTATTAGCTAGGGGGGTCAAGTTACGCTGGCCGTCCTACACGCGCCCTGTAAACACCCGGTGCCTCACTCCTGGGAGTCATGGACGAGTGGAATCGCTTTTATATATCGTTTTAGTAATTTCCATACAAGAACTGATACAGTGTTGAAATTTAGGTAAGTGCGTTAATTTAAAGCTCGACTGCTTGCATCTCAAAAAGGTTAAAGATTTTTATATTATTTTTCAATAACCATTCTATATACTTTTGTAAAATATTATACATAAATATCAGTCTAGGTAATTGAAAAAGTGGTAAACGGTATAACTATAGCTCTATTAAAAATGAATAACTAATTATGATTTGTTAATTAGTAGATTAATAATAAAAAAATTAAGAACCAAACTAGACCTTAAACAGATTTTGAAATTTTGGTAACAGCCAAGTTACTCAAAAATATATTTGGTCTCTGGTCTCAGAATCCACCCGTCCCGAGCTCCCCGCACCCTCTTCCCCTTGAGGCTTCCACACATATCTCAGTGAAACCATCGAGTACACTATAATCATACAATTAATAATAAAACAAAACACGTACGCCTACAAACTAGATAAGTGGCATCTCGTATTTTATCGTTAACAAGAAAAAGTGACTCCGTTTCGTCCAAAAACTAATGCATGGCAGCCATTAAAATTACTTATATCTGGAATAACAATGTTCCAATCTGTTTCATTTCGTACCTTACGGGAACGTTCCCACGTGCTGAACTATTTACACAGATTAAGAACATACAAATAAAACATTGTTTAGAAATAAAGCTTCAAACCATAGATAGTTACTGATAAAATGAACCCCACACGACCATAGCTTCGCTAGTGATGTGGATCATACCTTATAATAAGTGTATATAACAATATTATGCGTTTTACCCAGCGCTACATGAAGTCACGTGTACACGTGACACACATACGTCACACTACATCACAAATCGAACAGCAGGTACGTCACGCCGCGTGTCACGAGGTCACGTCACGTTGCACACCTTTATGTCACGCCGTATAGTTGCTCGTCACGCTGCGGGGGTCACGGGGGGAGCTGTGTGGCCGATATCCTAGGGGCACGGGGCACGGGTCACTGGGCACGGGCGCGGGGCACGGAGCACAGAGTGTACTATATACAGATGCGCCGGGCGGGGTGAAGTGGGGAGGAGCCCTCGCATCAAATCCGGCTCGGGGCACTGCCGGTAAATGTGTCCTGAAATATACAAACAAGCATCCTTGTTACAAATTAAATGAAATTGTCTATAAAATACCAGTTGGATCGAGAGTGAGCGAAAGGTTGCGTCACTAGCGCCATATCGATGGTGGCGAAGTGGAATTAAAGGTATATGGGGTACCCCCCCCCCCACTCGTTTGTACAGTACAAAGTTCACTGTAGGCGTCGTGCGCCAGAGATTCCGCCTAAGTCATTCTATAAGTGCTAAGACTCGTACATAATACAGTATAGTGGTTCTGTTCTATGTAGTAATTCTTCTAGTGCAGGCAAGTAAAATTATGTTGCTGAAAGTCTTCTCTGTGTTACTATGAGATGAGCAGTGTTGCTGTTTGTGGGCATCAAATCAAAATATCAAATAATCTTTATTTCGTCCAACTTAAGTCTAAAAATACAATTTTGCTGTGTTTGGAGATCCTTTTACGCTAAATAAATTGCTTGTCCTAGGAAACTCTTCTCCAAGAACAGTTTTACAACATACGTTTTAGACTACCGTTGAGAAAAATTAAAAAAAGTATGCATGCAATTTTTACTCTTGTGATTGAACGGGGAAAATAACAAACAGTAAGTGTATGTATGTGAGGGACGTGTGTGTGCGTGCACGTGCGCGCGCGAGTGTGTAAGTGTAAACCTTCTGCCAGCCCTATGTGGCCCCATAATGGGTGTACGAGTGAGTATAATATGCTATGAACAGAGCATGGATGTATATCCCATAATATGTGCGGATGTAAATCTATGTTTTAAATCTAATTATGTCCTCTACTTCCTCATAAGTGAGTGGCTTAAGCCAATATAATACTACATCTTTGCATTCATAAGTTGTTTTGGTGTAAATACTAATATTTGTGTTTTGTTAACCTGATTTTATAGTTGGCATGACAGGTTTGTGAGAATTGATGTCTATGAAAAAAAATGTTCTATATACTTGCGTTTTAGTTCAAGTCAAATTTATATAGTCAATCGTTCTTTTGGTGAGTAAGTGAAGTGGAAGTGTCAAATGTAAGAGGTTTGAGTTTTTTTAACAATATGTAGGATATATCATTTACGAAGTGACAACAAATCTGCTAAGGCATAGAGGGCATGGGTGTGGAACCTAAATTTTTTGAAGAACATGACTTTATTCATGATTCAGCTTCTAAAAATTGGATTTTGGACGCACCACTCCATACAGGAATGCAGTAAATCATAAAAGACTGCGCCAAGGCAACATAGATGCGTTTTAAAAGGTCCTTATTTGCAGAATGTCGCAATATAGTAAAAATCCAGATTAATTTTCTGGTTGTAATTAGGTCAATGTGGGCGTGCCATGAGAGTCTGTCCTCAATCATTACTCCCAGATATTTTGTGGAGTTCACTTTGACAATAATAGGACAGTTGCAGCTTGAAGCATTCGGAAGACGACAATTATGTATCGAGAAACTGTAGTCTGGGTTTGGTTGCGTAAGCAATAGATGCTTATGAAGAAACACATAAAGTTAGTCTTTATTGTATTTAGCAAAAGTAGGTTTAACTATAGTCATAGAGTCCTTCGCTGTCCAAGTGATCATTCCACGGCCAAAGGATTTACCTAAAACTACATTGCCTATTTAAAAAAAAAATTAATATGGGTTTACAATTGGCGAAAATATTCCGAAAAAATAGAGACGTTCTCCTTTTTTGAAGTCGACTTTGAATTTTAAAATTTCAAATAAGAGGAAACACAAAATATTTAAAGATGTTAAAAATTAATTAACTAAGATCCGTGTAATAAAATAAAATAATTTGTCTGACCTAGTTTTAAGAGCACCTCCCACCATCTCTCAGTTACGTGCACTACTGCCGTCACCATTAATCGCAATACCACTACATTAGAAAAGACACACTGTCGCTGATCTTAGCAAATTAATTTTTAGAATCTTTAATATAATGGATTTTCGAAAAGTAACACCCGATTCTATTTATTTTATACAATATTGAAAATACTTACAATATCTCTAGTGGGCTGTGCACTGCCAGCACGGGGTCCAGGTCCGCCCTATAACACCAACATAAGAGTAGTAAATTACAGAATAACAAGTCAGATTTCTTACAAATAAATTTTTTAAGTTCAAAATTTTTAACAATAAGTTAAATAATCGTGGATGAGCCGTGGTAGCACAAGGGCAAATAGCTCGCTGTAAATTTTTACAGTACGCGAGTAAACTCAGGGTTCGATTCCCGTTCACACCAACGAATATGCTGATGGACCAGGTGTTCAGACGGTAAAAGAAAATATCGTGAGAAAACTTGAGGAACAAAAATATTTCGCCTACATGTGAAGTCCGCCAATACGTACGGAATCAGCGCAGTTGACTTTATTTTTTAACGTGGTAGAGCCACTTTGCAGCTATATTTTATACACACACACACACACACACACACACGCACGCACGCACGCACGCACGCACGCACGCACGCACGCACGCGCGCGCGCGCTCACACACACACACACACACACACACACACACACAGACACACACACACACACGCACGCACGCACGCACGCACGCACGCACGCACGCACACACACACACACACACACACACACACACACACACACACACACACACACACACAGACACACACACACACACACACACACACACACACAGACACACACACACACGCACGCACGCACGCACGCACGCACGCACGCACACACACACACACACACACACACACACACACACACACACACGTACACGTACACTTACACTTACACTTATACGTACACGCACACGCACACACACACACACACACACACGTACACGTACACTTACACGTACACGCACACGCACACACACACACCCACATACACACCCACACCCACATCCACACACACCCACACCCACACACACACACACACACACACACACACACACACACACACTCATCCCCACCTCCTCCCACACACACACACACACACACACTCATCCCCACCCCCTACCACACACACATCCCCACCCCCTCCCACACACACACATCCCCACCCCCTCCCAAACTCACACATCCCCACCCCCTCCCACACACACATCCCCACCCCCTCCCACACACACCCCCACCCCTCCCAAACCACCCACACCCACTCACCCACCCACCTAAACACACACACACACACACACACACACACACACACACACACAGCGCACACACACACACACACACACACACGCACACACACAAGCACGCACCTGCAGCGCGTCGGGCGCAGCGGCGTGCGCGCGTCCCATCTTGTCGCAGTAGTCGGCCAGGATGTCGCGGAACCGCAGCCAGCACTTCTCCGGCACCGTTACCGCCGTGCGGAAGTTGCTCTTCACCTGCAACCACACAAGCTGTATCCCCCACATGCACTATTCATTACATACAATATTCAGGATATTTTTTCACGTGGTAGAACCACGCTGCAGATGCAAATATCGACGTAAAAACAGCAGCTTAATGTCGCTGTGTTTCGTATAGTCATAGTAAAAACAGAATACAGGGTATATTTTAAAGAACGCACCGAAATATATTAGTGGGATAGACGACTTTTTCGAAGTTATATTTACTAAATTAAATTATTTTAGAGCTACTGAGCAGTTTAGCAACACACTTAAACCGTCGACAACTGCTAAGTTCATTTCATCCCAGTAGCTACTCCAGCGCTGTTGTGGAGAGTTTTTGAGCTGCTTACAGATGCCCACTTTTTCAACTATTCTACTATGGGAGTTGGTACTCCTTGCTTCTACACTCCATAATTTTCGCACCTTGAAGTCGGTGCCATTTTGTTTGTTCAATGACCCGGTCCATACGCAGTGGTATAATAAGTCTATGCATCGAACACTGCAACGTATTTTGTAATATATACAGAAACTTGTAGAGTTTGTCCGTCTGTGTTCATCTTCGGAATGGCTGAATGGATTGTAATGAAACTTTACGAACAGATAGAGAGCATTGCCAGGAGTGATCTAGTATATTATAACCGAAAAATTAGCATTTTTTTTTTTGAAAAACTTAAAAGTTGATAATATAAATGATATTTGATTATATTTAACTAAACAACGTTTCTTTAATAAACCCTCTATCCAGGTGAAGCCGCGCGGGTCGCTAGAAATTTGATGAGACACCACGCAATGCGAAGTGTTTGAGAATTTTTGACGGCAACTTAAGCCTCTACAGCCAGCCGACGATGACAGTATTCCAAACTTTGAAGGCGCTTAAGCTGAGATAATAACTTGAGGTCTGAGACACCATCATAGTAGGTACTTGTTTCTTCCTTTCGACTTATTATGCTTCAAATGAACATACATTCACTACAACACAAAATCACATCTTTTTACATATCAAAATTCTTTTCAAATCTTTATTCAATTTAAACAATAATACAGAAGCAACAAGACGATGGCAGTAAAAATCACGCCGAAACCACGTAATATGGTTTTTTAACCTTAAAACAAAAGTTTAAAAATTTACAAAGCTATATTGTGGTTGCAGTAGGAATGGGTTGCTTCGACCGGTGTAGGACCACGCTCTCACGTATGGTGAGTGTAGAGAACCGGAGACCCTTTCCACTGGAAACAAGGCTTTACATCTCAATCCTCAGGGTTGGCAACGCATATACATTTTGATTTTTAATTGAAGATAAATGTAGATGTCTATGGGCCACAGCATCCACTTACCATCAGGTGGACTGTGTGCTCGTTTGTCACCCTTATTCTATAAATAAAACTACCATAAGCCGGCTTGGTGACGTACGAGCTTCCACCGCCTTATTTAGTTCCGTGGGTGTCGTTCCTGATAACCATGACTATTCCAAAATCCACCACATTCTTAGGCTATCGCAAGGTTCTCTCAAGGGTCATGAATTATTCCTTTTTAATATTTTAGTTGTGAATTTAAAAAAATTATAATTAATTAATGGATCCCAAAATAATCATATTATAATGTAAAATGGGTTACAAAATACACAAATCCTTGCTTACCTCGCTTATTTTCATGTAGATTCCTCGATTGTTTTGACCAATGTCAAAATAGAAATTTTTGTTATCTACGCGCAAGTGTCGCCCCTCGGGCAGTTCACCTTTGAAGCTGCCGACAAAGAAATACTATATTTATATAATTTTCAATAATTATTTAATTCATTTCTTTTATAATTATTTATTATACGTAATAATATATTATATTATACAACATGTAACAAAAACCCTGTAGTTCCAAATGTTTATAATTTTTTCGTGGTGGAGCCATGCTGCAATTATATTATGATTGTAGCATGAAGGGTTCGGCTCGACCGAGAAAGGACCACGCTCTCACAGAGTACCAACGTAAAATAGCAGATTAATTATTAGTAGTGTTTTGTATGGTGAGTGTAGAGAACCGGAGACCGCTTATACTGGAAACAAGACATTCCATCTTTGTCCTCAGGGGTGGCAACGCATCTGCATTTGATTCTTAAAGTAAAGTTACAGCCTATATACGTCCCACTGCTGGGCTCCAGGCCTCCCCTCATTTCTGAGAGGATTTTATTTTTTTTATTATTTTGATTCTTAATCAAGGATAAATATAGATGTCTATGGGCCACAGCATCCACTTACCATCAGGTGGACTGTGTGCTCGTTTGTCAACTTTATTCTATAAAAAAAATAAGAAAAGCGTCACAATTGTGAAACTGTTTAGTAAATACCGTTTAATAAAGCTAAAAAATTGTAAAAGTAACACTGCTAAATATTTTCTTTTTACTATTTTAAAATTGCGAAAATTTTCTACCATGACAATTTTGTAATTTTTAATAAACATAAACCTGTAATAATGTAAAATGTAATTCAATTGTAAATTACAACTTTTATTAGATAGGGCCTCGGCGCGGTGGAATGTGTGCTCGTATGTATTTTACATTACCATTCCTTTTTTTTTTGGTCAACCCAGTACCCAGTCGTAAGCATTAGATGGACACAAGTTTCAGAAATTATTCTTATTGAAGTATCGCTACTGTATCATCTCACAAACGTGTGGCTCGAGCATACAGTAGTGGTCTGCCGTGTATTGTAAATCGCTGACAAGGTAATCGCTTGTCGGAATACGTGTAAACGTAATTAACGCAAGTACTATGGCTGCACTGGATCACTGGAGCGGGTATAAACGATTGTTGCACAACGTGATATCTATATTTTTTTTATAGAATTGTAACAAACGAGCACACATTCCATCTCATGTTAAGTGGATGCTTTGGCCCATAGATATCTACATCTAACCTCGATTAAGAATCAATATGCAGATGCGTTGTCACCCTTGAGGATTAAGATGGAATGCCTCGTTTCCAGTAAAAAGTGTCTCCGGTTGTCTATATCAGTTGTATATATCAACATACGAAACACAGCAACATTAAGCTGTTATTTTACGCTGGTATTCTGTGAGAGCGTGGTCCTATTCCGGTCGAGCGAACCCATTTGTACTACAATCATATTACAGTGCAGCTTGTCTCTACCACGTACGAAAATTACTATTCTAATATAGTAGAGAGAGTGCAAATTTGGGAGTTTGTGTATATGTGGAGGGTAATCTCCTGGACCGCTGCATCTAATCCTGCATAATAATGTATGGCTGTATTGTTATTTTTGAAAAGTTCAAACAACCCGGCAGCTTATGCCAATCTTCTAAGAATATTATCGTTTGTTTGAGCTGGTACACAAGTATAGAAGGTTCATTCATTTGTTTTTGAATATACCAGTACAAACAATTGACGGCAGATTTTTAACTCGTGATTGGTGTGAATTGTGAATGAGCCGAAAACCGACCGAATCCTGAATGATCTGAATAAACAGGCGAATCGAATAAACAATGCAGACCGCAGAGTATTAGAGTATCAGGAGTATTTATTATTTAAGGTTTTTTTATTATAATATTGTTACCTAAATTAAAAATTATTTTACATTTATTATATTTATTTGTTACATCTATGAGTTAGAAAATATCATTTCGTAGAGTTTACTAAAAATAATACTTCAAAAGATTTCATGGCAAATGATTTATTTAATATGATAATTTTCAACCACCTTATATAAAAATAAGATAAAAGTTTATTTTTATAGCAAATTACAATCCTTATTTTTAGAAATGTAAAGTAAGATGAAATTGTGTATTGTTAGGAAAAAAATTTAAGAATAAACAAATTTATTAAATATTTAAAATATATAATAATATTGAATAAAGTTATCAATCAAAATCAAATCAATCGAATCACTTGAGACTTTCTATTTATGCCATCCAGCGTCGATTGTACTTACCATCTTGAAAGTCAATAAGTTTAAGTTTGATAAAGTGACTTTATAGCATGTAGTAGATGGCGCTATTACAAATCTCAAATAGAAAATTTTCGGTTTCCAATGGATCTCACAGACTCACAAAGTACTGGAACCCGAAATGATCCATTTGAATGATCGATCCGAATGTACCGGGACGCGTGACGAAATGTACTATAATGATTCGTTCACTAGAAATGAATGATTGACACATGTCTAGTAACCATTTACATATATAATATATAAAAAAAATCTTGTGCGACAAAAAGAATTATGGTAGCTATCAGCGCGGCGATGGCAAATTGGTCTCTATAAGTCAGGAAATGCAGAGAAATAATTTATTTGAAAACCTTAAGAAAACAGGAAAAAAATGTGCCATACCATGGAGTTTTGAATTAATTATACCTAACCTGAGCAACTATTCAACCTGACCAGAGCCGGGGCGGGCTGCTAGTGTAACAATAAAGAGAGCCACTCGAGGTAGAGGGGTTGAGGATAAGATGTAAGGTGACCCTGGAGTAGGGGAGTAAGAGTATCCACCACTCCATATGATCCCACAGGTGTCGTAAGAGGCGACAGAGGTAAACAAAACAAGAGATGAGCTGCAGCATCTTTCTGATGTAGTGGAACTCGTGCATGCGCACGTGTGTGTGCGTGTGTATGTACATAGTGTGCGGAGTCGGGAACACACTCACCCGCCGTCGTCGGTGCCGAAGTCGTCGAGCAGGTCGGTGAGCGCGTCGCGGAACTCGATCATGCCCTGCGCCGGCAGCGCCACCTGGCTGCGCGGGCCGCCGCGCGTAATGGTCTGCGACACGCGCAGGAAGCGCCCGCGCGAGTTCTCCTTCAGGTCGAGGTAGTAGCGCCGGTTGTCCTGCCGCAACACCACGCTATACCACCGCTCAACTGCTTACAAGCTGAGCGAGAAATGAGCTCGCTCGCCGAGCGATTTACCGCCGCAAAATGGCTCATTTTCATTAATCGACAGCGCAACTTGCCACCGCAAAATGACTAATTTTATTTGACGACAGTGCAATTTACTACCACTAAATGGGTCACATTCATTTGTCGATAGCGTAATTTATCACCACAAATTGGCTTATTTTTATTTGTCGATAGCACATAATGGCTCATTTATATTTGTCCATAGCTTAGTCAATAGAAAACATGCGGCAACTGCCCGCGGGTGGGATAAACTAGGTTGATAGGTTACCAATTAAATTTTCCTCGAGATGTGGGAGGTTTCTAAAACGTAATATGCCGTGAGGCCCGCATTCGGGTTAAATTATATTTTTTTAATTTTCACAAGCGGGGAATTAAATTCAAGTCGATGTCCAACATGTGAAACCTTGTCCGCTTCCCACACGTCTTTCATCATCTAGTTACGCATGTTTTAAAAAACGCTACACACTCTTCAAGCAATGTGATATGTGGGCCTTGCATAATGTGCAAGTTCCATATGAAAATGTTTGCGGACTTTATGGATATTATACAAATATGTTCCCTCTTCCCTTTCTTGTTGGTTAAATTATTATTTATAATCTACATAGAATAAAAAAGGAGTTTCTGTTTCTGTTTCTCGATCAATCAAAATGAGCCTTACTGCTGATAATGTGTTTCGTACGAGTACGTCCGGTACTCGTGGCAATCTTTCTATTTGCAACAGGCACTCCACTTCTGCCTTCGGAGGTGACATCGCATCTGCATTTTTATTCTAAAGGATAGATGTATTTTCATTTACATCATATAAATTTAACTGAAAAGTTATTTTCTTTTACAAATTGGCAGCAATTTGACAATTGTATTACAGTTGTAGTGCGAACATAATTCAAAGGTTCTTATTTTTCAATAGTCGCAAGTCATCCCTAGCCAAATTAACACAAAAGCGGTAACTAATTCCCACAGTGTGCAGTTTTGCGAAATTTAGTCTGTTTTTACTTTCATTTATCTTAAATGTTATCATAGAAAACAATTATACATATTATATCTGCCGTGAATTATTTCCCAACTTACCTTGAGCATCATCTCGGATTTGAGCTTGCCGTCATCGGGAACATTGTCTGGATTGGGAGGCCCCAGGGACGAATAGAAATCGCTAAAACTGGACAGGTAGTCGCGGAATTCCGCCGCTGTTGACATCGCAAGGAATATCTGACTGCGCCGGCCGTCTGCGCCGATCTTTAAGCCAAATAAAAAAAAACTCACAATTATTCTTTTTTATTTTTTTATTTGAAACACCACAAGGTTTTATAAATTTTAAATCAAAAAAATATGTTTTTAAAGCGAGCTTTACTGTTAAACATGATAGCTTTGCTTTTATCAGTAGATATTTAATTCAATTCTCCATCTTCAGCAACAATCGCCTAGAGCATCTGTTGCAGCTTGTAGTCGAATACAAATTCTGATAGAAGAATACATTGTGGTATCATCTGCATAGAGTGCAGTAATCGAAATATACGGGACTTACGTAGAATGCGTCAGGGAGAGCACCAAGCCCTGGAAAAGTCCTGCTCAGATGGGTCTGGAAGAGGAGATTGTTTCCTCAACGCAAAAACGAAGAATCGAGCCTCGCTTTGCCTTTCACTCTCTCTCGACATATTCTAGACGGATGAAGATGAAGAGTATTTTTAACCGACTTGAAAAAAGGAGGAGGTTCTTAATTCAGATGTATTTATTTTTTAGTGTGTTCGTGCATAACTCTCTCATACATGGAAGGATTTGCAAAACTTTTTTTTTGTTCAAACAGGTTTATTCCAAAATGGTCCCATTAAGTTTCGTAAACTTCTGCTTATGAGTTTCGGAGACAGACAATGGAACACGTTAACTAATACCAGCAAATCAACCGCGGTTGCTGCTATCGCATATCTAGGCATTGTTCACGCAATTACACAACATAAAATGACACTTGAACTCTCTAAAAAGGTACGCAGATGTGTTCAGTTAACACGGTACACCCTCATTTCTGTCATTGAAGCCAATTGTACAAAAAATAATTCATTTTACCACTTGGATGTATTTATATTGAATTTTTATTTTTATTGAATTATAATTCTAAAAAATCATTTTTTTTTTGTATACTATTTTCCGTACGTTTTATTTCACAAAGTTCGATGATTAAAGTCATGAATAAAATGTTTCTAATCTGAAGGTAAGAAAACCCTTCACGTCTTTATAATAATAGGACATCACTTTAAACCGTCTATATAATAATCCGACGCATTGAATAAATCATTAACAAAAACTAAAATCATTAAGAAATCATAATCTGACGCATTCGGGATTTGCGTATTTCGAAATGGCTATATTTTTTAATGCATTTTCAAAAAGCCGCCACAAGCTTGCGTGACGTCCAAATCGTCAGTCTTATTATGAATGTGAACATCTTTCGGGTACACTTAATATCCCCTCTAAATCTGACACGCTCGAATATTTTTTCATTTTCTACCCTCTCATATGGCCACCACTGAATTAGCAGATTAAAATACCTCCATTATCAGAGAGACGTGTGGCATATACACTATCAATATCTTACGCGCTCGAATATTTAAATTTGACTGTTCACCAGTGGAAGGGTATACATTACGTAACTTTTTTTGTTTTTATCATTTAATCTTCAAAATCGAATAGCTCCTTACGGCGCTAGGGTAAGTCCCTATTTAGCATAATGGGTTCCCTTATTATTACATTTAAAGTGTAAATATCGAAGAAACTTTTTAATCGTAATTGTATTCCGCGAAGTAACGCCTGATTCTATTAAATACTTTAAGTTTTGACTTCTGACTTTAGCATTACTTGAAAATATAATAACAATAAAAAAAAACATTTTCCGACACACCAAACAGCAGATATCGGTTATCGATACGTTTTTACATCATCGCGTTATCAAACGATAGTACTATCGGCTTATGTAACAGCTGGTGTCGGTCGGATCGGCACCACCGAATGCACAACACGCTCCTGTTATTTCTTATACTACTTTTTCGTTCACACCTGTACATACTTTGTTAAAAGATTACGAATAAAGAATGAAAATATGTTTACATAAACTATAATATACAGTTCCGCACGGAACATTCAGACCCGGAACAATTATTTGTAAGCCATACTTACAAATAATTGTTCCGGGTTTGAATGTTTGTTTGTGTTTGCGTCGTTCAGGAAGCGACACACTTGAGCAAAATATCAACGTGAAATATAATCATAATGCTGCTGTGTTTCGTATGGTGAGTGTAGAGAACCGGAGAGAGACCTTTTTTTATTGAAAACGAGGCATTCAAACTTAGTCCTAAGGGGTAACAACGCATCTGCATTTTGATTAAGAATCAAAATGTCAAATCAAAATATCTAAATCGAGGATAAATGTGGATGTCTATGGGCCACAGGATCCTCTTACCACCAGTAGGACTGTGTGCTCGTCGTGACCCTTATTTTATAAAAAATAAAAACTGTGTTTTGTATAGTATTCTAGTGAGAGCATGGTCCTACTCCGGTCGAGTCGACACATTCGTGCTAGGACCGTAATATAGCTGCAGCGTGGCTCGTTTCCCGTAATAAGCTCCGGTTTTTTTACTCTCACCATAAGAAACACAGCAGTTTGAACCCCTAAATCCTAATAAAAATCTCATGTAGTCGCATGCGCCCGGCAAATCCCAAACGGTCGCATGCGACCGCACCCACCCACAGCACTTAAAACCATTAAATCTTATTTTTAGAGACCTCTTTTCTATGAAGAAGTTTGGCATTAAAAATCTATACAAAATTTTCTATCCTGTGGTCTAAATAAAAGTCAGGTTGTACCTCATTACAAAAAGATTTTATTGTATTTTAATAACAAAAAAAAACATACCAAGCGAATGTCGGTAGCGTGAAAATCACAATTATTTCAATATATAATATATATTGAAATAATTCGAAATTATTTTCGTAAAAAGATAAATTATATTCACACAAAAACTTCTATTACAATTTTATAATAAAACACTATACTAAAACACTAGAAAAATACAAAAATCAACACAATAAATAACATTCACGCGAAAATGGCGTACGAAATTAACGTAGATTAGGTATAAATAAATATCTATTGGATAACTAACTTTTTATTGTACTAGAGGATAGAAAATTTCATATTGATTCTACATATAATGCCAAACTTCTTCATAGAAAAGTAGTCTCTATATATAAATGTTTATGGGTTAAAGTGCTGTGGACGGGTGCGGCCTCATGAGACTGCTAGGGATTTGACGGAATATGGCCGCGGTCTTAGAGGCCGCTAGCAGATTCGAGTGAAACGGGTGTAGGTATTTATGTATTCGGCTAACTCACCTCCGCGACCTTAATGAAACGGCCGCGGCGATTCTGCTTCACGTCCAGGTAGAAGCGCTTTGATTGTATCTGCAGCATCTTCGTCGCCAACTCCTGCTCCTGTGGCTGTTGACCTGCAAACAAAAGATATCCACTTGAAGAGAGCGGGTAGTGTGGATTTGTCCATCCATTGCCTATAAAAGTCTTCAGCTGAACATAAGCCTCACCCAAGAATGCCACAAAGCAAGACCATGAGCCACCTGCATCCAGCGACTTCCTGCATGCACGTGACCAGGTCGTCACGAGGGCCTTTAATCAGAGCGTGACAAATAAATAATTCAACAGATATGATATAGATCAAGTTGAGTAAGAAAGCTTCGACCGGGGAATGAACACCCCCTAACAGAATACCAGCGTGAAATAGCAGCTTCATGTGCCGTTTCGTATGAGTGTAGAGAACCGGACACCCTTTTTTACTGAATAGAAGGCATTCCATCTTAGCCCTCAGGAGTGACAACGCACCTGCATTTTGATTCCTAATCGAGAATAGGATGTAGATATCTCTGGGACACACCAGCTTGCCATCTGGTAGACTGTGCTCGTTTGTCACCCTTATTCTTTAAAAAAATAAACAATGTTGATTGAGTTTATAAAAAGCGAGAGTTTAAAGAACCTTAATTACCGTCGCAATAGCCCGGCATCAGAAAAATTTATTTTATACCAAAACTTTATACGATCAACCCAGTTATAAGAATCTCTTCAGATTACAATTGATCAATTATAAGAAGTCCTTCAAAAGGCAAATCATGTACATATTCTAAAGCGTCTAGCAATGTTGTAACACAGTCCCAGCAAATGAAACGACATTAGAAATCGGATCGATTTCAGCCGGCGTCATGGCCCAACGGTCGCACCGCGCACAATACCCTTGTAACACATATCATTCGCGTACAATGCTTATATCGCTCTAAAAGAAACATTTGCATTTGGGAACAAATCAATGCTTTATCTGTACAAGTTTCCTAAGAGCCCTAGCAGCTCGGGAGTTACGCGCTCGCTTTGAGTTTCACAGTACGCGAGCAAATCCGGTGTTTGATTGCGGTGACCACATGCATCGCGGTGAAGAAAAATATCGCGAGGAAACCTGCACGACTGAGAAATTAAAAAGGAATGTTTTAAAGGCAGCGTTAAACATCCGTGCCCTAAATTTTTTTACAAAAACATAATTGCACATAGATAATTGTCTAAACACGTAATAATAGATGAGTTTCATACGAGAGTCAGCGCAACGACCAAACACTTAAGCAGCTGTTAGAATAGGTGGTTAAGAGTTTGATCGTGCTGACATTTTATTTTATTGGCAAGCGTGTCTACAGTCCACCTGATGATAAGCGCCTACTGTGCAGTCCATGAACAACAACAGCCAACTTTAAAGAGAGAAAGCTACCGATGCATTCTCACCTCGGAGAACTAAGATGTAATGCCTTACAGTCGGTAATTATACCGGCGCTCTATACACGACTACTATGATGATGATACCTATCTAGAATATATGAGTAAAAAAGGAATCATACTACACTGTAACTTTACACAAAAATCATGATCCAGTCTCATACAAATATTTTAGCCCTTTTTTATAGAATAAGGGTGACAAACAATCATACAGTCCACCATACATGTGGCCCTCAGACAGATACGTTGTCACCCTTGAGGACTGAGATAGAATCCGCACATTCAGTATTAAGGCTCCTGCGACTACTGCAGCCTAATTTAGCTTCATCTGAAAGCTGAGAGCAAAGTAAGTTGGAAGCAAGAATGACACATGCCTGCAATTAACCTGGTTCTCTTACGCTTCCAACCGAAACACAGCAGTAAGTTAAGCAGCAAAAACGCCAAGATGTATATGTAGCCTTTATATAAAAATAAATTTCAATTTCCTAAACGCCAAAGCATATATATTTCTATATATCCTTATCCTATAAATCTCCTTTATTCCTATATTCAACTCAAGAAGAATGGAACGCGACCTCTGAGAAGCAGAGCAGAGCCATCTACCGAAGATAATCCGACTGCCAGTGCCGCGCGAGACGTCGAAAAAAGAAGTAAACTCACGCGAATCCTATGGCATGGTGATGCCGCTAGATAAATAATTAAAAATAATAATATGGCTTACCGCGGCTCCACATTATCGCCGTGAACCTCCGTGAACAGGCGTGAACGTAAATGTGGATGGTTTTCGCGGGATTTACGCGCGTTCGCGCCTGTTCCCCGATCAGAGTCGGTATTTTGTCCCGCGACAAAGGGTTCACGCAACCTTCGCGCGGCGTTCACGCGTACACATCCACATTCGCGGCACCGTGCCAGTGCGTTTTGGACTACAAAGGCGTAAAAGGACGACTTAATTTAGTCATACACCATCTTCTTTTATTTTTTCTCAACGCTTTCTAATAAATTTCTTGTTTTGGAGGTCTAAATAGTGATACGAGTATGTTGCCACAGCTATTTTTTTGTTACAATAGTTTGGGTAACCCGTAAGCCCGTCGAATTCTACATCTATCATCGACTACAAATCAAAACGCAGATAAGTAGTCACCCCTGAGGACGACTAAAGCGGGCTACATACGACACGATATCGGTGGCGATCTAGGGTGGAAAGAAATCGGGGCTTTTATCGGGGTAGACCTTACACATGGGCCTGCCTAGCAGTACGCGTTCGGACTTGGAGCGGAATGCATATGCGGTAGAGTTCTTCAAAATACCTCCGACTCTCTTAAAACACCACCGTGTTGGTTTGGCATTAGCCATCTCGGTTAATTTATTCGAAGATAGAAAAAGAGAAGTTGCTGGGTGAAAAAATGGCTCCAAAAGAGATAAAAATTAAGCCACATAAACGTACTAAATGGCCTGTAATCCAAGGACGTGATTAATTTTCTCCGGATGGATGAAGACAGTTTTTATAACCTTCTAGAAATGATTTCGCCACTTATATAAAAACGTCAATTTCTCCTACCTATGCTATTTAGTTATTTTTTCTCTTTGTTCATTTCTGCTTTGGTCAAAATCTGGTTATGTATTACACACAACAAACAAGGAAATAAAATACTTTTGTATAATAATATGTATACTTTTTTTTTAATGTAATCTTTATTTATGGAGTAAAACTATCAGAAAATAAAATAGCTTATATCTTTTTTTTAAACATAAAGAAACCTTTAATTTCGGACATACTCCCTTTTATATAACTTGTTTGTTGATGTGGAGATGGTGAAGGAGTAGAAGTTAGTTGTTGATAAGAGTGAAGGAGAGATCGAAGTGTGGTCTTGTGGAGTTGTAAGAGATATGAGTGCGGTCTTGTGTTGATAGCGTTGGAATAGGAAGTTAGTTGTTGAGGAGAGGCTTTATCTTCTCCTTACTTACATCATACACTCTACTTTACGAACGGCAATAAAAAAATTAGTTTAGTAGGCATTCTTGACCATGTCACTTCGCAGGGTCACAGGCTAGGGTGGATATGATTTGAATTTCGATAAAATTTCAATTAATTTATTTATTTTATTAACTTTTTTTTGGTTTTTTGTAAAATATCAGTGCCATAGGCTTCTACTCCGTTTATATGATTAAAATGTAAAAATTTTGTTATATAAAAAAGGTCATTCAGTATCACTGTTTTGTTAACTTCCTTCCGCGAGGGTTGCCGGCAGCGACTGCCAAAAGAAATCGGGCCGATGCGCCTACACACATGCAGTAAGGAGGGGCCGGTGCCCCGATCTAGGAAGCATCGGCTGATCTAGGAAGCATTTTTGCTCCTGCCAGCCGATTAAGGAGGCGATATCGGCCACGACTTAGGATGGCCCTACACACGACACGATTCAGAGGCAATCTAGGAGGCATCCCCACTACTCCACCCTAGATCGCCACCGATATCGTGTCGTATGTAGCCCGCATAAGATGAAATGCCTCGTTTCCAGTATAAAGGGTCTGCGGTTCTCTACACTCACCGTACGAAGTAGTAGTAGTAAGCATTAAGCTACTATTTTTACGCTGGTATTCTGTGAAAGCGTGGTCCTTCCCCGGTCGAGCCGACCCATTCGTGCTACAACTTTATTACTAATATAACTGCAGCATGGCTCTACCACGTATAAAATATATAATAAAAATATAATAAATAAATAAAGTTACTGCAGCAGCAGCAGCTTCTACGTCCGTTTCGCGGCGGGCGTCACGAGCGATTGTGAGCGTGAGAGTTCACGGCTGTGTTATTTGTGAAACAAGAGAACCCGCCAGCATTGACCAATAGATTCTGCAAGAAATTCTGCTGGCCTATGGAGGTAAATAGTTCTTTCTCGAAAACGAGAAGCATTTTAACCCCACATTTCCTTCCTAACGCACTAAATGCACCAGTTTGCTTGATGACAGAAATAGACGACAGGGTACTTTATTTATTTATGTATTTGTATGGATCTCCAACAGTTGTACATATATTTTTACGTGGTAGAGCCATGCTGCAGTTATATTAGTAGTATAGTTGTAGCACGAATGGGTCGGCTCGACCGGGGAAGGACCACGCTCTCACAGAATACCAGCGTGAAATAGTAGCTTAATGCTGCTGTATTTCGTATGGTGAGTGTAGAGAACCGGAGACCCTTGTTACTGGAAATGAGGCATTCCATCTCAGTCCTCGCGGGTGACAACGCATCTGCATTTTGATTTGTAATGGAAGATAGATGTAGATGTCTATGGGCCGCAGCAACCACTTACCATCAGGTGGACTGTGTGCTCGTTTGTCACCCTATTCTATAAAAAAAATATTACTTTTAACATTTAGTCGAAAACCCTATCATCTGGCATACATAATATAAATCTGAAACTGATATGTCTGTGAAATTGGAAATTATTGATTATTGAAGCTCATTCGAAATGGCGGATAACAGATGGTCAGGCAGACGTATTGTAATTAGTGTTCAGTCAAGTTACCGAAACATCACAAAGTCCCTCTAATATCATCAATTATGACTTGTCAAATGCAACAAAGTTACTCCGAAACGACCTGATTAGGATCATTGGTGTATGGATAATCTTTATTAGGTATACAAATCAATATAACATAAATCTGTTTGATAATCTATACTTACGATTGATACACACTTGTACTTGTTTCACAATATTTATTCGACGGTTGGTATATTGGTTCGTACGGTGACGTTGCAAGTGAATCCATCACCCAACTTCATCATGTGAGTGTCATAAGGGGCGTGAAGGAATGTGATGGTTTTTGAAAGAGAAAATAAAACAATATGTAAAATAAAGAATAGAAGGGGAATTGCTTGAGGAAGTGGATGAAGTTGTGTATTTGGGTTGTGTGTTTGACAGGGTTGATAGATATGAAACGGTTATAGAGCGAAATGTGAACGTGGTAGTAAATGTGGCTCTTCACTCTATTGTGGGAAGTCAGAATGTGTCAAAAAGGGCATGTGTTACAATTCACAATGCTCTGTTCTAGCAGTATAAACATCATGTTTACACTTAACTAGACTGACGACTGAGAGCAGTGTCAAAGATACGAGACATATCAATCTGCGAATCAAATCAATAAGAGCTGCCGCCGTCAATCCCCTCGTCAAACATTTTTTTTATAGAATAAGGGTGATAAACGAGCACAAAGTCCACCTGATGATAAGTGGATGCTGTGACCCGATGGCACTTACATATATCCACGACTAAGAATTAAAATGAACATGCGTTTTCACCCTTAAATACTAAGATGGAATGCCTTATTTAGTAAAAAGGGTATCCGATCCGATCGCCATACAAAACACAACAGCATTAAGCTGCTATTCCCACACTGGTATTCTGTAAGAGAGCATGATCCTACCCCAGTCGAGCCGAACCATACGTAATACAACCATAATATAACTGCAGCATGGTTCTACGGCTCCACCACGTATGAAAAGCATGGCGAAAAAGATCAATACATCCTACTACTAAATGAATAAATTTAATTTTTCAATTTTGTATTTATTTAAAAACTTTATATTATAGTGATCGTATTATGTTGCATTTTTCTCAAAATAAATAAAAGTGTAGGGCAACCCCTCACTAGATGGAGCGACGACTTGGTAATACTTGCAGGAAGTCGATGGATGCAGGTGGCTCACCACCGTGCTTTGTGGCATTCCTTGGGGTGGCCTATGTTCAGCAGTGGACTTGTGAAGGGCTTTAATGATAATGATGATGATGAAATAAAACTATAAGCTTAAAACCAATCCTATTCGTATCTTAGTACATAGCACTTTTAAAAGTTAATTTAAAAAGTCAACTTACCGGAGTCGAAATTGTTCCCGCCTGCGTCCATACTTTGACCATGATACTCTGTAAAAATTTACTTCATTTAGAAACGCAGTATTACAGTATTTCATCAATAAAAGGTAAGATGGTAAAAGGTAAAGGGAAGGTATAAGACCTAGTAAGAAATGCTGGACATCGATGGATGCAATGACTCAGGACCGTGTTTTATTCAATTCCTTGAGAGTGGCTTACGTTCAACAGTGGACTTGTGATGATCATGATGATGATGATGCATTCAATAAAAATGTATAAAACTGCAAGTTTTGACCACCAGGTTAACCGTGGCTTCGTTTGTCACTTCAGTTTTATAACTGAAGTGACAAACGAAGCAACGGTCCACCTGGTGGTAAGCGACCACTGTAGTTGAAAGACACCTGGGGTCAACTTCAGACAAAAGGCTATAGATGCGTTGTCACCTTTGAGGACTAAGATGGAATGAATCACGGCTTGTTATTATACTGTCTCTCTCTGCTCTATGCTTGCTATGTGGCGACAGAAATAGTTAAGAGTTTGATACCTACCAAGACAGATTCCAAGCCAGAAAAGGAGTTCTACCACCTAGATAAATACAGGATATCAGGTAAAAAATTATACACGATTTTGCGCAATGTTTTATTCAATAAACACAATCTGACTTTCAAACACACTGTATATAACCCGTCAGTCAACACTCGATACTCGTGGATGCAGTCGACACAACTATATAAAACGTGCATGTATCGGCAACTTTGTTTGCGTTATCTTCAGAATTAAGTATATTGCCTTGTCACGACTGGGTTCAGGCTTCTTCTAATTCTTGAGATTAGCAAAATCAGTCAATACAGACTTCACAATTAATAGTGTCATAACTACGTAACTTTACCCCAGTACAAATTGTGTTTTTGATGATAAAAGCAGACTCGTCCAGTTGCGACATTTAATACAATATAGAGGATATTTAACTTAAGCTAGCAAAATGTAACAAATTTCAAAAGGAGAGGGAGAATCTGGTGAAAAATTAATATGTATAAGTTGGTTTTTCCGTACACACTCAGAGGTGGCATTAATTTCTATATTCCTATCACATTGATTTCCTCAATAAAGCTGACATATCCTTGTAGAATAAGTCTTTTTAATTAAAGTATGCTGCGCGCGCGGCGTACGCATGACAAGTTCATGCTACTGTATTAATGTCCTAAGTAGCGCCTGCTTGAGGTGTATGGTAGAGTTTCCGCCACGCTACACACTTCTCCGAACGCTATTCGTTGATACCTGAGGCTAAGGAGGTCTCATTAGAGAGCCTGAGTGAAGTGGCAGATCTTCCCATACATCTCACGGCTGGTATTCAGCGACACTAACAATTCAACAGCGCAGGTTTACCCTTAGGCATAGACTTAATGTATTCTCTTCTATATTATATGTACCCTTCTATATTTTTTTTATTAATTTGAAGTGACAAACTTACGGTCTACCTGATGGCGGCTATTGCGGATTATGGACCCTTGCTGTCAACTTCAAACAACGTAGGCTACAGATGGCTCTTAGCCTATTTTACTATTCTAAGCCAGTTCTTGACTAATATACCACCAGATAGTAAGTGGTGATGCAGCCGAAGATGGTAAAGCGCACTGACTTAACAAAAGCCAATAAATGAAAATTGTCTTGAAAACACTGGATGGAAATACAGATGCTTGCAACCTATTCTAATCTTTTGCTGTAGGGGAAAGTCTCCTAGTAGCGAACACCTAAGGTTTTTATGAAATAAAATGAAAACCACTTCGAAACATGTTGTTTTATTTATTAATTAGTAAAGTCAACAAACTTTAAAATCAACATTCATTCATACAAATGAAACTTCTTCAAAAATCATATTAAAAAACAAAAATGAAACTTTGGTAAAAAAAAATCCAATCACTGGAAGTGGCACCTAGTACCGGACGGACTTAACTTCGAATCTCTAGCACCGGTCATTTTTAAAACATCCGGCAACATTTACATAAATGTAGTCGTCTTAACATTCAGGAATGTCTGCACATACTTCATAAGCCCATCCATGGCAGCTGGGGCATATTTTCCAATCTTCGTCGTATTCCTTTAAACACACTACGCAAGTAGTTCTTCCAACTTCAGATATTACAGTCAGTGACTACTTTTTTTTAGCTTTATCTCCATTTTTTTCTTGACTTTTATACCTTTGGCTTGTTTGTCCTTTTCTTCACATCTTCCTTTGGCCTTCACATCTTAAGTTTTTTGCCCTTAACGAAGAACTTGGCTTTACGTCTTAATTTTAAATTTAGTTTTCACTAAGGAAAGCTTCTGCTTAGCGTTCTTTATTCGTACTCGAAGGTGTCTCTCTAAGAATCTTTGGTTGCAAAGTCACTTGTTCTCCACGGTTCGATGTCGATATCGTATCATGTAGAATGCTTTTTGGGATTTTGACGCGATGAAGGTACTCTCAAACCCAGTTTTTGAACAAAATTTGATCTATAGCAGATTGTAAACTTTTTTGGTTCCATTTTCCTTTCTTATTCTTCTCTTTCATTTCAGCCTTTCTCTGTTCTTTTGTTCTCAGAAATAACTTACAAAAATTACTACAATAAATACAGTTATATACAAGAAAAAACATTTTATTCACTGTCCGGCGTTAAGGGACTACTATGTGTCCGGTACTAGGGGACAGGATAATGCAAAAATTACGTTGATTAAAACTACTTTTACGGATTTTATCGCGTTTTATTTATTTTATTTTTAATACCCGACGTTTCGGGTGCTTTCCAGCACCCATGGTCACGGGGGACTGAGGTGACTGACCAAACTAAACCCAGGCATACCACTGTAGGACTTCAAAACACAGTTAGTTCATTCTGCGTAGATCGGACCAGACAATAATTAAAAAAAGCTGAAGGTACTCCGGGTTAACTTTGACATCGGGACGTCAGTCACCTCAGTCCCCCGTGACCAAGGGTGCTGGAAAGCACCCGAAACGTCGGGTATTAAAAATAAAATAAATAAAACGCGATAAAATCCGTAAAAGTAGTTTTAATCAATGTACAGTGTTCGCGTAATTATAAGAAATAATTATGCAAAAATTACGTTTCGAATCGAAAAATCTGTACCTAATCCGTTTTAAAAATTGGCAATAAATTTCATGGACTACGAATAATAATGAAGCCCTACCTTAATTTACAAATACCATGAAGACAAACACAGAAATTTAGCTGAACACTCACCTGGATCTTAAGTGACGCAGTTTCTTACCCCCGAAAACAGGAATGGACGGCTCCTGATCTTGCCTTGAGCGTGATACACAAACTGCATCTGGCGATCCTATGCCACTACGTACCCCCGCTTCCCTTTTAACAGTGTTTGAGTCGTTTATGTGGTAACTCGTAGAGATAATACGAGTGTCCTGCACTAGGTGCCATCCGGCTTTACGGGACTTTCCCCTACGCATTACGAATGATGAAATGTAAAAATGTATGTACACTGGCTCTCTATAACCTTCGGGCCGAAACACAGCAATACAAGAACTAATATTTGGCGTCAGAAGTAGTTAACAAAGTAGTATTTCAGCGAGAGCGAAAATAATTCCAACCACCTAATAAATATGGTACAAATATTTTCGCAAATAAGATCCTTTGACTCCTACCTTTCAAGTTACAAATACAAAAAACTTTACATAACTGCATCTAATTTGTTCAAGAAAAAATTAAACGATGAAGTAAGTCATTTTCCGCGGACACATATCTGAATAATTTAGAAGTACGGTATAACGGGACGTGCGGAAACGAGACAGCCATAGTGCCCTAACCCGTAACCCAATGAAAAGCGAGCTTGCGGGAGCGAAACAGCCATAGTGTTCCCGTAAGCCGCTGAAAGTTCATAAATGCAATGCAACTACTGCACAGTCCGCACGCAACGAAGCGATTGCCTCCGCTGGTTGCTATGCTAGACCGCCGAAGGCCGTATTAGTTGATACAAATAGATATCCAGTTGATTCTAACAATATCAATTTCCAATTGTTGCCGTACTGAGGCTTCATTGGAATAAGCCCACAGTTCGACCTTGTGGTTTTAAATAAGAACAAATTTAACTGCTGTATAACTTTTTTGCCTGTGGAGTGGTGTGTAAGAATATCCACTGCCCCATATCATCCCGCGGGTGTCGTAAAACAAAATAGAGGGAAACAAAATCAGAACATGGGCATCTGTATCTTCCTTATAACGACAAAAAATAAAAAAACTGCGGTTGCCAATCTGCCTGCCAAGGGTAGCAAAAATGGGAAATATCCCACCTATGAGATTATCTATGGGGTAACAGTAGGTAGTCTTCGTTAACTATATCTAACAACAATGCTGCAAAGTGCTCGAAACGTCGGGAAAATAATCGCGAATCAATGCGTAAAATAAGTATTTTTTCAATTGTAGTATTTGCTTTAATGTAAGAAATCATTTGAAAGCAATTTTTATTCATAGCTACAGCTGTTTACTCGTCAATATTGGGATTGCATCAAAGAAAAACTATCCCTGCATAATGCGACACTATTGTATGTAGAGCGGCGTTCTTTTGTCGGACACAGTTTACTTTATAGTCAAAATGTCAGATCAACTATCAAGGACTTTATGAACAATCATTACTCAGTACCCGGTTGACCGAGCTTTGCTCGGTATTTTTGTGTTTTGGAAATTATATTTAGATACAAATTACATACTGATGAAATACGAATAATATTTTTTGATCGTAGCGACATAATAGAAAAAACTGAACTGGTTATTTGAATAAAAAATCATGAGTGCAATTAGTTTAATTTAAATTTTCGTGTTTTTAAAAAATACTAAAAAAGGGCACGAAAAAATAGATTTTCTCAAAAAAGAAAGGAACTTGAAAAAAAAATTAAAAAATGTCGGTCGGTTGGTCTGGGCTCGAACCATGGTACGATTTTGTGACCGCCCAATATACCAATTAAGCTATTTGTAATCATTAATAAACTGTCAAAATTTCCATTCTTATTCTAACGATATTGTAGCAGTTTTTCATTGCTTAAAAACACGGACAAAAAGACATTTTCTAAAAATAAATCCTAGCTATGATCGATTTATTGCCCCCGAAACTCCCTGCACACAAAATTTTATGAAAATCGTTGGAGCCGTTTCCGAGATTCCGATTATATATATATATACAAGAATTGCTCGTTTAAAGGTATAGGATCCAGACAATTTTTTTAATTAATACTAGCTATCTGCCCCGACTTCGCAAATGTGATTTCTGGATCTCGACAACAGCTCCAATTACCGGATCCAAATGTAAATCTAAACCATCTACGATGTATTCACAAACAGACACCACAAATATCATCAAAATTCTTCGAGACGTTTTCGAGTTTTAGCGAAGTTTTTTATATATAAGATTGATATATAAGGAATGTACATCGATTAAATATCATTGAGTACAATTGATGCTATTATAACAAATTTATATTGATACAATAATTGTACAAAGAACTCTACCCAACAGCTTGTCACACAAGTTTTTCTGGTAAGTGGCATTTACAACATACGGACGACTAACGACTATTAGACGGACTCTTACGCAGAAACCTAAGCAGACCTCGATGGAAGCTTCCAAAATGAATCCGAAATCAATGCAGAAACTCTAAAACAAAATTTCTAAAAAAAATTCGTACAATAAGGGTGACAAACAGGCACAGACTCCACGTGATGTTAATTGTATGTGGCCCAAATCACCTACGTCTAACCCTTATTAAGAATAAAATTACAGATGCGTTGTCACCGCACTGCAGCATCTACTTAACATCAGGTTGGCTGTGTGCAATTCTGCGATACTTCCCTCCTGAATTCAAAGAAACGAATACTAAAGTACCTACTTTATGATTACGGCTCTCACTTTAACACAACGTAACAGTTGCAATTTGGGTCCCCATATTTATCGAAGCGGAATCGGCTTCAGCCAGTCAGAAAAACCTTTGTCTACGAAAAACGGGTGTTGCTAATGCCATTCTCATCAGCTCGGCTCGGACGACGAGTCGCGATGTCTGCAAAAAGAGCGGTTTGCCGATTAGCTGATCACATCTGTACGCCGCTGAAAGTAGCCGAACGCCCTCGTCGACGTGTTTAAATTTCCGACGGCAGTCGAACGGCGCAGAAGACGGCCGAACAGCGTTGCATAACAGTTGAAAGATGAACGATGAGTCGACTGCGATGACCAATCGGAGTCGACTGCCGAACGTAAGAGAACAGCCGTCGTGACGGCTGTTCTCGGGAATCGACTGCGAGTAAACAGCCTTTACAATAACCGATCGACTTCAAGCCGAGTAGTGTGATGATGCGCACTCGGCTTGAGCCGATTCCGCTTGGAAAAATATGGGCGACTCCCTAAGACGCCGTGTCTACTCCATACTCGATAGTCGTCGGACTAGTCTGATTCGTTAAGCAAACTTCCATATATAGTGCTACCAAAGGCCGAAAGCAACGTGTACCTTTGCCGTCCAGTACTATAATGTAAAACTGTCTAAAGAGTGACCTGCGTATAGCACGTTTAAACGCACTTCGAAAAAAAAATTAGGTGCTCAATTCGACTGTATATCCTATTTTTACACGTGTATGTTTATAGCAACGATCAGCAACAGGCGAACCGCGAAAAGTTGAACCTCGGACCGCCAAATATAGTAATGTATTGTATGTCAAGTATAAATAAATACGTAATATTTTTAAAAATATTTTTAAAATGCCAACAACTGATATGATTTTATAGCTGCAAATGCATCGACATAAACATCGCGGCCGATGTCGTCCCGTGCGCTTTGTTCATACGTATGGCTCCCTTTTTAGGGTATATATATATATGTTCTGTGGTATGGCTCCGCAGAAGACCATTTGCAAGCTTGCGACTGATCGCGGCCTAGCGAGTCCCCAGGTATTGTTAACACGCGAGCGAGAGCGAAACGGCATGTACTAGCAACAGCGCACGCGAGTATCGAAATCGGGGGTGTGGGAGTCGGTCAGTCGCAGCGCAAATCGCAGAGCAACAGTTCATTTGTTTTGTGATTTGTCGAGTTTTCGTTCGTTTAATTAAATTATATTTTTATACCTAAGCGTGGTATGGATCCTAAAAAGCGAAAAGTGGACAGTGAAAATAGGAGGTTTCTAGAAGAATGGACTGAACAATATTGTTTTACGCTGCCGGATAGGCCTCAAGCAGTTCCAGTGTGCCTTATATGCAATAAAACTGTTGCTATTGTTAAAAGTGGAAATTTGAAGCGACACTATGAAACGGCTCATCAGCAATTCCACAAAAACTTTCCTCTTGGCAGTGAGGCTCGTAAAGAAAAACTTCAGGCACATCTCCGTTCTTACAATAAAAGCACAAAATTACTAGTTCGCTGCATGAGCGACCAAGAAAAATCCACAGAAGCAGCGTTACGTGTGTCTGGACGTTATACAGAAACCATTTTCGGATTCTGAGATAGTGAAGGAATGTATGTTGGCAGCAGTCACGGCACTTTTTGAAGAAAAAAAATGTCGCTGGAATTCAAAATATTCCATTATCAGCAAGAAGCAATACGCGAAGAACTGAAATTTTAGCTGCTAATATTAAAATCACCCTTTTCGAACTTCTGCAAAAGGCACCTTGCTACGCTATAGCACGTGATGAGTCACGTGACATTGTTAATGATGAACAAATGTCAATTTTTGTCAGATTTCTTGACATTGAGTCTAAAACTTTTAGGGAAGAGTTGCTAACAATATTGCCTCTAAAAGGTAAAACTCGAGGAGAAGATTTATTCAAGGTAATTGATGAATTTATTACTAAATCTAACATCAGTTACGATAAAATTGTGTCGCTTTCAACTGACGATGCCCCAGCAATGATTGGCAAAGAAAAAGGTGTAGTAAAGAGAATTAGGGATAAAAATCCAGGCCTAATATCGTATCAGTGCGTAATTCACCAGGCAGCCCTTTGTGGAAAACTTAGCGCTACACTGAAAGAAGTGATGGAACAGCTTAGTGAAGTTAGTAAATTTTATGAGATCTCATTCTGCTCTTCAGCACCGATATTTCAAGGAGTTTCTTTTTGAATGTGATTCAGCGTATTCTGACTTACTGCAACACAACAATGTTCGCAGGCTAAGTTGTTGTCAAAGTCAAGGTTAAAAATTGTTGTTGAAGGTCAAGTTATTGAACGTTTTTGGCTAATAAAAGAACAAATAACCTCCTTCTTGCAAAACTTAGATACGCAGGGAGCTAAGAAGCACCTTGAGTTCGTAACAAATAAGCGCAATATGCTGGTTGTGGCTTTTCTAAAAGATATTTTGAAATATTTAAATGCGCTCAACACAGAGTTACAAGGAAATGGAAAAATAATATGTGATCTGATACAAAGTGTGTCTGCTTTTCGTCGTAAGCTGGATATTTTTGAAAAAGATATTGCAAGACAAGAATTTGTTCATTTTCCGACAATTTTGGAATATAAAAAGGAGGACTCTGAAGAAGACATTGCAGTGTTTACATTTTTGGCACAAGCATTTGCCACAAGATTCCAAGACTTTGCAGAGATGGGCAAGCTGTCTCTGTTTCTTAAGTCTCCCTTTGAAGTTGATGTAGCAGCAGAATGGACAGATGTGGCTGCCAAGTTGTTTAATCTGTCAAAGCCATCACTTCAAATGGAAATAATCGATCTGCAAGAAAATGTGTCTTTGAAATATAACTGTGTCAACTGAAGAATTTTGGGTCAAACATGTCCCAGTAAAATATGAAAATTGCAAAAAACTTGCTATCAATTTGGCCACTATGTTTGGTTCGACATACGTATGCGAAACATCTTTTTCAAAGATGAATTTTTTTAAAAACAAATATCGTTCGAGATTAACGGACGCTCACTTAGAAGACACTCTTCGAATTTCTCGAGAACCAAACTATAAAAACCTAGCTCAAGACCGTCGATGCAATTTTTCACATTAATTCTACAATTTTATAATTCAGAATTTTACTCATAGCTGCCTAACACTTAATTATTATCAGTTGTTTTTTTTCTGGGCCTTGTAAAAATTTTCAAGGTTTATCCGGACCCTACCTAAAACTACTTGCCGACCCCTGGTTTATAGAATGCTTGGGTTTGGTTCTCATTACATTAGTTACTAGCTGTGCTAGGCATGTGTTGTAATGTATGTCTCTTTTTTGCCAAAAGCATTTACGGGCTCGTGTACAACTCGACAAGGTTTCATCGTAATCAGGGGCGGACCGTGAATTTGTGGGGCCCTGAGCTAACGAGGCCCTACCAAATTAATTAAGCTAATCAAATCAAAAACTGTTTTTTATAATGATGTATACGGTCTGGAAAAAATTACACGACTTAGATTCACAAACAGCAACTGTAAGACATTATTGCACAAGATTTGAAAAGACTATGTGTAGTTATGTTAAATAAATTATCAAGACTTTGCTATAATTGATTATGAGATATATATGAGATAGAATATGATTTCTTAAATTTACGTAAACATTACACATGGAATAAAACTATTTATACGGATTTTATCGCGTTTAATTAACTTATTTTTAATTCCCGACCATGGTCACGGGGGGAGGGAGGTCTGAGATGTTTGAGGTCCCAATGTCATAGCGAGCCTGGCTAACTTCAGTTTTTGAATATTAATTTTTGATTTGATATACGCAGAACCAGCTTACAGTATCTTGAAGTCTTGCAGTGGTATGCTTGGGTTTGGATTTAATTTTGTTAATTATAGAATACCAAGAAGATGGCAGAACCCATCCATCTAGGAATCGGTATTCTTTTGCGAGGATTTGTGGTTTATCAAATTATCTGATGTAATGGTGGGGTCGATCTTGAACATATTCACAGACTGCAGACTTCCCGGAGCGTCGGTGCTTCACGTCAGCTATGTTCTATAAAAACAAGATCTATAAAAACTCGCGTGAAAGAACAGTAGTCCACCTGTTCATAAGTGGCTACTACCATATATATATATATATATATATATATATATATATATATATATATATATATATACAGAATGGGTCCCACATATATGCAATAAATGAAACCATATACTTGTTATCGCCTTTGCTGACGATATACAAAAAATGAACGTAATCGGTCCAGTAATTAGGTCAAAAAGTAGAGTTTTAATTTTAAGCAAATTTGAACACTCTATAGAATTGGGTCACTAAGTCAGTGATTCAATGAACTTGAATCCTTGAACATTAAAAAGCGACGTTGCCCCGCAGTGCAAACTATTGGTATTGCGACATATCGACAGCGGTGTCTTTTGTCGGCGTGCCACCCGCGTGCAACGTTGTCACTCTTCCAAGGGGTCAAGGTACGTTGTCTAAACAGAGTGTTCACTTTTACTGAATTTATTTTAATATCTATTTTGTTTGAAAATTTCACTTTTTTTATTTTACGGGTTTTAATTTAATATTTAATTTTTCTACACTTCTACGGACTAGTATTACTTGTGGTTTCATTTATTGCATATATGTGGGACCCATTCTGTATATATACATGTATGTAGATAGCAATGTTTTGATAGGATACTTTAGCTACATGATTTGCCATCATAAATATAAAAAATGGTCGCCCTAGCCAAAACAAATAAGGATTCATACAAATGTATATTGACATAATTATATAGTCCGTGTTACCCAAGCAATTATGACAAATCCGTTTAAATATCATTAATCGTCAAAGCCCGACGAATAGTTAAGAAGTCATGGGCGGTCACAACTCACCTCCAACTTTTATTATTAACATAATTTGCCGACGGCGTTATACATAAAAATGAGATATGAATTCCAAAATAGACAATACCTAAAAAAATTCGCTCGAGAAATAAAATATGTAAATAAATTTTGTACATTAATAAGTATGATTTCAGATTTAATAGTTAAATTGGATTGATAATGCTGTGAAGGAAACAATGCCTATATTGACTTCGATCTGCTGACCGCAATGTTACATTGAGCGGCGTACTAGACAGATACGATTGATGTGGTATAGCAAAAACATTATAGGCGTAGGAATGCTCATTCTCTTTGTCTTTTTTATAGCAGAGGGGGCAAACGAGCATGCGGCTCAATTGATAGTAAGTGGCGACAGCCGCAAATGATGAACACCTGCAACACCAGGGGAATTGAAGGTGCGTTGCCGGCCTTTTAAAATAAGGTAACTCGTTACTCGTAACCAAAAATTAATTTTCAAAGCTGAAGGTGACCCGGGGTCCATCCGTGACCAAAGTGGGGAGAATTAAAAGTTAGTCTACTAAAACGACGTTTAAAATGCCTTAAAATCCGGTAGCAGTAAACTGTAACGTATGAGGTTATTTATTTTCGTTAAAAATAGCTATCAACTGTACATGTATTATAGTGCTTTAAGTGTAGTATACTTAAAACACAAGTCACATGCATGTGCAGAAGCGGCGCATGGCGTGGTTATGTGGACGATCGCCCACGCCCTCACATTCCAAATGGTTTCGCATCCTCATGTTCATAGGGTATGTGGCGGCGCTGTCGTTGCGCCGTAAGCGAAACGCACCGAAACCTAAATCGCGCTATCGATGTTCCGAAATTAACGCGCTATATATAGAACAGCTCTGAAATAACACACAGAGCATTGGCCGCTCCCCAAATTGAACACCTTGCCCGGCGGATCTCCCTATTTCTTTCACGGCCAAAGGTATTTAACATTTATGTAAAGATTAAACTAGAATGATGCGGTCAGGACGTCTCTGCAATTAACACCCTTCTAGTCTACGTCATGGTTTTTGTAGTATACTTATAAAAATTAAAATAGTAGCATTTGATGATAGTGACCCGTTCCAGCTTCATCTGGATATACGGTATCGCTCTCTGTATCTATCTGTTCGGAAAGTTTCAACACAATAGGATCAGCCAATCCGAAAATTAACCCGTACAGACAGACAGACATAAAACAAAACTTTAACAATGGTTGTTTATGTCTTAATAGTATGCAAAAAAACCTCCTAAGCTTAATAGCAGCCAGTTATTTTAATATCATAGATGGATACTTCAGTTTTATTTACATGATACTAAACAACTTTGTCCGCTAAATTATTTTTTTTAAAAGAACATTAACAATGCTATAAACATTAATAATATTCCCCTTAACCACTCGTGGTAAGCTTAAATTGCTTGTGTTACGAGTGGTTCACGCCAGTAGTCGAATGGCGGATTCGAACCCACGACCTTTTTCAGTTCGCGGTCCGTGCCCTGCCATTAGGCTACTGTCGCCTTAATAGAAATGTAAGAACTTTTAAAAAAGCTAAAATGTTAAACCTAGATTTAACATTTTAGCTTGAGCATCGCTACGTGTAAATTGAATTTTAAATAACTCGGTTTAAAGCCAATAAATTTCACGTATTACACAACCTGCAAGATAAAATACGGCGAAATTGGAAAGGTGTCTTTGAAGGACACGATAAATGATCTAAATGATAATATGAAAACAAGTTTATATCTTTATAAACGAGGCAACGTGTTAATATGAGTTAATTAAGGTTATGTACATGTGAAAAATAAAAGTCAGTAGCACTATATTATCTTGATTCAAAATTAAAAAGCAAAGGATGTCACGGAAGAATACTGTTTTAAAATTGGGTATACAGGGATATAACCACCCCATTAAATGTAAGAACCCGGGCTTATGCTAAAGCGCGGTCGCTTTGATCAGCGTTAGAAATAATATAAATATTTACAGGAATTATAAAGAACGCTTATTGAAAGTCACTTTTCTCTTTAAGTTACCAATGGTTCGGAAAAACACCTCTGACCTGAGAAGAACCAGGAAGATACCCAGCCGGACTTTTAGAACCGTATAAAAATCAATAAATGCGTGAGAAAGTTTCATAACAGTACATAACTAGTTATTAAAACATTAAATATTTTAAACAAAATATTAACAGAAAGAATCTGGCGAATATGGTATAATACTAACTGGTCCCCCCGACTTCGCCGGTGTTGACTTTTTTTGCGCAGAACCCTAAAGTAAAAGTTCCTAAGTTACTCCTTATAATATATATCTGCCAGTGAAAGTCCCATTCAAATCGATTCACAGGTTTTTGCGTGATGCGTGTTCAGACAGGCGTCGTTTTAGTGTTTTATTATAGCATAGATAGCTAGAGAAAATATAATACAATATAGTATAATAGTCATAGGTTAACCTTTGTATTTGTAATCTGTATTACAAATACAAAGGTTAACGAATTTATATATTTTTAACTTCCAAATATAGACCGCGGTAAACTTATTTGGAATTGGAATAACTTACAACTGCCACTTTTATGGTAATTTTAAACTAACAAGATTCTAGTAACACTGACAGGCACTAAAATAATTATTAAAATTAGGTAATCGAATCATACACCTGCTATTTCAAACAGGAAATAGATTTTTTTTTTAAATAAAAAGCATTACGTCCGTAGATTAAAAAACCGTATATTTAAGGGGAATTATAGAAATACCGATTTATACGTGGTGAAGCCACGCTACAGCTATATAATGGTTGCAGCATGAATACAATATTTAACGGTTTGCTTCATCGTTTGTCGTACAGCAAAGGAGTGGAATAAGCTGCCAGCATCTGTATTTTCATCAGATTACAATATGTTTTCGTGACAAAAGTGAATAAATAGACTTTGGTTAGTTCAGTGCGCTTCACCATGTTGAGCTGAAACACCACTTACCATCAGGTGGGATAGTATACAAAAGAGTAGTCATGCGCTGGCTTAGAATAGTAAAAAAATTGTAGGCTCAACCGGGGAAGTACCACACTATCAGCATGCCAGCGTAAAATAACAGTCTAATGCTTGTTTCATACGGTGAGTGCAGAGAATCGGAGACATTTTTACTAATAATGACAACGCATGTGCATTTTAATTCTTAATCGAGAATAGACGTAAATGTATATAGCCGTAGCATCCATTTACCATCAGGTGGTTTGAGTACCCGTTTGTCATCCTTATTCTACAAAAAAAAACCTTAATATTACTTTCAAATGGTGGTAGGCGAGGGGATGAGCACTCGTCCTTAATTTCATAGCGTACGCGAACGACAGTCCATTCCACGCCTTGCGCCATTAAAACTGTTGAGCATTTTTAGGTGCTAACACAAAGGTAGCTATTATGTGCTCGGTAAACTGCCTTCAGCAATAACTAAATCTATAAAAAACCTATGGATGGATGTAATTCTAATCTGGCGATCCATTACATTCGTGGCGATTACGGCAAAACGCCTTACCGAAAAAGTGACATATCCAGTATTAAATAACATCAAAAATAACATGTAAGTAATAATCGCACAGACGACCTGGTAATGCTGTCGCGATGACTTAAAACCCCTTTGTCTTTGTTCATTTGATCCTCTTAAAGCCGGACATTCTCTGCAATGGCAACCTACAGACAAAATTAAATGACATTTACACAAAGCAGTTCCAGTTTAGAAATGGACTGTTTCATTCTGATAAAAGATATTACGTAAATCTTGTCTGAGCTGAGAAGCATAAATGCATCGTCCATAATCCTTAAAAGAGAAAATTTGCAGCTCCAACGACCATCGACTTTGTTATTTGAATCTCAGTATCTAAGTAATCTGCAGTAAGTAATCTATCTATATAAGTTTAGAATTTCGTTGAATAAAAAACTATTGTAACATGAGTTGCATCGAAGCCATTTTGAATTAGATGAAAATTCAAAACAATTAAGAATAGACACAAACCTAACGATGAAGATCACGCTAGTCAATCGAAGTGCATTTTGCAATACTATGAAGGTTATTGATTAGCGCATTCCATCATTAAAGGTCATTTTTGGGTGTGCCTTAAATGTTATAATATAGGTATACATATTATATGGAGCCTCATTTTTGGTCAGTTTACCTTCACCACCTTATGGGGTGGAGGTGGATGCTGCAGATATATTATAGTTGTAGCACGAATGAGTCGGCTCGACCGGGGAAGGTCAATGCTCTCACAGAATACCAAACTAAAATAGGTAGGTATCAGCTTAATGCTGCAGTGATTCGTACGGTAAGTGTAGAGGAACGGAGACCCTCTTTACTGGAAACGTGGCATTCCATCTAAGTCCTCAGGGGTGACAACGCATCTGCATTATAGTTCTTAATCGAGAATAGACGTAGATATCTATGGACCACAGCATCCACATACAATCAGATGGCCCGTAAACTGAACTCATTTGTCACCCTTATTCCATTGAAAAAAAAAACATCTTTTGTAACTAAAAATATAAGAATCAACGAGCTAACATTCAGTTGGTAATAAAAAGAACCACTGTAGTGTAAGAATCCATGTACCTAGATTTTTTTTATAAAACTGGAGTGAGAAACGAACTTGTGGTCCACCTGATGGTAAGGTGCTACTAGCCAGCCAATGGACACTTGCAACCAACCACAAACACAGCATACAGATGTGTTGTTACCTCTCAGTACTAGGCTGGAATGCCTCAGTAATTATTCTGACACACTTCGGACTATTGACCAGAAGAACAATGCTCGTATTACTGTCTGGCGGAAGAAATAGGAAATGACCCATCCAGGCGGACTTGCAAGAAGAGGTGACCTACCGCCTAGTATTACTTTACTAGGATTACTAATTAGTTTGAATTTGAATATTACCTATGGGTAATATGGGATGTATTTCTGAGTGTGCGTAGGAATTATAAGCTTTAATTCGTACCTCTACCTTGTACCATCGAAGAACCAAACGGTCGGCAGGTCTTCACCCCCCTTTGTTGTCGATTAGAACCAAACGGTTCGCTTAATCTTTTGTAATGTGTACAGCAAAGGAGTGGAATAATTTCCCGACATCTGTCTTTCTGTCCGAATACAATCTGGATGTTCTCAAGGCAAGAATGAATAGGGTTTTGTTGCGCCAAGACAACTCGGATTTTATCACCACTTACCATTACGTGGCATTGCAGTTATTTACTGGCTTATAATAAATAAAAGAGGACACTAATGAGTTATCATACAAACATTGCTAGTCCACTTTACAAGCGTGGGGATTGCGATAGTCAGAGGTACGGACTGTGAGAACAAATATCATGGATACCAATGAACCATTAGACTACAGTCGTAAACCACGCCTAACGAGTGTAACAGTAACCTTAATAGCTGTGACAGTGATCTTTACTATCGGGAAACAGACACATTGACCTTCCAGGATAATATCTACCATCCAGGATAGTATCTATTCTTTGTACGTTTTAAAATAACTTAAGCACTGTTTAGTATTGTTTTTATTACATTTCAATTAACAACCTAAACCACCCAGGGATCCAAACGTTCGAATCGTTCGAGCCCCTTCCGAGTTTTAGCGAGAATAAGGGACAGCAATAGATTTTTTTATATAAAGATTAATTAACTATAGAAGCTCTGAGGCCCTAAGGCATACAGAATATCTGATAAAGTAAAATTTATTTCGAAGACATGTGAAATCCACCAAAGCCTGCAGCGCGGCGGACGCTTGCTCCATAAATAGTGATCGTAAAGCTATGCTATAATATTATAATATTATATTGGAAACTAAATGTAGTTTTATTGCAGTTCCTGAACACAGTTCCTGTCGGATGTCGATATACATTTTTCGATACTTCCACTGGTCATATTGAACTAGCCAAAGCAAGAGTACATAAAATCGAATCATTGAGGCAAATAAGTGTGCGGGGAATCGAGAGCCTCTCTGTAATGAAACATCCGACATATTTCGTATTTTGCTATGACCTAGATCTGAACAAACCTCCCACTGAGTTAGCTAAAGCTTAGACAAACTGAACTGAGTTAAGACCATACCAGGTATAATGGCTGCGGCACGAGAAAATGAAGTCGGATGAACGGAAGAAAGATCACGCTCGCACAGCGCAAAATAGCAGCATAATACTGCTGTATTTTTTATGGTGACTAAGAGAACCGGATGCCCTTTTTGTAACAAGGCACCCTATTCGTCTTCAAGAGTGACACGCATTTACATTTTGATTCTTAATCGAGGATAGATGTTAGGTGTTGGGCCACAGCATCCACTTATCATCACATGGTAAGTGGATGCATGGCCCAATCATATGTGCAGTTTCGTGGTCACTTAGAGGAGAAGGCCAAATTGGCCTCTATAAAGCTTGGCATGCTCATGCTCAGCAGAGCAAGACAGTATTTCATGCCAGCACATCGCTTGCAACTTTACAAAGCGCAAGTTCGGCCGCACATGGAATACTGTTCTCATCTCTGAGCCGGGGCACCCTAGTGCCAGCTCCTTCCACTTGACCGCATCCAGCTCAGAGCGATTCGAATCGTCGATGACAGAGTTATTTCTGATCGGTTCGATTCACTGGCGCTGCGTAGGGATGTGCTTCCCTTTGCGTTTTCCATCGTATCTACCATGGGGAGTGTTCCGAGGAATTGTTCGGATTAGTTCCAGCTGCCAAATTTCACGAACGTATATCGCGTCAAAATTCTCGGTACCATCCTCACTATCTGGATGCTTGGCGGTCCACTACTATATGTTTTATTAGGAGTTTTCTTCCTCGTACAACTTCTCTGTGGAATTGTTTACCACCGACAACATTTCTGGGCCGATACGACTTAGGGACCTTCAAGAAAAGAGCTTACTCCTTCCTAAAAGGCCAGCAACGCATCTGCGATTCCTCCGGTGTTGCGGTTGTTTATGGGCGGCGGTAGTCACTTACCATCAGATGTGTCGCACGCTCATTTGCCCCCTCTTCCATTTAAAAAAAAACATGGACTGTGTGCTTGTTAATCACATTTAGGTATATAAAAAATACATATTCTTACCATATACCGTATTGGGTATTTTCATGAAAATAATTAACGAACTTATAAACCACTTACGTTGACCGTGTAGTTGCGGCGTAGGAATATCCATTAACCCACATCGTTCTTTAGGTGTCGTAAGAGGCGATAAAGGGAAACCAACCAGGAGATGGACAGAAGCATTTTCTAAGTAACCACTCAATTCAGGGTTGTTGTAAACCGCGCATATCATAGCCCGTATACCATTATAAATTTCCACTAATAAAATAGTAATAATGTCCTCCAGACTGATATTCGGCCACGGCGGCCTGCCTCAACGGAGACTAGCCATCGGCGCAGGACAGAATTATAGTGCCCAAGTGTATGCGCATGCACAGGTGCACTCTCTATTCCCTCACTCTCATAATCCGATGGGACGGTAAACCGACACGACGGAGAGAGATCAGGCGCAGGACCAACGTCTTTACGTGCTTTCTGAGGCACGGGGGTGAGACACCGCCTCCTTCCTGACTCCGGACTACTACTGAAAATTTCTTGACGGAAAAACTCAATAATTAATTTTTTGGACCGACCCGGGATTCGAACCCAGGACCTCATGATCAGCAGTCGCACTATTACAACCACTAGACCAACGAGACAGTCAAAAAATAAAATACTACCCACAGTTTAAAGACCTTAAGCTGGCAATACATGTTAGCCAAGCCTAAATCAACGCGAGCGGAGGCAAATTGATACAATGCGAGTGCTTCAGTCTAGATGTTGCCCAAGTTCGAATGAGTGAACATACTGACATGGCCGACTAGCATGTGGACACGACTTGCCGATTGCGAGCACTTTTGATTTGTGCAGAAAAACAGACATTGTTCCGAAGTGAGACGAGTCGTGGCGAGCGATGTCGAGTGGTGGCAAAGCGCCCCAAACGAACCGTATACATAATGATGAGGCTAGAAAAATGGGGTGTCCGTATGGTACTCGCCTGCGCTCGGCCAACATGTCGCCGGCCGGCTTAACTGTTGGGAAACGAATGTAGTTGTGCAGAGTAACGGTGGAGTACTCTGAGGCAAGAGGGGGGTCGACCTAGTGCTAGCGCACTTCACCTAGTCTGATAGACAATACATGCGGTTGGCGCGAGCGTGTTTTATAGGTTCTTACTTAATTAATTTTAATTGCAGTTTTCGAAAAATATAATATTTATAATGGTGAATTAATGTTATAGTTATATGAGTTACTAAGAAAATTTGAATTCAAATTACGTCCATGCTTATGTAACCCTCTTTTTTGATAGAATTGTTTATCCGAATGCGGTTACACTACATCAGTGATTCCCAAAGTGGTCTATATCGACCCCTAGGGGTCTATGACAACCTGCAAGGTGTCTGCGTCAGCGAAAAAAAATTTGGGGGTCCATAAAATGAAAATGGGGGTCCACGATAGTGGATCTCAACACATACACTGATAGTACCTATTTACTTACATCATACTATCTTATAATATCATTACGTATACATTAATTATAAAAGTACCTATGAAGTAAAAAATTTATTATATATGTTTATAAAATTGTGTAAGTTGTAAGATGTTGGTAATTCGCTTTGTGGTCGCAATACATTTTGAACTTGTAAAAATCTGAGAGTCGAGTCTCAGAGCTTCGCTACCTTGCACTGACTTGTTCAATTCGTCACTCTATAAATACGAATGTGGGACAAATACGTTTATTCGTTTCCTGAATCTTGAATATATATATATATATATATATTATATATATATCTATATCATTAGCAGTTTATTTGAGAGTGCTGGAGAAAATATATATTTTTTATTAAATTTTAATTTTGTATTGTTAGCAAGATAGATATATTCTCATATACTAATAACTAAGCCCAATCATGACTTTAGTTATTAGTAGTTTAATATTCAATCATGCAAAATTAGACGAGTATCCTTATAGTTCTTTTGAGTTTAGCAAGTATTATATTACAGTGAATCCGTAATTTTTGTTATGTTCGAATTATGGAATGTTTTCGGAAAAATCAAAAATTATTTTTAATATACAGCTGCTGGATTTTCTAGTTTTGGGCAATAACGCTATGAAACCATCTAAACTGCAAGATCAGCTGAGAAAATGCCACCCTGATAAAATAGAGAAAGATTTGAAATACTTTCAAACACTCAAAGATAAACTTCAGAAGAGACCTACACTGGACAGAATGTTCGCTTCGACGTCACAAAGAAATGATGATGGTTTGCGGGCGTCTTACAATATCTCGTTACTTATAGCAAAATCCGGAAAACCGCACACTATCGGAGAGAAGTTAATTTTGCCAGCCGTTGAAGAGGTTTTAAAAACTGTTTTACACAAACCTGCATCTGATATCATTAAAAGAATTCCCTTAAGCAACAATACTGTTGAAAGACGTATTGATTGAAATGAGTTCTGATATTGAAAGCTTTTTATGTAATCATTTGCAAACGACCCATTTCTCTATACAACTGGGCGAGTCAACTTTACCTGATAATGCAGCATTATTATTGGCATATGTTCGTTTTATTATGAATCAAGAAATCTACGAAGAACTGCTCTTCGCAAGAACTTTGATAACCGACACTAAAGGTGAATCAATATTTCATGTTTTGAAGGATTACTTCATTGAAAAAGCAATTCCTTTATCAAATATAATATCAGTAGCTACAGATGGAGCACCTGCCATGGTTGGACGTTATCGTGGATTTATAAGCTATTTAAAACAAAATGTGTCAGGGGTCAGCAATACATTGCATCATCCATCGACAACATTTAGTTGCTAAAAATATGAGTGTTAGATCGCATGAATCACTTCATTTAGTCATTGATGCAGTAAACCGAATCCGAAGAAAATGACGAACACTTTCATCAATTACTCCTTCACACTGAAGTATGCTGGCTGTCGAAAGGCTTATGTTTGACAAGATTTTTTGCACTTTTTGAGACTATTTTAGAATTTCTGGATACTAAAGATAAAATTTTAAAAGAAAATTTAATGAAGAAAAAAACAGACATCGCCTATTTAACAAATTTGTTTACAAAATTTAATATGGTTAATTTGCAATTACAAGGCGACAGTTTAAATTTGATTAAAACAAAGTCCATCTTATCCGTGTTTCTTGCCAGAGTTAAACTAATGAAGCAAAATATTGGACGCGGCGAATTTTCTCAGTTCCCCAATTTGTCACAGACAAGCTGCCAGGAAGACGACGTTTCAACTTACGTTCAACATTTAAATTCCCTAATGAATTCTTATATTTACGCGAACACTACACATTGAAATAATACTAGTTTTTACGGAATATAATAGGAAGTTCACAATGGAGTTAGAGGCAAACAATTCCTTAGCTTTTCTAGATGTGTTAGTAATTCGGAATCCTGATAACACCTTGAGCCATACTGTGTATAGAAAAAAAGACCCATACAGATAGATATTTAAACGGTGATTCTCACCACCATCCTTCACAGTTAGCTACCGTGGGTAAATCTTTGTTTCAGAGAGCACGAGGGATCTGTGACAGTAAACACCTGGCTGCAGAGCTCCACCATGTCAAGCAAGTTTTGCATGACAACAAGCTTCGAGTCCCGCGCCAACGTCACAGTGAACGAGTGAAGCCGGCCACAGTCGAGCGTGTACCTGCTGTACTGCCATATGTTAGAGGAGTCACTGACAAGATTGGCTACATCTTGAAGCGCGCTTCCATCAAAACATACTTCAAGCCGCTGAAGAAGATTGGTCAGTTTTTGCAAGATGCAGGAGTGTACAAGCTTGATTGTGAATGTGGTCTCTCCTACATAGGACAAACTAAAAGATCAATAAAAACCCGCGTTAAAGAACATATAGCTGATGTGAAGAATCGACGCTCCGGGAAGTCTGCAGTCTGTGAACACGTACAGGATCGCCCCCGTCACTACATCAGATTTGATAGACCGCAGATCCTCGCTAAAGAACACCGATTCCTTCCAAGGATGATTCGCGAGGCTATTGAAATCAAAAAACATCCTAATTTCAATCGAGAAGATGGCTGGGTGCTACCATCTGCTTGGGATCCTATAATAAATAAAATTAAATCCCAACCCAAGCAGTAAGACTTCAAGATACCATAAGTTCATACTGCATAGATCGGAACAAAAGTTAAATTTTAATCTATGGTAACCGCGGTTAACTATGACATATGGACGTTGAACATCTCAGTCCTGCCCGTGACCATGAGTGCTGTAAAGCGTTCGAAACGTCGGGTATTTAAAAAGTTAAAATATACGCGATAAATTCCGTAAAAACTAGTATTATTTCAATTTAAATGCCCTCTATTCAGATTTTGAATCTAGGTTTGAGGATATTTTGACTATGGTAATACCACCGTGGATAATTAATCCATATGGTGACATAGAAGAAACGAATGTCATAATACAAGAGGAACTGACTGAACTAAGTACAAACGAAGAACTTAAGATTCAGTTTAAAAACGGATATCAGCAATTCTGGCTGCAAAACAACATACCCGTTACTTATCCCGTATTATGGAATATAGCGAGGAAATTTTTAATTTCCTTTCCATCGTCATACCTAGTGGAAAGGGAGTTCAGGGCTGTTACCAATCTCCTAACGAAAAAAAGAAACAGACTGGACATCATTAGCCGAGGAGATTTAAGATTAACCCTTACAAAATTGACGCCAAATCTTGATAATTTATTATTAAAGCATCAGGTTCTTCCTTACATACATACATAAACACTCACGCCTGTCACCCAGAGGTACGGTACGGACTACGGACTTCCATTTGGCACGATCCTGACATACCTCTTTCGCCTCCTTTACATCCATATTCTACGCATACATGCTCGTCGGTTAAGGGTACTTCTAACGTATTCAAAATATCACCAATTTGGTCGATAAACTTTTTTCTAGGGCGTCCCTTCCCGACTCGGTCGTTCACATCTGCCATATAAATTTGCTTTGTCACTCTTTCCTCATTTATTCTTTCTACATGACCAAACTACCGAAGCATTCCTTTCTTAATCCTGGTCACAACATCATCTTGCATACCACATTTATCTCTTATCGCGCAATTTCTCACCCTGCCATTCAGATTCAAAACCCTAGCATACTCCTTAAAGACCGCATTTCTACAGCATTTATTCTACTTTCGTGCTTCTTCTGCCACACCCAGCTTTCACTACCATACATTAAAGTAGGGACTAACACAGCATTATGAATTACCATACGTGCCTTTTTTGACACATTCTGGTTTTTCATAATAGAGTGTAGTGCCCCATTCACTCTATTCCCTGCATTTACTCGTCGTTCTATATCCCTATCATATCTACCATCCCTGCTAAATACACATCCCAAATACACAAACTCATCCACTTACTCAATTAACTCTCCTTCTATTCTTATTTCACATACCGTTTTGCTTTCTTCTCTTTCAAAAACCATCACTTTCGTCTTACTTGCGTTCACTTTCATTCCCCTTTCTTTTAATTCCCAGTTCATTAATGTAATTTGCAACTCAGCCGCCGATGACGCAAATATGACTTGATCACCGGCATACAAAAGGCATTTGACGGTTAACTCGCCCATTCTTAACCCACATTGTTCATCTTTCAAAGTTTGCAAACACCTGTCCATAAATAGGTTGAACAGCCAAGGGGAAGCTACACAGCCCTGTCTGACACCTTTTTGGATGCCAAACCAGTCCGAGTAGACCCCATTGATCCTGACACAAGCACTAGTCCCTATAAAGAGACCTTAATGCCTGTATCAAACCAGCGCTCAACCCATATGAGTTCAGTGTTTGCCATAACACATTCCTGTGCACTCTGTCATAAGCCTTTTCCAAGTCCATGAACGCATAAAAAACTTTCTGGCTTTTGGCCAAAAACTTCTCCGCAATCATGCGCATGGAAAAGACTTGATCTGTACACCCCATTCCCTTTCTAAAACCCGCTTGCACATCCCAAATTTTTCCATCAGTTTTTTTCATAACTCTTTCAATTAACACCTTAGCATACAGTTTACCCACAATACTAAGCAAGCTGATACCACGGTAGTTTTTGCAGTCCAGCTGTGACCCTTTTCCTCACTATCACTAAAAATATTTCATTTTTCATTCATTTCAGGTTCATCCTTCTCACTAAAAAATATTGACTTATTGCTTATGTTATTTTATTTATAGTTTATTTTATGCTTATTTAATGCTGCGTATATTTTACATAACAGATACAAAATTTTATTTTGAATAGTTTTAATTTAAATTCAATTAATAAATGTATAAATTAACATGTGTTTTTACTTTAAGTTTTTAACACTAAACTTCACTACAGTTAGAAATTTACAGGAAGGGGTCTACCCAACACGGAAAAACATGGCAAGGGGTCTACGACACAAAAAAGTTTGGGGAACTCTGCACTACATAATCAAATTTAACAATCGAAAACTGAGAACATCTTTAAAAAGAGTGTTACGAAAATATTTGGCAGTGCAACACTTGTAAATGTCTTTTTCCTTGTAGTAATAAACAATAATCTTGTTCGACAAAAGTTTTTAACTTATAAGTATGTACATAATGTTAACAAACAATAATGAGTATTTTAACATCTAAAATTATTTTACTTCCGTTTTCGCGACAACCCCTAGCATACACGCTGGCCTCGTTAGGTTAACAACTTATTCTTATCCGGTGTAAAACTTTTAAGTCGAAGGGGCAAGTGTGGGAGATGATAAAAGGAAAGCTTAAAACGCGAGAGTAGTCATCCCATCCTGCTTACTGAAGTTACAATCAAACATGTAGGTACGTGTGGTAGAGCCATGCTACAGCTGCAATGTGGTTGTACCACGAATGCGTCGGCTCAAAAAATACTCTGGTATTGGGATATCGGACATCTGATTGTGTTTGTGATGAGATACTTCTTTCAAGATTTTTTAATTTTTTTTTCCTAAATGTTGTTTAAGTAGTTCACTTGGCTTTTGGACTCTGCCTCACCCCTCGGGAATCACAAGCGTGATGCTATGTACGATTTTGATTTTGTAGTTTTCATTTATTTGTTAGCTAATGTTACTTCACCCATTTTCAACAGACTTCAAAAAGAGGTTTCTCAATTCGACTGTTTTTAACCGTGAAGTCGGTTAAGGAGGAGGTCCTCAATTCGAGTTTAAGTTTTTAATGTACGTTACGCGATATCTTCGCAGATTGTGAACCAATTTTGATAATTCTTTTTGTATTAAATAGGCTATACTTCAAGAGTCGTTGAAGAAATTATTCCACCCCTAAGGGTAGCAATATTTTTTCAGCATTATGAAGTCGGTTTTTACTTTCTGTTAAAAGTTATAATTACTTTATTACGTTATGTCGGAACTTTATTCAAGGTGAACCGATTTTGATGATTCTTTTTTATACGAAAGCTGGTGCTTCTCATGTGATCGCCACCACCACTTGTTTTTGTTTTTCATACCTGCTTACGTCTATTATAGAAAATATACAAAATTTAACTTCCGCCAAGTTTAAAAACTTTACTAAACAAAGATTGTATAACAAGAGTTTATATTATATTTATTAAAGAATTTATATATTTTAATAATACCTGGGCATAAGACGATCGTTACCAACCCATTTCTAATTGGTTTTGTGTTGTTTTAACGTGGTAGAGTTACACTGCAGTTATATTATACGCTTAAGGCCCCAGTCTTGTAAAAATTAGTGTTCTCGCAAAACTTACAGCAAAACAAATATTCTTTTATAGTATTTAAAAAAGAAAAAGTGAAACATATTTTACATTTATTGAAGTATAGGATTTGATATTTACGAAAGTGTTTTTTAATTTTATTTTGGTGTTTAAATTAATAGCTCTATTAGGCGTTAAACATGCCTATGTTTAGGTTACATGCGTAAAAGGTTTTATTAAAGCTTCTGCTATGTACAAACTATAACAATATCAAGAAAAGTATTCAGATCATATTTATTTACATATTGTCTACAATAATCTAATCTGGTCACTTTTTTATAAATGCTTTAATTTTCTTATTTGGAGGGCTTAAAAAGTTGTAATTTCATGATTTTTTCTACTGCAAATATCTATTTTTTCATTAGAAGTATAAATGTAGCAAAGTCGTACTTAAAACCACTTAAATAGAACTATTTTAAAGTGAATTAGAAATAAATAAAATTAAAAAATATATAATTTCGTACTTTTTACTTATATTCCATTTATAAACCTGGGATTTCTCGGCGTTCAGATGTGTGCAGTGTTGCTCAGCGTTACTTTATCTCTCGCTCGCACGGTTGGTCTCTTTCCCTCGCGCAGCTCTTATGGACTGAGCGGAGCATATCGTGAAAGTTGCTCTATTTAAATATATATTATTTTTATTTAATTCTCATAATAGTTCTAGTTTTTAGTGTATTAGTGTTTACATTAGTATTAGCTTAATTAGAATTATTAAGAATACTAAGAATAACTCAAAAATTACTGGTCAGATCTTGATCAATTTATATGGGACGACATGAGAAGCACCAGCTTTAAATTAAGAAAGAATCATCAAAATAGGTTCACCTAGAAAAAAAGTTACAAGGTTAACACACAAAAAAATATAGTCATATTGCGAACCCTCTCCTTTTTTCAAGTCGGTTGAAAATGAACTCAAATAACAATGAAAATATCTAGCATAGGGGTAATTTTTTTAATGTGACATTTTCATATAACTTAAAATTTGCCCAACTGCGTGTTGGGGCACGAAAAACGTAGACTTCTGTGCAGATTGTCTATAGTACCTAGGCAACCGTGCTTAGGTAGGTGTTTGATAAAAATTGAAATCTTTTAAGGGATGGAATCTGCCTGGATAAACTTGGAAGGTAAAACATTATCTAAATACAAAATTATGACGGTCACGCGAGTTCAGTGCCTTTTCCCCAGTCCAAAAGTAACCAACGTGCCGAAACAAGTAATCACTTCAAAAAATAATCATATATACAAGAACTGTTCCCGTTTACAGGTGTAGTTCTTCTCACGTTCAACGTGAATAGAACTGCCATTTATGAAATATTGAAGTTTACGAGTGTGTATGGTGTCAACCAATATTCGAAAGCGCCAATGATGTGAATCAAATATCGCAAATAAATACTATGACTTAAATTAATAGAGACCATAAAAATCAACATCACTTCTCAAAACTTAATTAAGTTTATGAATAAATAAAAATAAAACGGTGTAGTGGCGGCGGTAGAATATCCACACCCCACATGCCCCGCGGGTGTCGCGAGAAGCGCCGGAGGGACACTGTGACAGGAGGTGGACAGCAGCATCTTCCTGACAACAACTCGAAATAATAAAATACTGCGATTACCAGCTCGCGTGCCAAGCGTGCCAGCTATGGCAAAATCCCCCCTATGTAGCAATTTATAAGAGAGGCCTATTTTCACCAGTGGACTTTTGGGCTGTAGGCTGCAATGGTTGGATGGATAACGAAAATAAAAATAAGAGTAAAATATAAATTTCCCTTCATATAAAGATACATTGGAAAACATGCTCGATATAAAAAGTGATAGGCGTTGCTAGAAGTGTGATATTAATGCAATCTGATAAACCCACTTATGTATTCCTGTATCGTATTATAATATGTCCAGTCCAGTAGTTTCTTAGAATTCAATAAAAATCATGTGACTAACAGACGTGGAGACACAAGACACCGTGGTTACTTTACAAGTGATCTAATTTTGCTATTTTTGGCATGGAGCAGTATTATGAGGGATGGTTCGATTCAAGTAGTACTCGATACATTTCTTTCGATACCAAGTAATTCTCGTATTGAATTCTTTAAAAGTACTTGTATCTAATCGCATTACGCATTAATTGTGAATGCATCCTTGCGCCGATAATACGCTGTCGGCGACTCAAAAACTTAGAACAAATACCGTCTTTCGGAAAACCTACAAAAAATTATTTTTTTTGTGTAAGAAAACGAAACTTATCTTTATTCTTAATTGTATTGTTTTTAAAAAAAATAACAGTACCTATGTCATGCAAATAGACTATATAAACTGTGACAAAACTCTTTTATCCTGGACTTGTAAAAAATATCGATATGAGTATCGATACTTTTGTAGTACTCAAATAAGTAGTATCGCAAAACGATTTGAGTACTGATCAAATGTGAAGGTATCGATGTTTTGGTGGTATCAGAACATCCCCAGGTATTATTGGTGCTCTTAATTCGAAACCCATGCAAGCGAATCCGCGGATAAAAAGGCAGTAATAACAGAGAATAAATAATAGTACTACATACAGAAGTTACACTTTTTTGATGTTGACTGCTTGCCGACTTTTAATAGCCTACATAATAATAAATAAAACTTTATGACTGCGCGCGAGTGACCATATGACTTTGCATCTTTTCCCCTTCCTAAGTCACGGCGGACTTTCTGTGGTTACTAAGAGATGTCAATAAAAAGTAAAAAAAAATTCATTGTGAAATGTTAATTAAGTTACTTAGGTGAAGTACCTATTCTGACCATATATTCGCACCTATGTAAGTTCTGCGATGTCCAACGCATGCAACTTGCTAGGCCATGCGTCGGCAATCGCGATGCTTGGCTCGGAGGAAATACAAATAGACTGTAAATATGATTTCTAACATTCGTATTCTACTTTGTTAAAAATCTTCTTAGTAGATAGTTTTATTTTCAGTATATTGTGTAATCATAACGTAAAATATTTTAATAACAAAAGACAGGTATAGGTATGTAAGTAGATCCTTTGATAGTGAAGTAAATTTCAAATAAATTTTGTAATAAAGTTCGTAGGTATTAGATAAATTATTACTTAATTCTTTTTGCTAGAAGTAACTATCTAACAATAAAAATTATATAAATTCACGATTCATAACTTCCTACTAAAATCCTTCGGCAACTTAAAGAATGATATATTAGAAACATTTTGTTGGTGATTTAGCGTCTATCCACGCAACAATTATAGTAGGAACGACGTTTTGCCATATTGAAATTTATCAAGTAGGTGGCTAATATACATCATATTTATAACTTTTAGATTACATTAAAACTTTTTCAACTATTTTATGCTACAATTAAACACACTAAACACTAAACAAAAACTACTTCAACAAGTATTTACAAAAAATATTTACGTAAACAGCGTTAAAAACTATAATATTCAAACGCCTACAACGCGCTAGCCCCGACTGCGTATTTCACCCTGGGAGCGTCGCGATTTTAGGTAATTATTTCACGCAGGTAGCAAGAGTGACAGAGGCCTGGTTAGTAGTTAGTTAGTAGTAGTAGCCGAGCATTACCTTATAATAAGTAAAAAGTAATGAACAAATAAGACTCGAGAAACCAGGGTCCCGTGTAAACTTAAGTAATTACCTATGTAGATAGTTAATATATTATTGCTCTAATGAAAAGACAAGTCAGGTTGAAGAAAAAATATAACTTCGAAAAAAAAAATGTTCATCAAACATTTAGGTACATTACGGACGATGCTGCGTACTCATATGTATGTAATGTATGTAATAGGGATGGGCCGAATATGGATTTCACCGAATACGAATATTCGGCCGAATATTCGGTTTACTTTTTCCGAACCGAATATTCGGCCGAACATTATTCGGCAGGATAACCTCGGGACTTAACCAATTTAAGTATGTCGAAACTTGTTACCGTAAAGCACACGGGATTTAACCCTGCATCTCGCTTCCCGCCACACCTGACATGTTATTGCATTATCTAAGCAAATTGCCGGCACATGCTTATGTTATGACTATTCTTGTGATAAAAAAATATTTCGTTGTTTTATTCTTAATTAAAGTTAAAGTTGTAGCCTATATACGTCCCACACCTGGGCACAGGCCTCCGCTCGTTGCTGAGAGGGTTATAGGGCAAGGAATTGTCCACCGCACTGCCCCAATATGCTTGTTGGCGAACTTTACATGTCTTCGAAATATTTTTTTCTTATTTCTCAGACATACAGGTTTCCTCACGATGTTTTCAAAATTTTTGTAAATCAGCACTTAAAATTGCAATTAATAATTTCATTGGTGCCAGCGGGGATCGAACCCGGTTTGGTCGTGGACTGTGAAATTTACAGTGAGCGCTAACCATCTGAGCTACCATGGCTCTTTATTCTTAGTGAATAAGGTAAAGAGCCGTAAGAATTTTATTCTTAGTGAAAATTGATAAAATTATATGATAAAAATGAGCGGCAGGAGATTTACTATTTGAAGTTATTTTAGAGAAACTGACGACCAAAGTAAAGTGAAATGTACTAATGGAATTTAATGTTTCTTTGTTTGATTCCAAAAACATTTTATCAAGTTTCTATTTGCCATAATCGGAAATAAATCCACAGTGCCTCAAAAACATAAATGTATAGATTTATGCATTTGAGGCACTCTTAGAGTAAGTAGATTTAACCCATAAATAAAATATACTTTCAACAGTAAAAGACATCGCATTACTCAATTCGTACATTTCAATACATTGGACACTATGAAAATGTTCGGTCCGAATGTTCGTATTCGGTGATTTAACCGAATATTCGGCCGAATACGAATATTCGGTAAACCTGCCGAATATGCCGAATACCGAATAAAAAACGAATATTCGGCCCATCTCTAGTATGTAATACTCACCATGCCCACAACTCACTCTCTGTTCTACCCAAGGTTAGTTTGTAGACAATGCCATATACGAGTAGCATTAAGTTCACCTTTTGTCAACCACGCTGCAGCTATATTATGGTTGTAGCAGCGAATGGGTCTGCTGGACCGGGGAAGGACCACGCTCTCACTAGCGTAAAATAGCAGCTTAATACCGCTGTGTTTCGTATGGTGAGTGTAGAGATCCGGAGACCCTTTTTAACGGAAACGAGGCATTCTGTCTTAGTGCTCAGGCGCGATAACGCATCTGCGTTTTGATTCTTAATCAAGGATAAATATAGATGTCTATGGGTCACAGTATCCACTTACCGTCAGGTGGACTGTGTACTCGTTTATCACGCTTATTCTATAAAAAAAATCTGTGGTCCAATAAAGAATATAATAAATAAATAAATGTTACGTACATTTAAATTAAAATGAAACTAAATGTAAATTTGTAATCGATATAAAATAGTTTTATGCTATAATTACAAAATAAAAATTTTTTTCCTTTACTTGTACAGCGGGAATGGCTTTTTGCGAAATGTCGTGATTCTAGGTTTCTAGGTCAACAAACCATAGGATTGATGAGTGAGTTTGATAGCAACAACGTATGTGACATCAATGGCAGTATCTTTTGATTGCCTTGACTTAATGCCCGATTCCTATATTCAAGAAACGTTTCGTTCTCCGTAACGATCCGTTTTACTACATACGAGGTGCATGTAAAAACGGTTTACGTTACAAACTATTCATTAGGATAAGTAGGATGACTTAAAATAAAAAAATAAACTTTTTTTTATAGGATAGTGTGACAAACGAGCACACAGTCCACCTGGTGGTAAGTGGTTGCTGCGGCCCATAGACATTCACCTCTATCCTCGATTACGAATCAAAATGCAGATGCGTTTTCACCCGTGAGGACTAAGATGGAATGCCTCGTTTCCAGTAAAAAGGGTCTCCGGTCTCTACACTCACCATACGAAACACAGCAGCGTTAAGCTACTATTTCACGCTGGTGTTCTGTGAGAGCGTGGTCCTTCCCCGGTCGAGCCGACCCATTCGTGCTACAACTATACTACTAACATAATTGCAGCATGGCTCTACCACGTATAGCTATAAACTAAACGGTTCATAATAATAGTTGAACTTTTTTTATATAGAAGAGGTCAGCAGAAAGTCAAACAGGGAAAGTGCATGATCCTCCACATCTGGAATCCGCGTAGGCGAAATAACCAACTGTGTCAGACCATATGCCAAAGCAAGGTCATAAACAGATCTCCCTGCATGATCGATTACACGTGAACCGAGTTATTCGGCGTGATGTGTGTTAAAATCGCCGAGGATCACGATCTGAACACTGAACAGAATCTCGATGAATGTCCAATTACCAGGTTACCAGAATCCAAAATGCAGAGATCATAAATCCAAAGAGCAGTCTCATCCCCTTTACAATTACAAACTCAATATCCCATAACGCAGTCGTCTTTTACGACACGTTCAGCGGGTAACAAAGATGATATACGCTTGGTATGATACACGTGGTAGTTGTATGACATCCTAGCACAAGGAGGTTGTGCTATGATGAAACTTCTTGTAAATATATGTATATAGATTTTGGAACACAACGCAGTATATACATTTAGTTATTTATTATGGAATTAGCAGTTACGGAAGAACTTACGTAACGTATAAGATACCGGAAATTTACAAATTACAACGCAAAGCGCTTCGATTGGTACCTAGTATCTAAGCACATTAAAAAGAGGTATTATATAAATAATGACCGCGGTCTTTTTTATTATTGCGAAGTTATAAATACCTTCGACAAAGTTATAATCAACATATTGGCTGAAGAAAATAATTTAGAATACATAGTTTTTAGAAAAAAGCTTTAAATCTACGAAATTATAACTTATATAATATGCGACATTTATGTACTTCCAAAAACTAAAAATTTCTATGGAAAGAGAAAGTTCGCCCACCTTGTATCTAATTTTATTAATGACTTGCGGCTAGAATTACAAAAAATATACGGTAAACCAAAACTGTTTAAAAGTAAACTTAAATTTATTTGTTAAATCAACCTTACATATTGTAGTAGGTAGTAGGTATTTTATACATAGCTTCTATAAGACGACTCTCTAGCGTAGATAAAACACCTAGAGGTTTGCATGCTAGTATTGTACTGTATAATGTAACATAAATATGCTTAATAAATTTAAAAAAAACACACATTTTTATAGAAGAAAGGATGTCAAACGAGCACACAGTCGACCTGATAGTAAGTGGATGCTGTAGCCTATACGTCTATTATCGATAAAGAATCAAAATGCAGATAGATGTGTTGTTTCCCCTGAGGACTAAGATGAAACCTCGTTACGAGTATCAAAACGGTCATCGTTTCTCGTCACCTCGTTAGCGACACGATACAACAAGATTTTTTTAACTTATTATAAGCTAGTGCTTCACCACAGTGCCACCAGGTTGTAAGTGGTGCTAAAGTCTTAAATGGTTTCTCGCTGGTATTGTTTGTGAGTGCGGTCTTTCTCCGACCATGCCGATCCATAACACCTTGAAGTGTTGCTCTACCACGTATAAACCTAATTGAAAAAAGTATTTTAAATGTAAGGACAAAAATACAAAACTTAAGATTGAGACCTAAATACTACTAGCGACAAAACATGCACAACTACTAAAACTATAAAGCGAAATACACGCGTAGGTTATCAACTCAATTCCTAAAAATCTATTTCTAGATATTAGGTCAAACCGTCGACATAAAAATGCAGACGACGCCTAAGGTTCTCCACTATGCGCGCGTACATTCAAGAAATCTTGTTTTAGCTCCAGTCTCGACTTCCTCTACGGTCCAATTCCGTCCCTCACGAACGTCGAACGAGCGACAAGGTAAGAAACATACGCGGACAGACTGCGAAGCTAAACGAAAAGAGCGGTTAATTTATAATCGAATACGAAACATAAAGGATCTGCGTGTAACCAAACCCATGGCGACTAGACACTCGCGTTACGTAATTAGTTCAAGGCGGGTCATTGACAGCGGACGGAATTTCGTTACAGACTCGTACCAGACGCGCAAAAAAGTGAAACCTATCATTTTTCCTTGAGTACTCGCCACAGCGCTTCACCGCAGGACAGCGTTGATGCAATAGCTCGGCCACTACACAAATTAATGCTATTCTCTACAGGTTTGCTTCTCTACAGGTTTGTTTGCTAAGTTATATAGACTACGAAATAAATTATGTTTTTTTTTGTTTTTACGCACTAATGGACGTATTACATAGGCCGTATAGTATGAAATGTAAATAGTTTACCATTAATGGCGTAATGGATTAGGCGTTCCCAAGCTAAAATGTAATAAGCGTACGATAATACGAATAGATAATATATTATAATGTTTTATATTATACCCTTAACCGACGTGCATGTATGCGTAGATGTATTGACGTGAAGGAGACGAGCGAGGTTTGTCAGGATCGCACCAAATAGCAGGCAGGCAATCTGTAGTCTCTGTAGGCAGAGACTACAGACTTCATTTTGGCACGATCCTGACACACCTCTCTCGCCTCCTTCACATCCATACACCTACGCATACATGCTCGTCGGTTAAGGGTACTCCTAATTTGGCCCGTTTTCAATAAATCGCCAATTTGGTCGATAAATTTTCGCCTTGGACGTCCCTTTCCGACTCTGCCACTCACTTCTGCAACATAAATTTTCTTTGTCATTCTTTCCTCATTCATTCTTTCCACATGACCAAACCACCGCAGCATTCCTTTCTTAATCCTGGTCACATCATCTTGCAAACCACACTCTTCTCTTATTACACAATTTCTTACCCTGTCGTTTCAGATTCAGCCCTAACATACTCCTTAACGACCGCATTTCTACTGCGTTGATTCTACTCTCGTGCTTCTTCTGCCACACCCAAGTTTCACTACCATACGTTAAGGTAGGGACCAACACAGCATTGTGAATTGCCATACGTGCCTTTTTCGACACATTTTGACTACTATTCTTATTTCACAAATCGTTTTACTTTCTTCTCTTTCAAAAACCATAACCTTCGTCTTACTTGCGTTCACTTTCATACCACTTTCTTTTAATGATCCGTTCATTAATGTAACCATCATTTGCAACTCGGCTGCCGACGACGCAAGGATCACTTGATCATCGGCGTACAAAAGGCATTTGACGGTTAACTCACCCATTTTTAATCCGCATTCTTCAACTTTCAAATTTTGCAAACAACTGTCCATAAATAGATTGAACAGCCACGGGGAAGCCACACAGCCCTGTCTGACAACTTTATGGATGTCAAACCAGTCCGAGTAGACCCCGTTGATCCTAACACAAGCACTAGAGTCCCTATAAAGAGACTCCAATGCCTGTATCAAGCCAGCGCTCAACCCAAAAAAATTTATTAAACGCCGTTTAGGAAGTATCTATTGGCTCAAATTTTAGGACACATAAAATAAAGAACCATATGAAATATTTCGATGCAACAAAAGCCTATTCAGTCCCAATTTCCTACTATCGATGAAACAAGTGGGAACACAATGATTTCTTATACTTACGCGAACACTATACAAATATTGAATCAAAATATTTTACCACGTTTTATTAAGTCACTTTCTTGTTTATCTGTGTGTCGTCCTGGGTGGAATCTTGCAACTCAAATTTCAAGCACTTTTTGATGAGCTAGAGACTTGGAATTTTGAACATAGCTCAGAATCGGATGACAATGTAAGAATATGAAAATACGTGGACATATATTAATTTTTTTTTAAAAAAGCACTTGTTTTTTTCGTGTAAAATTCTATTTATTTTTAATTTTGATGTTTCGGTTTCTTAAGGATGACGTGAAACACCAAGACTCCGGGAAGTCTTCAGTTTTTGATATATACCTACTAGAAGGCCCCCACCATTACATTGGATTTGATTCCTACCTACCAAGGATGATATGTGAGGCTACTGAAGTTAAGAAACATCCCGATTTCAATGGACCATTCATGTTACAACTATACTACTAATATAATAGTGTCCACGTGGAGCCATGCTACAATTATCAGTTATCTGCCATCATGCTTGTGAAGAAAACCTATGTTGAACACTTGAATTTATTAAGCTGAAATAAATGAATAAATGAATTGAGTCATGTAATACTTAATATTGCGCAATATTTTGAAATTAAAATTATACAAAAAAGAATGAAGATTAAACTATTTCAGAGAACCTATAAGGATCAATTTTCAAATACTTTCATCATAACAAAATTAAATTACTTAAAACATAAAAAAAACATTAACAGTCAAGCCTGTCACCCAGAGGAGTAGGCAGAGACTACATACTTCCATTTGGCACGATCCTGACACACCTCTCTTGTCTCCTCCAAATTCATATACCTACGCATACACACTTGTCAGTTAAGGGTACTTCTAATTTGACTCATTTTCAATATATCACCTATTTAGTCCATAAACTTTCGCCTAGGACGTCCCTTTCCAACTCTGCCATTCACTTCTGCAACATAAATTTACTCTGTCACTCTTTCCTCATTCATTACCTTTAGATTAAATTATTTCTCAAAATAATATTGTAATACAAAACTATATTTACTTATTTAGTGCTTGACTACAGTCATACCTGTTGCTTAGTAGGTAAAAAGTTGAGATTAGTATATGGTATTTCCCAGCTAAAAGCTTTAGGGGCGGCAACCCAGCTGCAATTAATCTGTTGTTGCAGATGTTCATGGGCGGCAGAAGTCACTTAACATCAGGTGAACCATATACTTGTTTGCCCCCTCTTCAAAAAAATAATAATAAAAAATAAAATGTTGACAACGCTAGCGTGTTTCGCTTGTTCGTAGAAAAGTAGTCTTTATATATAAGTATTTATTGGTTATATAGCTGTTGGTGGGTGTGGTTGGAACCGACTGCTTGGGATTTGATGGAACATCACCTTGGTTGGATCTGACCGTGTGCCTATTGAAGGGTTATATATATCACATAAAATTAATATCTCACTGCAATGATCCTAAAAGCTATAATACAAAAGCTTATTGTACCATGTTTTCTTTGAATTCAGGGAGTAATGGAGCAAAGATCCTCTAAGCCAATATTACGCTATTCATCCTCCTTGAAGTACCGTTATTTAGTTGTTTTTTATAGAATATGGGACAAACGAGCACACAGTCTACCTGATGGTAAGTGGATACTGTGGTCCATAGACATCTACATCCATCCCCAATCAAGAATCAAAATGCAGATGCAGTATCACACCTAAGGACCAAGATGGAATGTCTCATTTCCAGTAAAAGGGGTCTCCGGTTCTTTACACTCACTATACAAAACACAGCAGCATTAAGCAACTATTTTACACTGGTATTCTGTGAAAGCGTTGTCCTTCCCCGGTCGAGCCGACCCATTCGTGCTACAACTATACTACTGACACTGAAATTATTATTTTACAGAGGGGGGCCATAAGAGCAATCAATTATTTAAAACCTAGTCGCTCAGACAAAAATATAAGGAAATTGATATATTAACTTTGGCCTTTCAATACATTTACGAAACTGTAATATGAATGCACAAAAATAAAAGTAGTTTTTCAAAACTAGGTGATATTCAATTCTGTAAATAATAGGAACAGATACAAGCTAGTAGTAACAGTTACTTAACTTCACCAAGTCAGTAATGTATTCTTGGGGCAATGTATGTGCTTTTACAACAAAATCCTACAAAATTTGACCTACTCAAAGTTCAAAAACTTTATTAAACTAAGTTTGTATAAAAAGGGTTATTATAATATTAGGGAATTTATGGATGATAATAACCTCTGGGAATGAGGTTATTGCTAACAAGCTATTTGTATTGAGTTGATTAATTGTGCCACATATGTGAATGTAAGCTGTTATTTAAAAAAAAAGTCCCACTGGGTTTTTTGCTGCTTCTTCCCAGGACAGAGGATTTTTCCAAACCAGCAGTAATTAAATAAAAGGGACTTTCAAGAAGTATTATTTATAGTCTATATTGAATAAATAAGTTTCTGTTTCTGTTTCCACAAGCTTAGATTGTACAAACTATTGACAAAATGTATACCTTGTTCACACTTGCAAACTTTAATTCAATGACTGATAGCACCAAAGAGGATATGTTTTTGCATAGTACTATTCTACAAAAGCGAATTTAGGCGACTAGAGTTGCTTTATTGTTATAAGGATATATATACATCATGTAACTTTTATTGAATCCTAGGTTAAGTTAAGAGAATTGCTTGCTATGACATTGCGAACTAACTTAGCATATGACTAAACTTTAATTATGGAAGTGAAACTTCTTTAGTATTGCTGTGATTTGAAATGGGATGAAACGAAAAATCAACACTAAAATGAGCAACATTTATATGATTTCGTCTGCGATAGAACGAGATAGAATTTATTCTAATATAATAAAGCAGAAGAGCTTTTTGTTTGTTTAAACATGGTAATCTCTGGAGCAAATAATATTTTATTTATAGAATAAGGGTGACAAACGAGCACACAGTCTACCTGATGGTAAGTGGATGCTATGGCCAATAGACATCTACATTTATCCTCGATTAGGAATCAAAATACAGATGCATTGCCACACCTGAGGACTAAGATGGAATACCTTGTTTCCTGTAAAAAGGGTCTCCGGTTCTCTACACTCACCATACAAAACACGGCAACATAGAACAGCTTTTTTACGCTGGTATTCCGTGAGATTGTGGTCCTTCCCCGGTTGAGCCGATTCATTCGTGTATAATATAGCTGCAGCATGGCTCTACCACATATAAAAATGATACAGTGTTACAGTACTAACACTGTAACATTTATTTGCTATAAAATTAAACTTTTATCTTATATTTTGTGCCGCCTTGTGGTTGAAAATTATTATTTTAAATTATGTCATATTAAATAAATCATTAGCTGTGAAATATTTTTATTTTATTCATATAATTCAAGGTATAAGCTTTTTAAGTATACCTACAATTGATAGTAAATAAAAAAGATGCAGGGAACAGCCGACAATGATCTGTGGATTATTAATAGAACCACTGTACAAATATACTTTAAGGCTGCATAACTGAGATTTATTTTTATTACACATATTAATAAAATAATAAACGAGGTTGATGCTTTTTGTATTGATCTGTTTCCAGTAAATCAGTAGTTGTAACTATGTCCTAAACAAGGATAAAGGTGATTGACATATCTGAGAATTAAAATGCAACACTCCAACCTATTATTGTGAGCCAGTGCAGTGCAATAATGAGGTTAAAGTAATATCTTTATTATGGAGCCTAGTTTAATATGTTACTATTAAGTTTCATATTAAACGAGGCTCTAAATGGATATATCTATAACTTTCAAGAGAAACAAAAGTTACATCAAATGTTAATTAGAACTCAATGCAATTTCATGACAGCAAAATCTATATTAGCCATACCTTACTGCCAAACTAGTTGGATTACTCCCATGGTTCAAATGTAAAAAAAAACACGAATATCTAACTCTTTTCAGAAATAAAGTTTTCTAGAATCTTATATCTTCTGGACAATTCAATCTTTTTTGTAATTGATCAAAATTAATGAACACCATTCAAACTGTCAACACTTCCTTTGTCTTCAAAACTCTTTAGTAGTGATAAAAATTCTTTGTCCTATGTTATGTAAATTTATAATGTACAAAATTACACTAAAGCACAAATGACACTGAAGTTCTTTACAGGATATCACACACATCATAAACACTCAATACAACTACGAGTTGTAACAAAGGATGACAACACTAAAAGGTTATCTGAACAGCTGAACATCCGCGGAACGAAAAATTACAAACCACTGCATAAACTTTCGCGATTGCGCCGATCAAGCAACACGATTAGTGAGGTCAGTGGGCAAGAAGTCGTTTTGAGACAGAAGGCGGCCACTGACCTGCCATGATGCCGGCGCGAACTCAGCTGACGCGGTGACACTCAGCTCGACAACAAAGAGGCAGCAAGTAGGCGGGTCCGCGCGGCTCCGCGAGCTATCAGCTGTGGCCACAACGCGATGCCACCAGCCGACACCGGCCCACCCGACGACAAGAGGTCGCGGATAAAAAATCGATAGGTCGTCAACCTCTGCCGGCTTTGGCAGCGGACCGGGCGGGCCGTCGCACCGTCACTCACCGCCGTCGGATTCCGATAGAGGAACCCTTCGAGGCCTCAATGCTCGAGGTATAACAAGCCCGAAATCGCCATTTTGAAACGGGAACAATGAAATATTTACTTTTGGACGTTAGCGCAATCGTGAACGTCCTCCGACGCGATTAACTAAAACGGCGCGAAACATAAAGCGACTTGAATGTTTCACCGCTACAAAAAAATACGTACTCTGACTAGAAATTCCTTCGTCACCGCTGCCGATATCCGACATCTCAATCCACAGTCCACACCGAATTTTACAAGCAGTTCACCGATCTAGTCGGAGCCTCTCAGACAACTCAAGTTGTCTATGGTATTAAACTTTCACAGCTATCAAAATAAGATTCTTTATGCGCAGAATATTATCTGTACTGGCAATGTTTTAAATTATAAATCAGCGAGTTTTGGCGGAAATTTGACTGACCACGGATTGTTGCTCAATTTTATCGTTTATATAATGGTTTAAAGCGAATTCTGCTACGTAAAATTATACGATTTTGTATATTGTGTGCCTGTGTATGGGAACTATTAGAGAAAACGACGAAGCAAGTGCTTCGAAATTGATATAAACATCAAGTTATTTTGATCGTTTAGGCCATTGAGTTATACAAACCTAGAGGAGCAAACCGCATTACCGCACGTCGAAAAAACTGTAACCACTATCCAACCGCGACGACTTAGCTTTGAAATTATTAAACATTTTAAATAAACATATATCTGTTTCACTTACACAAGTTGCGAATACAATACTGTCCTTAAGATTAGATAAAGATGGACACACCAAACATGCAATGGCAGGTTGGTGTGGCTTACTAAATGAAATTTAACCCAAAATACGCAAAAAAAGGAGTTTATTTTAAGCTGCAGTTAATTATTTTTATTTAAAAAAAGTATATTTTCTTATCAGGTGAATAGAAGTTAGCATAACTGATGAAATAAAACATATCTTTATAAGGATTTTTTTTGTACTAATAAATCAAACAATATAAAATAGAATGTAAAATTTATATAAAAATAAAACCATAATTACTATGAAATTATAAATATAACATAGGTAATAAAATATATTTAATAGATAATTCATGAATAAACTAAAATAAGTATAATTAATTATTTTGTATGAAAGTTAAAACGTAGTTTTTATTATAATTTCCAAAATATTTAAAATCAAAGGTAACAAATTACCTTACTCCATTAATTATATAGTCTTCCGTTAATTTGAGATAATCACAAAGGCGGAAAAGTGGCAACATTTAACCTAAATCGCAATATTCGATAATTTTATTTAATTGTTTGAGTTTTTTACGTTTATATGAAAACATGAACTAAAACTTATGTGTGGAAAGTGATTCCGCTTGATTTACTATGTTTTGTGACCTTTAATCGCATTATTTCACTGCGCATTTACTCATTTTTTGTCGCGGATCGTTTGGATTAACTCTGTCGGCGTCACATTGAACATTGAACTGACGTTAGGTAGGGATATGGCTGTGGCCATATCTGCAGTGGCTACTTAGATCAACAATACCAACTAGATGTCGGGTCGGCGCAAGAAATCCATCTCAGTAAATAAAAGCGCACATGAGACGTGAGCTCTTGCACGTGAGAGTGAAGCTCGCAAGGCAATAACGGGAAAAAGAACTTTATTTGTTATAATTTAAGGTTGATTTCACACTAAAAGTTATTTAATTTATGTCTTTTTCATAGTTTATATTCATGTGGATAGTATTTAGCTATGATTTTGTACGTGACCTGTTATCTAGTTGGTATTGTTGATCGAAGAGTGGCAACGCTTTGGCGCGGTAATTACTAATCTAGTGTTAATATATAAATCAATGGTTTAGGAATTTATGAACTATGCTGACTGAAGTCATCGACTGTCCCAAAACTTTCGCAATGTGACGCATTAGCATATTGTGAAGAAAAAATCTATAAAAACAAAGATCCAAGCTTAAAAGACAAGCATCCAAGCCAAAAATCTTAATAAAAAATTTATATCACGAGTATTGGATCTTGACCAGTGTCAAATTGCTGCTCCTGTATTATTGTTTAAATAATGGTCTAAAGTTGATTTTGATATATAAAAGTGGTGCTATTTTGTGTATTAAATGTCTGCGCATGTGAACTATTAGTGAAAACCGTGAAACAGTGCTCTAATGGTGATGTGAATATTAAGATAAGGTGTATGTTTGCTTAAGTGCCTTGATATACTATCGCCAACTGTCTGCTGGCTCAAGTTGCCGTTAAAATCTCCCAAAAACTACGCATCAAGATATTGTGAAGCACTGTACTATAAATTATTATTATCACCTGATACTGAAAATCTATAAACACAAAGATCTCAAATGAAATGAAGACATGGCTTAAAGGACAAGCATCCAAGTTAAAAATCTTAATGAAACACCCGAACAAGACGTTTTCATATTCATACATTGATTTATATGTTACACTAGATAAGTAATTTCCGCGCCAAAGCGTTGTCACTTCACATAAGGCCACAGCCTTATACTCAGCGAACGTCGGTTCAGTGTTCAAGGTGACGCCGTCCGAGTTAAGCCGAACGATTCACAACAAAAAATGGGTAAATGCGTAGTTCAAGGTCACAAAAACATAATAAATCAAGCGGAATCACTTTCCATACGTAAGTTTTAATTTATATATTCATATTAACGTTTAAAACACTAAAAAATTAAATAAAATATCGAATATTGCAATTTAGGTTCAATGTTGCCACTTTTCCGCCTTTGTGATTTTTCCACATTAATGGGAGACTGTATAATTTATGGAATAAGTTAATTTTGTTTTAAAATAAACAAGTAAAATTGATTGCTTAAAAATAAAAACTATGTTTCAACCTTTATACAAAATAATTATTCTTATTTTATTTTATTCATGAATTATATATTTTACTACCTTATATCTTATATTAATAATTTTATATTAATTAAAATTTCATATAAATTTTATATTAATTATATTTCACTGCCTATTTTATATTACTTGATTTATTAGTACAGTAAAAAATATTTATAAAAATATGTTTTATTTCATCATTATGTACTTCTAACTCATCTGATAAGCTTTGTATTCTTTTTTTCTAAGGGGACGCAATAAAGATTTTAAAATAAAATATACTTTCTTAATATAAAAACAATTAACTGAAGCTTAAAAAAAACTCATTTTTATTGCGTATTTTAGGTAAAATTTTATATAGTAAGCCACACCAACCCGCCATTGCATGTTTGTGTGTCTATCTTTATCTAATTTTAGCGACGATATTGTTTACGTAACTTGTGTAAGTGAGATAGATATATGTTTATTTAAAATTGTTATTAGTTTCAAAGCTACGTCGTCGCGTTTGGATAGTGGTTACACATTTTTCGACGCGCGGTAATGTGGTTTGCTCCTCTAGTGTTGTATAACTCAATGTATTCATACGTACTCGTGCCTGTTCGTCTATTATCTAAACGGTGCATGAAAGTAGAAAATCTGAGAATAATTACAAACATACGTATGCATAGAGAACCTACAATTTTATATAAATTGAGTCAATAAACTTGTCTCGCTTTTTCTAATTTAATTTTCAAATAAAACAAAAAGAGACAAGTCTATTTAAATATGTTGCGTGTTATTCATGTGTGGAAATAGAAATATCAAGTGGTCATTTGGTCTCTTTATACTATACCAAATACGAAAGTAAGTACACTAGTATGTATCTTCTGATTTACTAGAAAAATGACATCATTATTGTAGTGGTATTATGTGTGACGCTACTTTACAAGACATGACGTCTTCAATAAATAGTAATTTCGTTTGCAATGTTAGCAACAATCGACATCGATATACGTTTTATATACTTATACAATATTATATGCTGACTAATGATCTGTCTCGGCTTCGCACGACTGTTTTCTAGATTTCGACAACAGCGCTACTTACTGGGTCCTTTACCTATGTAATTAGTTGTTCTTTCAACCCACTTATTTTTGCACCTCTTTTTCTTAGCTCCGCTTATAAAGCACTGACATTTATTGACCCGTAACTCATATTGGCCATAATTAATCTCAAGATATTCACAATATTATTATAAAATGAAATAAACCCGCGTATCTCACCTACTAACAGTGACATTTTGAAGACCTCATGCTACACTAGCGCCTCTAGCGGCAATTTCATACGCGATAGCCCTATTTGTTAGTGCGAGTGTTAATCAAGATCGGTCCAACCGATCTTAAGAGATGATCTTCCATACGTGTGGCAATTGATTTTTATTTAAATAGATTATCCTCTCGAGCGCCCAAACGTCAAACGTCATAAAGTCGACAAGCGCCCCGGCCAAATTTTGCGTATGAATTTAAGTTGGCGGTCAACGTTTAAATGCTGATTTCGACGTAAATTCATTTATGAACACTAATCAATATATATATATTCAGAATCTGCATGAAATTTGCTTTATTATGTATATAAAATTAACTAATTCTAATAGCAAGTGAAAATATTTCAAGCGGTCTAATCACACAAATGTGTAAATGTATACACATATTTGTAGAAAAATGCATTTAAAAATCAATATGAATCATTAATACCATTATAAAAGGTCTTATAATGTTATTTATTAGTTATTTTATTAATATAAATAGGTAAAATCATCCTCTTCTCACAAAATTAGTCAAAGAAATAGATTTGAAAGCGAAGTTGCGAAAGCAAAATAATATCCTTGCAACCATTGAGTTATAATGTACTACGTACTAGAGAAGCTATTCCAAACAAAAATTGTGCGCTACTTCTATGTCTTCGCGCATGCGCGGTAATAGTAGAGTCGCGCATGCGCAGTTGGTATAAACGCGCTTTGCGCTTGCGCGGTCAGTTTTTGTTATTATAGATTATACGTAAGTAGAATGGTCAGTATGTAATAATTGTTTATTTATATTGTATTGTTAATTATATCGAGTACTTACAATTTTTTAAATTGTTTTTTATTTTGTATATGTGCTAATTTAATATAATATTACATAATATTATGTCAGAATTACATTTTGATGACATTGTTATCTGAATATTTTAAAAGGTATCTATGTCAAATATAAAAAAACGTACTAAATGTATGTTTAACAAAACTTATTAACATAAAATTTAAATTACAAATATATTTATTTAAATTAGAATCATAAATGTTGTAAATAATCGTTCATAAATGCTGGGCACGCGAGAGTTAAAAATGGACGAATTTATTCCACTTTGACTTTGAAGTGGAAACCTAAAAATAAAATAAAAGAATAATAAGCAGATTTAAACATGAAAAATTTAGCTTAATTATAATAACTTATATGTTTCTACAAAAAAAAATGTGTAGTATAGTAATATATTCGTCCTAAACTTAAGTACCCACAGAAATGTCGCATCTGAACATATTAATTTCATAATCTATATTCAATGATACGAGATGGCGTCTTAGGAATAATTTGCTTTATTATTAATTTATAATACTTTTTTATTGAATAAGTATCTTATTAACCGATGAAAAGTAATTCCTTGGTTTTTACTGACATTTCTTGAATTATTTGTGCAATATCTAAGTACACAAGACGGCATATTTTTATCAAGAGTTTTTTTTTAAATCAACACAACACGTGACAACTCTACAAGCGCCTAGCGAGTGACTGATTAAAGTGCAGTGCATGCACCGCAGTTGAGTGGAACAGAGTAGCTGAATGCAGTGTCTCCTCTAGTACGTAGTACATAATAGCTCAATGCTTGCAACAGATGTGAGTTCAAACCCATTTTTGGCCTTGATTAGCCACTTAAAATATTTTTGTGGTCCCCTATTATGCTCAACTTGTTAACGAGTTTCTTTTATAATACATCGCGTGTTTTAAGTAGTCAGATTTTCTATAATCTCACGAAACAAAAAAAATCCACAAAAAATACCACTGCTAAAGATAAGGCTGTAAAAAATAAACGGTTTGATAATTTTATAAATGAATTGTTTTGTCAATAACTATACTGAATATGAAATGAATAAACATAAACACATATTTCTAATGATTTGCTAGAGTTATTAAAATCAACTAAAAACATTGACGAAATTTCGAACCAAACTGAGAATTAAGGACATAAAATGTATAGAGTCGTCTTTCGTCGAATATTTTATATTTATTTGTAAAGGCATATATTAATATAATAAATTCATCGGTGTTTTTATTTTTACATTTTTTGTAAAAAGTAAAGTAAGGTAAAGTTACAGCCTATATACGTCTCACTGCTGGGCTCAGGCCTCCTCTCATTTCTGAGAGGGTTTAGGGCAAGGAAATGTCCGCCGCGCTGCCCAAATGCGTGTTGACGAACTTCACATGTCTTCGAAATATTTTTTTTCTCTTATTCCTCAGACATGCAGGTTTCCTCACGATGTTTTCCTTCACCGCCGAGCACGTGGTAAATGAGCACTTAAAATTACAATTAACAATTTCATTGGTGCCGGCGGGGATCGAACCCGGGTTACTCGCGTTCTGTTATATTTAAAGCGAGCGTTAACCACTGAGCTACCACGGCATACACACACACTTACATTTTATGTTTAGTTTAATTTGTTAATGGTGAAAAATATTTTTTATTTTTTTTAAATGGTTTTTATGGGTCAACTTGACGAAAATGAAAGAGTGGCAAAGTTGGATAAATTGTAAAATAATAATAAAACAAAAATTAGAAAAAAATTATAAAAAAAGACAAAAACATACGGGTCGAATTGAGAACGTCCTACTTTTAAGAAGTCGGTTAAAAGGCTTAAAATTATTATTTAGTGGCGTGATGTTGCGCAAAGCAAGTAAACGGGCACAAAGTCACGTTGCAATCAGGGCAATAAACGCGGGTGCGTTTACGGCATTCAAATCCTGAGAAACATGGTAAAATTTTAATTTCAAATATATATACTTTATAAACGCAAGTACAACTTGTTAAAATATCACAGTGAAGTACTTACGACATATTGAAGTACTGTCATACTATATGTCTTATCCCGCTATATAGCTAAATCTGAAAACAATTTAAAACACTAAGCATCCTTACAGTAGGTATATATATATATATATATATATATATATATATATATATATATATAGCGTCTCCACGACTTCTATGTTCATTTGTAAATTTATATTTCGCCGCCATTATGAATTCAGAATTCGGTGCGTCCCGCCACCGTATCACGGTTATTCGAGACATCCTCTTATAATTTTGTTATTTAGATTTATTTTAAGCACTGTGTATATCGTTTTTTTAAGGTATAACAATAGTTCATGATAATTTCTCCCATTAGGAGAAACATTTTAGCAGAAATATTTCATATATCTTAAAATCTAAAACGATTTTTGCAACGGTTTTGTTTGGCTAGGCAGATGGTCTAATTTAAATACTGTAAAACAAGTTCGTGGTAGCAAAACTATAATGAAAATAATATTACGATATATTATGAATAACCTTAGCTATTTACCAAAAACTTTCTTCTTGTGATACTCAAATTACAACACAATAAATTTACAGCTCGAAGTTAACTAAGCGTCCAAAGCGATATGACATCACCTACTGACAAGTTTAGCTGATTCTTTGTTTTAACAATCGTCGAAACTATGCGTGCTTGTGTATTAAATCTGTTAAACGTTTCATTAGCTTCAATATAGTATACGTTAGAAAGAGCCAAACATTGTTTCGGCTTTTCATTTTAATATTATTTGAGACAACTACGTCACCACCGTATAACGGTCGATGGGCGCTTATCGGGGGTAAAACAGTCCACCGTAAAACGGTGGCCGGGCGCTCGAGAGGTTAACCACTCGCTTAGAGGAAAATAAAACCATCGACTTTAAGCAACAAAGCTTTATCTGCATTGATGAAAATATTTCCAAAGCATGAAGTTAAGGCTGGATTTTGATAATACACAGCTACGAAAAAAAATCCTTACCTCCTACCAAATAATATATATATATATATATATATATATATATATATATATATATATATATATATATATATATATATATAATGATAGACTAATCCAGGAGGGTACCAGCACCCCTGGAGAATCCCTCACTAAGCATCCACAACAATGTTTCTCCACTTCTGAGTGTGGGTGCTCAGGCTGCCCCGCGTATTCTGGGGGGGGCAAAATTCCGCTCAAGACTACAACTGCTCGGGGCAAACGGAGCAACAAGACCAAGGCGACCTCTGCCACGCTGTCCGTGGATTTCTGCAATATCAGAGGACTTCACTCTAACCTAAACGCCGTCCACTACCATGTCAAGACGGCGACATGGTACATGGACATGTGCCTCGGGCTGGAGTTTGCGTTTACGTCAGAGAGGACAACTGTTCTCGACGCCACGGCAGACTTGAAGGTTCGGACCTGTCCATCCTTTGGCTACGCGTAGACAGCGACGACCATCCGCACGTCTACGGGTGCCTCTTTAGGTCCCATAGCGGTAATGCTGAAACAGATCGACTCTTCGACCACGTCCAAATGGCTACAGATTCGTTGCTACAGCAGATCCCTCCGCAGAGATCGTGATCCTCGGCGACTTTAACGCCTATCACGCCGAATGGCTTTGTTCACGTTTAACCGATCATGCGGGGAGATCTGTTCATGATTTTGCCTTGGCATATGGTCTGACACAACTGGTTACTTCGCTTACGCGGATTCCAGATGTGGAGGATCATGCACCTTCCCTGTTGGACCTTCTGCTGACCTCTCACCCGGACGGATATCAGATTTCCGTCGAAGCCCCTTAGGCTCCTCGGACCATTGTCTTGTCCGGAGTGTGGTGCCACTCACGCTGAAATTGCAGATGCATTCTGCAGGCTGCCGCCGTGTTTGGCATCTATAGGTCAGCCGACTGGGATGGGATGCGGTCTTTCTTTGCATCCTACCCTAGGGGGCGGGTTTGCATCTCGCCAGACGATCCCAACGTTGTTGCGGATTCTGTCGCTGATGTGGTACTTCAGGGTATGGAACTTTTTATTCCTTCCTTTGTGGTGTCCATTGGAGGCAAATCTCAGCCATGGTTTGGTCGCTCCCGTAAAATAGCATCATGGTATAAGCAGGAGTGCTACCTGGGCCTAGCCTGGGCTGACGCATCAGCGTCCCGGGATGTAAACACCAGCGCTCTAAAAAAGAAGTATAATTCCGCCTCTAGGTCCTTCAAAAGAGTCATTGCTAAGGCAAAGTCAGAGCACATAGGCAGAATTGGCGAGAAACTAGTTCGCCTTCCTTCTGGAACCCGTTCATTCTGTTCTCTCGCCAAGGCTGTCCAGGGGAATTTCTGTCAGCCATCTCTTCACAGGGAGGACGACTCACTGGCCCATACCGCAAAGGAGAAAACCGATCTTCTAGGCTCTTTCTTTGCGTCCAACTCGACTCTCGATGACGGGGGAGTACGCCGCCGACCATCCCGCGGTGTGAGTGCTCCATGCCGGAAGTGCAGTTCACACAGCGCTCGGTTCGCAAAGCACTCCTCTCCCTGGACATCCACAAGTCGAGTGGGCCTGACGGAATCCCCTCAATTGTGCTGAGGACGTGTGCTCCAGAATTGGCACCAGTTTTAACGCGTCTTTTCCGGTACTCCTACTCCCTAGGCGTAGTCCCAAAATCATGGAAGACGGCTTTCGTCGACCCGATCCCTAAAACAGGCGACCGCTCAGACCCGTCCAACTACCGGCCTATCGCCATCACCTCTTTGTTCTCCAAAACAATGGAGTCCATTGTAAACTGCCAGCTCATGAGGTACCTTGAGGATCACCAGCTAATTAGTGACCGCCAATATGGTTTTCGCCGTGGTCGGTCAGCTGGTGATCTGCTGGTCTACCTAACTCACAGATGGGCGGAGGCAGTAGAGTCCAAGGGGGAGGCACTGGCCGTTAGTTTGGACATTGCTAAGGCCATCGATCGGGTTTGGCACAAAGCGCTTCTTTCGAAGCTCCCTTCCTATGGGCTTCCCGAGAAATTGTGCGATTGGATCACCAGCTTTCTTGCAGATCGGAGCATCAAGGTCGTTGTAGACGGTGCAAGCTCCGATTGCAAGCCTATTAATGCTGGTGTTCCACAAGGCTGCGTGCTATCGCCAACGCTGTTTCTTCTGCATATCAATGATATGTTGCAAACCCGTAACATTCATAGCTATGCAGATGACAGCACTGGTGATGCTCTTTACACCGACCGAGCCAATATTTCTCGGGAAAACGTCTCCAAGTGCCGGGACAAACTTGTGTCTGAAGTCGAGTCCTTGCTGAACAGAGTCTCGGATTGGGGGCTACTAAATATAGTCCAGTTCAATCCCCAGAAAACACAAGTTTCCGCGTTAACCGTTCAAAAGAACCCCTTTGTCGTATCTCTTCAGTTTCAAGGCACTCTCCTTGTTGCCTTAGCCAGTATCGGAATCCTCGGAGTCGACATATCGAGTGACGTGCAGTTTCGTGGTCACTTGGAAGAGAAGGCCAAATTGGCCTCTAAAAAGCTACCGATAGGGAAAAAGGGTGCTCGAGTGGCAGCCTCGTACCTGCAGGTAAAGTGTCGGAAGTTCCCCCACAAGATGGAGTGAAAATCTGGTAAGATACAGGAAGTTGATGGATGCAGGTGACTCAGGACCGTGGCATTCCTTGGGGGAGGCCTATGTTCAGCAGTGGACTTGTGAAGGGCTTTAAGGACGATGAATGATAATGGCATTATATTAATATGAGACATAAATAGAATGGACGTTACGGGTAGAGTTCTTCTATCCATAGAGTCCATTCTATTTATTTAGGTATAGTTAGGGTACAGAATTTTTATCGATATATTTTCTCTTACTTTATAATCCCTATTATTAGTTCCGTGGAGCGCCAAAACGGCGCAAATCAAATTGCCTCATGATGTCACGGCGTATAGCCAGTCCAGCGTACTTGTATATATAGAAGGTGAGTGATTTCTGCTCTATGACCTACAATGAATATTTATTTATATTAACTTTCTTACTCCACTACACCTACCGGGCTAAAATAAAAAAAATACAATCGAAGATTATTTTTTTTTTTTGAAATAGGAACTTATACAAGTATACTCATTAAATTCATAATATTTTCCACATTACTAAGTTTCATTATAAAACTAAAAACTCACATCTATTACTTAACATTATTCTATTAGTAATTTAGCAATTACATTGAAGTGTAATTAATTTTATTAATTAAAAATATATTACTTACAGACATTTTAATAATTAAAATTAGTTTGAGTACAAAACGTTTTGTCCTATTCTTATGCACAATGTCTAGCTTAGAGTTTCTTAATACTACTACATTAGGTTCCTTATCCTCTAACACTTCAAATGGACCGTCGTATAACTTATCTAACTTACTACAATTTTCGTTTTTAATAAGTATTAAATTACCTTTTAGGTAATTCACTGAGTTCACTTTTTTGACATACACATGTTTTCTGAGTTCTTTAGTGTTTAACAAGTTTTCACGTGCATCATTTTGTGCAACTTGTAATCGATACTTTAATTCCAAGTTATAGTCATCAGGATTATACAATGGTTCTATACCACTACTTATTCTACAAGGAAGCTCGCTTGGTTTACCAAAGTCAAGTTCGTAAAGCGTATATTTCGTTGAAGAATGCATCGTATTATTATAGCTAAAACACCAATATGGAATCCAATAACTCCAGTTAATTTAATGTGTCAGGATATTTATCACACATAATTCGCAAAAATTATCCTAAATGCTTGTGAGAATTTTCAAGGGCACCAATAGACTCGTGATGATATCCTGTATCATCTTTGGGGGATAGGTTTACTTTTTCAATTTGTAATAACTTAGGTACATATTTCAGTCATAGTTGAGGATATGAATTCACTACCCCTATCCGTCGCTATTATTTTCGGTACACCAAATCTTAAAATAAAATTATTAACAAATGTTCTAGCAATAGTGACAGTTTCTTTATTTTTGAGTGGATATGCTTCTGTAAATTTAGATAATTCGCACTGAATGGTTAAAATGTATTTGTTATCTTCTACATCACGATCTAAGGTTCCTACCACATTTAAGAACACTTTTTCGAAAGCTGAATGAGCCGTAGTTGTTATCACCAAAGGCTCTATGACATGCCGTGAGTGTTTCATTGTTTGACACTTTTCACACTTACCAATGAATTCCTTTACATCTTTCTCTATCCCTGGCCAATAATAAAGTCGCCTTATATTATTTATAGTTCTTTTAATACCTGCATGTCCACTTGTGGGCAATAAATGGAAATCATTAATAATAAATGATTTCTCGATTTCGTCACATATTCTTTTAATACCTCTCAAAATACAAATTCGTGGGCCGGCTAAATCTTTACTTCTTTTATTAAGCTCGTTATCTTCCGTTTTTAATATGCATATTTCTTTAACATTAATTTTTTTACAGAACTTGCTCAATTTAGCTACAAATTCGGCTCGCGGAAAATGTAAGCTAAAATCACGGTTAATGTAAATTATTTGTCTCCTTTCCGCATAGCTAAAGCATTTTGACTCTAAATCAATCTCATTTTTATTTTTTAAGTCATTTACTATATTTCCTTTCCTTTCCTAATTTCATCTCACAAGAATTATTTGGTATTCGTAATAACTCCACGACTCTCGGTTGATCAGGCCATTAGGAATATTATTTTCTCTACTATTTGTCTTATTGTTATTTTTCATTTGCCTCTTTTGGTTTCTAGTCATGACTGCAACCGTACTACTCTCATTTATCGCTTTTAATTCATCAGATATTATGATAATTCTTGATAAAGCATCGGCTATCACATTGTCTTTTCCCTTAACATATACGATATTAAAATCATATTGTTCTAATTCTAAACGAAATTTCAAAACTCGAAGGGTCTTTCATTCCGAAAACATATATCAAAGGTTTGTGGTCTGTCATAATAGCTCAAACAGGTAAGGTTTCAAATATTTAATACCCCAAACGACAGTGACCAATTCTTTTTGAATTGTAGGATAGTTTTTTTCTGCTTTGTTTAATGGTCTACTAGCACATCGAATCGAAAAATGGACGTTTGATTTGACATACGTTTTGAATTGATTGTTAGTTTTGTGTACTTACATGGTGTATGTTGTTGGAATTTAAGATGTCGAGAATTCCTAAATTACCTTTTGCTACAAAAGAAAATAGGCCTGGTCCTTTAAATGGTAGGCCTTTTTCTAGGACATTAGCTGATGGACTTAGTGATGCTGATAAAAAAAGTCTTCTTTTAAATCATACAAAACCTCTGCGAAGTGGGACAGTCACAACAGTACCCGCACAACGTTTAAAAAGATCTGCTACAGCACCATCAGCAACAACAGTACCCGTAAAATCTGTTAAAACTGAAAAAAAACCTGGAGTGTAGCTCCAAAGATTCCACCTTATGACTACAAAGCCAGATTTAATGACAAAAACATAAAGCAATTAAATCAGAATTTAATGATTTAAAAGACAGACATGTTGAAGTATTAGATGACTACGAAAAAATCAAAGAAACATTCCAGACTAGTGCTACTGAGAAGGACATTTTAAAATAAAAATTACTTAATGCTCATAAAGATTTGAAAGAGAAGACTTCAGAACTTCAAAGTCTAAAAATAGATTTAGAAATATTAAAGCATGAAAATGATGAACTTCAACGTAAAACCAAAGTATTAGACGAGGTTACCAGTAGCCTGAAGCAAAAGTCATTAGATTTGGACAAGCTCCAGTCTGAGTTTGATGATTTGTCTAGGAGTCAGAGGAGAGAGGAAAAAAGTATCAATTGAATATGACAAACTACAGCTTGATTACAAAGAAGTACAAGAAAGCATAACTAAATATAAAAGCGAATATGAGGCATTACAAAATATATTGACTGGTATGTATAAAGACCAAAGGGACTTGAGGAATACTGTTCAGGATTTGAAAGGAAATATACGAGTTTACTGTAGAATAAGGCCACCGCTTGAGTCAGAGGCATCGAAGCCTTTGTTCAACCTAAATGTGTGAGATGCTTGTTCCATAGAGGTTGAAAAGATTGAATTGTTAAATTCTGCCAGAAAAGGTAAATCCCAACATTCATTCACATTTGACGGCATTTTTACACCATATTCTTCACAAGAAGATGTTTTTGTCGAAGTGTCATCTATGGTGCAGTCCGCTTTAGATGGGTATAATGTTTGTATCTTTGCATATGGTCAAACAGGTTCTGGTAAAACATATACAATGGAAGGAGGTTGTGGTAAAGAGAATTATGGTATTGTACCACGTTCAATTGACATGATATTTAACTGCATGGAAGACTTGAAAACAATGGGTTGGGAAGTAACTATAAAAGCAACATTTTTGGAAATATACAATGAGTCACATATGATTTGCTGGATTCAAGCAAGGATCAAGAAAGTCATGATATAAAAATGGTGAATTCAAAAGGAAATGATGTTTATGTGTCAAATTTGAGAGAAGAAGAAGTGAAAAGTTCTCATGACTTCATCGTGTTATTGATATTTGCCCAACGTAATAGACAAATTGCCGCAACATTAAACAATGAACGAAGCTCCAGGTCTCATTCTGTGGCACAAATTAAGATAGCAGCAATTAACGAGAAGCGCAAGGAAAAGTTCACCAGTAATTTAAACTTGGTGGATTTAGCAGGATCAGAGAGTGGAAAAACAACACAAAGAATGGATGAAACAAAACATATTAATAGATCTTTATCTGAACTCTCCAGTCATCCTATCACTACAGACAAATCAATCCCACATACCGTATAGAAATTCTAAATTAACCCACCTGTTGATGCCTAGTCTTGGCGGCAATTCTAAAACTCTAATGTTGTGATTTCTTATATTTACGCGAACACTATACATGATTAAAACTACTTTTACGGATTTTATCTCGTTTATTTTTACTTTTTATTTAGTTTTATTTTTAATTCCCGACGTTTCCATGTGTGCGTTCCCCGTGACCATGGGTGCTGGAAAGCGCCCGAAACGTCGGGAATTAAAAATAAAAGTAAATAAAAAGTAAAAATAAACGCGATAAAATCCGTAAAAGTAACTCTAATGTTGGTCAATTTCAACCAATTTGATGAGTGTTTCAATGAGACTTTAAACTCTTTAAGATTTGCAACTAAAGTAAACAGTTGTCGCACAACAAAAGCTAAGTATAATCTTACTATGGTACCTAGATTACACATACACACATAAAAGGACACTTAATGTTATTTTTATATGTATTACATACACATACATACATAAACACTCACGCCTGTCACCCAGAGGGGTAGGCAGAGACTACAGATTTCCATTTGGCACGATCCTGACACACCTCTCTCGCCTCCTTCACATCCATACACCTACGCATACATGCTCGTCGGTTAAGGGTACTCCTAATTTGGCCCGTTTCCAATAAATCGCCAATTTGGTCGATAAATTTTCGCCTAGGACGTCCCTTTCCGACTCCGCCATTCACTTCTGCAACATAAATTTTCTTTGTCACTCTTTCCTCATTCATTCTTTCCACATGACCAAACCACCGAAGCATTCCTTTCTTAATCCTGGTCACATCATCTTGCAAACCACACTCTTCTCGTATTACACAATTTCTTACCCTGTCATTCAGATTCAGCCCTAACATACTCCTTAACGAACGCATTTCTACTGCGTTTATTCTACTCTCGTACTTCTTCTGCCACACCCAACTTTCACTACCATACGTTAAAGTAGGAATCAACACAGCATTGTGAATTGCCATACGTGCCTTTTTCGACACATTTTGACTCATCACAATAGAGTGCAAGGCCCCATTTACTCTATTTCCCGCATTCACTCGTTGTTCTATATCCTTATCATATCTCCCATCCCTGCTAAATACGCAGCCCAAATATACAAACTCATCTACTTGCTTGATCAACTCCCCTTCTATTCTTATTTCACAAATCGTTTTACTTTCTTCTCTTTCAAAAACCATAACCTTCGTCTTACTTGCGTTCACTTTCATACCCCTCTCTTTTAATGATCCGTTCATTAATGTAACCATCATTTGCAACTCGGCCGCCGACGACGCAAGAGTGACTTGATCATCGGCGTACAAAAGGCATTTGACGGTTAACTCACCCATTCTTAATCCGCATTCTTCAACTTTCAAATTTTGCAAACACCTGTCCATAAATAGGTTGAACAGCCACGGGGAAGCCACACAGCCCTGTCTGACACCTTTATGGATGTCAAACCAGTCCGAGTAGACCCCGTTGATCCTAACACAAGCACTAGAGTCCCTATAAAGAGACTCCAATGACTGTATCAAGCCAGCGCTCAACCCAAATGAGTTCAGTGTTTGCCATAGCAAATCCCTGTCCACTCTGTCATAGGCCTTTTCCAAGTCCATGAACGCACAAAAAACCTTTTGGTTTTTGGCCAGAAATTTCTCCGCGATCATGCGCATGGAAAAGACTTGATCTGTACATCCCATTCCCTTTCTAAATCCCGCTTGCACATCCCAAATTTTTTCATCAGTTTCTTTCATGACCCTTTCAATCAGTACCTTAGCGTACCTTATATGTATTATGTAATCTAAATGTTATTTTATTAATGATTACAATATGCAATGGGTCTTAAATCTTTATTGCATAAAACCGCCCCAACTGCGAAACCTGAGGCGTCTGTTTGCAAAATGAATTCGTTGCTGTCCGAGAAGTCCGGGTATTATAAAATAAGTGCTGATGTTAGAGCTTGAAAAGAATCTTTGCAATTTTGTGACCATTCGAAGGAGACGCCTTTGTTTTGAAGTATCTTTGCGACAATAATAGGATTCTAGTTTTGGTAATGGTTCAAAAAACTTTCGTAATTGTTTGTAGGAGTCTTCTTTAACATTATTCTTTGGTATAGGTTTTGGTTCGTCTTGTAAGATCCATTTTTTATGACCCATTCACCGACACTTAAACTGTTAAGGAACATTTTTTTGCATACCCGATACCTATTGCCTTTGCTATCGGAAAGATACAATTCGACAGAATTATGATGTCTGGATGATGACCCTGCACACCTTTCTCGTTGTTTGGATTTACAAATGGATAACATTTTAATATATATTTTCTTTTCTTTCCAAGTCATGTTCCAAAACTTTTCGAAGCATTGTTTTCTTTCCTCATCAGATATTTTACCACATTGTAACTTTGTACCACCTTTTAAGCTCAACTTACAGTTGCACCTGTCTTTGATATTTCTCTCACTCCTAGATTCAACAAATTTCCACCTATCGTCAATTTTTTTCCAATAATTCAGATTCAGTCAAAATGCCTTGTTCCATTGCTACGTTCGTAGTGGATTCGGCTGTTGTCGACCATACAATCGGATCACATAAAGAAAAGAAATGCAAAGATCAGTCATGGCAAATTATAATGTCTTTTGCACTGCCACTGTAGCTCAGCGTATCAGTCTTACTTACTTACTTACTTATCTTCACGCACAATCCCTAACGGGGTAGCCAGAGAGAACAGATCGCCAAGTGTCACGATCCTTACATACCTCTTTCGCTTCTTTCAGGTTCATTAACTTCTTCATACATGCACGTCTAGGTATCCGAGTACTCTTGACCCTCCCCTCTTCGAGCAATTTGCTCACATGGTCTTCGAAAGTTAGTCTCGGTCTACCTCGACACCTTTTTTCGTCGGTTCATTTTTTTTCTGTCTCATTTGCAATAAAGAGGAATCTTTCTGTAACACATACGATTTTGGTATAATTTTCGAATATTTTAGTGCGATGGGCTCTTTCGGCGGGTCCTCGTAAACATTTTGAAGTATTTTCATTGCTAGTGTGTTTTTCAACATAATGAAATATATCTAAAAATTAAAAAAATAGTATTAAATGTAAAAATATTTGTTAAGCAATATTGTTTTAAAACGCCGTAACTCCGAGCAGCTCGATCGTTATCTAATTCTAACAAAAATAAAACTTAGTAACTCCTACATCGTTTTTTATAAGGTGCTGGTATCTTTTAGTTAAAGAAGTCTGTCTGGGTTATAAGTATATCAAAAACTTTAAAAAAATGTGGTCAAGTTGCCACATTTCAGGTATTCCATTTGATTTACAAGGAAGTTTATCAAACAAATAAAATTTTTTTCATAGAGGGATCCATCTGGCGCAAAAAGCATTAAATAAGTATATCCTTGAGAACGGATTTCACCACCTGTACCATTAATGATAATATTGTCTTAATAAGTATGTATTCCACTTGGTAAAAATGTTTTTGGTCTCCGGTATACGTCAGCACGTATCTCTCTTTGAATTAAATTTTTATGGCATCGTCTGTATTGCCGATAAGCTAGGTAGCCAGACGCTGCAACTAGTATTGCCAGCACCGTCGAGAGCAATATGTCGTTAATCCAGGTGAGCTGTATAACCTTTGCACTATTGGTTTCCACGGCACTTTGCGCGATAACAATGAGAGAGAATAACACATATAAAAAATTTCCATCGTACTTGTTCGCACCTCCGTTGGTAATAAGACCTTCCTACAAAGCCTTCCTATTGACACCATGGCAAAAGTCCAGTTCGCAAATGTGCATGCGCTGCAAATTATATCACGTACGCCACAGCGGACCCAAAACGCCCGCGCATGGCAGGGTCTCCATGAGGTGAGGTGCGGGGACGTTGAAATAACACGGCAGCTTTGTGAGACGGACTGTTTATTTCTGCTCTATAACCTTTGACAGGTATTTTTTTTATAGGATAGGGTGACAAACGGGCACACAGTCCACCTAATTGTAAGTGGTTGCTGTGGCCCATAGGCATCTACATCTATCCTTTATTACGAATCAAAATGCAGATGCGTTGTCACCCGTGAGAACTAAGATGGAATGCCTCGTTAAAAAGGGTCTCCGGTTCTCTACACTCACCATACGAAATACAGCAGCATTAAGCTACTATTTCACGCTGGTATTCTGTGAGAGCGTGGTCCTTCCCCGGTCGAGCCGACCCATTCGTGCTACAACTATACTTCTAATATAACTGCAGCTGGCTGGCTCTACCACGTTAAACGGTATATAATCAAAGTCTATAACTTACAATGAATATTCATTTATATCAACTTTCTTACTCCACTACATACCACCGGCGATTTTTCCGGGCCGATACGACCTGGGGACCTTCAAGAAAAGAGCTCTTTTCTAAAAGAGACACCTTTCTAAAGGGCCAACGCCAGATGCCGCGAACTAACTCACAAACTAGATACACGCGTCCAGATGCCTTGTATACGCTTTGTGTTCGCCAGTTTTCGTTTATTTTGAGTATTTGTTAATCTTGTTTTTAACCGACGATAAAACAGAGAAGGTACTCAGGTCGAAGCGTATATATATATATATTATTGGAGGAGAAGATATGAAGACAAATCTGCCCCTATAAAAGGCAGCTTGCTGGGTGGGCAGAACAGAAGAGGGTGAACAGGCCATTCGCAGATATATACCAAATTTTGCTCAAAGGTCTGCCTGTATAACAGCTCTAACTAAAAAGGGGGTTGAATTTAAGTGGGGCAAGGAACAACAGACTGCGCATAATGACCTAATTGAATGCCTAACTGTCGAGCCTGTTCTCGCCGTATATGACCCGTCCTTGCCGATTGAAGTCCATACGGACGCGAGTTCCGTCGGATACGGGGCTATTTTGCTGCAAGTGCACGAGGGTGGCCACAGGCGAGTGGTTGCTTATTTCAGTGGGCTCACACAAGGGGCCGAGAATAGGTATCACTCGTATGAGCTTGAAACCCTTGCAGTTGTAAAAGCATTGCAGCATTTTCGACCTTATCTTATGGGTGTGCGTTTTACTGTCGTTACGGATTGTAATGCGTTAAGGTTGCCCTAGTCGACAGCTCGAACTAAATGGTGGGCCTTGGTTAAAATGCATGCTATCTCAGCCGACATCACGTGCGAAAGAGATAGACGCTGTGATGAGCAGTAAGGAGCTAGTGCGCACACACATACACACTCCTGAGTGACGCAAAGCGACGGCGTCATCGCGTACCTACACATTGCGATTCTTTTTTGAATGACAACATAAACTCAAACCGCAATTGAAAGCTCCTTGTCGCAGTGGCTTAGCAATGATACTGCGCTGAGGGCCGCGGTTTCGAATCCCGCACGGAACAAATATTTGAATGGCCTACAAATAGTTGTTCCGGGTCTGGATGTTTGTCCTTGTGCAATTTATGTTTGTTAACTGCCTCCACGATACAGGAGAAAATCCTACTGTGGGGGGTAACGTATTTTAAAAAGAAAAAAGAGAGAGGAAACAAGTTGGTGTTATTATTATGAACCCAATTTAGTTGTTATTATGAAAGTTCTTATGTGAATTTAAGTAGATGTTGTTATTATATAATAATTTCATTGATTTGTTATTACCTACTTTTTAACCGACTTCGAAAAAAGGAGGCGGTTCTCAATTCGTTGTTTTTTGGTTATGTATGTTCTGTTCATGGGGGGTATATTGCCATAGTTTCCACGCTTGGCGAGCGGGTTGGCAACCGCAGTTTTTTTTTGTCGTACAGTTGGACTTACCTAGTCCGACTAGGTAAGTCCAACTTCGACCGAGAGGTCAATCGACGGATTCAACTCGGCTGGGCAGCGTTCGGGAAATTACGACATATCTTCTCGTCAGGTATACCTCAATCTCTAAAAACTAGATTGTACAACCAGTGCGTGTTGTCAGTGATGACTTACGGATCTGAGACGTGGTCCTTCACTGGTGGCAGTATGAGGACGCTCAAGGTCGCTCAGCGAGCTATGGAGAGGGCTATGTTCGGAGTTTCTCTGTGTGATAGACTCAGAAATGAGGTTATCCGCAGTAAAACCGGTGTGACCGACATAGCCCAACGGATTAGTAAGCTGAAGTGGCAATGGGCCGGCCATATAGCTCGAAGAACCGATAACCGATGGGGAAGAAAGGTTCTCGAGTGGCAGCCTCGTACCAGTAGGCGTAGTGTAGGGCGACCCCCCACTAGATGGAGTGACGACCTGGCAAGATATATTTTATTGTAGGTTATACAAACATTACTGTAGGTACTATGTATTCTAAATAGGTATTTACTTACCATAGCTAGTTAGCTATAATAGCCCACAGGCCACAGGCAACTCCCCGAAGTATATATAATGCCGGCCAGTGTCAGGATAACTGTTTTTTCGACAGCGCGACTGATGTGAGTGGGGCTTTTATGTAGGTTAATTAAATAAATAAAAATGTTAGTTTGTAAAGTGTTTATTGATTGTTTGTGTTCAATAGCGGTTTGCAATACTCTCTTACTACTTAGAAAGTTATCAACAATAGGAATTGTGTCACAGCGGGGACAAGCACAAACGTCTATCAAAATAGTAACGTACCTAAACGGAATATACTAACAGCACAGACTTCCTTACAAAAGTCCAAAGAAGACGTCTAGACAAGGTAAGTAATTAGAAGAAAACTACAATTTACAGATCGATTGTAAATCAAATTCACAGTACGTCTGTACAATTAGCGAAATATAAATAAAATTTTGAACTATTTTATGATAGTAGATAACGCTAGTTGAAAACTAAACACTGTATGGGATTGACATCACTGAACTAGTCAGGTGGTCAGTCCAAACAAATAAAAGGCGCGATTGCAGAAAGAGATTCGTTACGATACGTTTGTAGGCTAGGGGTACTTGGCCTGTTTATGCTATTGATAACGAAGGCTATAAAATATGTACAAATTAGAAACTAAATCCTATGTGTACTTATATGTATTCATAACCCAATATCTGAGGTAAGTTGATGCGCTCCTTAATTTTTATATAGTTCGTATTATTCTGTAATAGGTATATTAAATCTAAACCAAAATATATACTATAATACCATAGCAAAGCTACTACTATTTTATTTAGTAGTAGCTTATATAGTAGTATAGTAAATTATATATAAAAAATATGAGTATTTCTAAGGTAGGGTTAAATATAAACAAATATTTGCCAAGTGCGAATCCGACTTCCGAGCTTCCGTACCATCTTACAAGATTTAATATACATATTACTATCGATCAAAAAAAAAGCCAAAAATACGTTTCTTTTTCTAGTAGGAAACCCTTTAATTTCAAATTTATTTTTACTATTTGCTGTTATAGCGGCAACAGAAATACACGTTCTGTGAAAATTACAACCATCTACCTATTACGGATCATGAGATACAGCCCGCTGACAGACAGACACACGGACAGCGGAGGCTTCGTAATAGGGCCCTGCTGGTTACCCTTCGGGTACGGAATCCTAAAAAGTACTTAGTTGTCCACTCACATCTGTATGGTTCTTTCTTCAAAGGACCATTAGCCACCTGCCTGGTTCTCGTATGACATGACCAATGTAATACCTGGACTGTCCTCTCTGAGTTTGTTTCGGCAGATCGGGTGCTTCCTCTCAGTTTCATGTTTTTGTTGTGTTAGTGTTTTCTAAAAAACAACTTACAAAACAAATTTTATTTATCATTGACTGCCCTTCTTAGATTCTTATGTAAAAGTAAAGTAAAGTTACAGCCTATATACACGTCCCACTGCTGGGCACAGGCCTCCGCTTATTTCTGAGAGGGTTTTAGGGCAAGTAATTGTCCGCCGCGCTGCCCCAATGCGTGTTGGCGAACTTCACATGTCTTCGAAATATATTTTTTTTATTTCTCTGACATGCAGGTTTCCTCACAATGTTTTCCTTCACCGCCGAGCACGTGGTAAATCAGCACTTAAAATTGCAATTAACAATTTCATTGGTGCCGGCGGGGATCGAACCCGGTTTGCTCGTGTACTGTGAAATTTAAAGCGCACGCTAACCATCTGAGCTACCACGGCTCTTAATTCTTATGTACTTACATAAATTACATTAGGTATATTAGGACATGAGATTCCTATACGTAAGCACGATTATCGAAAATCTAAGAATTATCTATTCTAATTAAATTTATAGATAATTTTAAGATTTTCGACAATCGTGCTTATCAATGAGATGTTTTCGTTATTTGGCAAATTAAAGTAATTAAGTACCTAATGTACTACCTGTATCGAAAGTTCATTATTATGTACCTACCTGTTTTCAATTTTAACTACATGTGCTTCAACAAGCTTATGGGTACATTTTACCAGCTATATTCATCCCGGCTTCAGCAAGTGGACACAAATAAAAGGAAGCAATTTTTCTAAATAAAGATGTAGATATGTAGGTATTACAACCATAAATAGATAGCAGCGGCTAACCTAGTGAGCATGTGTGGGTGCGCGCTGCGCCCTCCCTCCGTCCGTCCCACTGATCGGGGAAACAATTTGTAGCGAAAGGCAAGATGATTTACAACGAAACGGAGCGCGCGAAATTTTATAAACAGACCTTTGGGAGTCTGGATGTCATGAAAAATCTATTGAATATATCTGTTCAAAATAAAATTATTTGCATTTTTGAACAAATAATCTACCCCTGTATGGTAACTGTTTTGCAATTTTCGTTCTTCTTATGGTATTTATTTCCGCCCAAAGATGTGTTAAAAATAGTGTTAAAATTCGGAATTTTCGACGCTTATAACTTTTAAACATAATCTTTTTTTACTATTTTGATTCCATACAGGGCTAGATAATTATGAGACAAATTGAAATCATTTTTTATTTTGTACGTACATCATCAAACAGTGGAGTAATCGCCAGACTACGTTTGTATGGAAGAATGAGCGACTAGTGTACCCTTAAGGCTCACACAACGCAAGAGAGACCTGCTTGCAAGGGTGGCTTGTTGGTGGGTCTACCTACAGGACTTCGATTTCGCCTTAGATTACCGTAGAGGCACTCTTATGTCAAACGCCGATTATCTGAGTCGGAACCCCGTCAGTGTGTGTACAGTTCAGAAACCTCAGAATTGGGCACAGATTGCTCAGGCTGCCGACGAGGAAACTCGGTGTCTTATACAAAAACTTAACGATGGGCAATTAGATGCCACACGGTATGTGGCCAAGAATGATGTCCTTTATGTGAAATATTCTCTTACTGGAGAACCTTCCCATTTCCTCTGTTACATTCCCAAAGGACATCGACTCACCCTTCTTCGTGTCTTTCACGATGAACATAATCATTTGTGGGTTGATAAAACGGTCAATTTAATAACCAAGCACTTTTGGTTCCCTGGGCTGCGATATTTTGCACAAAAGTATATTTCACATTGCCTAGTGTGCATCGCTCATAAGAAAATAGCGAAGGCCTCATCCCAGCCTATTAACTCTTGGGAAAAACCAAACCTCCCTTTTGAGACCATTCATATGGATTCCCTGGGTCCCTTGCCTGAAGCAGATGGGTATCGTTATGTCTTGATAGTTATCGATGCATTCTCCAAATTCTGTCTCCTTTACCCTATGTATCGTCAAGACGTTAACGAACTGAAGAGACATTTCACCAACCTCATTTCTCTTTTCGGGGCGCCAAAACTAATAGTGGCTGACAGAGGGCGTATGTCCCAAAATGCAGAATTTCTTAACTGGGTTGAAACTATTGGCTGTAATACTCACTTTATAACGCCCGAGATGCACCGATCAAATAGCCAAGTGGAGCGTTATTGCAGAACGGTGTTAAATATGGTCCGTGTTGAAACCAATTATAGACAAAATTCATGGCCAAGTGTAATGTGGAAAGTTCAATTGGTGTTGAACATCACTAAACACCGAACCACGCAATACTCTGCCCTTAACTTACTGATTGGAATTGAGGCAGCCACGCCCCTCATAAGTAGCTTGATACGCGATGTGGCTCTTGAGGGCAGCAATCGTAATAGAGAAACCCTGCGTGAAATGAGTAGGCAGAGAGCATCTGAAAGACTTCAGCGGAACCAGCATGAACAAGATGCTTATGTAAATCGGGGGAGGCAGCCTCCCCGGGCTTTTAAACTAAACAGTTTGGTCTTTGTGAGAAAGCAGGCGCAAGCAGCTGGGAAGTTGGACTCTTGTATGCGTGGTCGCTCCCCTATCGCGTCGTAAGGACGCTACCACAAGGGCGCTACGAACTTCGACTCCTGACCGGCTCCTACGGGAAGTCGACTCAAGCGGCGGTGGAGTACATGATACCTTGGCATGGAGAGTAGACTCCTGATGTATGTGCTGCTTACTTCAGTGGTGAGTGCTTTGGGCCCTTGTTTGTTATGTATGAAGCTTCATATGTGTTATTCTTGTGTGTGGTCGGAACAAGCTTCACGTCGTGCCTCTAACTTAATAAATGCTAAGATAAGCTTCACGTAGTGCCTCTTTCTTAGCTGAGATCATCTGCACACTAAATTATTGGAGATACGCTTCACGTAGTGCCTCTTTCTCGGCAATTTGGTGCGCGCTATTTATTTTAACGAAATGTTAATAAAAGCTAAGATAAGCTTCACGTAGTGGCTCTTTCTTAGCTGCAATCATCTGCACACTAAATTGTTGGAGATACGCTGCACGTCGTGCCTCTTTCTCAGTAATTTAGTGCGCGCTATTTATTTTGGATTTTAGTTATGAGTCACGTAGACTCAGGCGGTATTTGTTGAACGTTTTGTGCAGATTCAGACCACGAAAACGAGGAGTCAACTCTCGCCTCTGCCGGGGTTCTCTCGCCAGCCAGCCAGCCTGCCTCCGAGCCACAGCCTAGTACATCTGGGATGCAGCAGCCGAGGAGTGCTGCTGTTGATGCATCAGAGCTTCACGTCGAGCCTGTGACGTCACAGCCTCACGTCGAGCCAGAGACGTCATCACTTCACGTCGAGCCTGAGATGTTGCCGCCCCACGTTCCTATGCCAGCAGGACCAGGACTTTCCATGCCGTGCCATGAGAGGCCGTATTGGAGAAGAAGATATAAAGACAAATCTGCCCCTATAAAAGGCAGCGCCACCCAGCAACATGCCCATTTGGCCCGCGAGCCGTCGACGCGTACACATCGTGTTGATAGTGATTGATTGCGTGACCGACATTTTTCATTTTATTTTTAAATTTGCATTTAATTATTAGAAAATAGCCTATGCCCAGTTTTGTTTTGAAATTATTTGATTAAAAGTTTGTGATAATTGTTTTTTCTTTAAAAATTAAATCGTTATTTCATTAACAAATATATATATAAATTTTATGTGATTTATAAATAATATATGTGTATATAACCTGTCTATTTGATAAATTATCATGGCAAAACTTCGAACCTACTATAATTGTTGCGTGGATAGATGCATAATGTCAATTTATATATATATATATATATATATATATATATATATATATATATATATATATATATATATATATATAAAAAATCATGAATAAGGTTTTCGTGTCTTATAATTGTATATTTCATATATGGAGAATAACGCTGTATGATCAAGCCGCTATATATATATATATATATATATGTAAATTGACTTAAAAAATGATATATCTGAATCCTTTTCTTTGCTCATTATGCATCTATCACGAATAACTTTTTACAGAGTAGTCCGATTTTGATAATTTTTTTAATGGATAAGGTATACCTCGAAATTGTTCCCATTCAAATTTGGAAAAAAGTTTACCCTAAGGGTGGGAAATTAGGGGTGATTTATTGTTTACTCACAGATTTTAATGCTGAGTTTTGTAACAACATTACATAATAATTACATTACATTACGAAAAACATTACGATAGATGAGTTTTGTGTTTTTTGTGTGTAGACCTCTCAGTCTCTTCATTTCTGATAAATCTCGTTCATCGTGAGGTTTGTGTAATACCTTATTTAGCTCTAGATCAGATAGCTTTGCGATCTTTTTTTGCATCCTACCCTTGGAGGTGGGTTTGCTCCTCGCCGGATGATCCCAGCGTTGTTGCTTATTCTGTCGCTGAGGTGGTGCTACAGGGAATGGAACTTTTTATTCCATCATTTGTGGTACCTGTCGGAGGCAGAACCCCAGCCTTGGTTTGGTCGCTCCTACAAAATTGCATTACGTCATAAGCTGGAGTGCTACCAGGCCTGGGCTCGCACATCGACGTCTCGAGATGCAAATACCAACGCTCTTAAAAAGAAGTAAAATTCAGTCTACAAGTCCTTCAAAAGTGTCATTGTCAAGGCAAAGTTACAGCACATCGGCAGAATTGGCGAAAAACTAGTTCGTCTTCCTTCGGCAACACGTGTATTCTAGTCCCTTCACAAGTCCACTGCTGAACATAGCCCTCAAGGAATTCCACAAAGCACCGTAGAGAACCAGAGACCATTTTTCGAGGCATTCCATCATAGTAAGCAGGAAGGACAACGTATCTGAATATTGATTTTTTATCGAGAATAGATATAGATGTCTATGGACCACAGTATCCACTTAGTAACTCCCAAGGAATGCCACACAGCACGGTCATGAGCCACCTGCATCCATCAACTTCCTGCATGTCTTACCAGGTTTGTCCGTTCTGTCTAGTGGGGAATCACCATAAACTACGCTTAGGGTACGAGGCTGCCACTCGAGAACCTTATTTCCCCATCGGTTATCGGTTCCTCGAGCTATATGGCTGGCCCATTGCCACTTCAGCTTACTAATCCGTTGGGCTATGTCGGTTACTCTGGTTCAATTGCGGATATCTTCATTTCTTAGTTTATCACACAGAGAAACCCCGAACATAGCCCTCTCTATAGCTCGCTAAGCGACCTTGAGCGTCCTCATACGGCCAGCAGTGAAGGACCACGTCTCAGATCCGCAAGTCATCACTGGCAACACGCGCTGGTTGTACAATCTAGTTTTCAGGTTTTGTAGTATATCTGACGTGAAGATGTGTCGTAATTTCCCAAACGCTGCCCAGCCAAGTTGTACTATACATCGATTGACTTCTCGGTCGAAGTTGGACTTACCTAGTCGGACTATTTGTCACAGGTAAACGTACTCGTCAACAACTTCGAGTTCAGTGCTCCCAACGACTACCGTCATAGGTGTGACATGGACATTCCACATGACGATCATGTTTTGTCCATGTTCATCTTAAGACCTATCCGTTGGGAGACACTATTGAGGTCATTGAGCATAGTAATTAGGTGCTCCAGCTGTAGTGTAGTTCTCCCACGTTAATATACTTTAGTGTCAAGGTAGAATAATGAGGCAGTCTAATTAAAGTTTTAGTACCAACGACACGTCTCCTTCTTGACACCTTTTCTATATTACATAGCGACCCTGCCAGGCGGTGCGCGTGCATTGTTGCAGCGCACCGACGCGGCGTGCAAATTTTTAATAAAATGGGAAAATAATTTAAATAAATAATAGAGAAAAAAATCAGTTATTTAATTAACATACTACCGGATGTGACAAGAAAACCAAAAACTGATACGAGAAGTGGCCACAATAATAATTTAAAGAAGTTAACTCAAAATTAAAATTGAAATATGTGTAGTACTATAAAGACAATCAAACTATGAAGATATTAATTTATTAATTGGTAAACGAAGAATGAGGAAATTAAAATGTGGATTTCAAGATACGGCATATTAATTTAAAGAGGCAAGAATCAGTTGTACTCCAGCGAGCTTAGCCCAGAATATTATGAAAACTGCGCCAAAAGAACAAAGAAGAAATCAGGAGGTAAAATCCTAGCAGGGTCGCCATGTAATGTTGTACGGTTGGTAAATGAAAGGGAGACGTGTTTATCTACTCAAGACTTTAATTATACTGTTCTTATTCTACACATAACACAAATATATATATATATATATATATACTACACTACACACTACACAGCGATTCTGCCGTAAGGACTATGTGTTAGTACCGTATCCTTTCCAGTTCAGTAGCTTGAAAAAATTTTCCAATGTAGCGGTGAAGAGTTTCTGGGATATAACGTCACCATGTCTTACACCTCTCTGCTGGATAGATTTCGTACTCTGTTCGTATACTCGGATAGCCATCGTAGCCCTATTGTACAAACACTTCAGCACTTCGATACACCGACAGTCAACTTGGTTCCGCTGAAGGGACCGCCCAAATATCGAAGGATGAAAGGCAAAAAGTCCACATACGCAAGGCAAAGTGGCAGATTGTACTCTTCGGTCTTCTATACAATCTGCCGCAGGGTATGTATGTGGTCTATGGTACTGCAGCATTTTCGGAAACCGGCTTGTTCGGAAGACTGGAAATCGTCGAGTCTGCGTGCGAGACGATTCATAATGACTCTCGAAAACAGCACGTAGACGCGGCTCAGAACGGAAATCGGTCTGTAGTTTTTTAAGAGAGCGTTGTCGCCTTTCTTGAAGAACAAGACCACCGCACTTCTGCTCCACGCCTCTGGAGTAGTGCCACCATGAAGGACGGAGTTGAAGAGCTTCTGAAGGACTTTAAGTACCGGTTTTTCACCCGCTTTCAGAAGCTCCGCTGTAATTCCCTCCTCGCCTGGAGCCTTGCCGTTTTTAAGGTGCAGGAGAGCCATTTTAATCTCGCTCAGGCTGTATTCTGATAAAACTTTTATAATACCCGTTACTAAAAAGAGATAGTTGGACAAATTAGTGATACCAAAACTCAATGGTAAAGCAGTACCATTCTCATCTGAAGTTAAGTATTTGGGCGTAACAATCGAATAAAAACAAACGTGGAACTTTCACCTTAGCAACGTATGTCATAAGGCTAAAATTGTTTTAGATACGCACAGTCGTATGGTTGGGAACAACTGGCGCTTGCGTCCCAGTATGATCGTATACACAGTACAGTGGCATAGTGAGGCCGATTATCACCTCCGCCACCATTGTCTGGTGTAATAAGGTCAACCATAAAACGACTGCGGGCAGACTATATCTACAAAGGACTGCCTGCTTAATGACAACTGGAGCGATGCAATCATCGCTTGAAGCGGCTCTTAATGCACTTCTATGCCTAACACCCCTTGTTCTTTATTTAGACAAGGAGGCTAGGGCAAGTTGATATAGGATTAACGCCCAGGGCGGTCTGCGCTTGCTCTCCTACAGATTGAGATCCATGCTCGACTCAATTAAGGAAACACGGGTCTAATGCATGATCTCAGATATCATGCGTCCACTACACACTTTAATTAAAAGTATGTAGTTGAACTACCCTCCAGAGAAAACTGGCTGAATGGACAGATTATCTGTGAAGTCGGTAGCCTTATATGGTATACCGATGGGTAAAAATGGCCCTCGACGTAGGCTTTGGAATTTATGGGGAACGCCTTAAATTCAAGCTTAGTATGAATTAGGGTAGATTGGGCTCTATACATCCATACTTCAGTGTGCGGAAATTAATCTGCAAAAACACTACGTCAACCATATAATCTATAATATAAACTCTGATAATCAAGCGGCACTGCTAGCACTGAAATCAAAATTAGTGTAACAAAAGGGTTGTTTTAAAATGAGTTCCAGGCCACGCGGGTCTTATAGGCAATGAACTTGCCGACGATCTCGCTCAAAGAGCACACAATTTGGACCAGAGCCATTTTGTGGAATCTCAAAAAGCCTAACATGAAACTCTTTATCACAATACACACACACACACACACACGGGAGCACGCACGCACGCACGCACGCACGCATACCAGCTTTAAAAAAAAAATTAAAATCCTTGATCGGGTTTTTCGGTGTCATTCGTTTCAGAATCGTAAATTCGCTTCAAGCCCTGGAATTAGGTAAAAATAAACTGCGCATTCTGGCAAGAGCCCCGACTGAATACTGTTGTCTTAAAAAGCACGTGTCCATCCTGGGACTAAGCAACTCTAGGATATGCCGGTTTTGTTCCTTAACGGAAGAAACATTTCTGAACATCCCGACTGATTGTGGGCCCTTAATGCGTAAATGTAACACTCATCCGGAAAACTATGTACTTTGCCCAGAAGAAGTGAAATTTCTCAGAGCTAAGCAACTCCTTCTATTCATTGAAGATATAGGGCTTAGCAGTAAAATATAGCCATAGCAGCGATCACAATAGATCTTTTAGGTCGCAGTGATACGGGTCTTTCTAGACCTGCATAGCTGCTCGCACAAAAAAGCTATGCAGTCTGAATCTATGGAAAATCTATCTATCTATGTGGTAGAGCCATGCTGCAGCTATATTACTGGTATAGTTGCAGCACGAAAGGGTCGGCTCGACCGGGGAAGGACCACGCTCTCACAGAATACCAGCGCAAAATAGCCGCTAAACCCTGCTGTTTCGTATGATGATTGTAGAGAACCGGAGACCCTTTTTACTGGAAACGAGGCAATCCATATTAGTCCTCACGGGTGACAACGTATCTGAATTTTGATTCATAGTCGAGGATAGATGTAGATGTCTATGGGCCGCAGTAACCACTTACCATCAGGTGGACTGTGTGCTCGTTTGTCACCCTTATCCTATATAAAAAAATTAAAAGTGCATTGGTTCCTCGACTTAGGGCCTATTTCACCAAACTCAGATAAGTTTTATTCCAAGAGTAATGATATAAGTTATTCTAGGATATCAAATTTTACATTTCACCAACAATTTAACCCAAGAATAAATAGTTAACCAAGAGATAAGATTTATACTCCCGATTTTGAAGGATTACGGAGTTATTCTTCGGTTAAAAATGGCCGACAGGCTGTCAGCTGTTAATTATTTGACATTTTTAATAGTTTGTCGCGTACGTCCAAGTTTCTTGTTCCTGAATTGCTGTTTGATTAATAAATTTTTAGTTTAATTATTATTGAGAGTATATAGCTATACATAAAGCAACGTTTGAGAAGAATGATTAACAACAGTGACAGTGATGATAGCGAAGATGAAACATATTATGTTGTAAAACGTCCAAGGTGGATAAAAGAAAGGAATAATTATTTTTATGACTATGATGACGAAGACTTTAGGATAAGATTTCGGTTATCTAAATCAGCAGCTCATAATTTTGGATCAAAATTGATCATTTGGAGATTTTTTATATCTGAGAGTTGCATCTTTGTACCTATTTATACTGTTCGTAGGTACATAATACGGCAATCAATTGCTCTAAAATAAAACTGTTTTGGTTTACAGGAATCAATCAATTTCGCCGATTAATCAGCTTTTGGCAACACTAAGGTTTTATGCTACGAATAATTCACAATTAACAATCGGTGATTTTAGTGGGCTCAGCACACCTACAGCACACAGAATAATACATAGAGTTAGTGCTGCCATAGCGTCATTGAACCACGAGTACATAAAATTTCCGAATACTCAACGGGAAATTCGGCGAAATCAAAGGGAGTTTTTATACAATCATTCACTTGCTCATTCAAATAGTCTTCCACAGATAAGTAAAACCGTTATTCGAAAGAATAGTTAATCTGAGGCAAACTAATCTGTTGTTTTGCATGGTGAAATGTACAGTAAGCTATCTGAGAGTAAAAGTACGGAATATCTTTATTCTCGGGTTAGTTAATCTTAGACAACGACGTCGTTGGTGAAATCGGCACTTAAACTATCAAAATTATGATACGTAGTAATTTTTTACAACATGAAAATAACGCCTGATAGGTCAAAAAGCCTGTGTTGTTTTGCAAATCAGTTGAAGAGATGGGCATAATGTGATTTGTCTAGTTGTAAATTAATTCAGGAATTTATGAGCTTGAACCCATTATTTAAAGGTCTTCAACCAGCAGAGCCACATAAAGGTTTCAGACTTGTTAAAAATAATGATTGATAGGATATTTTTCCCGAATGTGTAGACAGCACTTCGTATCTTGTTGACTATACCTATACCTGTACTGTAACTGTCACTAAACGGAAACGAAGTTTTGGTACATTAAATCATTTCAAAATTTATGTGTTTCTACTGTCAGGAAAGACTTTTTTGTGGTAGAGCCATGCTGCAGTTATATTAGTAATATAGTTGTAGCACGAATAGGTCGGCTCGACCGGGGAGGGACCACGCTCTCACAGAATACCAGCGTCAAATAGTAGCTTAATGCTGCTGTGTTTCGTATGGTGAGTGTAGAGAACCGGAGACCCTTTTTACTGGAAACGAGGCATTCCATCTTAGTCCTCACGGGTGACAACGCATCTGCATCTTGATTCGTAATCGAGGACAGATGTAGATGTCTATGGGCCACAGCAACCACTTACAATCAGGTGGACTGTGTGCTCGTTTGTCACCCTATCCTATAAAAAAAACTCATATCTTGGAATTTTTTCCATAGAAAATTCTATTGCCCAGAAGTTAAATAATTTCGAAATTTAAAAAAAAATTGCAAGCGCATAAGCTAGAAAGGTGGCCAAGTCTGTTGTTGGTAGTGCTTTTATCTTTTTTAACACTGTCTGCAGAACAACAGTTTAAATAAAAGTTGTCATACAAGGTTATTAACAGTTATTATGAGAAATGATATGTACAATTAGTCACAACAGAAAGGCAAGCATAGTGGCGCATATACCCCTGTAGATATTTGATAGGTCTAATACAATTTAAAATCACGAATAAGCAAATGTATAGGAATTCTGAGGTTTTGTATTTAGAGGGGCGCCACCATACAGTACTATAATACGTATATAATAGAACGGGGGAGCGGGCGGAACCCGTGTAGCCACTATCATGTCAATTCACACCTATAAACGTTAACACAATCAAGCGTTTCCAATTTTCGTGTCAAGCGTCGCTGCATGCAAATTATTTTAAAAGTGGTAAATTGTGCAATAATTACGTGTCGAAAGAACAGCGGGGAATGGAATTTTAATAACGGAGACATATCCTACAACCAGTTATAAGTCGAAATTATATATATATAAATATATATATATATATATATATATATATATATATATATATATATATATATATTTTTTTATAAATGATTATTGGAAACAAAAGTAAAGAAATACTTGTGTCAAATGAGTCTGTCATCACAGCGAATTGGGTTTGTAATAGTGATAACTGACAATACGACGTAATTGCTTGTATGTGTGCTCTGTGCTCCCGGCAACGCCGATCCTCGTACAAAATAAGGTTGACAGCCATTCTATTGTGTATTATAATATTCTATGGGCGCCACTAAGAGATCTCACGCCATCTAAAAACTTTGCTAAGGCCGCCACTGGAAGACACCTCTCCAAACTTAACGTTTAGATTCAGTGTGCCTCTAACAATTCGGTGATCGCTGCCAGTTTTCTTCACCCTTGCGATCACTGAGACATCACTGAACAGTTGCCGTCTAGTCGTCATAATAAAGTCAATCTCATTTTTGAAGTCGGCCAGCTGCTGGCTCCTTGGGTGCCGTTGCCCTGTAACAAATTTCCCAACCTGCAGCTCATCGTTCTATCTTGTGCATAGTTTTGCGTTAAAATCTCCCATCAACACCATATAGTGGGTTTTAGAGGAATGCATGGCCCTAGAAATATCCTCATACATTTCTTCCACCTCCTCTCATCGGGATGTGCCGAGGATGGTGCATAGACCTGCATGACCTTCAGCGAATACCGCTTGGTAATTCTGAGTATAAGGTACGCAACCCTCGTTGACACACTCCCAATCATTACAACGTTGTTAACGAGAGACTTGTGAACGATAAACCCGACACCTCCTTGGGACAGATGGTCGCCCTCCCGGTGTTAGAACAAGTTGCCGGATTGTGTGATTCTCGCAGTGTCCTCCCCCTCTCTTCGGACCTCGGATAATCCTATAATGTTCCAGCACAGCTTTTCTCTCTTCTTCCACCTCCAGGAACTTCTCATCAGTCATCAAGGTGCGTACGTTGTATGTTGCCAGGTCGAGCTGTCTTAGGTGTCCACCGGAGATTCTTAGCACCCCCTACCCCGCCGTTACCATGGTCGCCACCGTAGCCAGGAATAGCGGGGCCATCGGGGACTGGGGGTTGTATTGTTTGTGTCATTGCTCATGGGGGTATTTGCCACAGTTGCCACGCTTGCGGAGCGGGTTGACAACCGCAGTTTTTTGTCGTACAGTTGCTGTTATCAGGAAGATGCTGCTGCCCATCTCCTGCCTGTCTCCCTCTGTCGCCTCTTACATCCACGGGAAGATATGGGGTAGTGGATATTCTTAACCGCCACTACACGGCCGGTAAGTTACAGCCTATTAAAGTCCCCGCTAAACATAGACCTTCTCCACATAATATTCTCATAAGGGGAAATGTTTCATGGTTGCCTCGCCTGGCAACTATAGTTCATTATTTTTAGTAGTATTGGGAAGACGGATTTTCACGTGGTAGAGCCACGCTGTAGCTATATTACTGGTATAGTCGTAACACGAATGGGTCGCTCGACCGGGACAGGACCACGCCCTCACAGAATACCAGCGTAATACTGCTGTATTTCGTATGGTGAGTGTATAGAACCGAAGACCCTTTTTACTCCAGGTATATATAATGTACTCTGTGCTTTTTACTGGAATCGAGGCACTCCATCTTAGTCCTCACGGGTGACAACGCATAGTCTGCAATTTGATTCTTAATTAAGGATAAATGTGGATGTCTATGGGCCACAGCATCCACTTAACATCAGGTCGTTTGTCACCAAATGCTACCTTCTGACTTGTTCCCCCTGCTGCTTCTTACGATACCCACGGGATGATATGAGGCTGTGGATATTATCACACCGACACTACGCGGTAAATTTAATAAATGCTGAATGAATATGATTCTATTGTACTCATGGTGGCTGGACTCGATCACAATAAAACAATACTGTAATATTACAAATGACTATAATTTTGTCACAATTTTTCCATACAATGTTAATAACTTTTTACCTTAACGCTATTTATAATACATTACTTAAATATTATTAATGTTGTATTTAATTATTTAAAATTCTTCCTGTTAATTTCTAGTTACATTCCACGGAGTCTGTTGCAAGGAGAGACAGTCATTAATTAAAAATCCCAACCAAAATTCACAAGGACCCATACAAAGTGAAAAGAAATTCCGAAAAACCTCGAGTACTTTATGATACACTAATACGTAATTCGATTAGATCTTACAATATACTAAAATATTTTCTTGCTTAGATCACTACGAGAAGTATAGTTAAAAACTGTACAAACATATCAACTGTGTTACCACTAGCGTAAATATTATATAAACGGACACACAAACCGATTTCGTTTAAATGGGAACATGCGACATCGCTCAACAGTGACAACAGTGTACGTACAATTAATATTAATAATTCATTAATCAATAGAGATATAATTGTACTTTATATGCGCACGGGGACGCGGCAGACCCCCCGCTAAAATAATTGACAACTCTGAACTATACATGTGTCAATCGTGAACCATTCCGTCATTGGACTCGGGTCGCGCAAAACTATTGATGACTGCCATCATATTTTTAACGATCCGGAAAAAACGATTTACAGCTAAATTTATAACCTGTGATGGAAGATTGACTAATTTGCGTGAATTGTGAATGTATTACGCGATTAAGCTTTTTTCTTGCTTATTATTCAAAATAATTGTGATAATCGCTACGATGAAATATTAATCATTTACACACTGTAAAGTGCAATACATTATTTAATAAATATATTAACGGCAAAAAAATTGTTTGTGACCAAAGAGTATAGAAACCATAACGAAGAGGGTCTTACAGATCAGAGAGTAATGAAACCCAAATAGATCCATTTGAACGATCGGGTTACTAGAAATAAACGATTGACACATCATTACGTCTGAACCGTTCGCGAGTCAGAAGCGGGGCACGAGAAGTCTCGGGCTCGAGTCCGCCGCGTCCGTTTCAATAAGAAACAAGCACCGTCATTGAAAATGCGAGTTATTTGAGTACATTAGCGTGAGGAGCGGGTGTCGGAGCCCCGGCCGCTCGTTCGACCTCGCGACACTACTACAATATTAGTTTGTAACGAGCCAGCCGAGGCGAGGGAAACTCTTAAACAAGTTAACGGCAGAATAACAAGCGAGTACAAAATATAATAATAATTACAATAATTAAGTATCAATAAAATTGAGCTAGATTCAGACTCCGTCCCACTGTGGCGCGGAGCGACTCCATTTAAATTTAAGTCTCTAGTAATGTTGCAAGTGTAAAATATAATCGCAAGAGTTGCACGTAAGCGGTACATGTTTCGCCGAAATATTTATTGCTTACGGGCCTACAACGAAATATTATTATTGCTCTGCGGTTGCTGCATCGAGAGGGTTTGGCACACGGCGACATTAATTCACAACCAGGCTCCGCACGGGCGGTTCGAACGCCGCGGCTCAACCGCCGCGTTCGGACCGTCAGTGCGACGTCGACTTCAGTGCGAGCCCGTGAGTCGTGCAACTATACACCGCTCGCATTAAGGCTTCTCAGACGGTAGAGCGTCAGAAATTCAACTAATTACAAAACACACTGTACGATATCCACTATCTTACGTATATATTCATCGGTCGATCGTCGACCGGATCGAGCGGGCGCATTCCGGCGTCTAAGTGAACGCATAACAATTGTACTAGTCGATTATATTATCATAATTATTATTAGAGGGTAGATTTTAAAATTTTTATAATATTGCCACGAGTTAGAGTTTGAATTTTACAAAAATATACACACTGTACAATAGTTGAGCGACTCAATGCGTGCGTGCACTGGTCAACCCTAAAATGGACGCCGCGACGCCCCGTGCGAGTCACGCGAGAAGGGTAGGAGAGAGGGAACGGGGGGTGTTAAAAGTACGCACGGAGCGAAGCGAGACACGAACGCACACGCAGCAGCTCGCACATGTGCGTGTCTGCGCGTGTGCACACTAACACTAACTCGTTGATAGAGACTTACACTAAGCGAGAACGTTCCAAACGTCCGTCCGTTCGTCCGTCGTACAAAACGCACCCGATACGGTAGTGGAACCCGCGCGGCGCTACCTACTACGACTAAAAATACGACAACATAACAACAGAATTAGGACAACAGAAAGCTAATATCCCGACATTGCACTCCGTTGCAGAAGGAATCATTCGCGAGGCGAGACACCGACTGGTCGCGTCGCATTACTCTCTGAAGGACAAAATTCAGTGATATAAACTTGTATTATGAATAGTCATTAGAAGACAGTTTGCAAAAAACAAACTGCACGCTAACAATTTTATCTATGAAGTATTACAAATGGGTACCTAATAAATAAACTTCCAATGTAAAACACTCCAATTTAAAATTAAGAACTACACTGATAAAACTATACAAAAATAACAAAGTTAAAATGTTTGAGGAAAATGTTTTTTTTTTTCGAAAAATGTATGTTCCACTTGGAAAGAAAAAGGAACATACATTTTTTTAATAAAATAAATAAATTACAATACAATGTAGTATAGTCAAAAAAACTTATGGTTTATTAATTCAATCAAAAGAAAGTATTGGAGTGATGACTAAACATAGATTATTCGAACTTAGACCGTGTTCGCCAATTTTACTTATATTACGTTAACTCAATACATTAATATCAGAGAACACAGCGACGTGACCCGCACTACGGGTCGCTCACTATACGCGCCATACACGAGAAACGTACTTTAATACAAAAGCAAAAATACAGTATATATTATTGTAGATTTAAATAAAATATAATATCAAAAAAGCGTAATAAAGCACTCGTTATATACAAAGGCAAAGTGATTGGGAGCGCTCGGCCCGCTAGTCGGGTCGCCACTCTACTGACTTAAATAATCTAATAGAACCCTAGCGGCGCTCAGCGCTAGGAAAATATAAAGATAAAAATAAAATTTATTTCTATCCAAATAAATTCACACGAAAAAGTAACAAAAATTACCAAAAACGTCGCAAGTTACCATTTTTTACTAATTTCTATAGAGTGACAACCCGTCGCGTAAGTGTTACCTTAATAAAAAGAATATATCAGTACAATAACTTTAAACACAACGACGCGACACTACCGCGCACTTGTAAAATAATAATAATAAATATAAATATAAAATAATAATCTTAAGCAATCTTAAATACCCTGTTGATTTCATTTTTTAAACTCATCATTTTCCTTTCTGAATGAATAAAATAAATTATAATGCGCAGGGATCGTGCAGCGATGCGTTTACACATGTTCTTTTATGTACTTAAGTACTTTGCAATACAGTATTAATCATTGTATATATGTTATATTTTCCGTGTACACTTAAAATTTTCAAATTCTGTATCTGAATTCAATTGAGATCAACGTCTGCTCAGTGGTTGTTTGGTCCTTCTCCCTTCCTTTACATTTTAGCCTTAAGCTATTTGTTGTAACATAAAAACTCAAACGACGATATAATAATATTTTTATAAAAAGGTGAATTCATTTTTACTTTAAAAAATAAAATTATTAATTTTTTAAAAACTATGTATCAAAGGTTGTGTATTTCGTTTACCGTATATTTCGAAATACCTACAATTAGTGTTTATGGTAGACCTTAATACTATAAATCTTTTAGAAGAAAACAAAAAATACATAATTTGGTTTTCAAAATATGTTTACAAAACTTTTAAAAACAAATATATTATTATGATAAATTATTACTTTTGTAATGGTATTTGTTTATTGCTATGGCAACAGTTAAACTGTAGTAACACTAGACTACTCTATATAACCATAAATATGCCTAGTGAATTTGTAACGACACGTTAAAAAAACTTATTGGAAATACAGGTGTAAACAGATTTCAACCTACGACCTATGAATATACATAAAAAATGTGCTAATAATTAGACATGTCTCAATCGTGAATGATTTGTTGATTTGTCGCATCAATGTATTGATGATTTACAATTACATTTTTGAACGTTACAGATCAAACGACTGACAGAATCTACGACCGAAGGGTATAGTAATCGTCCGACAACCAGCAACAGACATTAAAGAGTGTAGTCTCATAGATCACAAAGTACTAAAACTCGAAATAACCTATTTAAATGATCTACTCGAATGACCCGGTTCGTAATACGAATCAATAGTTGAATGATCATGTCACTAGAATGAGAATAACATATGTATACTAATATTTTTATATTCACCTAGTTTTAGTAGTTAGTGTACTCACAAAATTGTTAAATAATAAAAAATAGCCAAGATAAAAATGCAATAGAGTGAAGAGGGACTTTGTCTGACAGACACCAAGTAGCGGAGAGATCTGCACCGACCCCTGCGCCGTACGAGACGCGGCAGCGCCCGAGCAGGGCCGCGGTGACTGTTACAACTACATATAAATTCTTTGCAGTAAACCTACTATTAACGTATATGTCTTTCTTACGTATGTTATTTCGTTTTCAACTTACAATTAATTATCTTCTCGCCGTTTGTGCAAATTAATCGTTTCCAATAAGAAAATTTTTGTACAACCCTAAGTACGAACGAGTTAAATTTAAAAAAAAATTACGTCAAAGTACCCATACGCCGTTTTATAATAGGACCCATTAACGCAAAAACACCCACCAAAACACCACGTGGAAATAGAAACATCAACAACATACTAAAAGACCTTAAGAGTTAGGACATGGCAAACGATCGAACAACAAAACAACGCAACCCTCCAGCATCCCGGCTCAACTTGACGCGTCCAGTCAACTAGAACTAGGAAAGACGTACAAGTGGCCTTACAGTAAGATGGCGCATATACAATAAAAATAAGTACGTTATTATGTAAAATTATGCTACGTCACTAGCGATTCGAAGCTACGTAACTGATTCGGTAACATTTAGTAAAATGCAGGATGTCCATGGCATGGCAACACAGCGCGGTCGGGCTCGGCGACCGCACCACTAATTGGCCGCCCGATTGCGACGATAAAAATAAGTACAAAGTGTACGTATGTATAAAATGCTTAATATCGAATTGTAAACAGCTCGACCGACCCACGTAAAACTAAAATCTAAATAAAAAAGTATACATTATACATCTCATAGGCCGTTTTTGTGACTTAGATAAAATATATTATGCGCGGCGTTGCGATTGGGGGCCGCGGGGGGTGGCGACTTTACTTTTAAAATTTGACTAGCCGACACGAGTTAGCAACTGACTAGAACGCGAAACGTTTCATTGGCAAGACTATTCGCGGCACAATCCTCCCCAGGTTACCGCCAAAAGGTCGTCTGCACGGGTTAGGATTTGCCCAATACTAAATTATATTTTCGAACGCAACTCCTCCAAGATCACAGACAATCCGAATAAATTAAGTACGAGGCCGCGCCTCGCCGCCGCACAAACGCAACGCGCACGATCTCTTACTTTTAAGTAAACAAATACGATCACCCGAAACTAGGAAAACATTTAATGCGAGAGAAATTATCGATAAAACAAAAAATAATATACCTGTGATGTCTCTAGCGATTTAGTAAAATTAATAGAGAAAACAGATGTGATGGACCGAAATAAATACATACAATATTTACAAATAAAACCCTACAAATTAAGCTCATCGGTTCGAAAAAGAGTTTTAAAATTACATCACTAACGATTGCTTTACAAAATGTCGCGACGATCATCTCCTTCCCCGTGATTCGAGTCTAGACCGCGGTCCAATTTCGCTACTTACTACTAGAGCTATCGAGTCGTTCGGGCGCGAGCGGGAACACGCAGAGATTCTGACACTCGGCTCGCCTCGTGTACGCACTCATCCGCCCTCCGTCACTTTGACGTCTGACAGATGTCAACTTGACATCTCACAGCTGTTCATTTGACATTGCGTCGATCCGCATTCAAAACTGCATATGTATATTATGTGCTTACAAGACAGAAAAAAAAAATTGAAAAACATTACGTAATTCAAATGCGACACGTGTCGGCTAAAGTTATTGAGGCAAAATAAAAACAAGCCAATATTTGGACGTTGAATTTCGCAAAAAAGATCTAACCCACAAAAGGTTATTATTGAAATATTCATGTTTAAAGTCTTCTCAAAGAAGTCTTCTAATAGATCAGTCATGTAACGTTTAATTATAAAGACTCTCATTTTTAACCGGACTGTAGGTTGGATCCTTTTTGCGTAACTACGTACATTAATTCTAACGTTTCAAATTCGAACGTTTGCGGTGTTGAATGCCGAACGATGTGGCTATATAAGTCAATATAAAGTCACGTAAGCGCCTTGTAGTTGTGAAGTAGACGTCCAGATGTATCGAGCAGGAGCCTGCGTGAAGCTGACGTGCGGCGGAGATGTGGTGCGAAGTCTGCGAGGTCTAGCAGAAGCCTCCGAAGCCGACGGAGGGCACGGAGGGCACGGAGGATGCGTGCTCACCGTTCTTGTGCAGGTCGATCAGCGGAGGCGCCGAAAGGTAGTGCGTCTGCAAACACAAATCAAAATCAAAATTAATAAAACTTTATTCGGTTGAAAACTTATCTTGTTCATAACAAACTTATGTCTTCTGGGGATTGAATTGAACTAGATTTAGTTGTACCCAATCCAAAACTTATTTCAACAATGTCTCGACTACAGACACAAGTTTGTGCCGGTACTCGTAACAAACTTGTGTCTGAAGTCCGAATCCTTTCCTGAGAAATATTGGCCGGGCCAGCTTATAAACCATTACCAGTGCTGTCGGTCCACATGGCAATGAATGTCACCGGTTTGCAAAATCTCATTTATATGCAGAAGAACCAACATTGGTGATAGCACGCAGCCTTGTGGAATACCTGGGTTAATAGGCGGAGATAGTCGGAGCATGCACCGTCTACTATCTTAATACTCCGATCAGACAGAAAACTGGTGATCCAGTTGCACAATTTCTCGGAAAGCCCATAGGAAAGAAGCTTCGAAAGAAGCGCTTTGTCCAAACTAACTGTCAAGGCCTCCCCCTCGGACTCGGTCGCCCCCATCGGTGTGTGAGATAAACAAGAAGATCACCATTGAATACAACTATATTTACAGATTATATCGCGTTTAATTTACTTATTTTAACTTGTTTTTACTTATTCTTCAGTTCAGTCACTATTCACATGCCTACCTATTGAAGACTGCATCTCAATTGTAACTAGGAAGCTAGAAGATGACAACATGTCTGCTGAATATGCAGTATTACTCAAACACTGCCTCACTCTCTCTATCTATTGTGAAAGGAAGAGTTCTACAAGCAAGTAGATGGTGTGGCGATGGGCTCACCTGTATCTCCCACAGTCGTCGACATATTCATGGAAGACTTTGAGGAGAAAGCCCTTCTTACTGCTCCTGTAAATTCAAGATTCTGCAAGCGGTACGTAAACGACACTTTCACAATTTTACCATCTGACAAAGTAACTGCATTTTTAGACCACCTAAACTCTATAAGCTCTAAAATACAATTCACAATGGAGTTAGAGGCAAATAATTCTTTAGCCTTCCTAGATGTTTTAGTCATCTGAAATCCTGATAACACTAGTGGTCACACTGTGTATAGGAAAAAGACCCATTCCAACCGATATCTAAATGGTGAATCTCACCATCATCCTTCACAGTTAGCTACCGTGGGTAAATCTTTGTTTCAGAGAGCACAAGGGATCTGTGACAGAAAACAGCTGGCCGCCGAGCTTCAGCACGTCAAGCAAGTATTGCAAGACAACAAGCTTCAGGTCAAGCCACACCTACGTCACAGTGACCCAGAGAAGCCGGCCACAGTCGAGCGTGTGCCTGCTGTACTGCCGTACGCTAGAAGAGTCACAGACAAGGTCGGCTACATCTTGAAGCGAGCTTCCATTAAAACATACTACAAGCCGCCGAAGAAGATTAGTCCATTTGTACCATCCGTCAAGTGTAATATCACAGAATACCAGCGTGAAATAGTAGCTTAATGCTGCTGTATTTCGTATGGTGAGTGTAGAGAACCGGCGACCCATTTTACTGGAAACGAGGCATTCCATCTTAGTCCTCACGGGTGACAACACATCTGCATTTTGATTCGTAATCGAGGATAGATGTAGATGTCTATGGGCCACAGCAACCACTTACCATCAGGTGGACTATGTGCTCGATTGACACCCTATCCTATAAAAAAAAAAAAACAAGATGCAGGAGTGTACAAGTTAGATTATGAATGTGGTTTCTCTTACATAGGTTAAACTAAAAGATCCATAAAAACCCGCGTGAAAGAACATATAGCTGACATGAAGCACCGACGCTCCCGGAAGTCTGCAGTCTGTGAAATTGTTCAAAATCGTCCCCACCATTGCGCATAAGACATAAATCAATCACACCGCGGGATGGTCGGCGGTGTGTTACCCCCATTATCAAGAGTCCGACGCAAAAAAAAGAGCCTAGCAGATGGGCTTTTTTTGCTGCGAGGGTCAGTAAGTCGTCATCCCTGCGCAGAGATGGTAGTGATTGATGTCTTACAGAAATTTCCTTGGACAGCCTTGGCGAGAGATCAGAATGCAAGGGTTCCTGTGAGAAGGCAAACTAATTTCTCCCCAATTCTACCAATGTACTCATATTTTGCCTTGGCAATAACTATTTCGAAAGACCTGGAGGCGAATTATACTTTTTTAAATATACCGGTGTTTACATCTAGAGTCACCGAAGCGTAAGCCTAGGTCTGATAACACCCCTGCTTGCTGCGTAATGCAGTCTTACAGGAACAATCAAATCAGGGTTGGGATCTGCATCCGATGAGTACCACAGATGATGGAACAAATAGTTGCATTTCCTGAAGCACCACATCAGCGACAGAGTCAGCAACAGCGCTGCGATCATACAGCAAGAAGCAGATCCACCCCCATGGGTAGGATGCAAAGAAAAACCGCATTTTGCCCCAATCAACCGACCCGTAATGCCAAACACGGAGTTATCGTGAAGAACGCAATCACGAAAGCAGCGTGAGTGGCACCACACTCTGGATCAGACAATGGTCCGAGGAGCCTAGAAAGGCGTCGACGGTGACGTAGATGAGAGGTCGGCAGGTGCCACAGAGAAGATCTTCCACATCTGGGATCCACGTCGGCGAAGTAACGAATTGTGTCAGACCATAATATGACAAGGCAAAGTCATAAACATATCTCCCCGCATGATCGGTTAAACGTGAACCGAGCCCTACGGTATGGTGAGGCGTTAAAATCGCCAAGGATCACGATCTCTGCGGATGGGATCTGCTGTAGCACGGAATCTGTAGCCATTTGGACGTGGTCGATTAGTCGGTCAGTTTCGGAATTACCGCTGTGGGACCTGTATAGGGTACGTTTTTCGAAATGTTTTCAGTAAACTGGCGAATGCAAATGGCGTTATTAATTGACGCCAAATTTCACCATATTCGATAAGCGAGGTTTAGATTAGCAACAAAACTTGCAGTAGTTGACTTCTGCAAGCTATTCCTACCGTGTTAAACAATCACGTCAAGCTCACTTCCACAAGTTTTGTAACTTGCAGGACTTGCCGCAAGTAGCAAGTCTAAACTTGCCGAGCAAGATTTCAGGTAAAAAAGTTTGGATGATACTGTGCGGTTAATAGAGAAGTATGAACAACACAAAGAATTATGGAACACGAAATGTTTATACAGTTTAAAAATTCCAATCTGATGAAATATTTTAACTGCATAGGTTCTTCGCACCTGAGTTCTTTTAATACATGATTGTGGATACTAACATTATCTCTTCTTAATATCCAATTCTTAACCCACTTTCTATTTTTCCGTTTTTTTATATGATAGGGTGAAAAACGAGCACACAGTATACCTGATGGTAAGTGGTTGCTGTGGCCCATAGACATCTACATCTATCCTCGTTTGCGAATCAAAATGCAGATGCGTTGTCAGCCTTGAGGACTAAGATGGAATGCCTCTTTTCCAGTAAAAAGGGTCTCCGGTTCTCTACACTCACCATACGAAACACAGCAGCATTAAGCTACTATTTTACGCCGGTATTCTGTGAGAGCGTGGTCCTTTCCCGGTCGAGCCGACTCATTCGTGCTACAACTATACTACTAATATAGCTGCAGCATGGCTCTACCACGTATAAACGTTTCTTTTTAATACCACTAAATAAGACTACTATAGCAGCAGCACGTATTTTTCTACAGCTTGGCATGATTATTGATTTCAACTCTCTGAATTTGAAAAAATATTGCCCTTACTAGTGTAAACTCTTTTCCAAGTACTTCCACAAGTTATTTTACAGGCCGCTTGCCGAAGCAAGTTGCGATAGTAATATTGCTGGTAGTTTAAACGGTTCTGCAAGTACTTGCGCAATAACTTGGCAGAAGTTCTTGCAAATCTAAACCCCGCTGTTTAATGAAACACTTACACTTTATCACTAAGTTTTACTCACACACCACTACACTGTATTATAGGAACACACAAAGAGGTTAAGAATGTTTAACTATACATCATAATGAAAACCCAAATGATACCACGTTTTTTTCTGCGATAGTGCAATCTAGGGAGAACAGGAAGAACTATATTTACTTACAAAGTTCGTTAGCTAAACATTCCGCCGCCCAAGGACGATTACAGTCCTTAAAAAAATGAACATAAAACAAAACAAACGAATAAAACAATCCAAATTCTTATAACTAGTTGGAATCATTTAGGGGCAGAGGGCACAATTTTGCGACAGGCCTCTTAAAAATATTATCCTTATATTGTAAAGACACAACTCTTGTGACGTATCTGCACCTGGGTGCTTCCGAATGATTCGTCCCAAAAGCCACTTTCCAGGAGGAAGTCTATCATCTTTTACCAACACGATAGTACCAATAGCAAGTTCTGGCTGACTCTTGTTACATTTATAACGATGTTGCAACGTTGTCAGATACTCATTTTGCCATCGTTGCCACAAACACTGCACCATATGTTGAATAATATGCCACCGATGTAAAGGGCTGACTTTAACATCAATTAAAGGTGGTTCTGGTACACCAATTAACGGTTCCCCAACCAGAAATTGCCCAGGCGTTAAGGAAGGCTCATCAAGTGTAGACTTTACTACGGTAAGTGGACGAGAGTTGACACAAGCTTCGACTTGAGTTAAAAGAGTAGAGAACTCTTCGTAGGTCAGTAAAGTTTGTCCAATAACGCGTTTCAAGTGTCCTTTAACGCTCCACTCCAGATTCCCAAAGTCCTCCGAAGTGAGGTGCGCTAGGGGGTATAAAATTCCAGTGAGTTTGGTCATTAGCTAGTTGTTCAGCAATTTCAGAAATAATTGCAGATTTAGCATCTCTAAAGGCAAGATCTAGTTCACGGGCTGTGCCCACAAAATTTGTACCATGATCACTCCAAATTTCCTTGCAGTGACCACGGCGAGCAGTGAAGCGTCGAAAAGCAGCTATGAACGCAGCTGAAGTGAAATGGCTTTTGTGACGGTGCACACAAATAAGCAAACATAAACTTTACAGGTTTTTCTACATCTACCAGGGTACATTTTCATTATAAAAGGTCCAGCGAAATCGACTCCACTTGTCAAAAATGGACGACTTGGTTTAACACAAAATTTAGGGAGATTTGCCATAAATGGTACAGAAGGATTAGCCCTTTGTTTAAAACATGGTATACATTTAGTGAGGACAGTTTTAACAATACTTGTGACTCTAATAATCCAAAATTTTTGTCTTATAAAGTTCAAAGTAAGTTGATGCCCTCCATGCAGAGTTTTCAAATGAGCGTTCGAAACAATAAGTTTAGAAAGACCACAATCGTTACCCAAAATAATAGGTTTTTTCATAGTATCTGAAATCTCTGCATTGGCAAGTCGACCACCCACATGAATAATGCCTTTGTCATCTAGATATGGGTTAAGAACATGTATTTTGCTCGATTGGTGAACTCGTTTACCATGTGCCAATCGAGAAATTTCATCACTGAACGAAACGGATTGAGACATCTTAATACATCTATTTAGAGCATCGTCAAGCTCATCTGGGCTTAGATAAACGGGTTCATCAACTGGTATCCTATATATTTTAAGTTTACACAGTTTAATAAAACGTAAACAATAAGCAGTGACACGTATCAGTTTCGAAAGTGTCGAATATCGTTTTAAGTAAGAAATAACAGCATCATTTTCAAAAACATTAATATTTGTCTGTACATTAGTTTTAACCTTCATTTCTAAATCCGTTGTAGGTACAACGTTATCTAAATTAACAACAACATCGAGGTTTTGTAAAAATTGTGGGCCATTCCACCATAGTTCAGACTGCTGCAAATCGGATGGGTATACTCCACGGGAAGCTAAATCGGCTGGATTCTTCGCGGAACTAACATGATGCCATTGGTTACTACTCGCAAATGTCAAAATCTCTGAAGTGCGATTAGCAACAAATGTGGTCCATGTATTAGGTGACTTACGCAAACAAGCCAAAACTATGGTCGAATCTGTCCATGCATATATATTTTCATCAGGGATATTTAATATAGTCTTAACATGTTGTATCATTTTCGCCAAAAGAACAGAGCTCGAGACGGGGAAGTGAAATTTGTTTAACGGGAGCAACTTTAGATTTAGCCATAACCAGAGATATTTTAACAACATCATTTTCCCAAACTCTGAGATACACTACTCCAGAATAAGCGGCACAGGAAGCATCACTGAATCCATGCAGTTCTTGTCTAATTGTGCTGTTAGAAACTCCAAGCCATCGTGGGAACTGAATGGGTTCAGAGTGCGCAAAACGTTCAAGATAAGTAATCCACTCATTTTTCAGATCATGAGGTAGTTCTTCGTCCCAAGCTAAGCCAGTTAACCATAACTTTTGCATAAATATTTTAATTAAGATTATTTCAGGTGTTAGCCAACCTACAGGGTCAAAGGTTTTTGCAATTGTGGACAGAACATTTCGTTTTGTGACATTATCATCAGTAAAATTCATGTTTATGTTTAATTCAAAATTATCTGTTTGTGACTTCCAGGTGATACCCAAAGTTTTCAGAGTATCTTCAACCTTTATATATTTATTGCGTTTTGTGATTCTTTATCATGATCAGGAATTTGTGATAACACTAATTGACTGTTAGATGCCCATTTGTGCGAAGGGAAACCACCGCGAGACAACGATTCAGGAAGCCTTTTTTGCAAGAGAACAGCATCTTCTTCATTAGACGCACCAGTCATTAAATCGTCCATGTACAAATCATTTTTCAATATTTCAGATTCCACAGGAAAATCATGTTTTTCATCTTCAGCAAGTTGGTGAAGCGTACGAATAGCTAAGAAGGGCGCACAAGATGTTCCGTAAGTCACGGTAAGTAGTATATATTCCTGTATGGATTGTGTTGGAGATTCTCGCCATAGTATTCTCTGGTAGTCCACATAATCTTTAGATACTAAGATCTGTCTATACATTTTTTGAATGTCAGCGACTAAACAAAATTTGTGTTGTCTCCACCGAGTAATTAAATCTCTAACATCTTGTTGCAACGGATATCCAATCAAAAGTTCTTCATTTAACGATTTGCCTTTTTCAGGTTTAGCACTTCCGTCAAAGACAACTCGTAGCTTCGTGCTCAAGCTCGTCGGCCGAAGAACAGCGTGGTGAGGTGAGTAGTGAATTTTATGTGTTTTCTTTTCATTTTCAGGTACGGTTATCAAATGAGATTCTAACTCATATTGCTTCATAAATTTGTGATAGTCTTCCTTGAAGTCAGCGTTACGTGTGAAACGTTTCTCCATATGCTGTAAGCGACTAACAGCAAGAGGTCTAACATCACCAAGATTTGTGGGAGGATCATCCTTGAACGGTAAACACACAATGTAACGTCCGTCATCATTGCGCGTGTGTGTGGATTTAAAATGCTCCTCACATTGTGCTTCTAATTCAGTCATCGGCTTTTTGCGAGGTAAGTTCTCTTCGATTACCCAGAATTGTCTGAGTAACCGATCTGCTTCGAATTTAGTGTGAGCAACTATCATATTGTGTTTCTGTGTAGCAGTGTCAGTTTGTAAAGCCTTGCCAGAGATCAACCAACCCAGACGAGAGTTAAGTGCGATCAGAGAATTGTGCTTGTGTAGTCCTTGCAGTAATATGTGAGCATGCACATCGGCACCAAGTAGAACGTCAATAGATCCTGGCTTGTGAAAGTTTGGATCAGCTAGATCCAACTGCATATACGAAGGCCAAGTATCTTGTGGGAATTCACGTCACGGCAACAATGAAGTAAGTTTCTTCAGTACATATGCATTTACTTCGAATGTGGAGGATTCGCATTTTGTGGAATGTATTGTAAGTTTAACCATAGATTTTGTAGTTACCACTGATGAGTTTGATATACCAGAGATCCTGCCAATAACGGGAGTGCGATCAAGATTCAATAACTGTGCTGCTGCTTCAGAGATAAAAGAGCCCTGTGAGCCCTGGTCAACAAGAGCTCTTAGTGTATAGATACCACTGTCCCTGGACTCAACCTTTATTTCGGCTATAGGTAAGATAACCATTTCTTCATTTGTTTCAGCCTTCAAGTTTACACTGAGGTTGCAAGAAGTACAAGGAGTAGATGTATTTTCCTTTGGTGTAGCGGTATCCTTTTGAGCTTTATCAGAAGTGTTATTCTTGGGAGAGGTTGTGAAATGTAGTAACGTATGATGTCGACGTCCACATTTTTTGCAGTTTGTACTCTGTCTACAATTGAACACGGAGTGACCTTTGACCAGGCAATTGAAACATATATTGTTTTTCTTTATAAAATCTTGGCGGTCAGAAACCGTTAATGCAGAAAACTCTTTACAGTGGCAAATGTAATGATTCTGTGAGCAGTAAGTACAAGTGCTTTCAACTTCGGTAGTAAAGCTTTTAACTGTAGTTGTTTTTGGAATATGTTGAACAGATTTCGGTGCGTCTTTTTTAAATGTTTCTCGAGGTTGTGAAAGATTGACCATTTCCATTGTTCGGAATCGTTTTTCTAGGAAGCTGTTTAGGTCGTCATATGTGGGAATATTTGTTGAGCTTTCTAACGACTGTTCCCAAAGCTTGTGAGATTCAATGTCTAGCTTTGAGACTAGAATATGAACGACTATTGCATTCCATGAATCAATCTTCAAATTTTTTAGAGATGTGAGACATTGGCTAGTAGTGTCTAGTGAATCTTTGATACCTTTTGCTGATTCAGTTGTTAGTTTTTTCTGAGTTAAAAATCGATTTAGAATATTATTTATAATCACTCGCTTATTCTCATATCTTTCATTTAGTTTTTTCCATGCATCATCATAGTTCGCTTCAGTTAAAGAATAATTTGAGTAACTGTTCGGCTTCTCCGGTTAAACTAGATTTTAAATAATGATTTTTTCGATTTTAGACAAGCGGTCATCACAATGTATCAAGGAAAGAAACAGATCTCTGAAGCTCATCCACTGATTATAATCACCAGAATATTGTGGTATAGCTATCGGTGGTAGCTTTGGTCTAAGTTTAGGAAGTTGTGAAGTTGTGTCAGATTTTGAAGATTCACTCATTGGTGTAATATCATAAAACCTTTCCTTTAGCCAAGTCTTTAAGTCCAAATTATGTTCCTCTGTTTGTTCAAAATTATCATCAATATCGAAATCATATTCGGTTTTCAATGTCTCACTGTCCAACGATGCAGTAAACAAATCATCACTTTTTGTGTAACAAGCCCAATATTCATGTAATGTCTCCATGCGCGTATCTAAATAACCTCTTGTTCGTTTATCCTTTGAACATTTTTTCGTATTTGTAAGTAATTTCTCGATTTTAGTTGAATTTTGAATCATAATAGCTACATGTTGTTTTGCAAGTTGATCCGCCATATTGAATGATATTCGGAAATGTAAATTGATGAAAAAGTTTAATTTAGACAAATATCACTATTTTAACGCAGATACTAAATGTTCATCACTCAATATTATGTTTGTTTGCTAAGTCCAAATCTACTAAGTCTATGTAAAAAACAGAGCAAATTTTTCTAAGTCTTTTTTGTCAAGAAATTTTTCTGTCTTTTTTTGTCAAGAAATTTTTCTAAGTCTTTATTACACAAATTCAACAAAGTCTTTTTTCAATCAAATTTTTCTAAGTGTTTTTATTACACGAAATCGGCTAAGTCTTTTTATTTTTACACTTTGAAATAACACAAGTCTTAGACGCACTGTTATTGCACTATGTTCGACACTTGCACTTACAGTTTATCCGGCAGCAGAAGGACCATTTGTTTAATGAAACACTCACACTTTATCACTATGTTTTACTCACACACCACTACACTGTATTATAGGAACACACAAAGAGGTTAAGAATGTTTAACTATACATCATAATGAAAACCCAAAAAATACCATGTTTTTTTCTGCGATAGTGCAATCTAGGGAGAACAGGAAGAACTATATTTACTTACGTTACTAAAGTTTGTTAGCTAAACACCCGCTATACAACGAATCACCAGTATGGCGTCGATTTATGACGTCATTTGCATTGGCCAGTGTACTGGGTTCTATTTCGAAACATACCCATAGGCACCCGTAGACGCGGGGATGGTCGTCGCTGTCTACGCTCAGCCATAGGATAGATAGGTCCCATATCTTCAAGACTGCCGAGGCGTCGAAAACAAATATCTTTTCTAATATATACACAAACTCCAGCCCGGGGCACAAAGGAGTGTTCTAATTTGTATCCCGGGTAGGAGAGATATGAAGTATCCGCTAAAGAGGATACCTGAGTCTCAGGTAAAAAGAGCAAGGCCGACTTCACCGTCTCCAGTTGGTAGTGGACAGCGTTAAAGTTGAAGTCCCCTGATGTTGCAAAAAATTACGGAAAGCTTGGCAGGGGTCGCCTTAATATTGTTGCTCCGCTTGCCCCGAGCCCCCCCCCCCCCAGAATACGTGGGGCAGACTGAGCACCCACGCTCAAGAAGAGTAGGATAACTTCGTCGTGGACGCTCAGCGAGGGATTCTTCGTCGCCAGAGGTGCTAGTACCCTCCTGGGGTAGTTTTTCAATTGATTCCGCTACCATGTTAATGGGGGCGGGGAGAATTGAGCCTCCGGGCACCTGCACTTACCATGCGAAACGCAGAGGTAAGTCTCTACTTCACACGAGTAGCCAAAGGATGGACAGGTCCGAACCTTTAAGACTGCCGAAGCGTCTAGAACAGATGTCCTCACTGACGTATAAGCAAACTCCAGACCGAGATACAAAGGAGCGATCCAATTTGTAGCCCGAGTAGGAGAGATACGAATTACCAGCCCGAGAGGACACTCGCGTCTCGGTCAGAAAGAGCAAAGCCGGCTTCGCCGTCTCCAGATGGTAGTGGAAGGCGTTTAGGGGTGCGAGTGAAGCCACCTGATGTTGCAGAAATCCACGTACTTTTTGCACAGTTTGCTTCGCCCCTCACCCCAGAATACAAGGGGCAGCCTGAGTACCCACGCTGAGGAGAGGAGTTGCTTGTTCGTGAACGTTCAGCGAGGGATCCTCCTTTACCAGGGGTGCTGGTAACCTCCTGGGTAGTCTCTTATTTAATTCCATTACCCTGTTTATGGGGGAGGAGGGAATTGGGCCTCCGGCCACCTGCACTTATGAGACGAATCGCAGAAGCAGAGCTTCTACTTGACGCTGGTTTTGTGTGCGGTCGTGGTATCCACCCCTGATTGCACCGGCCCATACGAACAAAAGCAAAAGCTGCCGCGTGGCTACCACTGTAGAACTAATATTTAAACTTGGTAACAATATTACAATCAATATTATAAATCTGACATATTACGTTGATTGTCTGCATTCTCAACGTTTATTATTCTGAAGGCTGAAAGTTTCACATTTAACGCGTAAGAAAAGAACAAAAAACATGTTTTTAATTCTTCTGAGTTGTTATCATGCTGCTATCCACCTGTTCGAAGCGCGGGTAGGCGGGCGCGTAGCCGTACTGCCAGTCGGGCAGGTGCCGTGTGCGTACGTACCTGCTGGTGGTGGGCGGGCGGCGGCGCAGGGTAGCCGCTGTAGTAGGGCGCGTTGTAGGGCGGGTAGGCGGGCGGCACGGCGGGCGCGTAGCCGTACTGCCAGTCGGGCAGGTAGCCGCGCACCAGCTGCCCGCCCCAGCCGCCGCCGTACCCGACGAACGGGCCGCCGTACCTGCACACCATCACCACACCACTTCCATTATAAACTCTTACTAATATACTTGAATGAATTACCTAATAAGGATGAAAAACTTTTCGAAAACATGATAAAGAAATAGCGCTCTAATTTCAGCTTTATACATTGTAACACGCCATTGAAGCAGATGAGTACAGGAGTACGAAGTAAATGGTATTGTCTGTATAATTCATACACACATCAAAAAGTTTGCGATCAGTTTGAAAAATCTTAATTTCTTCTCCTTTTTAGATTCTTTGGTTAAAACATAGAATTGGTATATAAAACAATAAAACAAATTCAATTGTATTTTCGCAGAGGTAGCACTCGTATCATTCGGAATTGCTTACACCTCGACTACGAGCACAGATGTCTTGGCGAGCACCTCTGAATTCACGGCAACGTCAGCGACGGAGATTGCAGTGAGCTAAGCTCTGGCAAAATTAGGAGTAAAACATTTGGCAAAACGGTCGTTGATGAATAGCGAAGCAGTACTCATCTCGATAACCGTTGTAACTTCTGTATCGTTATCCAACTACACTGGTGTATGAAAAAACCCGAGTACTAAATGTATGTAAACTTTTTATTTATGAGTGCATACGTAAGTACCATCCTATAACTCAATATATATCAAAATTACAAAGAAAAGGACATTCAAATATCCAACCCCGAGAACAAGAAGTGTATTTGCAAAAAGACACTATAATTACATTGCTCCGCATTTACACAATAAGCTACACTTTAACTTACATTTAAATGATTACAGTAACCATCAAATAAAAGCAATGATCAGAATGTGGCTTGAGAACCTTGATTATGACAGCACAGAGGCACTTATGCCGTAGGTTTACCACACGCAGCGCTTACACGTGTCTATTACAACACATGCTTACCCGTGCGTAATTATTTAAGAGAAATTGACCTTTTGACTAAGCTAACTTTAAGGGGAGGAACTGCTTCTTGAAACACAGTTGTACTAGTTCAGGGGCCAGGGAATCAATGACTTTACGTAAAAAAAGTTGTGTTATAAAATAAATTAATAATCATTATTATGTTCTTTCCGTGTCTGAAGAAGCCCTGGAGACTCTGAAAGGCAAAAAACTGCCACTAGAACCATTTTACAAGACGGAAATCAGCGTCCTTTTGAGGTGGAATTATGAATGGAGCTAGAACGCCTTTAATCACAAGGTTGAACTGGCGTGCCGGCTCGCCTGACTTAAACCCAATAGAGCACGCGTGGGATGCTCTTACTCGAGCTGTTTGGAACAGTCAGCTACCTCCCCAGACAGAGCCAGAGATCAGGGAAACCACCATTCAAGAATGGGACAAGTTACGGCAGGAAGTGCTGGATAATTTGATCCTCAGCATGCCCAGGAGGAATTCCGCATGTGTTCGAGCCAGGGGAGGATTTATATTGTATTAAATTAAAACCTTCTATTAAGAAATTGTTGTATATTTAAGTTTGGTTAAACTATATTCACATCAATTTTTGTTACAATTATAATACAAATGAGTTACTCAATTCTTGTTATTACAAAATAAATAAAGTTTTATTCTTTAATTTCAAACAGTGTTATTCTATTTAAATAGAGATATAACGTAAACACTATTGCTTGATAAAGTTAAATTTTAAAAGTATATCAGCTTTTGCTAGTGATCACAAACTTTTTTTGAAGTGTGTACTCAACCACTATTATAATTAACATTAATTTAATTCAGTTTTTGAAAATAGAAGTAAATAAGGATTCAACTTTTATTTGAAGTTATCCCAAATTGAATGGCAAATGAATGGGCAACAACGTTTTTGTCTACCGATCGACTCTTACGCATGTGTGCGTGCGGAGTAAAAAAAGTAACGAATTTTGAATTTTAGAGGAGAAAAAGGACATACTGTTTGATTTTATTTTAATTATTTTTCGTCACCATTTGCCTAAATTACTTATTCTGAACCTTCTCTACAAATTTGGCCGGTAAATGCAAAATAACCCTGTATATAAATAAATATTTATCAATTATTTATTTGTTTATCAAATAATCCCATGTCAATTTACGTTCAAAACTTTGCATAGCAATAAAATATATTCAATGGTCCTTCAAGCTAGGAATTTAAGTTAAAATCTATTGAAAGAAAGATTTTTATCAAATGTAGAGATTATACTAACTATATAGTATACACTACAGTATAATGAAAAATTTTAAACTAGATCTTATTAGTACGTGCATCGATGCTAAGCGATAATTGGTACTCACTCTTGATGATGGTATTTAATTGACATATTTCTTTTTCTCCAATGGTAAAAAAATTTTGTATGTTTAAACTATAAATATAATTGAATATATTCTTATAACAACACTAACGTTACAACAGCATCATTTTACAATACAATAAGAGCTTAAAGAGACGGTAGATTTCACTTACCCGTTGTTGGGGTACGCGGGGGTGCCGTAGGCCCCGTAGGGCGGGTAGAGCGGTGGCGCGTAATCCGGCAGCGCGGGCGCTGCCGCCTCGCCGCCCGCCCCCGCCCCCGCCCCCGCGCCCGCCCCGGCTCCCGCCCCCGTGCCGCCCTCCGCAATCGAGGGGATCTGGTCCACCAGCGACTCCAGCCCCGACAGCGACTTCGACGAAACGTCTTGCGGCTTGCCCGCGGGGAACTCGCCCGGGGACCCTGCACGACAAGAACGGCATGCTAAATTTTGGATGCCGCCGATGAAAAGTAAAAATGTAATGGGGCTCACTGAATATCAGCGGTGTTGTTTTGGCGACAGCTAAGCTGAGAGCTCCGTTTGCCTAATGCGCCACAAAATTAGTAAATTGGTTTAATGTTCATAATTTGCATTTAAATGGCACTAAAACTAAATGTATGAAATTTATAACTCCTAATGTCAAACACGTTAATACTAATATAATTTTAAATGGGAAGGAGGTGAATCTTGTATATACCATAATTTTTAGCGGAATCACACTATACGCAAAGTTTCAATGGGGCCCCCATATATCAAAACTAGCAAGCGGACTTAGTTCTGCAGCATATGCTGTAAAAAAGGATTAGAACTCTTACCAGTGATGAAACAGCTAAACTAGTCTACTTTAGCTATTTCCATAGTATAATGTCGTATGGTACTTTGTTACGGGGACACGCGACTGACACTGAAATTATATGTTTTACAGAAGAGGGCCATTAGCGTAATTTATGATTTAAAACCTAAAGTCGTTCAGACAAAAAATTAAGAAAATTAACTTCGACATCTCAATTAATTGATATAATATATAATATTAATATGAAAATAAGTGATATTCATTCTGTAAATACTAAGAACAGACACACGCTAGTAGTACCAGTTACTCGACTCCACCGAGTCAGTAATTCATTCTTGGGGCGATGTATACGCTTTTACAACAAAATCCCAGAAAATATACAAAATTTGACCTGCGCAAAAGGGGTACCAGTGTAAAATTATTAAAAAAAGTGGCTTTCAATAAGTATTATTCATAATCAATATTAAATAAAAAGTTTCTGTTTTTGGTACTGTTTTGGTGTTTAATTGGAGTATAATTACCTATTAGGTAAAACAATCAGTACTTAAGTAAGGAACTACGTGAGGGTTTAAATATGTTAGTTACCGGGCGGTTGATTATGATCGTGGTGTTCATGGTGTTCATGGTGTTCGTGGTGTTCGTGGTGGTCGTGGTGGTCGTGGTGGGAGTCCGCGGCGCGGAATGGGGAGAAGGCCGCCTCGCCGCCCCCGCCCACGCTCCCGACACCACCTGACGGCGATCTGAAACAACACAAACATTTAATGTTTTGTTTTTTAGAAAAAGAAAGGGTAACAAAAGTGCACAGGGCCCATAGACATCAACATCTTTCTACGATGACGACTAAGATGAAATGCCTCAATTCCAGTAAAAAGGGTCTCTGGTTCTCTACACTCACCATACGAGTCGAGTCGACCCATTCGTGCCACAACCATAATATCGCCTGCAGCGTGGCTCTATCACGTATCATGTCAAGTCTTACTAAGAGCTAGTATGTTGTTTGTAGCAGCCCGTTGACACAGGAATTACAACACGTCAGCAGTAAGTACGTACGATTTGTGTTTTCTGCAACCACCATTTAGTACTAAGATCAACATTCGGCTGAACTCGTAACTACCAAATTCTTACATTTTTTACATTGCTTTCCAATCACCGATCAGAGAGATTATTATAACTTACTGTAGCACAAATAGGTAAACAAGAAAGTGATACGCCACCGTCTCACAGAATACCAAAATATCGGCATAATGCTTAAAAATAGTAATAAAAAAGAGTGATAAACAAGCACACAGTCCATCCGACGATAAGTGGATGCTGTGGGGCCCACTGACATCTACATCTATCCCAAATGAACAAAACGCAGAATACGTTGTCGTCCTGAACACTAAGACGGAATGCCTCTTTAGTGGAAAATCCAGTAAGAATCCCCGATTTTCTACAATCACGATAGGAGAAACACAACAGCTTTAAGTTGCTATTTCACGCAAATCCTCCTAAAACGTGGCCCTTCTAGGTAGGGTCGACCCATTTGCGTCACAACCATACCACAGCGCCATGTATAAAATGATGTTTTTTTATAAGTTTAAAAAACCTCTATAGACCTAAGGAGTGAATTCGCATTTTTTAAAATATAAACCAAGAGTGATAAATAAGCACATAGTCCACTTGACGATATATATATATATATATATATATATATATATATATATATATATGTATATCATCGGATATTCTTAATAAAGAAATTTGTCGTTTTTACGACATACACAAAACGAAATGAGGTGTTGGATTTCTATAAAGAAAATTATAACACCATCACCACTCGGTGATACTAAATAAAACTATTAATTGAAGACAGATGCCGAAAGGGTTATATTAACCACTCAGGCCCCGACAGTGTATTGGACCAACTTAGCCAGAGAGTCAAGCCAAAGAGTATAGTAGGTTAGGCCAATAACAATATTTTTATTTAAATTAAGATAACTATAACTTAGAGTCGTTATCATGTTCTTATCCAAAAATAAAAATCATCAATAATTAAAATATCGAATTATTTGTATGAAGGTCAAGTGAGAGCTAGAGAAACGACTATTGCAAGACGTTGTCGACAAATAAAATGTTTTGAGAAGTTATCCGTTACCGCGTTGTGGTGGTGCATGAATATCCATATCATCCCGTGGATGTTGTAAGAAGGGACTATGCTTGGAGAAATGTTATTTTTAAATAACTGTGACCGTCGTTCCAGTTACAAAAAAGTAATAGTGAAAAATCATCGTGACTTTGTCACGTTGGATAACTACTTGCAACATTGGAACGACTTATAACGTGACTTTAAATATGCATTTTAGATTTAGTATTACGTTTTATTTCAGTTCCTCGCCTAAGCCACGAACGTGACTATTTTATAAAAACTAATTATTAAGCGTGTAAGTTAGATGAATAACTAATATTATTTTTAGAAATTTGTATTGATGTCCAATGCCCACGACGGCAAAATCCGACAGTAGGAACGGGACACATGCAAATATACCGATACAAACATAAACATAAATCAAAATATTATAGTAATAACAAAAAAATATACAACATAATTATATCGATATAGTAATATATACACTCAGTAGGTGCCTACACATCAGGGTATCATCATGTAATTATGTTCATTATTTATCATCCCTTTCCCACTCCTTATCCTAAAGAGTTGGTGAAAAGAGATAGCCGCCGCTGTAACTAGCAGATTCGAAGTAAAAGACAACGACCGTTTTTTCAATTCATTTTCAGATCACTTACGAGTAACATCGGACATCGCCTGTCATTAACCCGCTGTGAAATGTATCCAGCCCCGCGTAAATGTGAAGTGTTCATATAAATTACATTTAAAAAACTATTGTCGAGTAAGTGTTACAAACAAGAGAAAAGATCAGCAGCCGCACGGAAGAGAGCTCAGCTATCGGGTAAGTCACATACTATTCCCTCCTGTAATTACCATAACAGCATCTTTGCACCACCATACTTTATTACGCTTTCTTTAACCAATGCTATTGAAAACAACTTTGTCATGATATTAACGATATATCGGAATTATAGCACAAAACGTAATTTTCGCACAATGGACCTTGTAGAATATAATTTTATTTTACATGATTTATAGCGAAAACTACGCTTGCACTTCTTATTTGTGGTAAAACTAACACTTTACATTTAATTTTAGTTACTTCTGACTAGTTTATTCCTCACGTTAACGACACAGTATTTGAAATGCAAATTTTATAAATTGTTACGAGAAAAAATATATGCAAATAACTTTTAAAACAGACAATTTTCTACCTTTTATATAAAAAACGGACAACAAACTTACTTTCACTGGCGACACGCACTGGTTGTACAGTCTCGTTTTCAGGTTTTGAGGTATAGCTGACGAGAAGATGTATAATTTCCCGAACGCTGCCCAGCCGAGTTGAAGCCGTCGAGTGACGTCTCGGTCGAAGTTGGACTTACCTAGTCGGACTATTTGTCCCAGGTAAACGTATTCGTCAACAACTTCGAGCTTAGTGCTCCCAACAACTACCGGCCTCAAAGGCCGGAATCAAAGGCTTTCTTATAGTCCACATACGCCAGGCAAAGTGGCAGATTGTACTCTTCGGTCTTCTGTACAATTTGCCGCAGGGTATGTATGTGGTCTATGGTGCTGAAGCCTTTTCGGAAACCGGCTTGTTCGGGAAGCCGGAAGTCGTCGAGTCTGCATGCGAGACGATTCGTAATGACTTTTGAAAACAGCACCTAGACGCGGTTTTCGGTCTGTAGTTCTTCAAGAGAGCGTTGTGACCTTTCTTGAAGAACAAGACTACCGCACTTCTGCTCCACGCCTCCGGAGTAGTACCACCATGGAGGATGGAATTAAAGAGCTTCTGAAGGACTTTAAGTATCGGTGTTGCACTCGCTTTCAGAAGCTGTAATTCCATCATCGCCTGGGGCCTTGCCGTTTTTAAGGTGCTGGAGAGCCATTCTAATCTCGCTCAGACTGACGTCCGGGATATCATCGGAATAGTGTCGAATATGACTTGCTTTTGGATCGTAACTCACACTTGCAAGTGGCTGCAGCGATCATGTGTACAGCTGCCCATAGAACTTCTCAATCTTACTTAAAATCTCAGGTGTCCCGGAAACGATGCTGCCACACTCAGTCTTCAGCTTTGACAGTTGGCTCTTTCTGGCAGACAGATCTTTGGCAAAGACTTTAGAGCCCTGGTTCCGCTCCATCGCTTCTTCAATACGAACAGTGTTAAAGTTGCATAAGTCCCGCCGCATGTGTTTGTAGATCTGTCTGTTCAGTTGCCTGTATGCTGTCAAATCTGTTGACGATTGCAGCTTCATCTCCAGCGATGAGATTAAGAGTGTGATCGGAGAGTTTTTGTGTTCATCTGCGGCAGGTCCTACAGAACTTAGCTCCGACCTCATTGACAGTTTCCACGAGCTTGTCATTCATATAGTCCACTGCATTGCAATCTTCTAGGCACTGAAAACGGTTTTGTAACTCGAGCTGAAAGGTTTCGGGATTCTGGATTAGAGCACGAGGGGGACGTAGTGTTGACTTCATTAGACGAGACCTCTCCAACTTAACGTTTAGGTTCAGTGTGCCTCTAACCATTCGGTGATCGCTGCCAGTTTTAACCCTTGCGATCACTGAGACATCACTGAACAGTTGGCGTCTGGTCCTCATAATGAAGTCAATCCGTTGCCCTATCTCAAATTTTCCTACCTTCAGCTCACCGTTCTTTCTTGTGCCTAGCTTTGCGTTGAAGTCTCCTATTAACACCGTATAGTGGGTTTTGAAGGTACGCATGGCTCTAGAAATATCCTCATACATTTCCTCCATCTCCTCATCGGGATGTGCCGACGTTGTTGTGTAAGTCTGTATGACCTTCAGCGAATACCGTTTGGTGATTCTGAGTATAAGGTACGCAACCCTCGTCGATACACTCCCAATCTTTTACAACGTTGTTAACGAGAGACGTGTGGACGATAAATCCAACACCTCCTTGGGACAGATGGTCGCTCTCCTGGTGATAGAACAAGTTGCTGTATTCGAGAATCACCGTGTCCTCCCCCTCTCTTTGGACCTCGGATAATCCAATCCAGGTTTTTTTTTATAGAAGAGGGGGCAAACGAGCATGCTGCTCACCTGATGTTAAGTGACTACCGCCGCCCATGATCAACCGCAACACCAGGGGAATTGCAGGTGCGTTGCCGGCCCTTTAGAAAGGAGAAAGCTCTTTTTTTGAAGGTCCCCAGGTCGTATCGGTCCGGAAAAATCGCCGGTGGTAAACTATTCCACAGAGAGGTTGTACACGGAAGAAAACTCCTTTTGAAACGTACTGAGGTGGACCGCCAAGCATCCAGATGGTGTGGATGGTATCGGGACGTTTGCCGCGTAGTGCGTTCACGAAATTTGGCGGCTGAGATTAATCCGAACAACTCCTCAGAGCACTCTCCATGGTATATGCGAAATAAAATGCAAAGAGATGCAACATCTCTTCGCAGCGCCAGTGAATCGAGCCGATCGGAAAGCACTCGGTCGTCGACGATTCGAGCCGCTCTGCGCTGGATGCGGTCAAGTAGAAGGAGCTGGTACTGGGGAGCCCCAGCCCAGAGATGGGAACAGTATTTCATGTGCGGCCGAACCTGCGCCTTGTAAAGTTGCAGGCGGTGTGCCGGCATGAAATACTGTCCCGCTCTGCTGAGCGCGCCAAGCTTATTAGAGGCCAATTTGGCCTTCTCTTCCAAGTGACCACGAAACTGCACGTCACTCGAGGATTCCGATACTGGCTGAGGCAACAATGGGAGTGCCTTGAAACTGAGGAGATACGACAAAGGGGTTCTTTTAGCGGTTAATGCGCAAACTTGTGTCTTCTGGGGGTTAAATTGGATTAGATTTAGTAGTCCCCAATTCGAGACTTTGTTTAACAAGGACTCGAGTTCAGACACAATTTATTCCGGCACTCGGAGACGTTTTCCCGAGAAATATTGGCTCGGCCGGTATAAAGAGCATCACCAGTGCTGTCATCTGCATAGCACTGAATGTTACGGTTTTGCAACATATCATTGATATGCAGAAGAAACAGCGTTGGCGATAGCACGCAGCCTTGTGGAACAGCATTAATAGGCTTGCAATCGGAGCTTGCACCGTCTACAACGACCTCGATGCTCCGATCTGCAAAAAAGCTGGTGATCCAATCGCACAATTTCTCGGGAAGCCCATAGGAAGGGAGCTTCGAAAGAAGCGATTTGTGCCGAACCCGATCGAAGGCCTTCGCAATGTCCAAACTAACGGCCAATGCCTCCCTCTTGGACTCTACTGCCTCCGCCCATCTGTCAGTTAGGTAGACCAGAAGATCACCAGCTGACCGAACACGGCGAAAACCGTATTGGCGGTCTAGTGACTGATTAGTATCAGCTGGTGATCCTCAAGGTACCTCATGAGCTGGCAGTTTACAATGGACTCCATTGTTTTGGAGAACAAGGAGGTGATGGCGATAGGCCGGTAGTTGGACGAGTCTGAGCGGTCGCCTTTTTTAGGGATCGGGTGGACGAAATCCGTCTTCCATGATTTTGGGACTACGCCTAGGGAGTAGGAGCACCGGAAAAGACGCGTTAAAACCGGTGCCGACTCTGGAGCACACGTCCTCAGCACAATTGGGGGGATTCCGTCAGGCCCACTCGACTTGTGGAGGTCCAGGGAGAGGAGTGCTTTGCGAACCGAGCGCTGTGTGAACTGCACTTCCGGCATGGAGCACTCACACCGCGGGATGGTCGGCGGCGTACTTCCCCCGTCATCGAGAGTCGAGTTGGACGCAAAGAAAGAGCCTAGAAGATCGGCTTTCTCCTTTGCGGAATGGGCCAGTGAGTTGTTCTCCCTGTGCAGAGATTGAAGAGATGGCTGACAGAAATTCCCCTGGACAGCCTTGGCGAGAGACCAGTATGCACGGGTTCCAGAAGGAAGGCGAACTAGTTTCTCGCCAATTCTGCCAATGTGCTCTGACTTTGCCTTGGCAATGACTCTTTTGAAGGACCTAGAGGCGGAATTATACTTCTGTTTTAGAGCGCTGGTGTTTACATCGCAGGACGCTGATGCGTCAGCCCAGGCTCGGTAGCACTCCTGCTTATAACATGATGCTATTTTACAGGAGCGACCAAACCATGGCTGAGATTTGCCTCCAATGGGCACCACAGAGGAAGGAATAAAAAGTTCCATACCCTGAAGTACCACATCAGCGACAGAATCCGCAACAACGTTGGGATCGTCCAGCGTAGTACATATATATATAGTATATATATATATATATATATATATGTACTACGCTGGAACATATAGTAGACCATATGCCAAGGCAAAATCATGAACAGATCTCCCCCGCATGATCGGTTAAACGTGAACCAAGCCATTCGGCGTGATGGGCGTTAAAGTCGCCGAGGATCACGATCTCTGCGAAGGGGATCTGCTGTAGCAATGAATCTGTAGCCATTTGGACGTGGTCGAAGAGTCGGTCTGTTTCGGCATTACCGCTATGGGACCTATAGCTGATGGTCGCCGCTGTCTAAGCGTAGCCACAGGATGGACAGGTCCGAGCCTTCAAGTCTGCCGAGGCGTCGGGAACAGATGTCCTCTCTGACGTAAACGCAAACTCCAGCCCGAGGCACAAAGGAGTGTTCCAGTTTGTACCCCGGGTAGGAGAGATACGAGACATCAGCGGGAGAGGACACCTGCGTCTCGGTCAGAAAGAGCAGAGCCGGCCTCGCCGTCTCGAGATGGTAGTGGACAGCGTTTAGGTTAGAGTGAAGTCCCCTGATATTGCAGAAATTCACGGACAGCGTGGCAGGGGTCGCCTTGGTCTTGTTGCTCCGTTTGCCCCGAGCAGTTGTAGTCTTGAGCGGAATTTTGCCCCCCCCCCCCCACAGAATACGCGGGGCAGCCTGAGCACCCACGCTCAGAAGTGGAGAAACATGGTCGTGGATGCTCAGCGAGGGATTCTCCAGGGGTGCTGGTACCCTCCTGGGGTAGTCTTTCATTATTTAATTCAGTTACCATGTTGATAGGGGGGGGGGGGATTTGGGCCTCCAGGATCTTGTCATCAGTCCTCAGGGTGCGTGCATTATATATTGCCAGGTCGAGTCGTCGTAGGTGGCAACCGAACCTCCACCGGAGATTGTAAGTAACCCCTGCCCCGCCGTTATCATGGTCGCCACTGTAGCAAGGTATAGGCCGTTTATTTGTCATAGTTGCCACGCTTACCGAGCGGGTTGGCAACCGCAATATTTTTGTTGTACAATTGCTGTTATCAGGAAGATGCTGCTGCCCATCTCCTGCATGTTTCCTTCTGTCACCTCTTACGACACCCACAGGGAGTTATGGGGTAGTGGATATTCTTAACCGTCACTACACGGCAGGTCATTTGAAGTAAATCCTCTTAATTTATAATTTAGTAACGAAACGAATTCTCAAAAAAAATTGTTCTAGGTTATAATACAACAAAATTTTTAATAATAAAATATATAAAGTTACATATTGATACTTATTTTATTATTAGAATAAAGTTTGTCGAAAAAATTGCAAATGATCTTTAAGAAAGACCTCACAATATTTTTACAATAAATTAATTATCTTTGAAGGATTTTAAAAAATTGACATCGTAGTCATATATATATATATATATATATATATATATATATATATATATATATATATATATATTAACTTATATATATCATAACACGCATTTTTATAGAAGAGAGGGCAAACGAGCATGCGGCTCACCTGATGTTAAGTGACTACCGCCGCCCATGAACAACCGCAATTCCAGAGGAATTGCAGGTGCGTTGCCGGCCCTTTAGAAAGGGGTAAGCTCTTTTCTTGAAGGTCCAGGTCTCCGGGTCGTATCGGTCCGGAAAAATCGCTAGTGGTAAACTATTCAACAGAGAGGTCGTACGCGGAAGAAAACTCCTAGTGAAACGTACAGTGGTGGACCGCCAAGCATCCAAATGGTGTGGATGGATATAATTTTTTTAGGAACAGCGTGTCTTTCAGCGACTTTATATTACCAATTTTTTAAGTATATGTGTGAACTGAGTGGTTAGACCCACTTCAGTCTGCGAGATTGTCTGGGTAATCACCCCCTTACCCAGTACCGGTATAAATGAAGCCTGTAAGGTATTTCATCTCGGTTCGTAGAGGTGACCACTTACAACCTAGCTGCAAGTTTCCATGGCTGAATCTGCTATAGCCACTTATCTTCAGGTGGACTGTAAGTTCGTTGAATACTTCAGTTTTAGAAGCGTAATTTAGTAACGAAACGAATTCTCATAAAATTATAGTTGTATAATTGTTATAAATAACATTGAAAAAATAATCGTTCTGAGCACACTTATCTATGGTTCTGAGTAAACGTAGTGATTATATACTCTTTGGTTCCAAGGGGTTTCTTCTAAATATTACTATACTGTTTGGAGGGGTATACAAAGGCGACATTTGATTATCGAATTGGATGGTTTGGTACCATTGGCATGGTTTGGATGGCTTAAAATGTTACATAATTTACAACTAACCTGTTGAAGTTGCTGGGAAACATGGAGGGATGCTGATGTAACTGGTCTAACCGAGGACTTTCTGACATACTGTTGCCTGAAACAATTATTTCAAAGGATATAGTTTTCAAAGTACAATAACACAACTTTAATATGGGATGTATCTGGATATCTGGATACATTTTTTTTAATATAGGATAGGGTGACAAACGAGCACACAGTCCACCTGATGGTAAGTGGTTGCTGTGGCCCATAGACATCCACATGTATCCTCGACTACGAAACAAAATGCAGATGCGTTGTCACCCGTGAGGACTAAGATGGAATGCCTCGTCTCCAGTAAAAAGGGTCTCCGGTTCTCTACACTCACCATACGAAACACAGCAGCATTAAGCTACTATTTCACGCTTGTATTCTGTGAGAGCGTGGTCCTTCCCCGGTCGAGCCGACCAATTCGTGCTACAACTATAGGTACTACTAATATAACTGCAGCACGGCTCTACCACGTATAAAAAACACATTATACATACATTCTTGATTCTTTACGGATTTCTTTTACGCCTATTCGAATTTTGGATCAGGCAGTATGTCGTGCTGCCAAAATGCGTACATTTGTATATTAGATGTACAAAACGCTATAGCGGTCAAATCATCGGCCTAACCTTGAATTGCCGGCGTATCACGAAATGATCGTGAATGCTACCGACCGTATGAGCGTGTGTGTGTGTGTGTGTGTGTGTGTGTGTGTGTGTGTGTGTGTGTGTGTGTGTGTGTGTGTGTGTGTGTGTGTGTGTGTGTTTTATGTGTGTGTGTGTGTGTGTGTATGTGTGCGCGTGTGTGTATGTGCGTGTGCGTGCGTGTGTGCGTGCGAGCGCTACCTTGTTCCTGCGGGAAGTAGTCGGGCTTGTCGGCGGGCGGGTAGGGCAGGCGCGGCGAGCCGTCGTACAGCGCGCCGCCGAACGTGTGTGTGTGTGTGCGTGCGCGCGTGTGTGTATGTGCGTGTGCGTGCGTGTGTGCGTGCGCGAGCGCTACCTTGTTCCTGCGGGAAGTAGTCGGGCTTGTCGGCGGGCGGGTAGGGCAGGCGCGGCGAGCCTTCGTACAGCGCGCCGCCGACATGTGTGTGTGCATGTGTGTGTGCGTGCATGTGTGCGTGCGCGAGCGCTACCTTGTTCCTGCGGGAAGTAGTCGGGCTTGTCGGCGGGCGGGTAGGGCAGGCGCGGCGAGCCGTCGTACAGCGCGCCGCCGAACGTGTGTGTGTGTGCACGCGTGTGTATGTGCGTGTGTGCGTGCGCGAGCGCTACCTTGTTCCTGCGGGAAGTAGTCGGGCTTCTCCGCGGGCGGGTAGGGCAGGCGCGGCGAGCCGTCATACAGCGCGCCGCCGAACGCGCCGCCGGCCACCGCAGGCGATGCCTCGCCGCCGCCGCTGCCGCCCCCACTCCCACTCCCGCCGCTCGTCTGCAACCACAAACACCTCACTACTGGATCCTATCACACGCAAAGAGATTTCTCTAGCATTAGCAATACTGCTCCTTTAAGTTCAAAATATAAATACTATACTCTACTCCAATTACGAAGTCCCTTTTGACACTTCTTAGAACGTACTCTTCACGTTTCGATAATTTGAAATAATAATCATTTTTTGTTCAAAAATAAAAAATCAATCTAAATCATTATACAATTAATTCACACACACAATCAACATATTGTTTTTAGACATCGTGCTCAAAATAATTAAAACTTTAAAAGATAATAATATTTTACTGCCGTTTTACGTTTAGGTTCTATAGTTTCATTTTTACTTTTTTACATAGTGACGTGACTAAAAGAATCGTATAAAATCGATTATAGACAGATTCTTTTCGCGAGTGAAAATCTGTCAACACTGCGTCCACCTCGTGATCACGACCGCCATTTAGTTTGCTCTTCAGTTCGAGTGCAGAAGCCTTGTATACGATACGCGTGTTCAGTTTAGTTGATTTTGTGTTGTGTTTTTATTTCGTTCTTGTTATTGTAGTTATAACTGTTTGATAATTCTTTCGTTGTTATTAAGTTTTTAATGTTATTTGATTTGTTTTTTTTTTGTATTTATAAACACTATGGCCGAAACTGAGACCACTAAAAGAACAGTGATGCGCAGTCAAGGGCGAGAGTTTGTAGTACGCCTACAAGATTACTTTGAAAGAGAGTATCAGAATGGTGGTCCATTGTTGCCACTTTCACAAGTGACTAACCGTGTAAGTGCAGCTCTTGGTATTAGTCGAAAAACTGTTTCCCGAATAAGTAAGATGGTAAATGGTAGAGATTTAATGGAAGATAACAAATTAAAATCGCCACTTTTACCTATTTTAACATTTTATCTATTGCATTATTAACACGCAAACCTTTATTTTAGGTTATGCGGCTCGTAAATATACAAGCCCACCGTTTACTGCAAACAAAATACTGTCATTGTTGCCAGAAGCTTGTGATAGTGTTACTGCCGCGAATTGGGAAAGTGTGGTTTTACGAACAAAAAATTTGATTTTCGCTGATTGGGACAGAGACATACATATCGATGCCGTCATAGATAACCAAATTATAATAAATACAGGGGATTCTACAGACGATGATGAGGGTGATGACGACGATGCCGACCATGAAATATCAATTTCGACTAGTGATGATGAATATGTTCCATCTTGATAAAAATATCATGTAATATTATCTGATTAAAATTAAAAAAAAAAACAGTTTTATAAATTTTAATTTGATGCTAATCCTTTTTCTGTCAATACGATTTTAATTTGTTCGTTACAGTAATCGAAGATCAATATCGTCAAGTATCGACTATAGCGGTACTTTACTAGTACTTGATTATTGACATCTGTCAAATGGGACTTCGTTATTGGAATAGAGTATAATATATACTTTTTACAGTTTTTAAAAATACGCGTAAGTAAGGTTTTGCTTACTATTAATTTCCTTAATGACACGTTCACAGTTGATGACTACGTTGCGCGAATTATGATTCCATTTTTCCCTTGATAATTTAAGCGGGCTTAGGACCGTCGTAATATATATATATATATATATATATATATATATATATATATATACACATATTACATTTTAACGACGTAACCGGTGACTGTATTTAATATGGCATATTTAAAAAATTGGAATCCAGTATTAACAATTAACAATTTAAAACGATTAACTATTTATAACAACGAAGTGTTTACAACTTAAATATATAATTACTTAAAATAACCATTCACAAATTTCTTTTGAAGGTGGATCATCGTTATTATTCAATGTTTGCACATGTTGGTAATGAAATTGGGGATATCCAGTACAATTCAGTAGTTATTAAATTTAGATCATTGTTTAAATCTTATGGTCTTTTTAATTTATTTTTGGAGCCAACACGTATTGCTGAATCTAGTGCAACATGTATAGATAACATTTTTACAAATATTAAGCCGTTCAATAAATGTATAATTCAAAAATTGAGCTCTGATCACTGTGGACAATTAGTTTCATTACCTTATGTTCACAAAGAGCAAGTAGATAAAAAAGTAGTGTTTGTTCCAGTAAATGCACATCGCTTGGAGAAGTTTAGAAGTAACATAGTAAAAAAACTTCCATTACTTTCATACCAAAATAATCCAAATTTTTTGTATGGAACATTATTTAAGCTCATTTGCAATGAATTTAATAATACTTTTACTTCTAAAACATTCTCCTTGAACAATCGCAAGGCATTTAATGAATGGGCGACATTAGGAGTCCATAAGAGTAATCAAAGGTTATATGAACTTTACAATGAAAGGTCATATAATCCTAGCGTCGAATTTAGGGAATATGTAAAAAAATATTCCAAAATATTTAAAAGAGTGTGCTCCTTAGCCAAGTCTACAATGACTTTTGAGCAACAAAATAAAGACTGCTTCTAATAAAATTAAAATATCATAGAGTATAATTAATAGTGAAACTGGTAAGGTCAACTCTCGCAATTCAAACTACCAGTTAAGTTTTAACAATAAATTAACTAAATCAGATCAGGATGTTGCAATGGTTTTTGAGAAATATTTTACTGATATTCTGATCTTAACCACTAAGTCATTGAATTCTTCTCCTGCCGTCGCCGAATCATTACTTAAACAAAATGTAAATGTGTGTACAAAGAATTTTACATTTCATAAAGTGTCATCAAAAGATATTGTAAAATATTTTAAGACTATTGATATTAAAAGAACCGCCGATCTGTGGGGGATTTCTGTTAAAGTTATTGCGTCTATAATAGATACAATCGCACCTCAACTATCTATTATTTTTAATACTAGTATCGAATCTGGAGTGTTTCCTTATTTAAAGAAGCATAGTAAAGTAATACCTTTATTTAAATCTGGTAGTACATTGGACCCCGTCAATTTTAGAACTATTTCTGTACTGCCAACACTTAATAAAATTTTTGAAAAAAATATTCTTGATCAAATGTTAATTTTTTTAATGTAAATAATTTACTTCATAAAAATCTATTTGGTTTCAAAAGGGGTCGCTCGACAACTGATGCTGGTGTTGAGCTGATTAAATATATATTTAATGCATGGGAGAATTCACAGGATGCTTAGGGTGTGTTCTGTGACCTATCCAAAGCCTTCGATTGTGTTCACCATAAAACAATAATCAGGAAACTTCAACACTACGGTGTAAGAAGCGATGCTCTTAAATTAATTATTTCATATTTAAGTGACAGAACGCATAAAGCTGTCATTAATGGTATAAGTTTTTCCTGGTCGATTGAACAAATGGGCGTGCCTCAGGGCTCAATTCTCGGCCCCTTTCTGTTTCTTGTATATATTAATGACTTACCTTACATAGTAGGGGATAACCATGATATAGTTTTATTTGCTGATGATACTTCATTAATTTTCAAATTAAAACGACAGTTATTAAATTACGACGAAGTAAATAATGCTATAGCGAAGTTAGTTAATTGGTTTAATGTTAATAATTTGCATTTGAATGGAACTAAAACTAAATGTATAAAATTCGTAATGTAATTTTAAATGGGGAGGAACTGAGTCTTGTTGATACCACCATTTTTCTTGGAATCACTTCAATGGCTCAATCAAGCTTCAATGGCTCCCATATATCAAAAATAGCTAGCAGACTTAGTTCTGCAGCATATGCTGTAAAAAAGATTAGAACTCTTACCAATGTTGAAACAGCTAGAATAGCTTACTTTAGTTATTTCCATAGCATTATGTAGTATGATATTTTGCTATGGGGACACGCGACTGACACTGAAATTATATCTATTTTACAGAAGAGGGCCATTAGAGCAATATATAATTTAAAAACAAGAGAGTCACTGAGACAAAAATTTAAGGAAATTAATATATTAACTCTGGCCTCTCAATACATTTATGAAAATGTAATGTACGTACACAAAAATAAAAGTAGTTTTGCGAAAATAAGTGATATTCATTCTGTAAATACTAAGAACAGACACACGCTAGTAGTACCAGTTACTCGACTCCACCGAGTCAGTAATTCATTCTTGGGGCGATGTATACGCTTTTACAACAAAATCCCAGAAAATATACAAAATGTATCATACACAAAGTTCAAAATATTATTAAACTTAGTTTGTATAAAAAGGGTTATTATAATATCAAGGAATTTATGGATGATAATAACCCCTGGGAAGGGTGATCGCTACCAAGCTATTTCTAATTTGTCTTGTGTTGCTAATTGTAAACATGATTGTAAGATATTATTGGAAAAAAATAGTCCCGCTGGGTTTCTTGCTGGTTCGTCCCAGGACAGAGGTTTTTTTTGCGAACCAGTGGTAAATGAAAAAAGTGACTTTCAATAAGTATTGTTATAATCTACATTGAATAAAAAAGTTTCTGTTTCTGTTTCTGTTTTCCACACGTACTGGTTAACTCTGTTGGTGCTAGCGCGGGGGTTTAGCTCGTAAAACTCGATCACTGCGTTTTCGGCAACCGGGCTTATTACTGAATGACCACCTCGAGCACTTCCATGTGACGAAATGGTAAACTTTGCAAAGTCTAACAGCGTTTGGTTAGCTACAAATATTGTTCTACGATTGGATGGTACACGTGCGTTAATTTATTGTCTTTGCAAATGCGGTAAAGACTCACTTTCGTTTAATTTTTGTGCACCACGTAAACTTACATTAGTTAAAATTTAACAACGTACATTTCATAGTATTTATATTTTTAAAATAGGGCACCAGTACGTAATGAGGTCACGGTCAAGTGAACACTGTCAGCCGGGCCCGGCCGGGTGAACGTTCCTAGCAGTGTAACGGCTCACGGAAGGGAAAGGGGTACTGGCAGAACGCCACCGACAGCTTCCGAATTCAACGATCCCTTACGAATGTGTGTTCGTTAATAAAATAATAGGCGCTACACATTTTCTAAAGACAATCAGTATGCAATTCCACACATTTAGAATACAAAAGATAAAAAGGACAAAATGTTTGAGTTTTCTTATTACATATTTTTTTCACAGTTCGTTTATTTTCCAATTCTGAACCTCCTCTACAAATTTCATCGGATATTGCAAAATAACCCTGTATAGCTGCAGCGTGGTTCTATTACGTACAAAGTTTGTAACTATATATACTATATTGTATAGAATGTAACAGAGTACTAGGCTGCACTAAAAGTATCGGGAATGGAATATTTCCACTGTTCCTGTCATATTAAAATCTTTTTAATTGAAAACTCCTTGGTTTTAAAAATCGAATACCATTTATTTATTTAAAATAAGATTCTCGGTCTTGTCACAAGGTTTTGTCAAACTTGTTTAGTCGTTGAGAAAATAGAATTGACTCGAGAAAATTCAAGAGCGATGATTTATTATGACTTTCGAAGTGGTTTAACACAAAAACAGTGTGTTGACCGGATGATTTCTGCATTTGGTGATGAAGCCCCATCAAAAACCACAACTTATCGCTGGTTTGCTGAATTTTAAAGTGGACGTGTCAAGCTCAGTGATGATCCCCGTCAAGGTGGTCCAAAAACTGCAGTCACCCAAGAAAACGTTGATGCTGTGCGTAAGCTGATTGAGGAAGATCGACATGTGACATACCGCGAAATTCAGGCAACTTTAGACATTGGCATGAGTCAAATACAAATAAATTTGCATGAACAATTAGGTGTAAAAAATTGTTTTCCCGATGGATACCGCATTCGCTCTGTGAAGAGCAAAAAGCGGCTCGCGTTACTTGGTGCGTCAGAACTCTCGAAAGATTTCACGCAGGATCCTCAAATGCTGTATACAATATTGTATCAGGTGACGAATTCTGGATATACGCGTACGAACCCGAAACAAAAAACCAGTCACAAGTTTGGGTGTTAGAAAATGAGTTAAAGCCAACAAAAATTGTTCGTTCACGGAGTGTTGCAAAAAAAATGGTGGCCACGTTTGTCTCCAAAACCGGCCATGTTACGACTATTCCTCTTGAGGGACAAAGAACGGTTAATGCAGAATGGTATGCTAGCATTTGTTTGCCACAGGTCGTTTCTGAACTCCGTAAAGAGAACTGCAACCGCCACATCATCCTCCATCACGACAATGCGAGTTCTCACACCGCACACAGAACAATAGAGTTTTTAGAGCAGGAAAACATAGAGTTATTAGACCATCCGCCGTACAGCCCCGACCTAAGCCCTAATGATTTCTATACTTTCCCTAAAATAAAGAATAAATTGCGTGGACAGAGATTTTCATCACCTGAAGAAGCTGTGAACGCCTACAAAACGGCCATTTTGGAGACCCCACCTTCCGAATGGAATGGTTGCTTCAATGATTGGTTCCATCGTATGGAAAAATGTGTCAAATTTCGCGGAGAATACTTCGAAAAGCAATAAATACATTTTTAAATAGTAATGTTGTGTCACTTTCTTGATTCCCGAAATTTTCAGTGCCGCCTTCGCAGTGTTCTTTTATATTTAATAAATCACAGTGATATTGCGAATGAAATACGATTTCAATTTGGATTAGTCATTGATATTTTTATTTGTGTACATACATAGTATGTAGATTTGATATTTTCCCAAATTTTTATGATAAAAAGTGACATTTATCATAAAAATTTGGGAAAATATCTGATTTTGAGTGAAAAAAGGCAATTGAGTGCACTAGTTATACATTGAAATAATTAGGACAATTATTCAATGAGTAGTTATTACTCAGTATGTCGGTTAATTAGTAAGCTGAAATGGCAATAGGCCGACCTTATAGCTCAAAGAACCAACAATTGATGAAGAAGAAAGGTTCTCGAGTGACAGCCTGGTACCGGTAGACGAAGTGTAGGGTACACTCCCACTAGATGAAGTGAAGATCGGATAAGACATACAGGAACTCCATGGATGTAGGTGACTCAGGTCTGTGCTTTGTGGCATTCTTTGGAGCGGCCTATATTCAGCAGTGGACTTGTGAAGGGCTGTAATGTTAATGATGGTGGACCAAGAGCCTAATGCTGACGATAATCCTAATGCTCTAACGGGGCGTAGGTAATTATGTAAGAAGTGCCTAGTTGAGGTAGTGTTGGCTTTACATTATTCAGTGTGGCGGCGGCGGTGCGTACCTTGTTGTAGTCGGAGAGTGAGGAGTTGCTGTTGCTGCCAGGGTGCATGTCGGCGCTGCCGATGGGGCTGGGCGCCACGTCGTTGGCCAGGTCGTCGCGCGGCGGCTCGAAGTCCAGCGGCACGGGCGACGCGGCCGCCTCGAACGGCGGCGCGAACTGCTCCGCGTACGGCGAGCTGTGCTGGCTGTACGGCGTGGCGGGCGACGCGTAGCTCAGCGCCGCCGGTGAGCCGCTCGCCGCGCCGCCCACCGCGCCGCCGCCCGCGCCACTCGCCGCCCCGCTGCCCGCCCCTCCCGCGCCGCTCGGTGCCGGCGACCGCGCGTAGGGCGTCTGCGGCGCGACCTACAACAATAGCACATCTTCAATACATGCGTCACCAACTATCTACTTCCCGTGTATTAACACAAAAAACAACGTAAATAGAATTATATTTTTAATAAATTGAATGGAACAAAAAACGACTTTAAATAAATAAAAAGGATAAATAATTTTCTCATAACAGCTTCGGCAAACAATGCTAGAATGAAGTGTACAAAATGGTTTCATTCTTTTTAATTCTGTGAACTGATTGACGATGCAAGCCTATTCGCAATCTCATATGGTCCTGTGGCCTGTCTATCAGCATCTTTCTGATAACAACACAAAATAATAAAAACTGCAGTTGTCAACTTAGCTTGGCAACTGTGACGAAGTCTTCTCTTGAAGGCTTATACTGACATCATTCACAATGAATATGGTTATGTCATTCATAACAATAATGAAGTTAGAAGCTATCAAAGACCAGCATACAGTTGAACAATGATGTACGTCAAGAAAATGGCGGACGATAGGAGTATTATTCTGACAGAAGGGTCCCAAAATAAGATGAATAAAGTTAGAAAACGAAAGATTAACCATGCAAGAATGTAAGATATCAAAAGAAAAAAGCCTCAAGATCATGTGTCAGGTGATGAATATATTTCGCAACGAGGCGTACATGTACCAGCTAAAATACCGCCACCAATTGTAAGTAGAACAACGCTGTACGTTTAATTGAGGTTTGATTTTGATCACAATTTTTTGTTAACCTTGTTCAATGTATTTTTATTTTTGTTTCAGGCTCGTATTTGTAAAGATGCAAAAAAAGTTGTGCGTCATTGACATTAGAGCAAAAGTTGAAATATTACCAGGATTATTACAAATTGAGTTATGATAACCAGTCATGTTTTTTAATGCAGTATATTAATATTAAGGAGCCAACACGAAGGAAAAAGTGTAAGACAGTTATAGCTTTGGTATAAACAATGTTGGCCAACGGTATTCAGTAAGGAACTTGTGGAATGAAACTATTGCAAGAAGAGGATCTGCAGAGATATTGATTTGCTTCATGTATTTTAAAATACATCATGGATAATTTTGAGCCGTTTGAAGAGAATCAAGAACAAAAACTTATTGTTTGGTCAGACCGTTGTGTTGGTCAAAATAACAAGCTGCCGAGTTCTATACTAATCTACCTATAAATTAGTATTTTACTCATGGGAACAAAAGGAAATCATAAGGAGCTAAGGCAGGGCTGTGGGGTGGGTGACTCAGAGTTTCAACACCAGATTCCTCAGTAAATGCTTTTGTTCTAAGGGAGATATGTCAAGAGGCGTTATCGTGATGCACCATGATTCTCCGAAGCCCGGTCTTTGGTCTTCACTCCCGCACAGCTTTGGGTAATGTAATGTAGTATATTATTCAAAGTTGACTGACCTACAATTTTCCAGCATTAACGTCGACAAATGTCACAATTTTTTTGCCGACGTTGTTAGGTCTTTTTTCAAGGAGTAACTGTCCTAAGTAGACCCATACCGATGATTGCGTTTATTTTCCGGATCATATTGATAGATCTATGTCTCGTCACCAGAAAAGATTTCTGAAACACGCCTAGATGCCTCGTTTTAGAAACGTAGACGCATTTCATGGCACCAATCCACACGAATCTGTTTTTCGCTTTCGGAGAGCAAACGAGGGATCCATCGACAACAAAGTTTCCTCACTCCAAGATGTTGATGTAGGATGGTACGAATGCTCCCCTAACTAATGCCTACAATCTTTTCGATGTCCGTATATGTGATTCGTAGGTCTTCTCGCACCAACATTTCTGTAGTCCATACATTTTCTGCCGTTACTACTGTTTGCGGGGCCCCGGTTCTTTTTTGGTCAACTTTAAGGTTAATTTAACCCCTTTTCATTTCAGTAAATTACATAAAAATTGTTGCGCATGATGGAGCTGAGTCCTCTAATGCTGATTGTAACCGTTGTAAACTTAATTGTTCGGTTAAACCAATTGTTGAGAGTTGAGTTGAGATCATAATAGATCATAGCGCATAAATGTTCACAGTTAAGATCCATCGTTTTAAATGAAAAACGCGGAAACCGTTACAGGAAAATTAATAGAACTTTGTTTTTTTTTAATATTGAGCAATTGGCTTATGGAGTTCAATTTTTAAATAAATTTGCTTTTTTGAAACATATAATAACACGGGTGCGTTCCATTTTTAAATTTCGAGTATCTCAAAACTTATCGAGTGACCTACGTATAAACTTTATATTATTACAGCTTTGTTGAACAACGCTATACAGCTGTTACAGCCCTCAGTTACCGCGACAAAAGTCGACTGGATTAGGGCCCATCAGTAATCCAATTCGACGAGCAACTGAGGGGAGGGCCCAATGGCCTATGGATAATTAATTTATAACGGATGTATGAGCAAACACAAACTTACCGAGCTCCGGAGGTAGTGTCGAGCACAAGGCACCGTCAGGGGTAAGTAAATGGTATGTGTGAGTGGTGCAGGAAAGTGTTTAATGTAACCTGACGTCACCGATGTAATCGTTCAGCAGGACCACATACGTTGCCATGCTCCACAAGGCGCAATCACTTTAGAGGGCGCCTGCCGTTATCGGAACTCAAAGACTAACGTCACTTAGCACAAACTATAATCAAGCGCGATCTCCACCCGGGTTACAAAGTTGAGCGTTCAACCGAAAAAGCAAGATTTCTTAGCACGATATTAAAACACAACACAGCCACGCGTCGATGCAAATTAATAGCAATCGAAGTTAAAATAGTCACTCAAAACTCAAGAATAAGCCTTGTTGTCACGCACATTAACGAAATAAAACAACAGAATGGAGGCCGTCGCAATGCGACGTAGCAATTCCTATGTATCCCGCGACCTCTAATCGACACAGTCGTCGCGTCCAATCGAGTATTCTTGACTAACTCCCCGACCCCCCACCGGCACGGCCGCAGCGTACAAAGATTCTTACAGACTGGCAGGCACCGCCGTAGGCGCAAGCGAATGCACCCCTCCCGCGCAACGCTAAACCGGTTCCCCGCTCGGAACTAGCGCCTTGAAAGTTGTAGCTTGCTACAATCGAGCGTAAACAATAGCATTGGTCTATTAAATAAGATTTAAAATGTTGTTTAAAATGATGACTGTTATGTTTCTAAATGTTTCATTACTCATTTTCTGCGTAAAAGTTCCTAATAATTATAACTTTGTAAAATTTTCACAATAAAATGGTATTGCAGCAACTTTATAATGTATTTTATTTTCTCAAAACTACAAATTGCTACATACAGCGTTGTTCGAGCGCACGCCCCAATTATAATGGATAATGTATCACTGTTGTAAATATATCATTCATCGTCATAACTTAAGAAAAGGGATACGTGTAAGTGCGTGTCTACATGTACGTGTGAGTTCGTGCGTACATATATGAGTGCGTGCGTACATGCGTGAGTGCGTGTGTACATGAAAGTGTGAATGCGTGTGCGAGCGGTCACCTGGTGCGCGGGCGCCGCGAGCGGCGCCGGCGAACGCGAGTAGGGGTGCGGGTGCGCGGGATGCGGCGACTGCGAATAGCGCTGCTGCGGTGCCGGGCTGGGTTGCTGGCGGTAGGGCGCCGGGCTGCTGGCGTACAGCGGGCTGCGCGCGAACCCGCGCCCGCTCGCTGCACCACCCACAGCCCCGCCGCCCGCCCCGCCTCCGCCGCCGCTCCCGCCACCGCCCGGTGCTGGTGAGCCGTACGGCGCGCGAGGTGGTGAAGGACCAGAGAATGCGGCTGGACTCGATGGAAACTGTATAAGATTACATGCACATTTTAGAATGTTCACTAGTGAAATGAAACATCTTTATATTATGTTATATTATATCTTTATATATACCTTAATATATATATATATATATATATATATATATATATATATATATATATATATATATATATATAAAATAAAATTAGGTAAATGCGTAATTCATTAGTTTGTGGATAAAATAAAAATGTTGCCAATCACAAATCTCATAAAAAAATCGATTCCCTTTTTTTCAATCGATTTTTTATGGTGTCATTATTACAATTCTGATATAACTTTTCGATAATTATTATGATGTTATGATATAGGTGTAAAGCAACCGTTGACAACGGATATTTATCCAAAGCAGCCGATACGCAACCGTAGTCAACCAGTTGTTTATCCGACTACAGACGAAAAGGATGGTTATGTTTTTACTGTGTGTGCGGGTGGCTTAGCTGAATCGCTTTTTGCAATGGCGCTTAAAACTACTTGACCGATTTAAAAAAATTCTTTCACCATTCAAATTCTACTATGACTGTAAAACGGAGGATGCATTTTATAATAGAGGACGCTACTTTCAACCAATATATTTATTTAGCTAAACTCGTAAAGTACTTTCACCGCAAGAATGTTATGTATAATTATAGATATCTAATGTAGGATGCATTTTATTATAGAGGGCGCTACTTTCCACGAATATGTTTTTATTAGCTAATCTCGAAAATACTTGAACGATTTTGAAAGTTCTTTCACCATTACATTGCTAATGAGGGCGTTACTTGTGTGATAAAATTATATTATTAAAAATTTATTTGTGATATTAATACTTTCTAAATAAATAAAAGTAAATATCTACCTAAGATGATCAAATCCTATTATTATTTTTACAATTTAACAATCGTGTTTACATACTTTATTTACTTAGGATGATTGTTTTAGATATAGGTAATAAGTCTAAAATAAGAGAGCTTCACTTAAACGAAAAAATAATTAATAAAATATAACTAAAAGTTGGAAAAAGTGGCCCAATGTGAATCTTGCATAAAGCGATTTACTATAAATTCTTTAAAGTGTAACAAAATGCTACTGCACAATTTAACTGTTATTTTTATCTGTTTTAACAACACATTATAATGGAATCATGTTATGATAACATTTAACAAATAAATTTTTGCTGATTTACCATGAATTGTTTAGAGCATAACAATACGCTACTCCACATTTTAACTGTTCTTAAAAATACATTTAAAAAGAATTTAAATAAATAAAGGAAAATATATTTTAAAAAGCGTGTAGAACTTAAAACGCCTTAAATATATCATTCTTTTTTATTAAATTATTAATCGAATAAAAATCGATATCGTTTCATCGTATTTATGTTAGTTATGTGGCAACATCAAATCTGACAGCTAGGAAATCTGTCATGCGAATGAAATCACAATTCAACAAGTAAATAGGTACTAGAGAATTCACAACTAAATAGTCGCAATTGTGTTATTTTGTTTATTATTTTTCAAATAAATTCTCTAGAACTCATATGGAGTGAGTTTGCCCATCACATTGTTGTACCCCTTAAGGTAAGTGTTCAACAGTTTTAAATTTAGTAAGTCTAGTGCTCATATCTGATAGTGATACATATTGTTACGAGCTTGAGGTTCGTGAAAATAAAAATTGCCGATAAAATTACCTAAATTAACACTTTAATTTACTTTACACAAATTAAAACTTAAAACACTAATAATTAAACACACTAATTCACTTTATTCCGCTCCGAAGCTTCGCTTGTTTCGCCACTTCAATACTACTCGATCGCATCATGCAGCGCCTATTTATTTAAATTAGCAAAGAAGCATCCGGAATATTCAAGTAAATGCGCGCAAAGGGACGAGGGTGTGAGTGTAGATTTTCTAGAAACTTAGTTCTTCGGATGGCGCTGTCGGTTGAGTGATTTGTGATGTCATTTTCTCAATGCTCCCCTCGCTCTCGTTCCTGACACTAGATGGCGCTAGTGTATCGTCGACTTGAGCGCGTAACAATATTTTTACTCTGGTTGCATATCAACTCAAAAAGTTGTTTTATTTTTTAACATATGCACAAGCTATATCTGACAAACATAACAGCTTATTTATAACATGGCGATAAGATTAGCTAGCTAACACCAGATAGTTACGAAATTGACAATTTTTATCAAATACCAAGAAATGAGACAGTCGTTTTTTAATTTTTTTTGGACTACTGGTAGTCAGTCAGTTCTTAATTATTTAATAATATAAGGCATTAAGTTTTAAGTAACATTTACCTATATTTGAGTTTAAAGTAAACAACTCTATTTTATTTTGTTCACTTTGTCTTAATTTTTTTTATTTCATATTATTTCTGTTGCCATCGTCATTACGTGTGTGTCATAATTGCTGGCGAAGGACTGATAAAGCAGCATCACGTTAAACTGCAGAACGGGAACCATCTTAATCATCTAGTCCGTCCTCCAGAACAACAAAGCTTAGATCATACATCATACAATATACTGCTGCCTAATTATGTAAGAGCACCACTCACACAAAATCAATGTTTTTTGCTGGTTGTAACAATTCCAATCAACTCACTGTTCCATCAGCATTGCGGGTATCTAGACACGCGGTAACGTGTCAAGCCAAGTTTACGCAGAACGGCGAGCCGCACCGTGTGTAATATTACACGAACCATTTGGAGCCACTTTTGACCCCCTCATAACTCAAAAACTATTTCATATAAACGTTTCAAATTTGGCACATATATTGAAACTTGCAAAATATATATGTACTTCAAATTTAGTAAACACATCTCTAACAGTTATTTAGATATTAACGTCTAAAAATCGTAATTTTTATCACTGACTGACCTATAGATCAAAACTCTAACCCAGTTCCAGATGACCTAGAAAGTTCAAATTTGGCATGCAGATAGGTAATTAGATGAATACAGAGAAGTAAATCAGAAACTGATAATTTTTTTATCATTTTATTATAATTTTTCACTTAATTGATTCTATTAGGAACATGTACACAGCGCGCGATACCCCACCGGAGGCGTGGAGTGGGAGCGGTACGATAAAACCTTGACGCGAACGTATCCAACGTCCAAGCGAGTGGCAGGTGGCACTGGCAGCAGCGCTCATAAACGGGAACGCTGTTTTGCTGTCCGGTTGTTTCTCGATATCTGACCTATGAGGTGGCGATTTATGCTACGAAATTAATAGATTTTCTTAAAAAATATTATATATTTGTGGTCATATTATTATTAAAATTCTTTTAGTAAGTACGCACCGCATGTCTAGATGGTAAAAGAAATAGTTTAAATCAAAAATTAATAATTTTAGTGTAGTTATAAGTAGGTATGTATACCTCCTAACACTGAATGAGTAAGAACGAGACCTTATTGGTATGGTAACAAATTTTCTTGAGAATTCAATAGATAACAGGTAATTTGTTATGTACTCGTCTTAAATAATTATCTTTTTATTACGTATATTGTACAATGAGTCGTACAATAGAATTACGGGTGGGTGACACACTTACCTTACACCGAATTATTCCAATGCCTCCCGATGGAAGCTGCCTATTCCATGCTATCGCCGTTTCAGATATTCAGTAATGTATATGTTCACATGGAATAATTAAATGGTTAAACGAACTTACCTTAAGTGAAGTTCAACCATAATTATACGAAGCTCCTTGTCCTAGACATTCTTAACAATTGTAGTACGCCGCATTCCATGCCAGCATCACAATTTATCCAAGCTCACTAAAAAAAATTTTAAAGCAGTATATCTGGCAACACTGTATCCACCCGTCCGTCAATGCAACCTCATTATGTTTAAAGCAAGGAGTTAGATGAGCAACCCTAACCCAGGGAGGGTTGGGCGGAGATATCGTCTAGGACAAGGAGCTTCGTATAATTATGGTTGAACTTCACTTAAGGTAAGTTCGTTTAACCATTTAATTATACTCCCTCCTTGTCCTAGACATTCTTAACAATTGTAGATGTTTGAAGACAGGGTTGCGAATTTATAATACCAATGAATGGAAATTTGCAATTTCGCTTATTTTATAAAAAATGTTGAACATATTGCCTGTATAGTAAATTTAAATTAATAAAATAAATAAATTATCGTTATTTCATAACATTTCCTTATACACATAAGGCCAGCTTGATTGCAGCAGAAGTGGCCCTGTGGAAGAATTATGACTGAAAAAGAAAACAATCTGGAATATCTATTCCAGTTTAATTTTAACATCTTATAACTTACTTAAGAAATACTATTCTAAGTGGGTTAAATTTATCACTATCTTGTGTTCTGTTTTCTATTAAAATATTCACAAGAAAGGCTCAACCCCTTCTTATTTATATTTTCCCATGCAAACCCTGTTGAAGTGAAATTCTATCTATATCTTAACTATACAACTGAGCTCCCGTTTGAATAAATGTAATATTTGTTGAAGGACAATGTATGTATATTATAACCTATAACCCATCACTGCTCAGCTTGTTACTAGTTTTTGTAAATTTCTGTATTCTCAATATTTATTGCAATATTCTGTAGTTAATAATCTAAAGGTAACTTATTATTAAGTCTATTTTTATAACTCAAACCTAAGTAAAAGGCACAACAGCCCAGGAAGGAATTTCATTACACTTACTACAATTTGGTACGATAAAGAATTAATTATTTTATTATTTTATAATTTATAGTATTTGACATAGGAGAGTTCACTATAATTCTTAGTATGAATTTTGGAGCGAATCTTGGAGTACCATATTTTACAAAATACTTCACTAATAGTAACCAATGATGTGTATGAGATATCTATGAGATGACTATAACATGACATGGTAGTATAATTATCTTTAGATAGGCAGTGTTAATAATAATTTGTTATTTTACTCAAAATAAATAATTCATTATTTCACATTTACTGCTCATGTGAAAAAAACTACTTTATAGTTTATAGTGACAGCGTTTTAATGTTAATTCAAAACCTGTATAACCTCAAAGTGTTAGATCTAAAAGGTCTGAATAGTTAATGGTGTCTATCCTCTATGTGATAGCTGTAACGGTTTAAAGCCTGCAGTGATTTTTTTCCAAGACATAGTCCATCTTAATGTCTTCCTTCAATTGGTAATGCTTTCAATTCAAATCTGTCTAACCTCAAAGTGTTAGCTCTAAGATTTGAATAGTCAACTGTGTCTATCCTCTATGTGATAGCTCTAACAGTTTAAAGCCTGCAGTGATTTCTTCCGAGCCGTAGTCCATCTTAATGTCTTCCTTCAAGTTGTAATGCTTTCAATTCAATCTGTCTAACCTCAAAGTGTTAGCTCTAAGATTTGAATAGTCAACTGTGTCTATCCTCTATGTGATAGCTCTAACAGTTTAAAGCCTGCAGTGATTTCTTCCGAGCCGTAGTCCATCTTAATGTCTTCCTTCAAGTGATATTGCTTTCAATTCAAACCTGTCTAACCTCAAAGTGTTAGCTCTAAGGTTTGAATAGTCAACCGTGTCTATCCTCTATGTGATAGCTCTAACGGTTTAAAGCCTGCAGTGATGTCTTCTGAGTCCTAGCCCATCTTAATATCTTTCCACTAATGATAGCATATTATATGTGAATTAAGACCTGTCTACCTTCTAATTCATAGCGGTAAGGTCTGAATAGTTTACCATGTCTATCCTCATAAATGACAGCTCTAATGCATAGCATTTTAATAACTTATGCTGGATATTCTCTCAAAAATTTTAAGTTTACAGTAATTACTTCTGCTTCTCTGCACCGCTTAATATCTGCCAGTAGTATTTTTCGTTCTTATTTTATGATATATACATAAATCCATGTATATATTCTAAGTGACAGTTCTAACGGTCTGTATATAGCATCTATATAACTCCTGTTAGATATTTTTCCCAGCAGTTTTAATTCAATAGTGCTTGTGCATCCCTATCTCCTCAGTATTATACTTTCCCTTTTCCTTCAATACTGTCCGAAACTATGTACATGTCAAAAGTGGGAATAGTCTTGCCCAACTTTCAAATCATTGGTATGTTGTTTTATTTTGCTACCTTGATGTCCGGTGATCATGTGGGGGTTCTCTTACGTTGACAATTTTTGGACTTCTTTTGCCAAACCCTTGTGAGACTTTCTAATACTTTTACATCTATAATTTGTAACAAGTTTTTCATTATGTTATACTCATAATATTGAGCCCTTTGTAATAAAAACTATACCATTAATTATCTTTATTTGATTGCTTCTAAATCTCAGTACCGCAAAATATTTTCTCATGTGAAAAAAAAACACAAAAACCTATGGTTTTTTGGCTCATCGACATTAAGAGGAAATACACACAAGAAGAATCGTCCCCCAATCTAATATAACTGCCATGGTTTCTGGGTCATGCCTACAGAACTCCATTGTTAAGTATATAATAATTTTATTATTTCTCGTTACTAATATGATCAAGTTATAGCTTTGACACTGCTTTATGATCTTGTTGAATAGACTTGAAAGACTTCCTCTGACTGTTTTTTGTTTACTTGGCTCAATTTTAGATTGTATGTTAAATTTCCGTATTTTTATTTAATTTAAAGTATTGAATCCTCAATAGTTAATGAATAGAACCCTCTCTATCTTGTTAATATAAGAAGCCGGATTTTTATCAACTCTGGGTAAAATTGTACAACGTAAGTATTATTTAGTTGTAGTAAGTTCACTATTCATTATAACTATATTGTTTTGCTCAAAGTTTTGTATTGTATTCTACGATTCCCAAAAATATAAGCATATACTACTTTAATATAGAATAATATCTATGTAATTTACTCTCCATGAAGGACTAAAACCCAAATTTTTCGATTCCAGTCGAGAAGTGTCAATTTATATTTCAAACGGTTTTATGTGTTTAATGTTTTTTTTTTTTTTTTTTGTAATATTAACTACCATCTAAGGTCAGAAATTTGCCACTGATATATATTACATAACATTATATATACATTATTATATATAATGAGGTTTTAAGCACAACATTATTAACCTCATTTTACTAATAGCAACCAAAATGGGTTATGCACAATCTATCTAGTCACTATTTATATCAGTATTTTACATAATTCCCTCTTACTACAACAATTTATTATGTTGTTAACATATTTTGGCAATCAGTGTATGCATCTGTCAGCATAACTCTATTGTGCTTTTACCATACCCAGTTTTAGTTATGAAGGTGATAATAATAACATGATAGGTATGAATGATACCATAATTAATTTTACTGAATAAATCCATTTTTATTTTATTTTTTAATTATTACTTCACATATTACTTATTTTTAACTTGTCATAACTCTTTAATATCTTACAATAGAAAATTATTTCCTATAATTATTTTTAAATTTCTTTTTAATTGTTTAATTTACCACTGTTTTAATAAGTGAAATATGTAATTTTTATATTTTCCCAGATTGATGTTTTATGTACAGCTGCAGGCCATTAATGCATTTGCAACTCATCATTCTATTTAAAACCTAATGATGCTAAAAATTCTTTCTTTCTTGTTACTTAGGTTATATTAAATTACATAAAACAGCTCGAATGCAATAATGTGCCTATGTTTAATTTGAATTAATTAATCATGGTCTCGATTTTAATTTAATTGCCTATCAGCCGAAATTTCTCCATATTATTTTATCGTCTTGTTATATTAATTGTTATATAATAATTATTATATTATATTCGTTTTACTATCTCAATAATAATAATTTATCGTTTACCTTCTATACCAAGTTTTTTAATTATATTTTGTTAATTTTTTAAAATTGACAATAATCTAAGTCATGAAACATTTTACAGGCTATCTGTTGTCTTTTTATTATTCTTTTAATAATTTAACAATATATTGTAATTCAATCTGATGCTTACAATACTATTTTTGTTTTGCATATCTGTCAAATCTGGTTTCATTCGCAACATGTGAAGCCAAATATATCACAAGGGATATAATTTAAATAATAGGTTTGGTTCAATCTTTCAGATTTTTCTAAACAGCCTATAAATGCTTATTTTTTACTCACTTTTTGCTTACTTATATTTTATGTGTATTTAACTTGTAACCTTTAGATATTTCATATCAAGGTAAAACAGTTCTCATATCACATTTTTTCTTATTTTCTTGTCATATTATCCATCCATCCATTACAGTCTATATAAGTCCACAGCTGCACATAGGCCTACCAACACTCAATGCCTGATAGAGGGGTGTCATATTATGTAGCTTTTTATTTTTTATTTTATGTGTCTACAAAATAATATGTAATAATAAACTGTCTTTATATTTAAAAATGCATCTATTAAATCCCATTTATTTGGGAATTAACAATTTTAAGGACTAGTAAACTGACTCTCCCTTACACACCGGATAATTTTGTCCCAGAATTCAGTTATTATTTCTAACTTGTTCTGCCAATTTTTTGTGGATGTTAAAGGTTTACATAACCTTAATAATCTTATGAGTTAAGTTTATTTATAGCACTTATTTCTTTTCATAATCAGGATTTTCTGATACTAAAGAAAGTTTAGTTATAATCTCAGGGTATACAACTAATCTCAGGGTTTATAATTTCCGGGTCTGCTGCCCCAATTTTCTGACTGATAATGGCGACTGTCCAACGTAAGTAAATGAAAGTAATAAAAACATTAATATATATCACTTAAAATTTCTCAACGTATCCCTGTACAATGTATCTCAACCCACAATTATAGGTTAAAATACCTATTTACTATTTCACAATATATGAGTGACGAGGTTATGTTATTAACCCTTAATAGTGAAATTGTTCGATAATACTTGTTAATAAATGGGCACAGTGAATCTAATTTTATTATTTAGGTAATAAATGTTTTAACTTTATTTATTTTATATACACGTGCACCTACCTCGAACAATAGGATTTTTTGTTTACCTTTGATCGGTTAGCTCCATTTTGAATATCTTCCTTTCCCATTTTCCCAAGTACATAATCAAATTATTACCACGCAGATACGTAATAAATTTATTTGTAGTAGGTTTTGGATACAAAATATTTGATTTTACACTAAACATATTTAATTTTTACAACAAAAATTATAAAACACACTGTGACAGCTGGCACAAAAAAACGCAATGAGGTTGCATTGACGGACGGGTGGATACAGTGTTGCCAGATATACTGCTTTAAAATTTTTTTTAGTGAGCTTGGATAAATTGTGATGCTGGCATGGAATGCGGCGTACTACAATTGTTAAGAATGTCTAGGACAAGGAGGGAGTATAATTCCCTATATGCTTAGCATATGTTATTACTATCCACAAATCACAAGGCCCATGAGTTTTTTGCCCATGAGTGATCCACAATTTTTTTTGCGAATTTAAGGATTTTTATAGGACAAATACAAATTCTTTATTTGCAACTAAATAGGTACAAAATGTTTTCTTCTTGATGTTATCACTGTTATTGTGTTAAGAAACCCTATTTAGCTGTTTGCAACAGCATGCAAATATTCAATAATTTTAATATAATAAATTTCATCTATATAAACAAACTAAAACGTCATTTTACAATCTTTATAAATAAATAAATTCACACACACACATACAATATATATATATATATATATATATATATATATATATATATTACTGTATAAAATGCTTTATCTACCAGCCATCGTCGAAGTGACATTTTAAACTTATTATAAGGTAATTACTTAATATGTGAGGGTATTTTGTTATATATCGTGTTACACATTGCATAGATATTTTTTTGAAAGCGCTTACTTTTTGGAATTGGGTCAAGTACTAGTTTATGTGGGTTCCGTAAATTTATTTTTGTTGCATCTTTAGTTTGTAAGAATAAGTGCTTGTTTTGCATTACAAATTTGCCTACCTCAAATATATAGAGGCAGGGAAAAGGAAACTGGCAATGGGCCGCATATAGCTCGAAGAACCAACGATGGGGAGAAGGTTCTCGTGGGGGGTGGGGTGGGAAAAGGAAGTATGTTTAAACTCTTAAAGTAAGGCTTGCATGACGTGTCTGATGGGATGTTACTAATAGCTCTGATACAGCGCTTTTGTGCTAAAAATACTTTTTGAGAGTCTCTGACATGACAAAGGGTCGTCTAAAAGGGCAGAACAACGTCTGCCTGGCAAGCTAGTATAGGTATATATAGAGGTATAGTTTATATTATGTTAAATTATATATTTATATATATGGGTATAGTGATGGCTGCGTCCATCTTATAATAATGTTGCTGCATTCGAATAACTTTTGCACTTGTCCTTGTTTGCATATCGTCGGCCTAATTCGTTAACCTGCTAAGTCCATTTTTGGCAAAATTTGCTTTTTATACCAGTCAAAAAGTTCAGTCTAATATCTTTCGTAACGTTTAGAGAATAGCAGCGATATTAGCCTAAAAAGGTGACAAATGCTATGCCCGAAAAACTGCTTTTTGACCAACAGCCAATCTTCACAACGCAAATCTGCTAAATCCTATTGGGACCTCAGTTTTACAATCAAAACGTTCCCAAACCCCCTTGCCGCTTGCGACGCGTCAAGTTTTGTCGTGTTTTAGTCATATATTTGAGGATTTAATTTATTTTGTTTTTATTTTTTTAGTGTCCAAATCAAATGTTTTTCATCACATTTAAGTCCCAACCTAAACATAAGGGACTTAACAGGTTTACGAACTATATTATTTTATTTGTACACGGATTTAGCATTTTATCAATTTAATATTTTTTTATTAACTTATTGCTTAATTAAAGATAATTTCGAAGATGTTACTCATTAAATAAATTATAAAACAAAGTATGTATACACAAATAAACTGTTAAGTTAAAGTCTGTTTAAGGTCTGTATAAATAATAAATTTCACATATTTTGTCATAATTTTATTCTTCTTCTTATTCAATTTATTTGATTAAATAATGGTTTTTTCGATATTTTCAGAATGAATCGGGGGAAAAAATTGTGGCTTTGGTTTCTGGGGCTTGTAACTCACAGGATAGACCTGAAAAAGTAGCTCCGAAGTTAAATTATCATCCAAATAAAGTAGTACACGTTTTGGAAGATATTCAGTTACAATATTCAAAACCAAGAAAGTCTATACCAGAACCTACAAATTCAGTTGCTGACAAAACTTATTATGAGATAAATGACAATATCAATATAACATCACTGACTGATCTAGATCTACCAAATACTTTTATTAAAGAAAATATAAATCATATAATTTGTTCTGACATTACATTTCCCAATACTACATTCAATGACGTGCCTTTAGACGATAATTGTCCACGGTTTATGATATTCACAACACTTTCACGGCAGACGAGAATTTGATTACAATACCATCACAAATTGAAATAGAATCACAATCAACAAATATTTTGATCTCAGACAACATACACAATTCCGATGCGGATACCATTCAAACATTAGGTAATATAATATCTCATGAAACAAGTACTAGTTCTTTAGAAATTATAACTCATGTTGAAAATACACATCATGTTATACCTAATCCACCAATATCGGATGGTAGCGATACAGAGAAAAAGCTTGTGCCTTATTCTGATTCTGACTCAGATTCGCTTGCTAAGATCAAAAAGAATAAGAAACGAAAGAAACGTTTTAACGTTGATAAAAAAGAAAAAGCTTGTGCCTTATTCTGATTCTGACTCAGATTCGCTTGCTAAGATCAAAAAGATTAAGAAACGAAAGAAACGTTTTAACGTTGATAAAAAAGAAAAAGCTTGTGCCTTATTCTGATTCTGACTCAGATTCGCTTGCTAAGATCAAAAAGATTAAGAAACGAAAGAAACGTTTTAACGTTGATAAAAAAGAAAAAGCTTGTGCCTTATTCTGATTCTGACTCAGATTCGCTTGCTAAGATCAAAAAGATTAAGAAACGAAAGAAACGTTTTAACGTTGACAAAAAAGAAAAAGCTTGTGCCTTATTCTGATTCTGACTCAGATTCGCTTGCTAAGATCAAAAAGATTAAGAAACGAAAGAAACGTTTTAACGTTGATAAAAAAGAAAAAGCTTGTGCCTCATTCTGATTCTGACTCAGATTCGCTTGCTAAGATCAAAAAGATTAAGAAACGAAAGAAACGTTTTAACGTTGATAAAAAAGAACGGGTTAGCGAAAAGAATAAACAAAGAAGACAAGAAGGTAAAACATATTTTGGGAGAGAGAAAAAGCAAGACTGTTGGAATTATAATAAAACTAAAGAAGCACGTTATATTAAATCAAGATGCTCCTGTAAAATTGGGAAGTACAGTACTTTAAAATGTGAAACAGTAGATGAAGATGTAAGAAGGAGCATATTTAATCGATTTTGGAATCTTACATGGGGCTAAAAAAACCCTAGTGAACGAATGAGTTACAACTATTCCAATTGTCCGGCCACGAAATCGAAATACCGAAGAGACAACCACGAGGGCTAACACCTTTGTTTATCATTTAAAAGTAAATGATAAAAGTGTCAAAGTATGTCGAAAGATGTTTTTGAACACATTGGACTTAGGAAGATGGACGGTTCAAAATTGGAAGCAGGAGTTTTCAATGCGCCCTCCTAGTACATTGAGACGTCCAACACAATTATCTGAATTGACTTCGAAGCCGAAACAATCACTTATTCAGTTTCTGGAGTCTCTTCCCGTAATGGAATCTCATTATTGTCGATCAACGTCACAGAAGTTATATTTATTGCCAGAATGGAATTCCAAAGAAAGCCTCTACCAATTTTACGTTAACGATTGGTGTAAAGAGCGAAATATTAAAGCTCTCTCCATAAGTTTGTTTTAGAATTTATTTGAAGACAAAAATTTGGCCTTATTTAAGCTGAAAAAAGATCAATTCGAAAAATGGGCCTGTTATAAAGTAGGAACAGTTACAGAAGAAGAATACAAAGAACATATTGAGAGAAGTAAACAAGCAAGAGAAGAAAAATATGCGGATAAAAAGGGAGAAAATTACGTTTTCACAGTGGACTTACAGGCTGTACTAATGGCACCAAAATCGAATGTCAGTACGCTATACTATAAAACGAAGCTGTAAGTGCACAACCTTTGCTTTTTTAATATAAAAAATAAAGATGGCTTCTGTTTCATATGGAATGAATTAGAAGGTGGACTTAATGCTGAAGAATTTGCCTCCATTTGGGTTGACTTTATAGAAAACAAAATAATACGTCCTGAAGTTAATGCTGAAGATGGGGAAAAAACAATTATAATTTATAGTGACGTTTGCACATACCAAAATAGAAATTGTATTTTATCTAACGCTCTTTTGAACATTGTCATGAGGCACAAAAATTTAGCTAACGAACAAAAATTTTTAGAGGTGGGTCACACCCAAATGGAGGCCGCTTCAATGCATTCCACTATAGAACGTCAGCTTAAGAACAAGGTCATAAATGTGCCAGCTGAATACATATCTATTGCTAAGCATGCTCGTAAATGCCCAGTACCCTATTATGTAACATATTTGGACCACACTTACTTCAAAAACTTCGACAAAATTCAGTTTTATAAAAGTATTCGCCCAGGAAGATCCAAAGGGGATCCTAAGGTCACTGACATTCGTGCACTACGTTACGAAAGCAATGGATCAATTCTTTATAAAACTTGCTATAAGGATGAATGGCAAAGTTTACCACAAAGACGATCTTTGCAATGTAATCCTTGCGAGATTACTCAACTATCTCAATTGTATCAGAACCGACGTAAAATCACTGCACGAAAATTTGAAGACTTGCAGCAAATAAAAAAGACCCTTCCTTCTGAATATCATAAATATTATGATGACTTGCCTCATGAATAAAATAAGAAGTACTAATAATTAGATTTAAAGTAAAATTACAACTTTACTTTACTTTACTTATTGTTAATTTAAAATTATTGGAAAATTGTTTCTGTTTTATCTTAGTATTAATAATAATTGATTGTGATACCTGTAGTAGTAAAACAAGTTTAAATGCTTGTCATTAATAATAATAAGATACTTAGGACAACTCGTAATGCCACGAAAGCACCACATAATCACGTATATTAAAACTGTTACAGATTTGTTATGAAAAGATTCTATCTTAGATATTATAACCCTGTTTCCTATTAAAGAAGACTGATTGTTTAATTTTTAATAATAAATAGTTCGATTACTGATTGAATGTGTTTCACTACGCAATTCATTAATCTATACACCATACTAAATTAAAGACAAAAACTGCTAAGTCCTCAAGTAAATTGAAACTTCACATCGAAAAACTGCTAAATATTTTTTTTCTTGAATTTTATAAAATGTGTATAAGTTATACTACTAATTATATTTTCAAAATATCAAAAAAAAAAATAGAGACACTAACGGGATTTTCAGAATTTTGATTGCTAAATTAATAAAGATATTATTTAGTTTTTTCTTCGTCCTGTAAACTATGAAAATATGGACTTAGAAGGTTAACGAATTAGGCCGACGATATTTAATAAAAAATAGGTATAAAACTGAGGCTGTTTTCATGTAGACATATTATCAAGGTCCCAATATTGAATAATATCTTCAATTATATTATGGTTATATGTGGTGGAGCCATGCTGCAGTTATATTAATAGTATAGTTGTAACACGAATGTGTCGGCTCGACCGGGGAAGGACCACTCTCTCACAGAATACCAGCATCAAATAGTAGGTTTATGCTGCTGTGTTTCGTATGGTGAGTGTAGAGAACTGGAGACCCTTTTTACTGGAAACGAGGCATTCCAACTTAGTCACTGACCGTTTTGATAAACAATAAAATTCAATAGGGTTGTCGAGTTCCTTGTCTATAATACTTATCTATGTTCTTTCCTACTCACATCTGTTAACATTCAAAATCGCCAACAACGGATGATTATCAAATGTTTATTTAATTAACAGGTTTCCAACTGAACCTAGACTAAAATTATGGCTTAAAAGCATAAGTATTGTCAATTGGCGTCCGAAACAAAATGATCATATTTGTTCCAAACATTTTACAGACGACTGTTTTATTAGACATGAGAACTGCACCACTTTGAAAAAGTGCAGTATACCGACAATGTTTTCTGGTACCAGTAACCAGTAAGTATAAAAGTATTAGATTATTATTTCGAATGTTTTTTTTTATTTCTTCTTTCCTCATTTTCAACCAAACTCAAGGGCCATAGACAAGTGTCGAAAGATCGCCTGATGATGTCGAACCACGTTAGATGTGTGTTAGTGGGCTGCGGCTAGAGGAGATTCCTCTCCCAGGACCGCTGTAGTCGAGCTGGAGTCGTAAGGGATGAGGAGTGTTGGTATGACGATGGGCGATGCGCCACTCGACTATTTTTCGCGACTTTGGTGAGGCTGCACCATTTGCTGCTTCCAAGTGCTCGTTTTTTCCTGGCTCCGTTCACATTTCGGGCTCGGGGAGTCCGTAGTGCAGCTCGTATCTCTATAAATGTTTCCTCGGTTTAAGATCTTTGTAGAATATTTAGAGACGATACCAGGAGACCCGACGGTGTTGGTTTAGTTGCTTGAGAGAGAGAGATAAAGCTTTAGTGTGGAATACTACTTGCGAACACTTTGACAGCATCCCATCTCAGGGGTACCTCGTCTAAAGCAGGGGTGGCATTAGAGGCAACTGAGCCAAGTAAATAGCCCAGAGTATCTGGAAGATAAGTACATATTTTGCAATTTGCTGTAGAGACTATTGGTCCGTAGGGTGCACGTGCGGTGTAGTTCCTAAAAAACTGTATCTGCGACTGATCATCGCTGCTGGTAATAAGAAGTTGTTTCCTCGCTTGAAGGCTAAGTATAGCCATTCAGTGAGGACACGTAGCCAGCATTTTTAGGATGATACCACAGAAAATAGGACTTTATGATAATTTCAGTTATTTTTTTTAAATATTGTAATTTAAATTTCGAAAATGACGTTGTAAATAACTGATTACTATGTAATTCAAAGTTTATATTTTTTTTTGTATAATCGTACCGGCGTAAATAAACCCGGCGCATTGCTGCCGCAGAAGAAATAATTGTGGAAATATCGTTAAAAATGTGGAACAGTTATATTGTATAATTAGGAATGATAATACAATCATTGAAATAGAATGATATATAACTTTCTATAACTTTCAAATAAATAGTCAGTATAATACGCACGCCACCTAGTGTCGCTTAATTGTACCATGCGTATAACCTTCGCACAAGTGCAACCAATAAGTTGACTCAGTTTGACTGCAATCTGATGAACGGTATGGCATCGTAGAAAGTACGAACAAACATAAATTTATTATATAATAGAAAATATGTAAGAAGAATAGGCGTTATTATAGCAGCTGATTTGTTTTTTATAATGCTAGAACTAAATGAACGGTTGACAATAAGTCATTTTAGAAATTATGTTTTTATTTTTATTTTCTGTAGTTCGTTTAATCTTAATAATTTTTTGGTTGAATGGTTAAGGGCTATGATGGCTATCCGAGTACAGAACCAGACTACAAAACTAATCCAACTGTAGAGAGGTGTAAGACGGGGTGACGTTATAGCCCCGAAACTCTTCACCACTGCATTGGAAGACGTTTTCAAGCTACTGGACTGGAAAGGATACGGTATTAACATCAATGGCGAGTATATCACTCACCTTCGATTTGCCGACGATATAGTCCTTATGGCAGAATCGCTGGAGAACTTAAGCAATATGCTCAATGACCTCAATATTGCCTCCCAATGGATGGGTCTTAAGATGAACATGGACAAAACAAAGATCATGTTTAATGTCCATGTCACACCTATGCCGGTAGTTGTTGGGAGCCCTAAGCTCGAAGTTGTTGACGAGTACGTTTACCTGGGACAAATAGTCCGATTAGGTATACTTCGACCGAGAGGTCAATCGACGGATTCAACTCGGCTGGGCAGTGTTCGAGAAATTACGACACGTCTTCTCGTCAGGCCTTTGTTCAGCAGTAGACTTGTGAAGAGTTTTAATGATGATGAATGATAATGGCATTATATTAATATGATACATAAATAGAATGGACGTTACGGGTAGAGTCCATCTATCAATAGAGTCCATTATATTTATTTAGGTATAGGTATTTTTATCGATATAATTTGGTACACTGTCTTATCCCTATTATTAGTTCCGTGGACGTGCACTTCTGCTGTCAGCGCCAAAATGGCGGAAATCAAATCGCTTCAACATGTCACGGTGTATATCCAGTCCAGCGTACTTGTATATATAGAGGTCAGTGATCTTAGTCCTCACGGGTGACAACGCATCTGCATTTTGATTCGTAATCGAGGATAGATGTAGATGTCTATGGGCCACACCAACCACTTACCGTCAGCTGGACAGTGTGTACCTATCCTATAAAAAATATTGATATATCGGTATGTAAGTACGGCGTTTTACCATGTATCGTCATGTTGGTATAATGTTGTATCGATATATCGTCATATAACTGTATCAGTATGATAATGTGCCGGTGTATCGGTTGTATTGGTATGTTGGTATAATGACGTATCGATATATCGTCATATAACTGTATCAGTATGATAATGTGCCGGTGTATCGGTTGTATTGGTATGTTGGTATAGTGATGTGTCGATATATCGTCATATAACTGTATCAGTATCGGTTGTATTGGTATGTTGGTATAGTGATGTGTCGATATATCGTCATATAACTGTATCAGTATGATAATGTGCCGGTGTATCGGTATGTCGATATGTCAATGTGTCGCGCGGAGTGTACCTGCGGCTGCGGCTGCGGCGTGGCGGCCAGGCGCTGCGGCCCGGGCGAGTAGCCCTGCGAGCGCGGCGACGCGTACACTCCTCGCGGAGAAGCGTACGCGCCCGGGGACGCGTAACCGCGAGACATACTCATACCCGACACGTCCATAGGACTCTCCATGCCGCCGCCTGAAAAATATAATCAAGAATGAGAACAAACCAAACCAATTTCACTGCGTCAAGAAATAAATGATAATAAACCAATTTCAACCGCTGGCAATTGTCGAGATTACGTAAATGACACAAATGACACTTTTGGTCCTTCGAGCGCGATAAACCAGAAGCACCGGTAGTCACCACCAGCCTGTAAAGTCCACTGTACACGGACCTTTCTCACACAATAATGTGTTATTTTTTTGTTTGTTGTTTTGGTTTGTTTTATATAAATTCTCAATTATGATTGTATAGTAGGGCCAATTTTATAGATCACATCTGAAATCTGTCAGTTTTAGCTTTATAGTGAGGTGACCTGTTTAAATACATCGACTAAACTGAATGCGATTCATTCATTATTCATACGGACTTCAAACACTTTCAACACTTCAAACATTTTTTTAAACTAAATCCAATCGATTTTAAAATCTTAGCTAGAAACGATTTACCACCAAAAAATAAGCCTACCTCTTTTAACTAACCCAATAGCTTTTTCCGAGTAGTATATTATTTTCTCGAGTAACATCCATAAATGTGATTGCGAATTGCAGCAGCATCAAAATTATCAACACCAATAATTTTCTTGTCCCCCTCTTCTTTTTTTCGGTGTACGTAAAGTATTATGTTCTAACCCTTATGGTCCGTATTTCTCTTTGATAATTTATGTTACTGTTCTCTTCACTATTCCCAATCCATCGGCAACACATTCTCTCGGTTGTGTCAATGGTAAAAGAGGCGCATCGCTAACTGATTCACGTTCAAAATAATTGTACAATGTCACCCACTAGTTCGCGAGATTGACTCTTTAGCGTTTTTCCTCGTTTCGACGTGGTAAAACAAAACTATTATTCTTTTTTATTAATCGTAAAGCAATCGGAGTCCAATTTATAGTCAGGTAAACGTCAGAGTAAGATCAGTCCAATAAAACGTGGGGTCAGAAGAAAATAACAGAGCACACCATAAAAGCATCCATAGCCCTAATCCAAGAGCCAAGGGTTGGGACTGGTAAAATTAAAGGCCTAAATAACCTAAGAGGTAAGTTATTCTACAACTCTGAGCACGACAAGCCTAGAGCGTGTATTTATACTACTAAAGATATCTGTGCAAAACCACTAACAGATTTCTGTTCCAGAGACATGTATGCCGTAGCATTACAAAACACAAAGGAGAAAAGGTTAGTCGTCGTCTCGGTCTACATGCCTGAGGAAGACACCCCTCCCCCTCACGACCTCGTCAGGCTGGTGAATTTCTGTGAGAGGGCCGGACTAGAGGTTGTGATCGGAACGGACTCCAACGCGCATCATCCTCTTTGGGGAATGGAAAAACCTAATAAACGAGGTAAGGTTTTAGTTGAATATTTATTTAGCACTCACCTAACCATATTAAACACTGGTTCTGAACCAACCTTCATAAATAAACGCTGTCGCACAATAATCGACCTCACACTTGCAACAGAAGGAGCAGCTAAGCTAATAACGGGATCGAAAGAGGCCTCATGCTCAGACCACAGATGATCTGCTGCGTACTACAGGTCGATATTCCCGCTATACCACCATGGAGAAATCCCCGCAAGACGGATAAAACAAAATACCTCAATAGGCTAAAGTCTTCGCTCGCGGGTGTTGGGGGAACTAATACCAGGGGTGACCAACTTGAATAGATCCAAGATCTACTGTTTACTAAGGAAGCCCTGTGCGATCTAGCAGTTACATACTTCTTGAAATCTTAAATGAAACAGCATAGTTCAGTACACAATTAAGTAGTATTTTTTTATTGAATAAAACTATTATTTACGGATTTTATCACGTTTAATTACTTTAATTTATTTTTATTATTATCCCGACGTTTCTTAGTATTTTTTTATTTTATTAAGAAGGAATAGAATACATAAAACTGAAAATTATTCTTAGTAACTGAACATCTTCCGCTAAATTAGCAAAATCAGGTTTGCAGTTGGAAATTGCCAACCTTAAAGAATCCAGTGTACCTATAAGCATCTTTCAAGCGATAACGGTGTTTATTTTTTGTTTGTTTTAAGTAAGAAAATGCGGACTCACATAAATATGTTGAACACGAATACAATTGTTCAACACATTTCTTCAAACTTAGATATTTCTCGTTGGAAACCAATGCCCAGAAATAGAGACCTGAGGATGACCTTGCTTTTAGAAATATGTCGCATCGCAGAGTAATAATTTAGTTTTGAAGTATTATGTGGTCCATTTGAAAAGTGTCTGCAAAATTTGTAACCATTTCTTAGATATCACTGTGTTTAAGGGAATTATTAAACGGTAAATGATGAATTCTACCAACTTCTCAATTTTTTTTAAATTATTAAAGAGAATTTTGAAGTCTGATACCACTGCCTTAATTTCTGCCGTGTACTTGTCAGGAATTTTTTTGTAGGTAGAATGTTTTTCCATATGATCCTTGATGTTTACAAATTGTTGAATTTTTTTCTTTTCGATGTCAACTATCACAGACGCTGTTTGACTTTGAAATGGTGCAATAGAACTCATCATTTCTTTTACTGTTTTATTCTAGCCTTGTAGTAGTCCCAGATTTACTGTGCTCAGTTTTCCAGTAAAATCTGCTAAATCACATTGCCAGTTTAAATCACTCAATTCTGATAATTTATCACATCTCTCTTTAAGAAATTTTATTATTTCGTCCACTAGATCTCGAAATATTTGCAAAAACTTGCTTCGATTCAACCACCTTACGTCCGTGTACAATGCCAAATCAGGTTTCTTCTCACCTAATTGCTGTTTAATGAGCCGCCTTTGGAGAGTTTAGTGTTTAGTCTCTTACTAGCCAGTACTTTTTGATGAATTATGCAGTGGTAGCTAATGAAGTCCGTAAAATCTTCGTCTTTGTGACAAAGAGCAATAAAACGATTATGAATATCTGACATTGCAGGAGCCTCATCAGTTGTCATTGATACGAGTTTATACAAAGGTAGCCTAATCTGGCTAATATATGCTTTGAATTCCGTGAATATATCAAGGCCACGAGTTTTTTCTTTTAAGAAAATCATACTTAGCAGTTTTGTTTTCGTCGCGAATCTTCAAAGACCATCCGAATAAAAATAAGTAATTGTGCAGTATCAGTGATGTAGCGAAAAAGCAACACAGCGGACAATATCTTTTTTTTACTTGTTCGTTTATGTTTTTACTTATCGTTTCTATACGGCGCATCACTGTATATCAAGACAGTTGTAAACCATGAATAGATTCCCGTTTATTTTTCACCGCGTGCCAAAAACAAAAGTGAGCTATACTGAGTACAGGGGAGGATAAATAACGTGACAGAACTAGAGAATAAATAATGTGACGGAACAGCGATTAAAAATTACAAAAGATAATGCATGCAGCGGTTGGTGATTACGTTCCGCAGTCTGTTCTATAGTTCTACGTATTTATGTTTATATTTTTTGCCTTGCCACGATCGACTGGACTAATATTCGCGATCGACCGGTCGATCGCGATCGACTGATTGGCCACCCCTGCCATAGCAGATCAATCGCTCCTAGAAGAACAGGTAGCAGCTGTCACTAAAGATGATCGATAGCTACCATGAATCATGTCGAGTAATCACTCCACCAAAACATGCTGACCAAAAGCAGCAGTGGTGGGGTAAAGAACTAGACAGAAAACGTAAGAAGGTAAGAAAAGTCCTAAATAGGGCAATGAATACCTCAAAGGATGAAGACTGGCTTCTATATAAGAAAGCTAAGTCTGAATACAAAAAATGTATCAGGTATCGACGCTCAACAGGGTGGCGCAAATTCTGTGGTAGCATAGAAACCTGTGAACAAGCAAATCGGATAAGGAAAATCCTAGCTAAATTGAACACGCCGGGATCTATTTCTTTAAAGAAACCCGACGGAAGCTACTCAACATCGCCGGATGAAACCCAACGCATCCTAATTGATACTCACTTCCCAGGTTGCTGCGTAGTTGAAAGGGTGAACCGGCATGAAGATGCACTGACACCAACAAAAGAAGACTGGGAATTAGCACAAAGAGTGGTGACGATGGACAAAATCCATTGGGCCATTCATAGTTTCCAACCCTGTAAGGCAACAGGACCTGACGACTTATTCCCGGCACTTCTACATTGGGAGGGTAAATTCCTAATAGTCAGACTTGTTGCCATAATGAGAGCATGTCTGGCTCTTAAATATGTTCCTAGGAGATGGAGGCAAGTGAAAGTCACGTTCATACCCAAACCAGGTAAGAACGACTATACAAATCCTAAATCCTACAGACCTATTAGCCTCACATCCTTTCTCCTAAAGACGATGCAGAGGATGTGTAAACGGGAGTTGAGAGGGTCGGCGCTAATTAACTTACCGCTACACGTAAAACAACACGCCTATAGCTTAGGTAAATCAACAGAATCGGCACTTCACCAGGTAATAACAAAGATTGAAGAGGCCATCCAAAACAAAGCAATATGTCTAGGCTCCTTCATAGACATAGAAGGTGCTTTTGACAGAACAAATTTCTCCAGCATAAAAGGTGCCCTAAGTAGACATAATGTTGAACCGGCATTGATTGACTGGATAGTAAACATGCTCAGTACACAAACAATAAAGATTGCTGGTGAATTTCAGACAATTCAGATCATGAAAGGATGCCCGCAGGGTGGGGTTCTTTCACCTCTCCTGTGGAATATGGTCATTAATGAACTCGTCAGCAAATTAAATGCTAACCATTTCTACACAGTCGGTTATGCAGATGATCTGACAATACTGGTCTCTGGTAAGACAGCAAGTATTGTGTGCGACCTGACCCAAGCGGCTCTCCGTATTGTGGAGAGATGGTGCAGGGAATATGACCTAACCGTTAATCCAAATAAAACGGTTATAGTAATGTTCACACAAAAACGAATGCTGAATAACTATCATCTTCCAAGTCTTTTCAGCACAAAACTCCAACTTTCTTCCGAAGTAAAATACCTAGGTCTTACCTTGGATAGTAAACTTAACTGGAACAAACACATAGAAAACAAAATCAGCAAAGCTAGTTTAACTTTCTGGCAATGCAGAAACATGATTGGCAAACGATGGGGCTTAACGCCAAAAATTATACTGTGGCTGTACAAAACTGTAATTCAGCCCATGATCACATACGGCTCTCTGGTATGGTGGACCAAAACCAATGAAGCCATCACTATACAAAAGCTTCAGCGTTACCAGAGATTAGCTTGTATGGCTGCCACGGGCTGCATAAGGACTACACCAACAGCAGCTTTGGAGGCTATGCTGGAGCTAACACCGCTTCATCTACATAAACAACAAGAAGCAACTTTAGCTGCCATTAGACTCAAGACCCTAAATCTTTTAAGTAAGAGTAGAGTCCCCCATACAGATATAATCGATAGAATTTACTCAAAAATTCCTATCTTACAAGCCAAGTATGATAGGATTCCAAAACAATTTGTATTCGATAAGAAGTACAGGATACAATTGAAGGAAACTGACCATCTGGAAGGATTGGGTCCAAGAGAGCTCAAAGTTTTCACGGATGGCTCTTAGACAAATGAAGGTGTGGGGTCTGGGGCTTTCTCTGAAGACCTTAATATCCACATATGCACACCGCTAGGGTACCCACAACACAGTCTTCCAGGCAGCAGACGTAAAGTGAAATAAAATATGAACAGCCGCATCTTCCTAATAATATCTATGTGAGGCCGATGTTCACCAGAGCAATTTGATAGTCTGTATTAATGACTACTTTAAATGCTCTTTCTTATTATTAGCAACCTAAATTGCAAACAAAACAAAAAAATGGCACAGTTTAAACGGCAATAAGTCATCAAATTTAGACAAATATTTGTCAAGATTGCATAAAATTATAAAATGTTCTATTTTTTTTGCCTGTTAAGATCTACCTGAACATTATTATAATAATTATGATGTAAGCATTATGTAAAGTTACCAGTGTTCGGAGGCTGGTAGTAGGGCGAGCCGTCGGGCGGCATGGTCTGATGTGCTTGGTGTGGCTGGTGGGTCTGGTGTGGGTGCTGCTGGTGCGGGTGCTGGTGGTGCTGGTGGTACAGCAGCGAGCTCTGTGCCAGCGGCGACATCTGCTGGAAGTCGCCCTGGTGCGCCAGGAACTGCTGCTCGTGCCCCAGCGACGACATCGGCGTCAGCTGCTGCTGTAGCATGGGGTTGCTCTGATGACAAAACGCATTCAATCAATACTCACATCTGTATTAATACCTTTTAGAAAAACATGATCTTTTCTTAACCATCTTAGGATTCTGTACTCAAAGTTTAAAACGGAACACTATTATTGTTTATAAAATTGAAAAAGACGTTAAGTAAATTTTACAAATACAAAATTATGAACAAGACCAAATTGAATAAACAAGTGTTAACTCTGACTTTGATTGAAGTCAAACCTGTTTGCCTGTTTGTTACTCTTATTCTATAAAAAAAATTAAAAAAAGAAACTCTGCTGCCTGTCCGTATGTCACTAGATCGTAGACGAAATGAGCTGCAGACCTGGGATGTGGATATTTAGTATAGAATGTTGACCCAAAACTGAATATTCAAAAAATCTAAAATATTTTATTTCGTAACTACTTGTTTATTTTATTGGGACAAAAACACACAATATTGAATACATTTAATTTTTCGGATTTTATTGTCTATTATTTAATTTATCAGCGAGAAAGACCCCCTCCCCTCTGTAAGCACCCGAAACGAAAGAAACGAATTATAGCAAAGTTGACGAGTGATTGTAAGGATTTATAAATTATAGGTTAATTACTCGGCATAGTTTCCTTCACTCTCACAAATTGTGAAAATGTGTTAGACATGGAGATATTGAACACATAATAAAAATGTTAAATCAATACCACTATGCACCACATAACCTTATAAAGGTTACCGTTATAACCGCCTACCATGCATACGTCTCTTCAACATTGAGATATGGAATAATATTTTGGGAAAACTCCCCAAAACGCGAATTAATCTTTAAAGCGCAAAAGAAACGTTAACGAGCAGTATGTCAGTTGCAGGTTACCGATAGTTGCAAACCGCATTTCATTGATTTTAACATACTGATCATACCACCTTTGTATATATTCGATGTAGCTATGTTTGTTAGGAAACATTTTAGCATATTTGAAAACACTAATAATAAACATCATAGGAACACACTACGTACAACACCTCATAAAACAGCCCTGTATTTAAAAAGTTTCCTGGGTATGGCTCCCAAAATTTTTAATAAACTCCCAAAAAACATCAGAGACTGATAATATAGAAAAATTTAAGAAATTTCTTTCTGGTTTTATAATGAATAAAGCGTACTACTCTATCAACGAATATTTTGAAGATAAAATAAATGGTTTTTAGTACCTACCTACAATTAATTCCGATTATTTATTATATTTTTATCTTTATGTTATTAAGAATTGTGTAATTGATAATAATTTATGTAATTTCTAAATATACTAATTATAATTGAAATTGTTATGTGATTAAATATTAATATTTATAATGCCAGGTACCAAATATTAGTATGTCTTTTAAGATGAAACATAGTGTTACTTATCATACCTTTTCCACCAAGTTTGCAACTTTTTACCCATGTTTTACAAATAAATTATTTTGATTAGATTTGATTTGACATTATTTGAAAATATATACTTTGTAGATAGCAAAGCGACCTTATAAATAAAAAGAGTTAAGAAAATAGACGATCGTTTAAAGTCTTTAGAGGATCTCATGATAAAACCATATTGCTTAGCCTTTATTGATTAAGTAATCGATATGGTGATCTAAATGTAATTTCGAGCCCAGCATTAAACCAAGATCTCGGACTGTATTAAACTTTTAATGAAATTTAAAGAGATTTTTGTTCTATGGTAAAGATATTGCGATACATTTTGGTAGATTTATGTAAAATTTGTTATCTAAACAGTATTGCGCAAGTCTTTTAAGAATTTAAGATCTTCTCGAAGAATGTTTTGGCATTGTTTATAAATTTAAAAATCGTCGACATATATTAAAAAATGAGTATTATTGGTGAAATAGTCTGTAATATCAATTATGAATAAAATAAAAAGTAGGGACCCTAAAATTAATACTTGGGGTACACCGAAAGTGACAACTATAAAGTAAGCTTCAAAACTATATTGTATAACTCCAAAGCAGAGACTTTCAATTACCTACTTTATCAGGACACAAACACCTATAAATATGGCTATTTCATTGATTTAAAATGGGGACCTAACGTATGATGTGATTTCACAGTTTTTTTTATTTATTTTTATTTTTTAAGGAATATTAACAATGCTATAAACATTACTAATATTCCCCTTAACCACTCGTGGTAAGCTTAAATTGCTTGTGTTACGAGTGGTTCACACCAGTAGTCGAATGGCGGATTCGAACCCACGACCTTTTTGAGTTCGCGATCCACGCCCTGCCATTAGGCTACTGTTGCTTCAACACAGTTTCACAGTTTACTGGGAAAATAAAACAAAAAGGTACCAGATTAGAGTATTAAAAGACGAGATTTTGACTATGAAATCCTTCAAACATTTAAAATATGTATTGATAGTCTAAGTTTCTAGGATACATTTAATTCTTCGGATCCTAATACATCTTACGACGCTTTTTTGACATATTCAAATGCACTGCAACGCACAAAAATCCTTTCAATTCTAAACAAAATGGATATCAAACGAACTAAAGAGGCTTGTTTTAAAAAAAAGCAGAATATTTACTTTGGCACTTTAGGAGAAATAAAAGCAAAGATGCTCATCACTATTAAAAGAATATTCATCAAAATTAAGTAAAATAATAAACTACTATATAAATGAGTCGAAAAATAAAATGAAAGCAACTTGGTCCATTCTATATATCCAAAACAAGTATTCCCAAAGAACCAATGCAGAAGCTAAGAACAGGTAATGAATATCTTACTAACCCTATTCACATAATCACTAATGCGTTTAATGACTTTTTTATTGATTCTTTAAATAATTACATGTATAATAATAACAACGATTCTAATAATATTGTAGCTTTAAATCATTTCATTTCAATAATTATAAATCGCCATTTGTAAGCCCAACAACACCTGAAGCCTGACTCAGTGTGTAACATTATAAATAGTCTAAAAATACAAATAGTGTTGGTTTTGACGACGACGTGTATAAGAGTAATAAAACAAAAACAAAAATGTGATAAACAAAATCAACCATCGTCCAATTGCACCACTATCAATTTTCTCAAAAATATTTGAAAAAGTTATTCATGGTCAGCTTTACGCATTTTTGGAAAAAGATAACATTTGAAACAAAGAGCAAAAATGATTTCACAAAAATACTACAATCGCAACAGCAATACACGACTTAGTAAAAAGATCTATGTTTTGTTTGGATATAAGGATCCCATCATGTGCAATTTATATATTGCTGGAAAAACTAAGCCGTTATGGTGTAAGAGGTAATGCACTGAATTTAATAAAGTCCTATTTAACAGATAGGACACAAAAAACTGTAATCAGTCAGATCTGTATCTCTACAAGCCAAGAAAAAATATATACGTCTAATAATAGAATGATTAAGCATGGGGTTTCTCGGGTAGTGTCTTGGGTCCTCTGCTCTTTATAATATACGGTAATGATATTGTTGAGTCTTGTACATACCCAATGATAATACTATTTGCAGACGATAGCACTATTTTTATACAGTGTAACAGCGTAGTAGAATATCAAAATACTAACTTTGCTATTGAAATTATTATGAAATAGTTAAAATCAAATAATCTAAATGTTAATTTAGACAAAACAAAAATTATGCAATTTACACAAAGAAAAAGTACCCCAAATCAAACGTTAAGTTATGGGAATAAAACAATTTCTGAAACAAAAGTAGCTGAGTTCTTAGGGCTATTTATAGATAGCAACATGTAGCGGGAATCGCAATCAACAGAAGTCTGCAAAAAATTTATAAATTTTTATTTTCAAATAAATTACCCGTCAAATAAATGGTTTAATGTGCAAAATATTCCTTCCATCTTTTAGACTCAACACTTTATTATTCAGAATACAGCCATTCTCACCTCGTATAGTATTCAATCTAGACGGGATATTTGGAATATCCCCTGGTACTCCTTACAGAGTTTCCAGAACATTTTAATATTTGCCTGGAAGTTATCAGATATTCTTCTATCATTCTTATCCGTCATTTTTTTCTTTTCCTTTCAACTACTTCTTTTACTCTCTTATTTAAATCTCTAAAGGCTGCCTTTTTTCTTTCAATATCATCATTCGTACCCAAAGAATTACCAGCCTTTGTTGCCAGTAAATCTAGCCATGCTCTCTTCTTTGCTTCAATTTCCATACGTTCCTCATCATCTCACCATAACGTATTATTTTTCCTTTTATTCGTTCTCTTACTAATAACAACATACTTCGATAGCTGCATCCACTAAACCTTTCTTAACCTTTCTTAACATTTTGCCATACATTCTCCAAGTCTAACTCATTCATACATAAATCATCCAAACCACTTATATTTTCTTTCAGTCTACATTTGTACTTATTTTTCTCACCTTCATTTTGTAACCTTTTTGTTCCAATACGCTGCAAAGCAGTGTAGACCATTAATTCGGCATAAAACCAAATAATGATTCGTTCCTACGTTGCACCCCCGGTAAACCCCTGTATCTACCACTGCGCTCCTCATTTTTGTCCACAATTATGAAATCTATCATGCTTTTGTCATCACCTCTTTCCAAAGTATACATGTGACTCCTTTTGTGGCGAAAGAAAGTGTTCGTCACTAAAAGATTCATCTCCACACATATGGTGAACAGGCTTTCACCATTCTCATTTATACTTTCATCATCAAACATTCCCAATATCCTTTCATAACCAAGCCTCTTGACCAACCCTTCCATTAGACTTTCCTAACATAACAATGTTTTTATTACCCTCACATTTCAGTAACAGCATCCTTACCATTTTCTAAAACTGCTCTCGGATATAAGTGGACTTAGACATGTCTGGGGCATAGATCCCAGCACAAACAACTTCTTTAAGCCCACTTTCATTCGTATCCATAGTCCATATCATCCATATCCACTGTCTCGGGCTCATTCATACTCTTTCACACATTGGCCTATTCTTTCTGAAAGGATGATACCTACCTTCTGGCATGCTCGCTCGGTCTCGTCTAGACCAGACCAGTATGCGGAGCAGTAACTTGGCCGTTTTTTGTTGATTTTTGTTTCTATTATAATACATTGATCTCTTAATTAAAACAAGTGGTTGATCTATCTGTACAAAGAAACACTATTGGTCCATTTTATTACCAGAATCAGAACCTAAATCAAAAACATTAATGAAAACTGTTTGGGATGTAAGAACGAGAACACAAGTGAAACAAATTCTACTAGAAATAAGAAGAGCACTGTGAGGAAAGGACAATAATGGTGCGAAGACAAACCATGTGGAGAACATCATTATTTGTCTCACATTGAGATTAAAGAATTATTTAATATTATAAAATGTTGTTAATTACAAACACAGAAATTAGGCCTGTTAATTAAGTGTAGGAGAAACCATAGAGGCCCTATGTCTGACAGTGGAACATAAAAGAATCTCATGTTCGATCAATGACTATCTAACTTATTGTGTAACAGTGAAATCCGTCTAGCCCTCTAAACAGCAAAGGTGCAAAATTTCAAAGCTGTCCATCACCTGTTGCTGTTGCTGCTGTTGTTGTTGCTGCTGCTGCTGCTGCTGTTGTTGCTGCTGTTGCTGCTGCTGCAGCAGGAATTGCTGCTCCTCGGGGCGTATCTTCTTGGGGCGGCCGCGCTTCTTCTTGGGCGGCTGGTCGGGCGCGGCGGGGTCGTGGACGGGCGGAGGGCGCGGCGCTCGCGGCGCGCGGGGTGTGGGCGGCGGCGCCTCACCATTCTCCAGTTTCACCTTCTTGGGTCGCCCGCGTTTCTTCTTCAGCGGCACCTCCGTCCCGTCCTCCAGGATTATTGTGTCTCCGGGCTCCGGTTCCATTGTTAATCTGAAATGAAACCTGCAAGTGTAAACCTAATTCTGAAGCGTTACGAATGACTTAAGAAATGGAGGAATAGAATACTATAATTTATATATTTTATACTGAGACTCACGGCATCATTTATAATGTAAAAAAGTGATGCATTGCTATTTCAAGCTGGATAAAAAATTAAAACGATTCCACCTGTTAAATTAAGGAACGTACAGTTAAATAGGGTGTACCAGTTTAGGTATCTTGGTCACATTTTAACTGAAGATCTGACTGATGATACGGACATAGAAAGAGAAAGAAGGGCATTGGCGGTTCGCTGTAACATGCTATTCCGTAGCTTTGCACGCTGTACAGATGAAGTTAAGATAACACTTTTCAAAGCCTTTTGTCAGTCGTTTTACACGTGCAGTCTATGGGTTAGGTATACGCAGAGAGCCTACAATGCCCTTCGGGTACAATATAATAATGCCTTACTATTTTACTGCTGTTTATAGCGTACGGTACGGACGGTTTTCATGCCATTATTCGAAAGATAATATCATCCCTCATGCGCAGGGATGATATTCTATTTCATTTTTTTTCGTGGGAGCTCCAATAGCATTCTGAGGGCAATATCTGATAGATTTGATTGTCTCATCCTGGGGGGCCGAAAATAAAAATAATTGTTATCAAAATTGTGTGTGCGATAATTTAGGACTAACATAGGTTAAGCTAATTTACTAACATAATTATGGACTATATATATCGAAGCCTTAATCGCGCTATCAAGTTCCGAATCAAAAACAGTATATATATAGAATAGCTCCGAACTACCACTCGGAGCGTTGGCCGCTCCCCGGGCAGAACACCTTGTCCGGCGGTAGATCTCACCTTTTCCTTCCACCGCCAAACTGCTGATCGCCCAACGTGATGTGAACATGCAACCAACAACCTTCGGATACTACAACTTCAAATATTCATTATTATCCTCAAGAACCTCTACATGCGCTCACGAGCAGTCCGCAGTCTTCATATCTTGCAAGCCATCTAACTTTACAAGGTTCATCGCAGCACTGGAGTAATAAACTTCCTGTTCCCTCAAGCTACTCTCTGCGCTATACAATGTTCGGCACGGCTCTGAGCCTTACTGCTCGCCACTGCTTCAAGGCACTCTCGCAGATTAGTTGCCTTCTTCTCGACTCACCGCAGACTACAAGACAATGCTCTGGCACTTGCCACATATCTATACAGTTTTCTCATCTGGTTGGGTTCTACAAATATATAATTGTAAATGAAAATGATAAATATACATAAATATTAATAAAATAAAATAAATACATAAATAAATAAAAACCCAACCAGATGGAAGCCCTCGGCAGGGAAGACCGGAACTGGAACTGCCGAGTATCGAGGAGTACCGCCTTCTGCATTTGAGCTCGGAGCGGTCCGTCGAGAGGCGGACTGGGACCCGTTTGCAGAAACGACTACATGTATAATTTCGGTCGACAGCCCATCCCACATGTCGGTCACCCCGTGAGCCAACTCCAGATATTTTTTTCGTTTGGCATGAATGGCAATGTTAACCAATAATAACCTTGACTGTGCCCAGTCCATCAGCACAATTTCAGGCTTATTAGCAAGAATAGTCCTGTCTGTGATGATGGCCCGGTCCCAGTAAAGCCTGGCGCGGTCATTTTCAAGCACAACTTCCGGCAAGTACTTGTAACATTGCAATTTCCGGTCCACGAGACCGTATTTCAGAGCGAGCTCCTGGTGAAGAATTCTGGCTACTAGGTTGTGCCAGAGTTAGAAAGCGCCGAACAAACGCAGATGACATGTCTAAGTGACTCACCTGGATGGCGACAAGCTCGACAGATGTCGACGGTGCCATCTCTTATATATATATAAATAATAATAATAATAAAAGGCGTAGGGAAGTGACGATCCCATCGCCCGCTGACGTAACAGTTATGTGACAAAACTGCGACGTCGGCGCAGTCAGTCAGCATCCTGCCAAGAGGTGTGAGCGCCGTGCCTAGGCAAAATTGTAGATGCAAAGGTCCGTTTGTGCATATGACCCAACCACGAAACGGTGCCGGGCTTGGGCGTCTCCCGTTATTTGGCGCCCATAAAATGGATGATGGAAGAAACACAAAAAGGAACGCGCATAGGGCCGCTGCCTGGGGGTCGCCGGGGCGCGTCTGGAGCTGGCGCTGGACGCGGCAGCATGCGGGCCGCCAGCCGAGCGCGAGGAGCTGCACGATCACCTAGCAGCCCCTCGCATCCATCATCCCCACCAGAAGGCTTGGTGTCGGCTGGGTCTTCTCGGACCCAGCAAGCGGCACCCGCCGCTGGTGGAGCACGTCGCATGCGTTGGACAAAATCCATGAACGAAAACGCATTGCGGGCGTACTATAGGGCGAAAGGGGAAGAAACTGTGGGAATAGCGTATAGGTCTCGGATGAATTGCTTTTTTGCTGAGCTGGAACCGTTTATCCCCATCACGGAACAAAACCTGGCAGACCGAGTTCGGTACATCATGCGCTCGAAAATATTTGATGATGCCGAACTCGAACGACTACGACGTGAGGCTATTCCGTCGTCGAATGAATCGGCTATGGCTGGAGATGCAGCTCCACATTCGACAGACCAGCATCCACACGTGGAAGCCGCCATGGATCTTCCAGTTGTGGTTGATTCGAACGACGATGAAATAGTCTCCCACGAACTAGAGCAAATGAGGAGTATATTGGAAGAGGCGATTTCGGAAACGCGCGGCACCCCTCTCGAAAATCGACCGCGACTTCCCCCGCATACCCTTAAGCAAGCGAAATCGGGCTGTCGTGAGGGCTCTTAACCCAATGCTGGTGACCTATTTGGAAGCCAGCCGGGACCTTTGCGAGACGGACTCGATTCTTTTTGGCGCCGCAGTGGTAGTTTGCCGTATTATTGGCGCCAAACTTCGCATGGCTGGACGCGCTACTACACAAAGTAACGCCATCCCAGCCTGGAGGAAAAGAATCGAGGACCGTATCGCAAAGGCAAGGGCCCTTATCGGCAGACTGACAAGCTTCAGGTCGGGTAATAATAGACCGAGGATTATGCGCACCGTTAGGATGGCGTTTGCTGGGACAAATATCAGTTTGTCCCAGCCGGATATCACGCAGAAACTAACGGAGCGCATAGACGACCTGAAGCAAAAGATCGCTGCTTGGGGGAAGCGGATTCGACGATTTTCCGAGGGGTCAAGGCGGTTCAACCAGAATCGTCTCTTCCAGAGTGATCAGAAGAGGCTCTATAAATTATTGGAGCGACCAAAGGTATGTGGAGCGGGCCAAGGACCGGATCAGGCTGACATTATCGCATTCTGGCGTGGCCTGTGGTCAGAGCCCGTAAACCACAGTGAGGGCCCTTGGATGGAAGTTGTGGCGAGCCAGGGTGCGAGTGTTACGCCTATGGACCCCATCACCATAACGCCAGAAGACGTGGCTGAGGCGGTCCGTAGGGCCCCGAACTGGAAAAGTCCGGGGCTCGACAGGCTGCATCATTACTGGCTGAAGGGGTTCGTAATGTGTCACGCTGTGCTCGCCCGACAGTTTGAAGAGGCTCTCGACCAGAAGTCACTCCCGAGCCTCTTCACTACTGGGATCACTCACTTGGTTCCTAAAGATCAGGATACCACAGACCCGAGCAAATACCGCCCTATCACGTGTCTACCCACCATATATAAGACACTGACATCCATTTTGAGCGCGAGAATCACTCGTCACCTGGAGCTAAACCAGGTGATGTCACGCGCTCAAAATGGATGTCGGGGCGGTGGTCGTGGAACTAAGGAACCACTCCTCATTGACGCGGTCATAGGCAAAGTGGTGAAACGCAACCGTCGGAACTTCTCTGCCGCCTGGATAGACTACAGAAAGGCATTCGACTCGGTGCCCCATACATGGCTAAAGAGGGTCCTCGAGCTGTACAAGATTGACTGTATAGTTAGAGACTTCCTCGAGCAGTGTATGGGGCAGTGGAGTACGATCCTTTGTCATCTGGGCGAGCAGATGACGGCTGCGGAGAACCACATAAGGATAAGAAGGGGTATCTTCCAGGGCGATTGTCTGAGTCCAATCTGGTTCTGCCTCTCTCTTAACCCTCTCAGTACCTTACTGGAGGGCTCCGGGAGGGGATTTCAGCTACGGAAAGGAGGAACAAAAGTGACCCACCTTTTCTATATGGATGACCTCAAGTTATTCGCCTCCAGTCGCTCCCATCTTATGGAACTGCTAAACATCACTTGTGAATTTAGCAGTTCCATTGGAATGGAGCTGGGGACGGATAAGTGTGCGGTCCTCCATGTTGAAAGGGGAAGGGTTGCTAACTCTGAGGGCATAGACTTGTCTATGCCGGTCAACTTAAGGACCCTTTCCGAGGCTGAAACATACCGATACCTGGGTATGTCACAGAACATCGGTATCGATGAGGCTGGTATGAAACAGTCAGTGTGCGTCCGGTGTGAATAAGACACACGCATATAACGGCTGGTTCATGCCTGTCCTCATGTATACCTTTGGCATACTCAGGTGGACTCAGACTGAGCTTAACGCCCTGGATAGAAAAGTCCGCACTACCATGACGTCCCATAGGATGCATCATCCGAGATCGTCGGTAATGAGGCTGTACTTGCCGCGAAAGTATGGTGGGCGTGGCTTTCTGAGCGCGCTCACCATGCATAATCGCGAAGTGTGCAGTTTCCGTCAGTACTTCTTGGCGAGATCGGATGATCCATTCTATAATGACGTCATTTCTAGTGATAAAGGGCTTACCCCTCTATCCTTAGCCAACGAGCAATGGCAGGACCCAGCAGTGCTTAGCAATTCCGACCGGGAGACCGTATGGAAGGAGAAGGAGCTCCACGGGAGGTACTACAAGGCTCTACATGAGCCCTTCGTAGATACAGTCGCCTCCCTCAACTGGCTACGTTTCGGTGACCTCTTCGGGGAAACCGAGGGTTTTGTCTGTGCAATACAGGATCAGGTTATTAAGACCAACAACTATCGGAGATACATCCTAAAGGATGGCACCGTCGACGTCTGCCGAGCTTGTCGCCATCCCGGGGAGTCACTTAGGCATGTCATCTCCGGTTGTTCGGCGCTTTCTAACTCTGAGTATTTGCACAGGCACAACCTAGTAGCCAGAATTCTACACCAGGAGCTCGCTCTGAAATACGGTCTCGTGGACCGGAAATTGCCGTATTACAAGTACTTGCCGGAAGCCGTGCTCGAAAATGATCGCGCCAGGCTCTATTGGGACCGGGCCATCATCACAGACAGGACTATTCTTGCGAATAAGCATGATATTGTGCCGATGGACCGGGCACAGTCAAGGATATTTTTGGTCGACATTACCATTCCGTATGACGAGAACCTCGTGAAAGCCGAAACAGATAAGCAAACAAAATATCTGGACCTGGTTCACGAGGTGACCGACATGTGGGGTGGTCTGCCGACCGAAATTATTCCTGTAGTCGTCTCTGCAAACGGTCTAATCCCAGTCAGCCTCTCGGGTCACCTGAGACGGCTGGGACTACGTGGCGGACCGCTCCAGGCTCAAATGCAGAAGGCGGTGCTCCTCGATACCGCCGGCATCGTCCGCCGGTTTCGTTCCCTTTCCCCCTAACCCTCGGCCGTTTGGTCTCCCCTGCCGAGGGCCTCCATCTGGTTGGGCTTTTATTTATATATGTATTTTTATATTTATTTTATGTTATTGTTATTTATGTATATTTATCTTTTCATTTCCATTTATAATTATATATTTATAGAACCCAACCAGATGAGAAAACTATATTGATACCCCCACATAATAATAATAAACATTTATTTCTCCCACTTTTTACATAATTACAATAGTTTCATACATAAATAGTTAAAGAGTTTTTGAGTAGCTGTGGGAGACAGGAGCCCAAACTAGGTTACCCTGTGCTATGGGTCTCCTGGCTCCCCCTCTTGGCTTTATTACATACTTTTCGATGATACTGTACTTAGACATGAAGTGAGCGTTGCATGTGGAGATCGAATATGAGATTTCCAATATACACACAAATATAAGTGTGTGTGTGTGTGTGTGTGTGTGTGTGTGTGTGTGTGTGTGTGTGTGTGTGTGTGTGTGTGTGTGTGTGTGTGTGTGTGTGTGTGTGTGTGTGTGTGTGTGTGTGTGTGTGTGTGTGTGTGTGTGTGTGTGTGTGTGTGTGTGTGTGTGTGTGTGTGTGTGTGTGTGTGTGTGTGTGTGTGTGTGTGTGTGTGTGTGTGTGTGTGTGTGTGTGTGTGTGTGTGTGTGTGTGTGTGTGTGTGTGTGTGTGTGTGTGTGTGTGTGTGTGTGTGTGTGTGTGTGTGTGTGTGTGTGTGTGTGTGTGTGTGTGTGTGTGTGTGTGTGTGTGTGTGTGTGTGTGTGTGTGTGTGTGTGTGTGTGTGTGTGTGTGTGTGTGTGTGTGTGTGTGTGTGTGTGTGTGTGTGTGTGTGTGTGTGTGTGTGTGTGTGTGTGTGTGTGTGTGTGTGTGTGTGTGTGTGTGTGTGTGTGTGTGTGTGTGTGTGTGTGTGTGTGTGTGTGTGTGTGTGTGTGTGTGTGTGTGTGTGTGTGTGTGTGTGTGTGTGTGTGTGTGTGTGTGTGTGTGTGTGTGTGTGTGTGTGTGTGTGTGTGTGTGTGTGTGTGTGTGTGTGTGTGTGTGTGTGTGTGTGTGTGTGTGTGTGTGTGTGTGTGTGTGTGTGTGTGTGTGTGTGTGTGTGTGTGTGTGTGTGTGTGTGTGTGTGTGTGTGTGTGTGTGTGTGTGTGTGTGTGTGTGTGTGTGTGTGTGTGTGTGTGTGTGTGTGTGTGTGTGTGTGTGTGTGTGTGTGTGTGTGTGTGTGTGTGTGTGTGTGTGTGTGTGTGTGTGTGTGTGTGTGTGTGTGTGTGTGTGTGTGTGTGTGTGTGTGTGTGTGTGTGTGTGTGTGTGTGTGTGTGTGTGTGTGTGTGTGTGTGTGTGTGTGTGTGTGTGTGTGTGTGTGTGTGTGTGTGTGTGTGTGTGTGTGTGTGTGTGTGTGTGTGTGTGTGTGTGTGTGTGTGTGTGTGTGTGTGTGTGTGTGTGTGTGTGTGTGTGTGTGTGTGTGTGTGTGTGTGTGTGTGTGTGTGTGTGTGTGTGTGTGTGTGTGTGTGTGTGTGTGTGTGTGTGTGTGTGTGTGTGTGTGTGTGTGTGTGTGTGTGTGTGTGTGTGTGTGTGTGTGTGTGTGTGTGTGTGTGTGTGTGTGTGTGTGTGTGTGTGTGTGTCTGTGTGTGTGTGTGTGTGTGTGTGTGTGTGTGTGTGTGCTGTGTGTGTGTGTGTGTGTGTGTGTGTCTGTGTGTGTGTGTGTGTGTGTGTGTGTGTGTGTGTGTGTGTGTGTGTGTGTGTGTGTGGGTGTGTGTGCGTGCGTGCGTGCGTGCGTGCGTGCGTGCGTGCGTGCGTGACGTGCGTGCGTGCGTGCGTGCGTGCGTGCGTGCGTGCGTGCGTGCGTGCGTGCGTGCGTGCGTGCGTGCGTGCGTGCGTGTGTATCTCACTATTCCGCTTTTACAGTAACTTCTCTGTTTCTTCGTAATCTAATTTCATAAGCCAATCTGTTAGTTGAAAAATTGAGTGTTTTTTTAATAACCTTATTATTTAACCTGCCTATTCTGTACCCATAAAACTTTTGGGCAAAAGTAGATTTTGCTTGTATCACATACCTCATAATTTCATAATTTCTTCTCCTAGTTTGTAGTAAATTGGGTGTATACACAGTGCAAGTGTGTTTTTTTAAAATTGAATACAGTATATATAATTTTCGTACTGTAAGCACGTTAGCTTCACTGAATAAACTGGTTGTTGAGAAAAATTTTGGTTTATAAAGTGCAACTTTTAAAATCATTCGTTGAGCTCTTTCCAATTCTAGCATGTGTGTTTTATTGGAACCTCCCCAAACAGTAATACCGTAGGTTAATATAGATTAGCACAAGGATATATAAACAGTTTTTAGCAATATCCAGTTTGTGACATGTCTTAAGTTTTTAAAAATGTAAGTTAGTTTTCTGACTCTTGTATATTTATTTTATTAAAGCAGTTGCAGTTTGAACTAGGAAATTGAAAACATGAATGAGCTATAATTTTATAATTGCTAATATATTTTGGTAATTTTCGAATAGAGAACGTAATATATTTGGTTTTATCAACGTTAAGTGAAAGTGAATTTATGACTAGCCACTGACAGACGGTATTAAAACCTTCTTGTGCAATGCTAAACAACTTTTTCCCATGAATCCCCATAAAAAGTTAGTGTAGTATCATCGGCATAAGATATTATTTTACAATTTTTTTATATTTAAGTTACAAAGTTCATTAATGTAGCACAAAAACAGCGTTGCGCCAAGTATACTGCCTTGTGGGATGCCGTAACTAATGGGTTGTACATCGTTTACTATGTTACCTATCCGAACGTTCTGTGTTCGATTATGTAAATAATCCATAAGTAGTTGTAACTGTTTGTCCCTTATGCCCATCATTTCTAGTTTTTCAGAAAACTTAGCGAAAGAAACTGTGTCAAACGCTTTTTGAAGGTCAATAAAAATGGTTAGGCACTTTTTTATTATCCAATTTCTCAACAATAAAACTAGTTAAGGCGTGTATAGCATCAGTTGTTGACTTTCCCTTTCTAAAACCGTATCGAGCAAATAGTTATTAAATAGTTATTGGTTTTAATAACCTGATCCTGTATCGCATAGACAAAACCCTCGGTGTCCCCAAAGAAGTCAACAAACCGTAGCCAGTGGAGGGAGGCAACTGTGTCTACGAAAGGCCTCGTAGAACCTCCCGTGGAGCTCCTTCTCCTTCCATACGGTCTTTCGGTCGGAAATGATTTGTACTGCCGGGTTTTGTCATTGCTCGTTGGCTAAGGATGGAGCGGCAAGCCCTTTATCACAACAAAAGACGTCCCTATAGAATGGATCATTCGATCTCGTCAGAAAGTAATTACGAAGACTTCGCACTTCGCGATTATGCATGGTAAGCGTGCCTAAAAAGCCACGCCCACTATATTTCCGCGGCAAGTACAGCCTCGTAATCGAAGATCTCGGGTGATGCATCCTATGGGACGTCATAGTAGTGCGAACTTTTCTATCCGGGGCGTTAAGTTCAGGTCCACCTAAGTATGCTAAAGGTATATGAGCACAGGCATGATCCAACCGTTAGCTTGTGTCTTATTTACACCAGACAAAAGGCTGTTAAGCACTTTGGTCATGCGTGCATAAAACACTTCGCAAACTGACTATTTCATAACAGCCTCATCGATACCGATGTTCTGTGGCATACCCAGGTTTCGGTATGTTTCAGCCTCGGAAAGGGTCTTTAAGTTGATGGGCATAGATAACTCTATGCCCTCAGAGTTAGCAACCTTTCCCCTTTCAACATGGAGGACCGCACACTTATCCATTCCAAGCTCCATTCTAATAGAATTGCTAAATTCACAAGTGATATTTAGCAATTCCACAAGATGGGAGCGACTGGAGGCGAATAACTTGAGGTCATCCATATAGAAAAGGTGGGTCACTTTTGTACCTCCTTTTCGAAGCTGAAATCCCCTCCAGGAGCCCTCCAGTAAAGTACTGAGACGGTTCAAAGAGAGGCGGAACCAGATTGGACTCAGACAATCGCCCTGGAAGATACTCTTTCTTAGCCTTATGCGGCTCTCTGCAGCCGACATCCGCTCACCCAGATGACAAAGGATCGTACTCCACTGCCCCATACACTGCTCGAGAAAGTGTAACTGTACAGTCAATCTTGTACAGTTCGAGGACCCTCTTTAGCCATGTATGGGGCACCGAGTCGAATGCCTTTCTGTAGTCTATCCAGGCGGCGGAGAAGCTTCGCCAATGACTTAATATTATTATTATTTTTTGAGGTCGCTTGACAACTGATGTCAGTGTTGAGCTACATAATCAAACATATTTTCTGTGCATGGGAGAATTCAGAAGATGCTTTGAGTATATTTCGACCGTGTTCGCCATTGACATTAATCAGGTAGCTACACCATTATGGTTTAAAAAAAACCTAGTTTATTAAGTCATATCTAAATAATAGAGTGCAAGCAGTTGTTATTAATGGGAGCAGTTCTTCCTGATCGGTAGTATCTATAGGTGTTCCTCAGGGCTCAATTCTTGGCCTCTTTCTGTTCTTAGATTATGTTAATGATCTACCTTACTTGGTAAAAGGCAATTATTGAAATATGACGAAGTTAATAATGCACATCAAAAGTAGTACACTGTACTACGCTTAGTAGTACGCTTCCATCAAAACATACTTCAAGCCGCTGAAGAAGATTGGTCAGTTTTTACCATCAGTCAAGTGTAATGTCTCTCTGCAAGACGCAGAAGTGTACAAACTTGATTGTGAATGTGGTATCTCCTACATAGGACAAACTAAAAGATCAATAAAAACCCGCGTTAAATAACATATAGCTGATGTGAAGAATCGACGCTCCGGGAAGTCTGCAGTCTGTGAACACGTACAGGATCGCCCCCGTCACTACATCAGATTTGATAGACCGCAAATCCTCGCTAAAGAACACCGATTCCTTCCAAGGATGATTCGCGAGGCTATTGAAATCAAAAAACATCCTAATTTCAATAGAGAAGATGGCTGGGTGCTACCATCTGCTTGGGATCCTATAATAAATAAAATTAAATCCCAACCCAAGCATACAACTGCAAGACTTCAAGATACCATAAGTTCATACTGCATAGATCGGAACAAAAGTTAAACTTTAATCTATGGTAACCGCGGTTAACTATGACATATGGACGTTGAACATCTCAGTCCCGCCCGTGACCATGAGTGCTGTAAAGCGTTCGAAACGTCGGGTATTTAAAAAGTTAAATATACGCGATAAATTCCGTAAAAACTAGTATTATTTCAATGTGTAGTGTTCGCGTAAATATAAGAAATCATTAAGTACTACACTGGTTTAATATCAACAAATTGTTTTTGAACGGTAATAAAACGAAATGTATTAAATTCACCACACCTAATCATAAGAGCAATTTATAACCTAGATCTGAAAGAATATCTTAGAGAAAAATTTAATGAAATAAATATATTAACTTTGGCTTCCCAATATATTTACGGAAATTTAATGTACATTCTGTATTCTGTAATAGTGATGTACATTCTGTAAATATTAGAAACAAGCACAAGTTAGTTATACCAGTTACTCGACTCCAAAGAGTCAGTAATTCCTTCATGGGGCAGTGTATGCACTTTTACAACAAAGTCCCAGAAAATGTCAGAATGTCAGAAATGTCAGATATGCAGACCTTATCTATCAAAAGGTTTAAAATATTTATTAAATGAAAATTGTTTAGTAATGGTTATTATACTACTAAATATTACATGATTGATAATAACCCCTGGGAGTGAGATGGTCGCTACCATGCTGTATCGTAAGGTTTTTATAACAATTGTATGAAATATTATATTGTAAATTGTGCTTTAAAAATAAGTTCCACAGGGTTTCTTGATGGTTCTTCCCAGGACAAAGGCTTTTTTCCGAATCAGTGGTAAAAGTAAAATATAACTTTCAATAAGTATTACATATAATCTATATTGAATAAAAAAATATTCTATTATATTCTATGATATTTACAGATATTTATTTATTTATTTATTCTTTTTTGTACACCACAATACAGAAACATCAATATAGTTAAAACTAATTAAAGTATGTACAATAGGCGGTCTTATCACTGAAAGTGATTTCTTCCAGACAACCTTTGCATAGAGGAATGATGCAAACAAAAGTTAAAAATAGAGGGGGGCATACAAAATAATAATAAAAATATATAATAATATAATAATACATACAAATAAAAATGAATGTATGAAGGAATGCTTCGGTGGTTTGGTCATGTAGAAAGAATGAATCAGGAAAGAGTGACAAAGCAAATTTATATGGCAGATGTAAACGGCAGAGTCGGGAAGGGACGCCCTAGAAAAAAGTTTATCGACCAAATTGGCGATATTTTGAAAATGGGCCACGTTAAAAGTACCCTTAACCGACGAGCATGTATGCGTAGATATATGGATGTAAAGGAGGCGAAAGAGGTATGTCAGGATCGTGTCAAATGAAAGTCCGTGGTCTCTGCCTACCCCTCTGGGTGACAGGCGTGAGTGTTTATGTATGTACAAATAAAAATAAGTGAAAGTTATATATAAGATATCATATAATAGATTAAATGAAAAGAGTACGAGAAAGGTAAAGTAATTTATCTAATAGCGTTCTAAATAATACGATTTAATAAGACTTTTGAAAGTGGGAAGAGATTTAGCACGACGAATATGGAGAGGTAAGGAGTTCTACAATCGCACAGCGGTTACGGTGAAGGAATTCTTGAAAAAGGAAGAAGAGTGCAAAGGTGTAGAGAGAGAAAGATTGACGGAGGATCGAAAGAACCGATTATGGGTAAGAGAAAGATACTGGAAACGGTTTTTTTAAATAAAAAGGAGTAGAAGGATTAAACAGCACACTATACAACGCGGAGAGAATGTGAGTATTCCTGCGAAGGCGGATCGGGAGCCATTTGAGCTGTTTGCGAAATTCGAAGATATGATCATATTTGCGAAGCCCAAATATAAATCTAATGCATAAATTTTGAATGCGCTCAAGCTTATTAAGCTGCTCCTCGGTAATGTCAAGATAGCAAATATCAGCATAGTCAAGGATAGGCAGAAGTAGAGACTGGGCGAGCGTAACTTTAGTTGCTGTGGGAAGGAAATTACGTAATCTACGTAAAGAGCTTAACGCAGCAAACATTTTTCTACTGACCTCATTAACCTGTGAGGTCCAAGACGTACAGGAGTCAAGATACAACCCCAGGTTTTTAACCTTGTTACTGTAAGGGATTAGAGTGCAGTCTAGTATAATAGGGGGTAGGGAAGACCAGTCAATTTTACCAATTAATCTAGAACTATCGATGACAATGGCCTGAGTTTTCTTAGGATTAATCGTTAAACCATAACATTTACTCCAATTCGAAATACAAGTCAGATCAGCGTTAATAGTGTCAACTGCTTTAGATAGATCTTCAAGAGAGGACTGAGTATAGATTTGGAGATCATCAGCATACAAGTGGTAGGAAGAGAACAAATTATGACTTATAGAGTTTTTGCAAAAATTGCAAAAAGGAGAGGAGACAACACGCCACCTTGTGGTACACCAGCAGCTGTAGTAGTCCAGGTGGAAAAAACCTCTTGCACCTGAATTCGCTGTCGGCGACCAAACAAGTAATTTCGAAACCAGTCAACTACAGTTGGAGATATGTTGAGAGAGCGTAGGATGCTTAACAAGATATCAAAATCTACAGTATTAAATGGGTTACTAAAATCAAGCAACGTGAGAATGGTAAGCTTTTGTTTCTCCATACCATACCGAATATCATCAGTGATTTGTAAAAGTGCAGTAGTCGTATGCCCAGGACGGAAACCGGATTGCAAGGGATTTAAAAGATTGTGTTTTAAAAGATAAGTGCTTAATTGATTGTGCACAAGTCGTTCTAGAACTTTGGAAAAGAAAGGCAAAATAGAGATAGGTCTATAATCAGAAAAACTAGAGGGATTTGACTTTTTCGGAAGAGGAACTACAAATTCGTCTTTCCAAGCGGAAGGGAAAAAGAAGGGAAGAATTCAGTGAATTATTCAGGATAGAGGTGATTATAGGTAAAAGGAGATCAATGAGAGGGATGACCATTTTCCGACTAATGCAGTCACTACCAATCGAATTTGAATGGATGAACATTATGGCTCTCTTAACATCACAACTGTTAAATTGGCTAAAATTAAAAGCAGAGGTGTCCGGAGTGGGAGCTTTTGAAAGAGAATACAAAGTATTATGTTTTGCTTTATCGTTAATGCAAGACGAAGATGAGAAATGCAAATTAATTTGATTGAGATCAAAGTTATGGTGTGTGAGATTTTGTCGGAGATTATTAAGAAATTTCCAGACTCTAGCAGGGTCAGGATCTTGTACTGATTCATGGATATGGGCGTCGTTGTGCTTTTCTACACAGATTGTTGCAACGATTCCGTACTAATCTATACTTCTCTCTATTCAAATCGCTAGGAAGTGACTTGTATATTTACCTTTGGCACAATTTTTAATGTGGTTGATTTTTTTTATATCATCGGTCAGCCAAGGAGAGGGATGCTTTACACGCACTGGACGAACAGGAGCACGAACGTCGTAAAGCTGAATTAACAGAGAGTTGAACAAAGCAACCTGTTCATCAACAGTAGACGCATTGACGACTACACTCCAATCAATCTTTACAGCGTCATTTAAAAGCTGCTCCAAATCCAAGTCACTAAAGTTACGCTGAAGTAGTATCCTTGACTTAGCTTTAGGGGTACGGATTTTGTATGATGATGACAAGTATAAAAGTTCGTGATAGGAAAAACAATCAGCAGCATGTTGCCCAAATTTAAGAACATGCCTGACCATGTTCATGTAAAGACACAAATATTATGTCGAGAAGAGAAGGGGCATAGTTCGGGAAAAAGTGTGTGGCAGAAGTAGGATGAAGTTTTAAATTTGCTGCTTCAATAATAGATTTAAGTTTTATTGATCTAGCGTTGTTTTTTAAAAGACAAGTATTAAAATCACCCATAATAATACTGTGACAATAGATAGGTGTAAGATTGTCAAGAATATTTTCTAACGTGGTGAAGTAGTCGACAGTGAGAGAGGGACTGTAAAAGACTCCGAGAAGTAATTTTGTGTGACGAAGAAGAACTTCGATAAAGAGAAATTCAGCTTCGCTTCCAGTCTGCGAACCATTTGAAACTTGAATTACTGAAAAGGGTATATGAGAGCGCAGATAAATAGCAACACCACCACCGCCCCGATCGGTACGGTCGTTACGAATCAAATGAAAACCTGGAAGCGAGTAGGAAGTTGATGGAAGACATGGTTTTAACAACGACTCCGAAACAAGGATAGCGTGGATGTTTTTGCTATTAAAACTTGACAACATGTCGGGGTAATGAGCAGGAATACTTTGAGAATTTATGTGAATAGCGTTAAAGTTTTTGTTAAATTCAGAAAAAGTTGAATCTAACATAATATTTAAGGGTGCAATACTTTCAAAGCTGTCAATACTGCTTAATCCATCAGAGGCAGAATCAAAGGCGAAGGAATTGGAACTCCGAACACTATCATCTGAAGAAATCATATTAAATTATATCTGATTACTATTACTTAAATATATGTAAAACTAAGTATATATCTATTATTATATGTATGTATTATAATATGTATAATTATAAAATAAATAATTCAAAAATAAATAAGTCATTAGTAAACTACCTGCCAGCATTATGGAAAGAAATGTTTAATTCACTTAACAATAAGTGAAGAAACGGAACGTTAACATATCATAGACACAAAAGTGAGAGGTGTTAATGTCAGATGAGTCAAAGTGTCAAAGTTACAGTACGTTAACTAGCAATTATCTACCTTACAATATACTTTTATAGTGATAATACTAAACATTCCAAAGAAAGATTACAATAACAATTACCAACATACAGTACACGTAATTAATGGAAAGCAGGTAAAAGTAAATAAGTTGGTTCATTTTAATTTTTATGTGGATTATAATTAATAATTACAAACTGTTAAACATTCTATTACGGCAATAATATATACGGAAATTACGACGCATCTTCTCGTCAGGTATACCTAAAAACCTGAAAACTAAGTTGTACAACCAGTGCGTGTTGCCAGTGACGACTTACGGATCTGAGACGTGGTCCTTCACTGCTGGCCGTATGAGGACGCTCAAGGTCGCTCAGCGAGCTATGGAGAGGGCTATGCTCGGAGTTTCTCTGCGTGATAGACTCAGAAATGAGGATATCCGCAGTAAAACCAGAGTTACACACATAGCCCAACGGATTAGTAAGCCGAAGTGGCAATGGGCCGGCCATATAGCTCGAAGAACCGACAACCGATGGGGAAGAAAGGTTCTCGAGTGGCAGCCTCGTACCGGTAGGCGAAGTGTAGGGCGACCCCCCACTAGATAGAGTGACGACTTGGTAAGACATGCAGGAAGTGGATGAATGCAGGTGACTCTGGACCGTGCTTTGTGGCATACCTTGGGGGAGGCCTATGTTCAGCAGTGGACTTGTGAAGGGCTGTGATGATGATGATGATAATGAAGCATTCTATCTCAGCTGGTCTTTCTTTGAAGTCGGTGAAAGATATCGAATGTGTCGCCCTTAGAGACTAAACACCCTTATCGTCCCGCGGGTGTCGCAAGAGGCGGCAGGAGAAAATGAAACAAGAGATGGGCAGCAGCACCTTCGTGATAATACAAAATTATAAGAAACTGCAGTTGTTACCCGCCTGCAAATCGAGACAACTGCGGTGTGCGTGTGTGTACGTGTACGTGTACGTGCACGTGCGCGTGTGCGTATGCGTACCTGCGTATCTCCATCTCCTCCTGCGGGCGGCGGCTCGTGTTGTCAGGGAACACGAGCTCGGCCTCGTCCACGTGCGCGACCAGCCCGTTCAGGTAGTCGCGGAACTTCTTGAGCGCCGCGTAGAACGGCACCTTGTCCGCGGCACGGGGAAGTTGCGCGCACCGCGCAGACGATGACGGCATCACCCACGTGTACTGGACACCAAATACAAAAACAAATAGTCACAAGAAATGTTCTATTTGTGATTTTTACAGTGAAACCCGATAACCGATTTTGGCCCGCCCCGGGATCCGGACCTGGAAGCCCACCATCAGCAATCGTGTTCGCGACCACTACACCAATGAGGCAATCAACTTACGTTACAAAACAGAAATACAGAAGGATCACTCCGCAAAAAACAAAATTAAATAAATAGTGACTCTTACAATGACTCAATAAGGTGAAATTATGCTTGCACAACGCTAAATGCTCAAAAATGTATGTAGTACGTGGTAGTGGAATGCTGCAACTTTATTATGATAATAGTACAAATGAATCGGGGTAAGACCACGCTATCACCAAATAACAGCATAAAATATGCTGCTGTATTTTGTATGGTGAGTGGAAAACCGGAGACCCTTTTTAGTTTACAGGAAATGAGACATTCCATCTTTGTCCTCAAGGGTGAACGAATCTGCATTTAATTATTAATCAAGAAAGATATGTGATAGATATTTGGTATGTACCTACCACATATCTATCACATATCTTATCACCTCTGGCCCACGGCATCCAATAAGCATCACGTGGACTGTGTGCTCGTTTGTCACCTTTATTTTATAAAAAAAACCTACAAGGAGCCTCTAATTCAATCGCGTTACTCTAACTCTTCTATCTCGGTACAAGTGACTTTAGAGTTGTATTCTTCTGACGAATAATTCTTACGACGCCAAAAAAGTGCAGAATAACCTAAGCTCATACGAGGCGCGTGAGTAGTGTGGGGTTTACGTGCAATCGTCGGTAAGTCACTGAATAATATGAAGCTACACGTACATGCTCAAAACTTCTTACGCGTAATTGTAAAAGTTGCTATACAAGAGGGCTAGAACGCCAAGAATGTTTCTGTAAACATGCCTGTGCCAATATAAAATACAATTCGGTGTTTTTTATTGACAATTTGTGAATAAATATAATATAATATGATAAATAACATCACTCAATCTCGTTACGTAATATCAAGGCGGTGCCTGTGGTGCCCAGGCCTAGGGCGCGTATCCTAGAGGAGCGCAGAAATGACCCGAACAGCGCCTAAGTTTTGGGTCATGCATAAAGTGACCATTTATTTTTTCCTCAGAGCGGGACACCTTTAAAATTATTATAGTTTTAACACTTTTGACTGTCTTCTTGGTCTAACGGTTGTGAACGCAATTGTTGATCATGTGGTGTCGGGTTCAAAACCCGAGTCGGGCCATGAATCATTTATTGGATTTTTCTGTCACAAAATTCACAGTAGCAGCCCGGAATATTGATTTTGAACTTATTGAAGTTGGCGGGTTTCACCACCGTGCCTCCGGTAGCACGTAAAACCGTTGGTCCTGTGCCTGATCTCTCTCCCGTCGTCTTGGATTTGGTCGTTTTCTGAATAATCACGTAACTAGTCAGGTTTTGTTGGCAAACCTGGTACGCGCGGTGGCATAATGGTGGCACGGGTGATAGAGTTTGCATGATGCTACGCTTTTGTTTGTCAAAGCGGGATATTTTTACGTATTGTAGGGACAGCGGGACATAAACTATTAAATCGGGATTGTTCCGCCTAAAGTGGAACGTATGGTCGATATGAGGGAACTCGTATGTAACAGATATACTTTGACAAAGTGACGGCGCCGTGGCGCACTGGCTTGGCAATGAATGGCTGCGCCGGGGGCCGCGGGTTCGAATCCCGCACGGAACAAGTATTTGTATGGCTTACAAATAATTGTTTCGGGTCTGGATGTTTGTCCTTGTGCAATTTATGTTTGTAAACTGCCTCCACGATACAGGAGAAAATTATAGTGTGGGGGTAACGTTATAAGAAATACTTAAGTAAGAACACTTGAGTGTATTTGGGCTGCCTAGTTTATTTTTATGTTGAAAAGTTCCGGAGCTGTATTCCACACCGCCGCCGCCCGCCGACTACGCGTGCGCACCGATCTGCATGTCTTATATAGCCCGGTCCAGCGACGTAGCTTCGTGAACAACAAACAAGTCTCACGCCGGGAAACGAAACGTAGATAATTGTATATTTTAAATAGTTTTCATTGGTCATAAAATAAGCAATATAATTGGCTAGGCAAAATATTAATTGTTACCATTGGCAAATCAATAGTGAGCCAGCCATATAAATATAGGCAAGGTTGATGCAAAAGATATTCCATTCTGAATCCCATTCGACAGTACATTCATAAACATAAGCAGTAGTTTCATTTCTCCACCTTAAAGAAAACCACTCGGAGTCTGTTAATAGTGGACAGTTCTTCTCCACTATTACAGTGGTGACCCGTACGAACACCGAGAAGGAAGACTTCAGTTTATATAAAATCAGTGTAATCAAGCCGTCATTATGGAGCAGGAGGCAAACACATATACATCAAACCCGGTAAAGGAACCAGAAATCGCCAGTATATCTCTATCGTTAAGAATACCACCGTTTTGGAGAGACAAACCACGACTTTGGTTCGTCAGTTTTGAAGCCGCAACGAATGGTTTAAAGAAGAGCCAAGCGCAATTAGCACAGATGGTGATAGCCCAACTTGAGAAACAAGACATCGAACAAATTGCGGACCTGTTGTACAACCCACCAGCAGTCGACCAGTATAATTCACTGAAGGATCGTCTGATCTCCGCATATGAAGAATCCGACAGTCGACAGCTACAAAAACTTCTATCAGAAATAGAACTTGGAGACCAGAAACCCACACAACTCCTACGCAAAATGCGTACTTTGGCGCGAGATAAAGTTCCGGATTCAACACTACGGCTAATGTGGGTAAACCACCTACCACCACATATTCGATCGGTAATAGCAGTCAGCGAAACATTCAGCACGCAGACGAAGCTCGACGAACTGGCACTCCTGGCGGACAAGATGATCGAAAACAGCAGTAGCTCACACATATCGATCATCGAAGGCACTTCAACAAAGGCCAATGATACCCAGTTTCTTCTCGAAGAGATTCGGAAGCTATCATTCGAAGTCGCCGCGCTCAAAGCTTCCCAGCATCATACCTTTTACCAGCAACAGTACAACCAGCGCAATCAGCAACACCGAAGATCACCTTATCGTCGCAACCGCTCTGCAAGTAGAAGTCGAATAAGCTCAACATCAAGATCCCCTTACTGCTACTATCATCGACGTTTCGGGGTCGAGGCAAGAAAATGCACAGCACCGTGTACATTCAAAAATGAAAATACGAATACGGAAAACTAACTAGTACGCTCGATGCGACGGGATCCAGCGTAACAGCAAAGTCCTACCGTCTTTTCGTCACCGATAAAAAAAGCAAGCTTACTTTCCTTATCGATACCGGAGCAAATATCTCAGTGTTACCGCCGAAGCAAGGACAGAAGTTGAAGCCACTAGATTTTCAACTCTATGCAGCAAACAATACGGTTATTCCTACATATGGAGAAAAAACAATGGAACTTGATTTTAATCTACGCCGACCATTCAAATGGAGATTTATCGTCGCTAAAGTCAGCAAACCAATCATCGGTGCTGATTTTCTTCAACATCACCAGTTGGTCGTCGACATCAAAAATAGAAGAATCATCGACGGGAAAACCAATCTTGCATCTCAGTCTTTTGTACAAGCAACCAATCTGCCCACAATAAGAAGCATAGATGTGCAACAACCGTATCACAAGATCCTCGAAGAATACCCTGGTATCACAAGAATAACTTCAATGAAATTAACACCGAAGAACGACGTTGAGCATTTCATCGACACCAATGGACCACCACTTCATTGTCGTGCACGTCCAATCGCACCACACCTATACGAGCAAGTTCGAAAGGAATTCGAAAACATGATTGAGCAAGGAATATGCCGTCCAAGCAAAAGCCCTTGGTCATCACCACTTCACATTGTACCGAAGAAGAACGGAGAATTACGAGTTTGTGGAGATTACAGAAGACTGAATTCTATTACCACTCCTGACCGCTACCCAATACCGCGAGTCAGGGATTTCACTCATCAACTATCAGACAAGACTATATTCTCCACCATCGATCTCAACCGAGCTTACCAACAATTAAGAGTCCGCGATGAAGACATAGAGAAGACAGCAATAATTACCCCAATGGGATTATTCGAATTCCCAAGAATGATCCCAGGATTAAAGAACGGAGGTCAAACTTTCCAAAGATTCATACACGAAGTACTTCATGGACTGGATTTCGTTTTCGCATTTATTGATGATCTCCTTGTTGCAAGCCCTGATAAAGAAACGCACGAAACCCATCTACGCACCGTGCTACAGCGATTAGAAGACAACGGAATCACAATCAACCCTTCGAAATGCATATTTGGACAGCAAGAAGTTCAATTTCTTGGTTTCACCGTCAGCAAGGAAGGAATAAAACCGCCTGCCGAAAAAGTCAGAGCAATCATCGATTATGCAAAACCTAAAACTATCGAAGAGCTAAGGCGTTTTCTTGGGATGATAAATTTTTACAGAGAACACATACCTAAAGCCGCTGAAATCCAAGCACCACTTCACGCCTACCTTCACAACACGAAGAAAAAAGATAAAACGTCAATCGAATGGAACGATGAAGCCACGAAGGCATTTGAAGCTTGTAAAATTGCGATCCAAAATGCAGCTTTACTCGCTCACCCATCACACGAAGCAACCCTTGCTATCTTCAGCGACGCATCCGATCTCTCAGCAGGAGCAGTTCTCCAACAATACAGCAATGGGAAATGGCAACCACTTGGATATTTTTCGAAGAAGTTCTCCGATACTCAACGTAACTACAGTACATTCGACCGAGAGCTACTCGCTATTTACATGGCTATCAAGCACTTCAGAAAAACGTTCGAGGGTCGAAACCTGATCGTTTTTACCGACCACAAGCCATTAACATATGTACTTCCAAAGAAACCATCACTATCGGAAACACCACGAAGAGCAAGACAACTTATTTTCATAAGTGAATTCACGACCGACATACGTCACATCAGTGGAAAGGACAACATAGTTGCCGACGCACTCAGTCGCGTACCAATCGACAGTGTAACGTGCCCTACATCAATCGACTATCATAAGATCGCCGCAGCACAAGACAGAGATAGTGACAACATAAAACATCTAGCGAAGCAAGGTAACTTGTCCATCAAGCAAGTTACAATGCCAATGACGCATCTACCTATATACTGTGAAGCCTCAACGACAACCATGCGACCATACATACCAGAAGAATGTCGTCGCGAAGTCTTCAATACACTGCACAACATTAGTCATCCAGGTGTTAGAACAACAAGAAAACTCATCACTGAAAAATTCTTTTGGCCTGCAATGCAAGCGGATGTTGGCAACTGGGCGAAGCAATGCATTCAATGCCAAAAATGCAAAGTACAAAGGCATACATCAAGTAGTCTAGCTACATTTCCACCCACGGAGAGATTCGAACACTTGCACGTTGACATCGTTGGACCATTACCTACTTCACCGCAAGGACATCGTTATCTCGTAACAATGATCGACAGAACAACAAGATGGCCAGAAGCAATACCTACCGATGATACTTCAGCCGAATCCGTCGCGAAGATAATTTATGAAAACTGGATTACTCGTTTCGGATCACCTAAAACCATCACAACGGATCAAGGAAGGAATTTCGAAAGCAACCTATTCCTCAAACTTCTTCAAACTATGGGAATACAGAAGACGCGTACAACAGCATACCATCCTCAGTCAAACGGAATAATCGAACGATGGCATCGTACATTAAAGACTGCACTCAAAACTCGTTTATCTCAACATACAAAGTGGATTGATGAGCTACCTACAGTGCTACTCGGACTACGAGCAACACCGCGTGCAGACACTAGTCTTAGCGCCGCTCAGCTAACCTACGGCTGCAGCATAAGGCTGCCGTGTGACTTCTTCAGTTCAGCAGCGTCAAACAAACAAGAAATGGATTACGATTTCGTAACTAAACTTCGAGAATCAATTAATAAAGCCTTATCGTTGAAATGCACCGAAATGCAATCACACAGAAATAATAAATCAGTATTCATTCACCAAGATTTGAAAACATGCAAACAAGTTTTTGTAAGAAACGACGCAATGAAAAAACAATTTCAACCTACCTACGATGGACCGTATAAAGTATTAGAGAGAAATAGCAAGACTTTTAAACTACAAATACCCGGAAGGAAATCTACGATTATATCGATCGACCGACTAAAGCCTGCCTATATTATTAACGAGGATACTGCAGAGGATTCATCATCATCATCAAAACCACCAGCGAGGAAGCTTGAAACTTCATCATCTACATCAACCCAGTTGAAACCTATTTTAAAAACTACGAAATACGGGCGAGTCGTCAAGCCTCCGGTACGCTTTCGCTGGGGGAGAGTGATGTAGCAGCCAGATTAATCAAACCGAAACGGGAATAAATAATATATACTCCGCTGCTACCATAACGCGGAAGGCGAGAATAAATAAAAAAAAACATTTTATTTCCTAATTATTCTTGGCTACTGAGATACTGCGGACTGTATATAGATAATTTGACGTTCTTATAAAGAAACAAGAAGCAGCCGCAAATATCATTCAGCGCCACACCGACTTCACACGCCGCTATCGTCACGTATCCGTCGACCAATGGTGAGCCGTTTCTTCAACGCCGCAGTTCGTTTCCTCTTGCTGTTCCGGAGCTGTATTCCACACCGCCGCCGCCCGCCGACTACGCGTGCGCACCGATCTGCATGTCTTATATAGCCCGGTCCAGCGACGTAGCTTCGTGAACAACAAACAAGTCTCACGCCGGGAAACGAAACGTAGATAATTGTATATTTTAAATAGTTTTCATTGGTCATAAAATAAGCAATATAATTGGCTAGGCAAAATATTAATTGTTACCATTGGCAAATCAATAGTGAGCCAGCCATATAAATATAGGCAAGGTTGATGCAAAAGATATTCCATTCCGAATCCCATTCGACAGTACATTCATAAACATAAGCAGTAGTTTCATTTCTCCACCTTAAAGAAAACCACTCGGAGTCTGTTAATAGTGGACAGTTCATCTCCACTATTACAACTTCATCATTATTTTATTTGGACGTCATCTTCCAAGATGCTTGGAATAAAATTTTATAAAAAATAAATATTTGTTGCTACTTATTAGTTAACAAGAAGCGCATTGGACGATAGTGTCCAAATAAAATAATGATGAAACACAGACTGCAGACTTCCCCTTCCCTTGAACACGTACAGGATCGCCCCCGTCACTACATCAGATATGATAGACCGCAGATCCTCGCTAAAGAACACCGATTCCTTCCAAGGATGATTCGCGAGGCTATTGCAATCAAAAAACATCCTAATTTCAATAGAGAAGATGGCTGGGTGCTACCATCTGCTTGGGATCCTATAATAAATAAAATTAAATCCCAACCCAAGCATACAACTGCAAGACTTCAAGATACCATAAGTTCATACTGCATAGATCGGAACAAAAGTTAAATTTTAATCTATGGTAACCGCGGTTAACTAAGACATATGGACGTTGAACATCTCAGTCCCGCCCGTGACCATGAGTGCTGTAAAGCGTTCGAAACGTCGGGTATTTAAAAAGTTAAATATACGCGACAAATTCCGTAAAAACTAGTATTATTTCAATGTGTAGTGTTCGCGTAAATATAAGAAATCATTACAGCAGTATGCTACTATTCACGTTGGTATTCTGTGCAAGCCAACGTGCAAACCGCAGTATATATAAAGGTTGCCTGTTGGCACATTACTGAAAAGGCTTGTATCTAGTTGCGAACTAAAAAGAGCTGACTCACAGTGTTGGTGCCGGCAATGGTGTCGGGCTGCTTGCCGAAGCAAAAGTCCTTCTTGCCGGAGAACACCTCGTAGATGAGCTTCCCGTTGAAGACCGCCACCTTGGGGCGGAAGGTCTGCAGCTTCTCGAGCAGCAGCGCTGAGCCCTCCTTGATCTCGCGCCGCGTCAAGTCCGCCGAGCCCTTGGTGGCGCGCGACACCATGTTCGTGAACCCGATGCCGAAGTTCAGCAGCTGGAACCAAACACAACCCGCCACATTAACATTACTAATTTGCATTGGGTGTCGTAAGAGGCGACGGAGAGAAACAAATCAGGCGAAAGGCAGCAGCATCTTGCTTATAACGATTCATTATACAAGATTTACTACTACAACAATGATGGTTCTCTATATGAATGGTTGGACTGCCTCGTTGGTCTAGTAGCTGTAGTAGTGCGACTGCTGATCATGAGGTCTGGGGTTCGAATCCCGGGTCGGGGCAAAGAATCAATTATTGAGTTTTTATGTCACAAATTCTCAGTAGCTGCCCGGAGTCGGGATGTCGGCGGTATCTCACCGCCGTGCCTCGGAAAGCACGTAAAGCCGTTGGTCCTGCGCTTGATCACTATCCGGTCGTGTCGGTTTACAGTCCCATCGGATTATGAGAGTGAGGGAATAGAGAGTGCACCTGTGCTTGCGCATACACTTGGGCACTATAATTCTGTCCTGCACCGATGGTTAGCCTCCGTTGAGGCAGGCCGCAGTGGCCGAAATTCGGTCTGGAGGACATAAGAATTAGTATTATTATTATATGAATAGTCAGTCGGTAAGACCTTCAGTCTTACCGACTGACTACATATTTTTTGATTGATTACGACTGAAGTTCGCCCTGTATGATATTCTTCCCTAAACATCTCTCGTCCCGCTCTTTCTACTTGTTTACTGTCCCTTGTATTTTCCTTATTTGTTTGTATTTCATGTGATTTCATCTATACTAATAATAATAAGTTGTAACATAATACTAATTATTGTTAACATAACATAACATAAACACTCACGCCTGTCACCCAGAGGGGTAGGCAGAGACTACAGACTTCCATTTAGCACGATCCTGACATACCTTTCTCGCCTCTTCCACATCCATATACCTACGCATACATGCTCGTCGGTTAAGGGTACTCTTAATTTGGCCCATTTTTAGTATATCGCCAATTTGGTCGACAAACTTCCGCCTAGGACGTCCCTTTCCAACTCTTCCATTCACTTCTGCAACATATATTTGCTTTGTCAGTCTTTCCGCATTCATTCTTTCTACATGACCAAACCACCGAAGCATTCCTTTCTTAATCCTGGTCACCGCATCATCTTGCAAACCACACTCTTCTTTTATCACACAGTTTCTCACCCTGTCACTCAGATTCAGCCCTAACATACTCCTTAGCGACCGCATTTCTACTGCATTTATTCTACTCTCGTGCTTCTTCTGCCACACCCAACTTTCACTACCATACGTTAAAGTAGGGACTAATACAGCACTGTGAATTGCCATACGTGCCTTTTTTGACACATTCTGACTTTTCACAATAGAGTGTAGAGCCCCATTTACTTTATTTCCTGCATTCACTCGTCGTTCAATATCCTTATCATATCTCCCATCCCTGCTGAATACACATCCCAAATATACGAACTCATCCACTTGCTCAATTAACTCTCCTTCTATTCTTATTTCACATACCGTTTTACTTTCATCTCTTTCAAAAACCATCACTTTCGTCTTACTTGCGTTCACTTTAATTCCCCTTTCTTTTAATGACCTGTTCATTAATGTAACCATCATTTGCAACTCGGCCGCCGACGACGCAAGTATGACTTGATCATCGGCGTACAAAAGGCATTTGATGGTTAACTCATCCATTCTTCAACTTTCAAATATTCCAAACACCTGTCCATAAATAGGTTGAACAGCCACGAGGAAGCTACACAGCCCTGTCTGACACCTTTATGGATGCCAAACCAGTCCGAGTAGACCCCGTTGATTCTAACACAAGCACTCGAGTCCCTATACAGAGACTTTAATGCCTGTATCAAACCAGCGCTCAACCTAAATGCGTTCAGCGTTTGCCATAACACATCCTTGTCCACTCTGTCATAAGCCTTTTCCAAGTCCATGAACGCACAAAAAACTTTTTGGTTTTTCGCCAAAAACTTCTCCGCGATCATGCGCATGGAAAAGACTTGATCTGTACACCCCATTCCCTTTCTAAATCCCGCTTGCACATCCCAAATTTTTTCATCAGTTTCTTTCATAACTCTTTCAATTAGTACCTTAGCATACAGTTTTCCCACAATGCTAAGAAGGCTGATACCACGGTAGTTTTTACAGTCCTGCTGCGACCCTTTTCCCTTATATATTGTGACTATCACGGCTTTGCACCAGTCTACCGGTACCCGCTTTAGTTCCCAACATAAATTAAACAAGGTGCACAGCAGGCCTGCCACCACGTCTTCTCCAGCCCTTAGCATTTCGAGTGAAACTCTATCATATCCGGCTGCCTTACCTACTTTGATGCTTTTCATTACTTTCATTATTTCATCTATACTTATCTCCCTATCTCTTTCATCTTCTTTCGGAATTTCTATTTCATTTAGTTCACACTTCTCCTCACTCATAAATTCGCTTTCAAAATATTCCTTCCATCTCTTTAGACTCAACACTTCATCATTCAGGATACAGCCATTCTCGTCTCGTATCGCATTCAATCTAGGCTGTTTTGAAAGTCCCCTGGTATTTCTTACGAGTTTCCAGAACATTTTAATATTTGCCTGGAAGTTATCCGATTTTCTTCTATCATTCTTATCCGTTCTTTCTTGCTTTTTCCTTTCAACTAATTCTTTTACTCTCTTATTTAAACGTTTAAACTCTGCCTTTTTTCTTTCATTCTCATCTAATTATTGTTAGTGGCAGGATATTAAATTGTTGTGTTGTCTTTTAGAAGATTTACACAAATAAAATAAACACAACAAAATTTCGTTTACTTTGCTGTCACTCTAATGACTGACTTGACATTGGAAGAATTCTATCAAGAGAAGCCATAAAGTAAAGAAGAAGAAAACTAAAACTAACAAACTTAAATTATCGTACAGTTGTACTCCTTGTGGTATCGTGCCTTGCTTAATGGCCTTGTGCTTAGCGTTTGAGCGAGAAAAGAACCAGCTCTCACCAGCGGCGACGAAAAGTATGTAGACAAGTATAATCTCAGAGATTATATATTAAAAGTTATTTTATGGCGTATTATCTTATTTCATATTCTTTTAAAATTTTAAAACTTCTTGATGGCTTTTGATGCGGATTCCTCCATTATTTGAGGAAATTTTTTGAATAAGGTTTTAATGCTGTGATTAAATCGGAAATACAAAAACACCACACATAGAAGGTGCGACTAATTGTTAGTTTTAGATAAAAGTAAAACAAAATCTAAAACAGACAATATACTGAGCTGACCTTTTAAAGAGAATCTAATTCGACTCGCGTGCAATTGCTCAGCGGGTCTCCACCCCTTTGTTGTCGACACATCACACATTCGAATCAAACGGTTTGCTTCGTAATGCTTACAGTTAAAGAGTCGGATAATTTACTAATGTCTGTACTTAATCTGCATCGTGGATGTTTTGAAATCAAAAGTGAATATGGCTTTTATTATTCTAATACAGTACTCGTTCGAGTCAGAAAGTTGGGAGTTAGAGGACAAGAGATACATCACCACTTTCCACCTATCTATTCATTCATAACACCCTCTAGAAAGTTCATCTCACTTCTGAACATGAGGCATATATTGCCTCAGCGGGGAAATGCCTGACTTAGGCCTCCCCATAGATTGCCTTATATATGTTTCGTGTATTATGTAATTACGACATCTTCTCGTCAGGTATGCCTCAAAACCTGAAAACTAAGTTGTACAACCAGTGCGTGTTGCCAGTGATGACCTACGGGACCGAGACGTGATCCTTCACCGCTGGCCGTATGAGGACGCTAAAGTCGCTCAGCGAGCTATGGAGAGGGCTACGCTCGGGGTTTTTCTGCGTGATAAATTTAGAAATGAGGATATCCGCCATAGAACCAGAATGACCGACATAGCCCAACGTATTAGTAAGCTGAAGTGGCAATGGGGCGGATATATAGCTCGAAGAACCGACAACCGTTGGGAAAAAAGGTTCTCGAGTGGCAGCCTCTTTCCGGTAGGCGAAGAGTAGGGCGATCCCCCACTAGATCCCCCACTGGATGCAGGTGACTCAGGACCGTGCTTTGTGGCATACCTTGGGGGAGGCCTATGTTCAGCAGTGGATTTGTGAAGGGCTGTAATGATGATGATGATGATGATAGTATGCTAGCGGTTGACACGAAAATGGAAATAAAATGATTTAGGATATTAAGTATAATACTTATTATCATTGATTAACATTATGTACATACTTATAAGTTAAAAAGACATTTATTGAACACACAACACAAATGTATGTAAAAGTTTTGTAAGTGCAATAATTGGATCTGTAATTTGTCGGATTACAAGGATTTTTTGTTAAAATTTCCGAACTATAGGGGCTTGGGGTAGTTACCATATAATCCGACAAATTTGATAGTCCGACACTGCCCCACAAAATGTTTGTCGGATTACCGGGGGTCCACTGTATTTATTATATGCTATTACTTTGATCTTGTCCACTCAAAAGGGTCAAAAAACTAAGCTGGAACCAATTTCTTCATCATCAGCCGATTAAAAAGTGCTAAATAGGATAAAATAATTTCTACATAATAGCTTCTGAAATCAGGGACTTTATTTCTTCTACGCACTGTCTTAGCAGACTGTTAGTTATTACGTGGCAGTTATTTTCTTGCGTTTATTTTTATAGTCTGCTTTCACTTTTAATAAAAATGGAAACACGAGCAAATGACTTCTTAGTTTATTATCTTACTTGCACATTTTTGAACAATAAAATCTAATTTAACTTTTAACTGCTTTATTGCGAACGAGGAAGTAAGCCGAGGCAGCCAAACGTCTGGTGGTATGATGATTAAATGGTGAGAGAAAAATTAAGTCATGCGATTCCCGCGCACGCTCTCCGCAATGCCATGAAATGCTGGCTACTTTGCGGCTCTGTTTGACGAACTCTAATGCGATAGCAGAATTTATTCTTTCATCTTACGGTGACGTAGAAAGTGCAATAGCAAAAATAAATGAAGATTTGCATCACGTCTCATTATGGTCAGAAGCAAATACACTTGTGCTTAATCCATGCAAATCCGAATTCATGCTGTTAGGGCCAAAGGGACCTAAATTAGGTGTTCTGATGGACGAGGGTATTTGCTTTGTATTTGAGATCACACGCTAATGTTTTTATAGCGTCAAAGTACTACACCAAATGCGTGATTATCTCAGTGAGTGTTCGTCATCGGCTATACGAGTATGAGTCACGCGCACTTCCAAGGCTTGGTTACGCAGATCCTGTGTATAGTCCTAGATTATTTGCTTAAACAAATAGGTCATCACAAAGAGTCCACAATGCACATATAGCTCTAACTATCAGTTCGGATGCATTAAATCAGCAAGAACCCTTTTAAAATTTTACAATTATATGTATGTGTATATATGTATATATAGGTATGTATGTGTATATTTTGACTTTTATACATATACATGAAAACGTATATTTTGAGTGAATTGTTCATTTATTATTTTTAAATGGAAAGAAAAGAAAAGAAAGAACCAATATTCATCGGGGCTCCGCTGAAAACCAGCGCTACTGCAGTACCTGTAGTAGCACATGCTGAGTCGGAATTCTTTTTAGCGTCACCTCACTCTCTTGCTGAGATTTGTTTTTAATTATACATCCCTTCTTGTACCTTGTAAAGTTTCGGGAGGGATGCTTAAGATTTTTACAAAAGAAAAAATATGTCTCGATTATATTTATTATCTGTTTCATTACAATAATTTATTAAAACTAATTGAGCGCAATACTGACTTCCTTAACTAAGTGCTTACATTACTACAATGAGAACTATAATGAATATGTCTAAATGCTACGGCTTTTATACGTACTGTATGACAACGTGGTTTGACCAGCAACAACGATTATACAGTGGAGTCAGCGTCTTCTCTAACATTACGTCGTCTACAGTGTCTTCATAACATGTTTTCAGTAATCTACGAGGGCGGCACTGAAAATTTCGGGAATCAAGAAAGTGACACAACATTACTATTTAAAAATGTATTTATTGCTTTTCGAAGTATTCTCCGCGAAATTTGACACATTTTTCCATACGATGGAACCAATCATTGAAGCAACCATTCCATTCGGAAGTTGGGGTCTCCAAAATGGCCATTTTGTAGACGTCCACAGCTTTTTCAGGTGATGAAAATCTCTGTCCACGCAATTTATTCTTTATTTTAGGGAAAGTATAGAAATCATTAGGGCTTAGGTCGGGGCTGTACGGTGGATGGTCTAATAATTGTATGTTTTCTTGCTCTAAAAACTCTTTTTGTTCTGTGTGCGGTGTGAGAACTCGCATTGTCGTGATGGAGGATGATGTGGCGGTTGCAGTTCTCTTTACGGAGTTCAGAAACGACCTGTGGCAAACAAATGCTAGCATACCATTCTGCATTAACCGTTCTTTGTCCCTCAAGAGGAATAGTCGTAACATGGCCGATTTTGGAGACAAACGTGGCCACCATTTTTTTTGCAACACTCCGTGAACGAACAATTTTTGTTGGCTTTAACTCATTTTCGAACACCCAAACTCGTAACTGGTTTTTTGTTTCGGGTTCGTACGCGTATATCCAGGATTCGTCACCTGATACGATGTTGTATACAGCATTTGAGGATCCTGCGTGGAATCTTTCGAGAGTTCTGACGCACCAAGTAACGCGAGCCGATTTTTGCTCTTCACAAAGCGAATGTGGTATCCATCGGGAAAACAACTTTTTTACACCTAACTGTTCATGCAAGATTATTTTATTTGACTCATGCCAATATCCAAAGTTGCTTGAATATCGCGGTATGTCACATGTCGATCTTCCTCAATCAGCTTACGCACAGCATCAACGTTTTCTTGGGTGACTGCAGTTTTTGGACGACCTTGACGGGGATCATCACTGAGCTTGACACGTCCACGTTGAAATTCAGTAAACCAGCGATAAATTGTGGTTTTGGATGGGGCTTCATCACCAAATGCAGAAATCATCCGGTCAACACACTGGTTTTGTGTTAAACCACTTCGAAAGTCATAATAAATCATCGCTCTTGAATTTTCTCGAGTCAATTCCATTTTCTCAACAACTAAACAAGTTTGACAAAACCTTGTGACAAGACCGAGAATCTTTTTTTTAAATAAATAAATGGTATTCGATTTTTAAAACCAAGGAGTTTTCAATTAAAAAGATTTTAATAGGACAGGAACAGTGGAAATATTCCATTCCCGATACTTTTAGTGCAGCCTAGTAATAGCAGAAGCTTCATTCGCACAATTCGTGATCAAAATGTTGTTAAATTATGGCTACTCGCAATTATTATGTTTACGAGTAATCTAATGTCAAAAGCTTAGTCAGGGCAATTTGAGATCAACAGGTTGTTATGATATTATGGCTTCTTCCACACTGTATATAACTACCTTGTAAGTTTTTTTTATGTTATTATTTACTTCGAAATGTACGTGAGTGTATTGATGTCCGATAAAACATATGTCCTCGTCTATGTCTGTCTTGATTTAATTCGCCACAACACTCAAACACGAAGAGAAAAATCACTGTCTGCTTACCTTGTAATCTTCATCAGCGCTCATCTGCTCTCGCGTAAGTCCAGACAGGTAGAGACATTTCCAAAAGTGGTTGCCAGGGCCTGCGTAATGATGTCCTTTGTACGCCGCAAACAGTCCCGGGTTGATACCGATCTGAAGATGCAAAGGACAGTGCGTGTTGATTAATGTTACAGTAATAAAGTACCATCATTGAGTTGTGAGTGAGTGGAAACAAGTTCATGTTTATAGGGATGTTGGGAAGTTGATGTTAAGCCTGCTGAGACGAGATTGTTCAAAATATGTAAATTATCATAGAGCATTGTCAGTAAGGCGAAATGATGTATTATTTGTCATAACGATATTCCGAGATATAGCAACAATGACGAACGATCATACAGATTGCCTGATAATAACCGGATGTTGACGTGTTCTGTAGCCAAAACGACTTGATTGATTTTAACGTATTATGGGGTGTCGTAACACTCGTTTTAAGCCAGTCCAGACTACGCAGATACGATAATATGTATACGTAATGATACATTCACTCGAAAACCTTCAAACTTACTAGAAACTGACTAGTGTTTTGTGGATCCTATTGTTTATAAAGATTGTTACCTACAATGAATTTGCAATGACTGTCTAGCAAATCTAGAAACAATATGCTTCTAGATTAGCTCGTTAGAATAGGATTCAGATTTTGATTTTGATACAAATGTTACATTAGCAATTACTAAAAACGAAGAATTTGAACAGAACGTTATATAAAGCTTCAAAAGGACCGAGGCTAATTTAATTGTAGTTTTGCAGCGACCATTCTGTATTTATTTGCAGGTAAAATCCTGTGCCATATTTGTATCTGCAGATGTTATCTGCTGATATATTCGTATGAGCAGATAATATCGTCACAATCTTTCGATACATGTCGGTGCTTACAGACACTTAACGATAAAATATAAATTATCTGCACTATATGTGTTAGTTCATAAAATTTCATAGAAAGCGATATTGAAAGATATGCGCACGGATACAGATCTCTTATCGTATCTGCGTAGTGTGTAGCTCGCTTTACTTGTGGAAGTGACAGAGTAAAACATTTGAATTTTTCTCTTTTCAGTAAACTTTTTATACTGTCGGGCGTCTTATTTAGTTTCAACTATTAGACATTTTTACTGCAAGGATAATTTTCTATTATAAAAACGGTTACCTTCGGGGTAAAATTTGAAGACCGTAACGAAGAGTAAATGTCTATAAAGAGCGTTTGCTAGTACGATAACCGATCAGCCCTTTCACAATTTCGGAAAGCTCAAGACCAGTGGATAATATAACTATAACTTACAAGTTGATATATAACTAAATTAAACATGATCTTCGGTGTTTTATCGCTTTTTAAGATTTAAAATATAATATTCTTAACCGACATCACGCGAAGTTCTCTTTTTCTATGTGCTCTGACAGAAAAATAAAGTTAGAGGAACCACTGCGTACGTTACAAGTGACACAAAAACCATGCTCAACTGACACGCACACATCTTTGTTCTCTCTTTCTTGTCAGCCTGTAGAAAACTGCTGGACACACACGCACACGCACGCGCACACGCGCACACGCACACGCTCACGCACACGCACCCGCACACGGCCCACACGCACACGCACACGCACACGCACACGCACACGCACACGCACACGCACACGCACACGCACACGCACACGCACACGCACACGCACACGCACACGCACACGCACACGCACACGCACACGCACACGCACACGCACACGCACACACACACACACACACACACACACACACACACACACACACACACACACACACACACACACACACACACACACACACACTTGTACGCAGCGTTCCGTCGTTCAGCGTTTTTTCAGAAACTACACGAGTGTTTTATTGTTATGATTCCTTCATTAGTTAATCTAAATAAGTACTTTTGTTTTATAGAATACAGTGACCAACGAATCACAATGCAGATGCGTTGTTACAGCTGAGGATAAAAATGCGGTCTTCGTTTTTCTACACTCACCACACGAAACACAGCAGCATTGAGCTGCTATTTTAGGCTTGTATTCTGTGAGAGCACGTGACAATACATCTGGATTTTGATTCATAATCGAGGATAAATGTAGATGTTAATGAGCCCCAGCATCCAGTTACTATTAGATGGACTGTGTGCACGTTTATCACCCTTATATTACAATTGTGTAACTCTGGGACTCTAAAACTTGTTGATATTGCAAATCGATCAATGACTAGTGCATTCACAGAATTATAAACTAGTGCCCTAGCACTAAGCGTAAGTTCGCATGCGGTGCGCGCCGCCTGATGACGCTAATGGTGAGTTATTGCCGATTCGCGTCCACGGTACAAATGCCGCAGTTGCTTGATTGACGCATTGCTGACCCGTTACTGAGTAACATCGAATTATATTTAAGTTAAAACTTAAAAAGCGGTAACATGTTAGTAGTTACGATCGTCAGTTACTACGTGTTGAAAGATTCAACTACTAATTAGCTTTTACGTTTTTACCTTGCTAGGTGCTAGTTCGATATTTCATAATAACTCTAATTCGACGCGTCAGCACTATAAAAATTGTTAACCGGAATTACAAGTGTTGATCTAACTGATTTACCGTAATCAACAGTCTTAACAGACGGATTAGTAATCGTAGTACCGAATATCTTAATTCCCATTTCACTACTCCACTACGTCGGTCTAAGCATATAGTTTTACGTGGTAGAGCCTCGCTGCAGCTATGATTACTGCATTACTGCAGCTATGATATACTAGATTCAATTCGGCTCGACCGGGGTAGAACCATGCTTTCACAGAATACGAGCGTGAAACAATAGCTTACTGCTGCTGTGTTTCGTATGTGAGTGTGGAAGACCGAAGACTATTTTCGCTAGAAACGAGGCATCAATACTAGCAATGCTATTATGCTATCAACGTAACTAATATTCCCTTTTAACCAGTCCTGGTAAGTTTAGAATAATTGTGATAGGTTAGATTAGTAGATGATGTCAGTAGTCGAATAGCGGACCGTGTGCACTTTCGTCAGCCTTATTCTATATAAAAAGACGTTACGCAAGACGTGAAGGACCGGCGCGTGGATGCAGCATCAAAGGTGCACACGTCTGGTAATGTGATCCTTAACCCTAACTTGGGTGGACCAAGTTAAGCCAAATCCTATAAAGACGAGGGAGGCCTGTTTAGCGTCGGTCTTTTACGAGCTGTTGAAAAATTATGAAATAGAACACTGCCGTCTATTAGAGGTCATGGAACATTTTTGCCACTTTTCATAATTTCCTCTGACGGCACCCACATCCCACAAGGGTATAAAGAGCCAGTATAAGTAAAGAGAAGAAATTAAAACGATTTGTGAAATAAGAATAGAAAGGGAGTTGATCGAGCAAGTAGATGAGTTTGTATATTTGGGTTGCGTATTTAGCAGGGATGGGATATATGATAAGGATATAGAACGACGAGTGAATGCGGGAAATAGAGTAAATGAGGCCCTGCACTCTATTGTGAAGTCAAAATGTGTCGAAAAAGGCACGTATGGCAATTCACAATGCTGTGTTGGTCCCTACTTTAACGTATGGTAGTGAAAGTTGGGTGTGGCAGAAGAAGCACGAGAGTAGAATGAACGCAGTAGAAATGCAGTCGTTAAGGAGTATGTTAGTGATGAATCTGAATGACCGGGTGAGAAATTGTGTGATAAGAGAAGAGTGTGGTTCGCAAGATTATGTTGTGACCAGGATTAAGAAAGGAATGCTTCGGTGGTTTGGTCATGTGGAAAGAATGAATGAGGAAAGAGTGACAAAGAAAATTTATGTTGCAGAAGTGAATGGCAGAGTCGGAAAGGGACGTCCTAGGCGAAAATTTATCGACCAAATTGGCGATTTATTGAAAACGGGCCAAGTTAGGAGTACCCTTAACCGACGAGCATGTATGCGTAGGTATATGGATGTGAAGGAGGCGAGAGAGGTGTGTCAGGATCGTGCCAAATGGAAGTCTGTAGTCTCTGCCTACCCCTCTGGGTGACAGGCGTGAGTGTTTTTTGTTTTTTTTTGTAAGTAAAGGCTATGGGGAATTTTATCTTAGTCTCGACAGGCGACACAGCACCTGAAGCCTTTGTTTGAAGTTGGTTGCCGGTGTTAATGGACTGGAGCAGCCCCTGACTATGGTGGACTGTGAGTTCGTTTGTCACTTGTTTTATTAAGAAAAAAATAACGTGTGCAGTTCACACGCGTTGGAAGTGAAACCTTCAGATAGCTAAACTTCGAGAGAATGAGACGAATGCACAGTATCAGGAGTAGGATAATTGTAGGGTTCATTTATTATAATATTATTACCATGCTTTTTTTTATAGGAGAGGGGGCAAACGACTTGAAGGTCCCTAAATCGTGTCGTAAGTTTAAAAATTATTCTATATTTAATTCTACATAATATTATATTACATAATAGACAAACTCCAAGTTTTCAATTTTATTATCATATATAGGTACTTAAATATTTTCTTATCTCCAAATTTCGTCTTTAATCCTTACACAGATCACATTCATAATCTCTCATACGTAATAGGAAACACTATATACTGTATTTTATCTTATTCTCTCGCAGGCTTAGTACCACAGAAATAGTAGTAAGTTGTATTATTACGATTTCTGTGCTTAGTACTATAGATTTAAACGTTTGTCTTTTATTAGTGTTTCGTTTCATAGATTTTCAAATCGATTTACGATTTTAAAGAAATATTTATGTAAAAATGTTTAAATTTCTATCAGGGGGACTGTAAGTTCCTTTGTCACAAGGTTTATCAAGAGAAAAAGTAAGTAATGCGTGTCGATCATACTCACAATGATGATGTCGAGGTTCTCGGCGAGGTGGTCCGGCAGCGTGCGGCGCGCCACCTCCTCCTCGCTCATGCCGTTGAAGCGGTCGTGCTTCTTGCGCTCCTTCACTGGACGCACGATGCCCTCCACGCCCTCCGCTTTTAGCTCCAAGCTGAAGGCAACACAGACACGGTCACTGTAGAAACTTAAAGTTAAAGTTATAGTGTCCCACAGCTGGGCACAGAGAGGGTTTTAGGGAAAGAAAATGTCGGCCGCACTGCCAATGCTTGTTGGCGAACTTAACATGTCTTCGAAGTATTATTTTTCATATTTCTTAAACATGCAGGTTTCCTTAGGGTGTTTTCCTTCATCGCCGGGAACGTGGCAAATCAGCACTTAAAGATGCAATTAACAATTTACCGGCGTACTGCGAAATTTACAGCGAGCGTTTAGCTCCTGTGCTCTTATGCAGCACTATAGAAACCTTATGGTATATAATTGTAATATATAAATATTTAAATTTACAGCGAGCGTTTAGCTCCTGTGCTCTTATGCAGCACTATAGAAACCTTATGGTATATAATTGTAATATATAAATATTTAAATTTACAGCGAGCGTTTAGCTCCTGTGCTCTTATGCAGCACTATAAAAACCTTATGGTACATAATTGTAATATATAAATATTTAAATTTACAGCGAGCGTTTAGCTCCTGTGCTCTTATGCAGCACTATAGAAACCTTATGGTATATAATTGTAATATATAAATATTTAAATTTACAGCGAGCGTTTAGCTCCTGTGCTCTTATGCAGCACTATAAAAACCTTATGGTATATAATTGTAATATATAAATATTTAAATTTACAGCGAGCGTTTAGCTCCTGTGCTCTTATGCAGCACTATAGAAACCTTATGGTATATAATTGTAATATATAAATATTTAAATTTACAGCGAGCGTTTAGCTCCTGTGCTCTTATGCAGCACTATAAAAACCTTATGGTATATAATTGTAATATATAAATATTTAAATTTACAGCGAGCGTTTAGCTCCTGTGCTCTTATGCAGCACTATAGAAACCTTATGGTATACAATTGTAATATATAAATATTTAAATTTACAGCGAGCGTTTAGCTCCTGTGCTCTTATGCAGCACTATAGAAACCTTGTGGTATACAATTGTAATATATAAATATTTAAATTTACAGCGAGCGTTTAACTCCTGTGCTCTTATGCAGCACTATAGAAACCTTATGGTATACAATTGTAATATATAAATATTTAAATTTACAGCGAGCGTTTAGCTCCTGTGCTCTTATGCAGCACTATAGAAACCTTATGGTATACAATTGTAATATATAAATATTTAAATTTACAGCGAGCGTTTAACTCCTGTGCTCTTATGCAGCACTATAGAAACCTTATGGTATACAATTGTAATATATAAATATTTAAATTTACAGCGAGCGTTTAACTCCTGTGCTCTTATGCAGCACTATAGAAACCTTATGGTATACAATTGTAATATATAAATATTTAAATTTACAGCGAGCGTTTAACTCCTGTGCTCTTATGCAGCACTATAGAAACCTTATGGTATACAATTGTAATATATAAATATTTAAATTTACAGCGAGCGTTTAGCTCCTGTGCTCTTATGCAGCACTATAGAAACCTTATGGTATACAATTGTAATATATAAATATTTAAATTTACAGCGAGCGTTTAGCTCCTGTGCTCTTATGCAGCACTATAGAAACCTTATGGTATACAATTGTAATATATAAATATTTAAATTTACAGCGAGCGTTTAGCTCCTGTGCTCTTATGCAGCACTATAGAAACCTTATGGTATATAATTGTAATATATAAATATTTAAATTTACAGCGAGCGTTTAGCTCCTGTGCTCTTATGCAGCACTATAGAAACCTTATGGTATATAATTGTAATATATAAATATTTAAATTTACAGCGAGCGTTTAGCTCCTGTGCTCTTATGCAGCACTATAGAAACCTTATGGTATACAATTGTAATATATAAATATTTAAATTTACAGCGAGCGTTTAGCTCCTGTGCTCTTATGCAGCACTATAGAAACCTTATGGTATACAATTGTAATATATAAATATTTAAATTTACAGCGAGCGTTTAGCTCCTGTGCTCTTATGCAGCACTATAGAAACCTTATGGTATATAATTGTAATATATAAATATTTAAATTTACAGCGAGCGTTTAGCTCCTGTGCTCTGCGTATGCAGCACTATAGAAACCTTATGGTATATAATTGTAATATATAAATATTTAAATTTACAGCGAGCGTTTAGCTCCTGTGCTCTTATGCAGCACTATAGAAACCTTATGGTATATAATTGTAATATATAAATATTTAAATTTGATTCGCGACCGTAACGAGTATGTATTTTTACGGAATTATCACCATTATAATCATCAATACAACCCTCTAAGTTCGTATAATCCCATTGTATGACAGAAGAACTCTTTCAAAGTATGCCGATACTCGCGAACTTATTCAGTAATACCTATTTCCCACAGATGCGTTGTCGCCCCTGAGGACTAAAATGGAGTACTTCGTTTCCAGTAAAAAGGTCTCCGGTTCTCTACACTCACAATACAAAACACAGCAGCGCAGGTATTCTGTGAGAGCGTTTTGCTCTCCCGGTCGATCCGATCCATTCGTGCCACAACCGTAATATAGCTGCAGCATAGCTCTACCACTGTTAAATTAATGGTCCTAGCAAATAAGCATTAATAGGTATGATTATGATTGCACTTAAGGGCTCATTGTAACAACTATAAGTTTTTTATTTTTTCATATCTTTTGTAAAGGAAAACAATATCCAATGTTTAAAAAATCATCATTACAGCATATCAAATGTAAGCCTCCCCAATAGATTGCCTCATATACATTTTGCGATAGCTTACATTGCCAAATAGTTGTAGTAGTTTTACCTACGTCAAATTCTCACTACTCACCCCGTGGGTTGACTGGTAGTGGCAGAGAATGTCTCAAGGCACTAAGTCCGCCCTTCGTATTCTTTTGTTTTCAGGAATGCAATAAACATTAAATTAATAAAAATGGAAAGCAGGCGGGCTAAAAACCGTGGTTTAACGTGGTAGAGCCATGCTTCAGTTATATTAGTAGTAAAGTTGTATCACGAATGGGACGGCTCGACCGGGGAAGGACCACGTTCTCACAGAATACCAGCGAAAAATAGTAGCTTAATGCTGCTGTATTTCGTATGGTGAGTGTAGAGAACCAAAGACCCTTTTTACTGGAAACGAGGCATTCCATCTTAGTCCTCACGGGTGATAACGCATCTTCAACCATTTACCATCAGGTGGACTGTGTGCTCGTTTGTCTCCCTATCCTATATAAAAAAAAAGTTTTTTCGTTATTTTCAGTTGTTTCGTGTTTCAGTTTCCCTCTATCGCTACTTAACACCCGGATCAAATGAGGCAGTGAATATTGTTTTTTTCACCTAAACACAGCGATGTTTCGTATTAAGGTTCTTCAAAATTAAATATAATAAAGAATATTTTTTTGTCTGACCCGTATACCTTTCTATGCCATTCATCTGATTACGATGAAACTTTGGAGTTGTGTGCGATGGTTCAATAAAAAACAGACATTGCAACGCATGCGGGACACAGTATACTATCTAAAAGGAAGGTTCATGCATTAGGTCCAAGTTGTCCTACACAGACCTGACTCGTTTTTTAAACTGACTTCAAAAAAAGAAGGAGGAACTTAATTTTACTGTATTTTTATATATGTTATCTCAGAACGTTTTTAGGTGAACAAATTTTGATGATTTTTTTATTTGATGGTGCTTCTCATGTAGTCTTGAAGAAGACTTGACCAGTAGTTTTTGAGTTATACTTAATAATGTGTATTTAATTGACTTCAACTATATTGATGATGTTCTCATTTTATTTATATTGAAGTCGGTTGTACAACATTTTTAAATTTACTGCTTGTTTAATTAGTGTAATTTTTGTTGCTCCTTCACAAAATTTTCCGAGGTAATTTAATACAATGCGGGTCTTTCGATGATAATTCATTCAGATGTTTAGGCTTAGTATATCGTTTTTTGAAACTACGCAAATGTATAGCGACAGGTAAAAAAACAACTATATTGAATACAACCTGCACGAGTACCAAAATGGCCGCACCCAATTCAGTCTACTAAAGCGAAGTACTTTTGTAGCCCACATTGATAGGTAGAAATGAGTGTATAGGATTGACAAACGACCACGAAATTGTATAGAATGTTGCCAATAACTCTAACGTAATAATATAATATCTTCTACAAGCGACTCGCCTTGATTTGTATTAATGTAGCATGATTTAAATTTTAAATAATTATGTGTTATAATTTTTTTATATAAAATTTAGTCGGAATCCTCTCTGGCATCGCCTTCTCTCTGTTCGTAACATTCCATCACAATCGGTTCAGCCATTAATAGCATTAGCCCAGACGATAATTTTTTCAAGTGAAAACTTCTTGGCTAACGTTGGCCACTTTTGGGATGGGGTAAAGTACTGAACTCGCGTGACCGTTACGCTCAGATACATAATGTAGGTGTATACAGATATATAAAGTTTTGTTAAGCTAACAACTTGTCAATTTTCACTTCTGCCGTGATCGCGCGGGCAGGAGACAAAAATTTTATCCCCCGATTATATCCACTAACATGAGACAAAATTGTCTCGTCCCTATGCCAGAGTTTAAGCGAACATGGGCCAGGATGGACATAATATCCACAGTAGACAAAAGAGGAGATAAACTTATCCCCGCGCGTACAAGGAAGCAAAGCGGAACCAACGCCTTGAAACTGTGACGCTCCCGCAGTCAAAATTCCATAAGTAGGTATAAAGTTAACGGATTTCATTGTTCTTAGTATCAAAATTTGCGTATTAACGAGACACATCTAGTGGTGTAAAAAAAGTTTTTTAGCCGCAATACAGTTTTTAGTCATTTTTCAAGTGAAAAACCGTTTTTTTCTCATATTAGCAAAACAGTAAATCGCGTGCGGCGCTCGATTAGTCTCCACAACCCGTTATTTTTTTTTGTGATATTTGTACGCCGCCTAGGGACACATCATCCTCCAATTTGGAATTTTTGGATAAAGGACACCTGAGTTATTAGAGGAAAACCGAAAACCACGGGATAAGTGATTCCGCGAACCAGGAATCTGCGGCTGGAATTGAAGGTGTCGCTCGCGGCGTCTCGAAAAGCTCTATCCGAAAATATATGCATCATCAGCCGGAAGTGTATATCCTCGGAATAATCACACTTTTGCAGCTGGTGTCCCACGTCTTGTAAGTTTGTACTCTAATAACTTTTATCTTTGAGTGACGACCCCCCTTCATTGTATACAACATGTAACAAAAACCCTGTGGTTCCCGTTAACTGCGTTATCAAAATCAGTATTCAAGCACATAGAAATAATTTAAAAAAAAAAACACATTCAAAAAAAATTTAATAAAAAAATTAATTTGCAAATTGTATGTGGTTTTATTATCATCTCTGCATTGGACGAGGAGTAAGAGGATTGTCAAAGACCCCGCATTACCGATACTCGTGTGAGTTATAGTAAATAAAACCATATACAATTTGTAAATAAATTTTTTTTTTCATTAAAATTATTTTTTTGAAAAAAAAATATTTCTATACGCTTGGATACTGATTCTGATAACACACACTTAACGGGAACCACAGGGTGTTTGTTACATACACTATGTAACAAACATCCTGTGGATAGAGGACAACTCATGCTTTGCTTACTGTGGGTGAAATTTCAAAAATTTTCAGATAAAGCAGTTTTTTAACAGTGATTTTTTTGTAAAACATATCCCTTTGTACATAACATATTCTGTGATATGTTTGTTTTGCGTTTAGTGGCTAGCTAGACCGTAAACGCTAGCTCAAAAAAAATGAAATTGTCGTTCACTTTAATAGGTTATACATTGATTTATATCCATTTTACATTTTTATTTCTTCTCTTAACTTTATTTCATGCTCAACCTGTTTTATTCTATATTTGATAGAACATCTCTGCACGTTGTTAATTTTACATATTAGATTTAGTATACCTATAAGGTCCACTTTTTTATTATCCTATTTTAATTATTAAGTACTCTGATGACGTGTCGATCGCCGATGTAATTTTCTTTCTTTTTTTTCAATTTCTGATACGAAAATGTAATTGCATTAGACTCGAGACATCTTTTTTTGTATTAAAATGGTTTGAAGGTAAACTTAAACCCACATCCATGAACGATGATAAAATTGTTCCCTTCAAATGTCAAAAAGGAATATTTTTTTCTCTTTCCTTTGGCCCCTACGGTACGGTACGGTACGGTACGTCTACTCGTTATGTCAAACGGGAATATACTATAGGGATAAGATAATTTTATGTCTTGTCAGTGGATATAATCGGGGGACATAATTTTTGTCCCCTGCCCACGCTCGCAGGGTGGATAAAACTGAGCAAGGGATAAAAAATTTATCCTCTCCCCGTGGATATATTGTCATGCTAGCCCGACTGATGTGCAGTCCTACGACTGAGTTTTTTTATAAATTATTTTTATGCAAATAGCATGTAAACAACACTCTAAGCTTAATAGAAGCCAGTTATTTTAATACTCAGACGGACACTTAAATTTAATTTATATGTACCTATGTATAGAATAACGACATAATGATGATGGATGCCTCATTAAAATATTTTATTTTATTTTATTATGCAATCGAAACTGATACCGAGACTGAGAAAAGCTTTTGATGAAAAAGTTCTTCCTTATTAAAAGCTTTCCATTGCTATATAAAGAGAGCTTTTTTAAGAGAAAGACGAAATAAACTAACATTTTAACCCCCTTTAATGTAGGTCAGTTAGAGTTTCTCTGACCGAATATCATAATAAATTAGGATAAACGTAAAGATCAATATAGAGCATAGTACTTAGCAGATACACCTAAGTTTTCAAGTTTTATACGTGGTAGAGCCATGCTGCAGTTATATTAAAAGTATAGTTGTAGCACGAATGGGCTGGCCCGACCGGGGAAGTACCACGCTCTCACAGAATACCAGCGTAAAATAGTAGCTTAATGCTGCTGTGTTTCGTATAGTGAGTGTAGAGAACCGGAGACCCGGTAAAAATCTGGAAACGAGTCATTCCATCTTAGTCCTCACGGAAGACAACGTATCTGCATTTTGATTCCAAATTGATCCAAGATATATGTAGATGTCTATGGGACACAGCAACCACTTACCATCAGGTGGACTGTGTGCTCGTTTGTGACCCCATCCTATTAAAAAAAACACCCCCACAAGCAAGGTTGTAGAGCTCCTTTTTACCTAGACAACTCTTTTACCTATTTCTACCGCAAATTGGCAGCGCGCGCACTGTCGTGTTCTGGTCTTAAGAGTAGATAGAGCCAGTAAAATCACACGCTGCGAAAAATAGCTTCGCAGAGGATTATAATCGCTGAACAGTCTAATCATTATAGAAGCATCTGATTCTGTCGCACGATACGGTCCAGAAACATCAAGTTTATAACTACGTAACAATACTTATGTAAACCGTAAGTTTGTTTTTAGTACTTGTAATTAGTAATAAAAAAGTAGTAAAAAATTAAAAAACTGAGGCATTTTTTCGTGTATATACTTCTTTATATAACTTTGTGTAGAATGTAGATATTGTGTGTATATAACTTTGATTTAAAACGCAACTTTTTAATGATGTGACCAGCTGTGTACCTCATAACTTCACCTCAGTCCCAACCAGCGACATCTAGTGAGCGTAAGACTATTAGCGCTCATTAACGTTGCTTTCATTCTTTAATATAGTTTTCTATTAACGTTAAAGCTTGTAGATATCAAGTTAGCTATCCCCGCAGTTCTCGTTACGAAACTACAAGCAAAACTACGCTTGCGTGAGAACGTGCTCGTTACGCGACCGAGTAAATCAATCTACGAGCCACAATCAATGTCCAGTTGCAGCGTGACATTACCGCGCAAAATCATTATTATTTGATCCTATGTTATAGAACCCAACAGTTATACGTAGTGTTGGCACCGTTAAAGTTGATATTTAAGATTTTATATGGCAAGTTTGTCTTTGGCTTCCGCTCATTTTACCACGTTTTATTAACTCACTTTCGTGTATATCTGTTTCGTCGGATCGAATTTAGTAATTGATTTTAAACTAATTTCCCGATGAGCTAGTCTTGACATTTTGAACATAGCTCAGAATCCGATGGCAATGCAAGATATTGCAAAAGATGTGGTATACGTATTAAAAAAATTATATGTATATAATTTCACTTATCAAATATCCTTTAGGCATAACCAACCAAAGTACCGCCAACAAATAATCTTGTGCTAACCTTAAGAATCTAACCTCGCTCACAACGTTTAATTTTGTACATACTACCATACACACTGTGTACATACTGTGTGTAAATACAAAGGTGCACTAGCAATGCGCCCTGGCTTTGCACAGGTGGTTTATGGATCGCAACAACAGCGCCACTTAACGAGTCCAATTCTGAATCTAAACCATCCAGAGACTCAAACACACAAAATAATTTATCAAAATCGGTTTAGATATTAATACGTCGTAGAGCCACGCTGCTATATTATGGTTGTAGGACGAAAAGATCGGCTCGACCGGGAAAGGATCACGCTCCCACAGAATACCAGCGTGAAATAGCACCTTGATGATGCTGTGTATCGTTGTGGAGAACCGGAGACCACTTTTAATGGAATCGGGGCATTCAATTTCGTCCTCAGGGGTAACAACGCATTGGCATTTTGATTCTTATTCGAGGATAACTGTGGATGTCTATGGGCCACAGTATCCACTTACGATCAGGTGGGCTGTGCGCTCGTTTGTCATCCTAATTCTATAAAAAAAGATGTGTAGGAGTTCAGTGACAAACACAAATACACAAGAATTATATAAATATACTAGCAATCCGCACCGGCTTCACATGAGTGATTTCTGAATCTCGACGACAGCGCTACCTACCGGGCCCAATTGTGAAACAAAATCATTCTCGAATCAACTTAATCATTATACACAAAATTTCATCACAAACGGTCTAGCCGTTTAGTTCAGTCACATAAAATAGTTATTATACATTCAGGCGAAGCCGGAGCAAGCCACATGATCTATTATCGTAGTTATTTAGATTTCAAATAAACAAAAACCATTTATTAAACCAAATTTACTTTTAAAAGAATCTTCAAATTATTCGTATAAAATATAGGCTAGATCAGCCCTAGCACTGCCCCCTCACCGATCATAAAGCTTCATTACAATCGGTTCAGTCTTTTCGAAGACTGGCCCAGACCGACAGACGGACAGACAAAAATTCTAAAAATGGTTGTTTGTTGAATAAACTAATTTTGAATGCCGGTCAAACTTAAAGGTTTAATCTATAAGACCATCATCAGACCAGTCCTATTGTATGGCAGTGAAACATGGGCCGTAACTCAAAAGAATGTGCATACCATGCAAGTTGCCGAGATGAAGATGCTGAGGTGGATGTGCGGCGTTACCAAACTCGAAAAAATCCGCAACGTGTACGTGCGAGGAAGCTTGGGCGTGCGCGACATCGCTGACAAGATGCAGGAAAGTAGGCTGCGATGGTATGGGCACGTGAAGAGGAGGCCACCCGACTACGTAGGGAACTTGGCACTACAACTTTCCATCCCAGGTCGAAGATCCAGGGGCAGACCCAAAACACGATGGAAAGATGTAGTGGTAAAGGACATGAGAGAGTGCGAAGTCTCCGAAAATGAAGTCGAGGATAGAGCGAAGTGGAGGCGTAAGACAAGAAAGGCTGACCCCACCACCATGTGGGACACATAGCCAGGAAGAGAGAGAGAGTTGAATAAACTAATTTTAAGGTTATAGGAAAACTGAGATATTTGGCGTCCCGATGTCATAGTTAACCCGGCTACTTTTAGGTCTTAAATATTAATTTTTGGTCCGATCTACACAGAACGCGATTACAGTATTTAGTAATTATAAATAAGTAAATTAAACGCGATAAAATTCGTAAAAATACTTTTGTTCAATAAGTAATATTTGCGTAAATATAAAAAATCATCATCAAAGTGGAGCCGTGATAGCTCAGATGGTTAGCGCTTGCTGTAAATTTTACAGTACGCGAGCAACCAGGGTATGTAAAGGGGTTTGTAAAAAAATCGTTAATTGCAACTTTAAGTGCTGGTTTACCACGTGATCGGCGGTGAAGGAAAACGTCGTGAGGAATTCTGCATGTCCGAGAAATAAAAAAAATTTCGAAGACAAATGAAGTTCGCCAACACGCATTGGGGCAGCGCGGCGGACACTTCCTTGCCCTAAAACTCTCTCAGAAATGAGAGGAGGCCTGTGCCCAACAGTGGGACGTATATAGGTAACTTTAACTTTTTTTTAAATTATTAAAAAGCTGTTTATGTCTTAATAGCATGCAAATATCCTCCACTACAAAGAAGCCAGCTATACAAAAAGACACTTCCATTTTATTAATATGTATAGATAAAGGTAAATAATAGTATTCTCGTCACCAACCGTCTACCATCGCTTGGTTTTCAGCTCAGAGAGTCAACACACCACGCAGCACACAAACTCCTAAACGTTACTGTTCAGAGTGCTAACCTAAGTAAGTGCTATCGGTCGGGCAACACGCTAAACTGGGTCAGGCCTTTGTATAGCTCCTGCTATAAGCTTTAACATTGATTTCGCCGTTGTTACTTGTTTAATAAGTTACATTGTTGATACAAGTGAGGGTGTTACGGCCAACCCGACGGTAAGTGAATGCTGTGGCCCGTAGACACTATCCTCGATGATGAATCAAATAAAGATGTTTCTAAAATGGCTCGACCGGGGATGGACCATGCTCTCACAGAATCATCATCATCATTACAGCCCTTCACAAGCCTTCTGCTGAACATAGCTCCCAAGGAATTCCACAAATCACCGTAGAGAACTAGAGACCATTTTTAATGACAACGAGGCATTCCAACATAGTAAGCAGGGATGACAACGTATCTGCATATTGATTTTTAATCGAGACTAGATGTAGATGTCTATGGAGCACAGTATGCACTTACTATCAGGTGGACTGTGCGCTTGTTTGTCACTCTTATTTCCAAAAAAATATCTCCGCACATACTTCCAATCTATTCTGGAAGCGGTGCCGCGGATATGTGGACACTTAAAGGGACATTCTGTGTCTCGTTCGGGGCTATGATTTATGGTGGAAACAGTGGCGCGCGACAGTAATGGCCGCCTGCAACTCCGACCGCGTCGACGTGTTCCGGTAACTAACACATATATTTGTGGCGCTTTCAGATTTCGATATAGTCACGTAGCAGGCCCGGTAGCTCAAGCGACGAGTGGTAGACCAGTGTTGGATTTCCATGCCGGTATCACTGAATATCTTTATGGCAACTTCACGTACTATCATTTACTGCAAGTGGAAATATTAACCAGAATCGCATAAATGTAAAAAATATGTTTTAGCCAATTTTAATAAATTAGGAGGTTCTATGTTCGACTATATGTATTTTTTATGTATTTTCAATGATTTTCCGTAAATAGTGAACCAATTTTGAAAATTATAATTTTATATACGTGATAGAGCCATGCTGTAATTATATTAGTAGTATAGTTGTAGAACGAATGGGTCGGCTCGACCGGGGAAGGACCACGTTCTCACAGAATACTAGCGTCAAATAGTAGCTTAATGATGCTGTGTTTCGTATAGTGAGTGTAGAGAACCGGAGACCCTTTTTACTGGAAACGAGACATTCCATGTTAGTGCTTATGGGTGACTACATATCTGCATTTTGATTCATAATCGAGGATACATGCAGATGTCTATGGGCCACAGCAACCTTTTACCATCAGGAGGACTGTGCGCTCGCTTGTCACCCTATCCTATAAAAAAAATTATTAAATAAGTCATGCTTTAGGAGTGGTAGGGCCACTCCTAAAGCATAACTTATATACAAATTTGAAGAAAAAATTATACCCCTAAGGGTATCCAAATAGGTGATGAAGTTTTTAATGTAACTATTTAGGCGACATTGAGATTGTGATATTCCTTATTCCAATCAAAAGCAATAAAATGAGAACATCATCAATCTAGGTACTCCAAGTCAATTAAATACACATCATTGATGATAACTCAAAAACTACTGTTCAAGTCTTGATCAATATATGGAATTACATGAAAAGTAAGATCAAATAAAAAATAAAGAAAATTTGTTCACCTAGAAAAACGTTCGAGGTAAGACAAAAAAATACAGACGAATTGAGGAACTCCTCTTTTTCTTTTGAAATAGCTTGAAAATAATTTCACATTCTGAAGTCGTAGCTTTAACTCTTGGTATAACTTCAGAATTTGAAATTATATCCACTAGCCCATATGATCCCGCGGGAGTCGTAAGAAGCGACAGAGGGTAGCAAATCAGGAGACGGCCAGCAGCGTTTTCTTAATAACGACTAATAATAAAAAACCGCGGTGGACGAGTCTTCTATGGCGGAGGCCTGTGTCCAACAGTGAACTTCAATACGCTGTATCGGTAACGGTAACGATCGATCTTTGAAATCGGCTTTAACTTTTTATTAAAAGTTATTTTTACGAAACATTCTCTCACAGCGCTAGGATGATCGCAATGTTTGTAAATTCCTCGCTGTTATCAACGACGCACATTAGCTTTCAAAACAGAATCGCGGCTTCCACCGAAACATTAAAAACCGGGATACGAGAATGTTTTCTTCCCTAAAATTTATAGTTCGGAGCGTTGCTAACTCGGAGCCGGGGTAAAAATAAGTCTATCCAAGCGGCAATTAGGGACGAAGCGTCCGCGCCATAGAAAATTATAATGTAGTAGTCCGCAAAACATTGTTCGTTTTAGAGTGGACTGATGCGAAAATCATAGCAAGAACTAAGAAACCAAAGCCTTTAAGCGTATGTAAATACACAATACTTAGTATCTGCTCTGACTGCCTCGATTTTGTAGTGCCTCTGGTATGTTTGCGGATGCGCGCACCGATTGCTTCAATGTCACCATGCGCAAGCGGGCCGCGTCCCTGGTGCGCAGAGTGCGGGCCAGCTCCAACACTGTCTTGGCGATGATCTCGGGAAGGTTAGACTGTTATATTATCCGGCATTGCTGCGACAGACATGTCGCAGAACAGTTACCTCTGAGAAAGTTTTGATTGATCTCGTCTCTGACTCGACTGGATGTATTATTTTAAAATTGTTATTTTGTTGACATTGATTTATGTTTTGTATTGCTATACTTGTGGAGATTGATTTTAAATTCATTTATTGCAGCACAATTGCCTCAGAGAAAGTTTTAATTATTGATCTCGTCTCCTGACTGATAAATGTGTGTAATTCTGTTATTTATTTATTAATTTTAATTTTATTTTAATATATTTTATATACTGACATTACTGCCTATTTACATTGACTAGATCTATTATTTTAAAATTGTTATTTTGTATTGACATTGATTTACTTATTGTTTAATTTTGGAGATTGATTTTAAATTCTTTGATTTTACTGGATATGGGTGTAGTTTGCCTGAATAAAGATGATTATTATTATTATTATTAGTATCTACGTGTTCAAGTCTACTTACACTTTAGACGGCAGTCTTTGCAAAAATGTTTTAGCCGGCAAGCACTACTTGAAAGATTTGTGTACGATATTTTTTTATAGAATAAGGTGAGAAACAATGACACAGTCCACCTGATGGTAAGTCGGTGCTGTGGTCCATAGACATCTACAATTAATCTCAAATAAGAATGAAAATGCAGATGCGTTGTCACCCCTGAAGACTAGGATCGAATGCCTAATATCCAGTAAAAAGGGTGTCCGGTTTTCTACACTAAGGTGAGTGTCGACGAAGCACAGTAGTATTAAGCTGCTATTTTACGCTGGTATTTAGGGAAGTACGAAATATAATTATATAAGAACAAGTTCTTCATAGTATATGTAACTCTGTGGAAATAACTAACTGGGGGCATTACCCCGCTACTGCGTTGTATTTTCATTATATTATTTTGTAACTTAAAATATTTAACGTGTAGTAGCAAAATAAGAGAATCCAACGCTGTATCATCTCGTCAGTGTTGTAGGAGGCAGCAGAAAAACAAGAGATGAGCAGCAGCATCTTCCTGATAACAACTAAAAGTCAATAAACTGAAGCTGCTCGCACGCTTACCGAGCGTGGCAACTATGACATAATATCCTTCCTATGGGGCAGTCTGTTGGGGAGGCTTACAGTTACCGTTATTAAAACAAAAACAGCTAATAAAGTCCACTGCTGAACATGGAGCTTCCATATAGATTGCCTTATAAGGGGATTTTTTGGCACAGTTGGCACGCTTAGCAAGTGCGTTATTAGGAAGACGCTCCGAAATCCAATACAAAAAAATCCAGATTGCTTAAAACCCAACGACCTTGGCAAAGACTTATGGAAAAACGATTTAGCATACGAATCGGTACATGGAATGTGCAAACTACACTACAAGCTGGAAAAATGGATGAAGTCGGCCGCGAACTGAAGAAATAATACCGGACACAAAAACCGTAAAAATAATGGCAAAGTGGACGCCGCAACAAAAGATATCGAGAGGCAGGCCTAAAAAGCGTTGGAGTGACTGTGTGGAAGAGGATCTCAGGAAGATGGGAAAGTTCACCAGCTGGAAGAAGGTCGCAAGGCAGCGTGACAACTGGAGGAGGCCAAGAGCCACAAAGGGTTGCACCCGGCGCCAACGGAAGTGAGTGAGTGTCAGGAAGACGCTGCTGCCCATCGCCTGATATGTTGCTTACCGTCGCCTCCTGCGGCACCCGCGGGACGGTATGGGGTAGAGTTGTCCTTACACCGCCTCTACACGGCGGAACATATTATGAAAACATAACATAAAAGGATTCAGCTCATTATAATACTAACACATTTATCTTAGCGTTCAGCCACCGCAAAATCTACTTTACCTGAGAATGTCTCGCGTAGAAGCGAAACACATGTCGTATTATCGACGATGATGTGCCGTTTCTAGTGTTGTGGTGTTGGGAGTGGTGGTGTTGGGAGTGGTGGTGGTGGGATTGGTGGTGACGGGGATGGTGCACGTAGTTGAGAAATGGTGGGAGGTGCTCTTCAAACTGGGCAAGAGACATCATTTTATTTCAGTACACGGAAATAGGAAGAGTAAGTTCTAACAACTTCATAATAAAAGAAAACCAAACTTCAAAATTGAAGTCAAGCACAATCACCAGTTTTTACACGTGATGGAGCTACGCTGCAGCTATATTATGGTTGTAGCATAAATGGGTCGACTCGACCGGGGAAGAACCACGCTCTCACAGAATATCAGCGTAAAATAGCAGCTTAATGCTGCTGTGTTTCGTATGGTGAGTGCAGAGAACCGGAGACTCGTTTTACTGAAATCGAGGCATCCCATCATTCCTTAGTCCTCAGGGGTAACAACGCATCTGCATTTTGATTATTAATCGAGGTTAAAGGTAGATGTCTATGGGCCACCGCATCCACCTACCATCAGGTTGACTGTGCTCGTTTGTCATCCTTATTCTATATAAAGAACGTAGTGTAATGACGCTGGCGGTGTAAAAACATCCACTACCCATTCCAATCCATGATTGTCGTAAGAAGCGGCAGAAGGGAACTGAAACAGGCCATGAGCAGCAGCATCTGCTAACTGGAATTCGTTTAGCAACTCGCCTGTTAAGCGTGGCAACTGTGGCAACATACTTCCTATGAGGCAATCCATGGGAGAGTCATATGTTCAGTAGTGGAATTTCATTGGCTGCATGACAATTCTCACCAGAATGATACAATCGCACTGCTGGTAATGGAGCCATTTGCGATGGAGCCACCCTCTACATTTATATGTATTAATATCTAGATACAGGAACGCAGAAAAGAGCTTGCTAGTTTAACGTAGATAATATTTAATATAGATTAACTACTATTAGATTTAACGTAAATTTTACTTAAGTCCTTAGTGATTAGATGATATTGTAGTTGTTTCCATGAGCTTGTAGATTCCTTTAGCTCAAAAGTCCTAAGACATAGAGTATCACATAATTGAAGCCTACGATTACGACTTATTTTATTATTTTTCTGTTTCAACATTTAATCAAAAGTAAAAAAATTTGAGTTACCAGCAGCTGCACTGGGAAAAGAGGACTTAGTAGCGCTGCGACTTGGACATATGGTTTTACCACAGAAATCGTTTGTCTTATTATTACGATTTCCGTGGTTTTTGCGCTATAAGCCGCAGGTCGAATCACGCACCCGAAACAGACGAAGACATATTTATAATTGCATCGACACTTACAACAATACACTACAAACAATAACATAAAAAACAAAAACAAATATCGACACTTGTACGTTATTTATAAAGGAGACAAAAAAATAAATGCTCTTATACGTGAGTGGTGATGCTAAGCCAGGACTTCAACTTGGCGTACGTTGCTGCATACTTAATGCAGCAACGGCAGAGCTGAAGCCCAAAAAGAATTGGTGTGCATCTACGCTGGTTACCGTTCTTGCGTGCATGCGCTATGAACTCGTATTGACAGTAATTTTTATAGTACTAGCTTACTAGCCAGACGTTGTTCTGCCTTTTTCAACGACACTTTGTCATCTCCTACTTAAAATCCTTAAATTCGCAAAAAAAAATTGTGGGTCACTTATGAACAAAAAAACTATCCTATCTCTCAAGTTGGACCAAAATGCACAAGGTGTGCAAATTTGATTAAAATCTGTTAAGTAGTTTAGAAGTCCATCGCGGACAAACAACGTAACACATAATTTATTTATATACAGATAATAATTCTTAAGCATGGGGATGAGCCTCAGCATCCGTTTAGAGTAATGCTAATTATCGGATCTGCACCACAAACTTGATGGAAAGCCAGCAATCCCTGAACACGTGGATTAAACGGTTGTAATGCGGCAGCCATTAGCGCGGGCCAATTCCACCTTGATCTGATTATTCCGCTGTATTTTGGCCGGCAGCGGTTCCGGTACCGAAATACCCGCGACGTAAACATCCAGCGCTGCAGCATTGTCAAGCGCTTCCTAGAGCTGTTGCCGCTTACTCCTACGCATTCACTATAATATTATCTAATAAACGCGTCCTTCAAGCTCGAATTCTCTCCAACGATATCCTAAAAGTTATTATGTCAAAATTTAGTGAGGAGTTGGTGACAATTAGTAACTTACGTCTCTCTCTTATTGCTTTAGGAGATATAGCCGTTTATTGGTAGGATTCTAGGATGTATTCAAGCTAGCAGCATCCCCACGAAAACGCCATAATTGTTGATTTTGAGATGTGATTTTGATAAGATTTCAGACAAATTGGTGACTTTCATTTGCGTATTTGTTGGTGTAGTCACCAATTAGTTATTGATCTCGGACACATACTTCACAGCGGAAGACATAGGCGTTCTGGAGTTATTCTCCGATATTATAATCTTCAAGCCAGACTCCTCCCTAAGACACGAATATTTCCAGTTCCGTTGGAACAACAAAAAAAAAACAGAAAATGTTCAATCTCAGTAAATGCAAGTCACCGATTGGTCACTAAATCTTAAAATAGGAACCACATCTCAAAAGCAAACGATAATGGTATTTTGGAGGAGAGGCTATATCCCTTAAAGTATTAAGTCACAATGTTTTTCTCAAGTCACTAATTGTCACCAATTCCTCACTGAATCTTAACATAATAAAATTAAGGAAAACGTTGAGAAAGATTCCAGCTTGAAGTACGCTAATAAACACGTTGAAATGACATTACTGTAAATGAATCACCTCGCGCACAATGCGCACCGCCACCTAGCAGCTAGGTCAGCTCTACTGGGGTCGGCTCACGCTCTCACAGAACACCTGCGTAAATTAGCTGCTTAATGTGGTTGTTTCGTATAATGAGTGTAGAAAACCGAAGACCCTTTTTACTTGGAAGGAGGCAATCCATCACAATCCTTTAGGGCATCTGCTATCATGAAAACTCACCTGCATTTTGATTTTCAATTGGAGGTGTTTTTTCAATGTTCATGTCTATGAAAGACAGCATCCACGTATCATTAGGTGGACAGCATACTCGCTTGTTACCCTTATTCTTTAAAAATATAGTTATATTATATAATATATGTACACAAAACTTACGATAAATATTTTGAGTTCAACTTGGTAATGTTTGCCTTTTACTCGTAGTTACATAATGCCAGTATAGCCGAATAGACAGGCGAATGAATGGATTAGTTGTTTTCGATGTAGAATCCCTGCCGAGCAAAATGTTTGCACGAATAGTTTATCTACCTATTATTATAGCCTTTGTTTGCACACACACATCCATATGGTATGTCCAGAGCAACGCTGTGTTAAATAACACTGATAACTCCTGTATTCCATTTGTACAAAAAAACAAAGATAATAATAATTACTATTTATAAAGATAATAATTACTATTATATTTAAGAATTAGAGTATAGTATAAAATGTTAACTTTGTTTTTTTTGATATTGTTTTTTTCCCTCTGACTTGTTAAATATTTCTTAGTTTTCTAATTTATTTTTAGGTTATGTTTTTAATATACACAGGGAATAGAGTGAATGGGGCACTACACTCTATTATCGGCGCCTCTACACGTTGGCCAACACAGTGGCGAATGTAGTGGCCAATAGCATTGGCCAACGTGTAGACGGGGTGTTTGGGCTTCATTGGTATGTATTGGAACGATGGCCCGCAAGTTGGCGCGAGATCCGTATGGTGTCGGATTTTACAAAAGATCAAAGGATTGTTGGCAGAGTTTGATCGCCGCGTCCACACGTTGGCCGCGAGTTTAGTTTTCTACAAGCTCCCAGAGTGATTTGACACGCGTCTGATTAAAATTTTATATTCAAGCTTTGTAGGGTGGATGCCCCCATTACCAGCCTTTTTAGTGCCAATTTCAACTTTAAACATTCCTACTACTTTAATTAGCGCGATTTAATTATTATTGAACATTTGTTTTAATCAATAAGCTACTTATCAAAAAAAATTAACGTTTTTTTTACAATCAGATTATTACGAGAACAATTTTAAAATGAAAAAAAAAATGAAGCACGTCGTTTATACGTGGTAGAACCATGCAATTATATTAGAAGTATAGTTGCAGCACGAAGGTCGGTTCGACCGGGGAAGGAGTGATTACACGCACCTGATTTAAATTTTATATTCACGCTTTGTAGGGTGGTGCCCCTATTAGCCTTTTTAGTGCTAATTTCAACTACTACTTTAATTAGCGCGATTTAATTATTTTTAAATATTTGTTTTAATCGATAAGCTATTTATCAAAACAAATAATGAACATTTATTTACTATCAGATTATTACGAGGACAATTTTAAAATGAAAAAAATGAAGCACTTCGTTTATATGTGGTAGAACCATGCAGTTATATTAGAAGTATAGTTGTAGCACGAATGGGTCGGCTCGACCGGGGAAGGACCTCGCTCTCACAGAATATCAGCGTAAAATAGTAGCTTAATGATGCTGTGTTTCGTATAGTGAATGTAAAGAACCAGAGACCCTTTTTAAAGGAAACGAGGCATTTCATCTTAGTCCTCAGGGGTGACAACGCATCTGCATTTTGATTCGTAATCGAGGATAGATGTAGGTCTGTGGGCCACAGCAACCACTTACCATCAGGTGAACTGTGTGCTCGTTTGTCACACTATCCTATAAAAAAGCGACGATTTCTTATAATTTAATCGTGCAAGATTTCGAATCATCATCATCATTACAGCTCTTCACAAGTCCACTACTGAACATCCTCCTCCACAGACTGCCGCAAAGCATGGTCCTGAGCGACTTTGCTCGTCATGAGTTTTTCATTTATGTTCTAAGTTATAATTAGTACCTATTATTAAGTCAATGTTAATTATATTTATTGCTATTGTTTTTGTCTTTCTCAAAAAATAATTAAATTACCAAATAAATTATATGGTGTTTTTATATACATCAAATGTCTGATAGAAATGCAAGTAGGTACATATTTTGCTAAACTTTAAAATCAAAACCCAATTTTTAAACATAGACTAATCGATTATAACTCCTTTAACTTTAAAATAAGTTAAGTTCTTATTAATGGTATTTATTCCAGTTTATGATGCATGTAAAAAATAAATAAAGCTAATTGTATATCGTATATCTATTTACAGCCCCATTAATAACCACTATTATTTTATAATTCTTTTATAAAAACGTTAACCCCACACTAGGATTTTCTCCTGTATCGCGGAGGCAGCTTGCAAACATGCAATTTATGTTTGCACAAGGACACACATCCAGACCCGAAACAACTATTTGTAGGACATACAAATACTTGGTCCGTGCGGGATCAAACCCGCGGCGCTGGGCGCAGCCACTCATTGCTGAGCCACTGCGCCACGGTGCTTATAAATTCGTCCGCACATTGGCCCGAACGGAAGTAAACTGAACGACCTTCCAACGTGTGGACGCCGTCACCAACTCTCGTCCAATATATTCGCCACTACATTCGCCACTGTATTGGCCAACGTGTAGAGGCGACATATGAAGAACCAGAATGTGTCAAAAAAGGCACGTATGGTAATTCATAATGCTGTGTTAGTCCCTACTTTAATGTATGGTAGTGAAAGTTGGGTGTGGCAGAAGAAGTACGAAAGTAGAATAAATTCTGTAGATATGCGGTCTTTAAGGAGTATGCTAGGGTTGAATCTGAATGACAGGGTGAGAAATTGCATGATAAGAGATAAATGTGGTATGCAAGATGATGTTGTGACCAGGATTAAGAAAGGAATGCTTCGTTGGTTTGGTCATGTAGAAAGAATGAATGAGGAAAGAGTGACAAAGCAAATTTATATGGCAGATGTGAACGGCAGAGTCGGGAAGGGACGCCCTAGAAAAAAGTTTATCGATCAAATTGGCGATATACTGAAATTGGGGCAAATTAAGAGTAACCTTAACCGACGAGCATGTATGCGTAGGTATATGGATGTAAAGGAGGCGAAAGAGGTATGTCAGGATCGTGCCAAATGGAAGTCCGTAGTCTCTGCCTACCCCTCTGGATGACAGGCGTGAGTGTTTATGTTTTTTTTATGTTTCTAATATTTTGTAATCTATGGTATTAATCTGGCACCCTTTCCAATATTGTTTAATAATATTACTCTTCTTGTGAAGCATGTTGTGGTTTCTTGCTTTTAGGTTTTACATTTAAAAATACTCGTATATTTTGTTAACATATGTTATTGTAATAAAATAAATAAGTTAAATAAATAAGTTAAATTTAAAAGTTACAGCCTATATACGTCCCACAGTTGGGCACAGGCCTCCTATCATTTCTGAGAGGGTTTTAGGGCTATGAGTAGCTTTCATATGTCGCATAGGTACAGTATAGAATAAATTGGCGGTCGAGTCGTTAGGGCGAGACTGAAATCAAAATACACCAGTATACGTGTAATGTGCATGTGTTTGTGACGTTTTCCTTCAATGCCGACTACGGGCACATGGTAAATCAGCACTTAAAATTGCAATTAATTATTTCATTGGTGCCGGTGAGGTTTAAACTTAGGTCGCTCGCTAACCATCTGCGCCACGCCACGGTTTGTACTTTATAAATTAATAAATAAAATACTATCTACTTGAATACTATCATAAAGAAAGTCGTTTGTATGTAAGTTTGTTTTGTACGGTAATCTTTGGAACTATAGACCCGATTTTTTAATTTTTTTCAATGATAGAATTTTACACCTTTTCCGATTGAAATACGTTATACTTTATTGTTTTTAAAATAGGTTTTCAGTATGAAGTCCAATAGTCGAAAACTTAGGTGATTGTTCTTGTTTTATTAGCGTGCGCTGACAGGTTTGAAATAAATGTATGCAATGTGTTAAAAAGTTACTTTGGCTTCTATAAAATACATACAAATTAAAAAGCCGTTAAGTATATAATATCGACCATGTAGTGGCTGTGTAAGAATTGTCCGCTACCCCATATCGTCCCGAGGGTGTCGTGAGCGGCGCTAGAGGGGAAGAAATCAGGAGAGGGGGGGGGGGGCAGCATCTTCCTAATAACTACTAAAAATAAAAAAATGCATCTGTCAACCCGATCGGCAAGCGTAGCGACTAACAATCTGTAGGCGAGAGGGAAGGCCTATGTTCCGGGAGGCTTTAACGGTAACGGATATACAATAGCCTGTTTTTGTATTTGATAATTATTTTTGTTTCTAATATTACAATAAATTTGCCTTTAACCAAATTTCATGGAACGAAGCCTAGCGGGCAACCTTGACATTTTAACATCTAAACCTGATGCTAAGGATTTACTGCGGTCCGTGAACACTTGCAACCAACTTGTAACAAAGAAGGCTTCAGTCATTTCCGAGGACTAAGACTGAATTCCGCACAGTTTGTAATTAGCCTAGCTCGGCCCCTTCAGGCCGCACAAAGCAGCGCTTGCACAGAATTCCATTTCCTTATTCAACAGTGCAGGCATTCTTTATTTAGCTTGTAACAGCCCGCTGCTGAGTGCGGGCCTCCCCCACCACAGGAAGGACTTCCATAGCCACCGCCACGCCCGGCAGCAGGACTGGCGATTGCAGTCCCAGACGTCTCAGCCCTTTAAGTAATTTTTTCAATGATTTCTTATAATATTTTTTAATACTTGACATTGAATAATACTATTTTTATCACATTTAATTAAACTTTTTTATATGTAGTAGAGCCATGCTAAAATAGTATTAGTAGTATAGTTGCAGCAGGAATGGGTCGGCTCGACCGGGGAATGACCACGCTCTCACAGAATACCAGCGTGAAATAGTAGCTTAATGCTGCTGTGTTTCGTATGGTGAAAACCGGAACACCGAAGACCCTTTTTAGCTTATTACTGGAAACGAGGCATTCCATTTTAGTCCTCACGGGTGACAACTCATCTGCATCTTGATTCGTAATCGAGGATAGATGTAGATGTCTATGGGCCACAGCAACCACTTATCATCAGGCGGACTGTGTGCTCGTTTATCTATCATATAAAAAAAAACTTAAAAGGGAAAAATAAGTATATATAGTATATATACTATTATATTTTATTCAATGTTGTTTTTTAATTTAGTTAAATTAAAAAAAACTGGTCCCTATACGTAGAACTGCACGTCAGAAGTGAAAACTTCTAGCTTCACACGGGTTACGCCAGTTTATTGCTTTTCCCCATCCCATTTGTACTTAGCTCCTTTGTATATATATACACAAATGAACGTCATCACTCGTTCTCATAATCACATACACAACACATTAGGTATGTTGCGATTTCGAGTTGTATTGATTGAGAAAGTACACACAAAACTAAGCGCAACTGCTACATTGCTTCACCGAGCCTCCAGTTGATAAGGCACGTGCAAATAACAGATACGATGCACCGTACGTAATGCAATTGCTGCTGTTATCCAACTGTTTTTAAATTACGTAATTTCCACGACAATTCTGATCCAAATTATCGAGTCGATGTGAAGTGATATGTTGATGTTTTTATAGAATAAGGGTGGCGAACGAGCACATAGTCCACCTCAAGGTAGGTGGATACTGTGGTCCATAGATATCTACATCTATCCACAATTACGAATTAAAATGCAGAACGTGTTGTCACCCATGAGGACAAAGACGGGACGCTTCCTTTCTCGTATACTCACCATAGGAAATTATTTAACGCCAGTATTCTGTGACGCATTGCTGCTCATAATATGTACTATAACTGCTGCGTGTCCACTCAGATACTCTCTATTTAAAAAGAAAATGTAAGTCTGTGAACTTATTTTAAACTAGCCCTGCTGGTCTTCGCCCAGATAGCATCCTCTAGTGACGCTCTTTCATTTTTTTTATAAAATAGTGCAATATTTTCAGACAAATATAGCATAGATGGCACCTGTCATTGCTTTCTACCTTCTCGTAAGTTATTACATTACAATCGATCAACCGTTCCGAAGAATACCCGGACAGTCACCGACAGGCAAAGATTAAAAAAATGGTAATATACATCTTAATGGCATGATAAGGACCCCACCCCCTTCAGCTCGATATAAGGAAGTCATTTCGAGATTACTAACACACATTACCAGCGCATAGGCCGGTATTAAGAAATGTCTCGAGTTTATTGCTCAAACTCCATAATGTTGAAATTTGAGTCTAGACCACACACTATGTGACACAAATGATATTGAAGTTCAAGTTTTTATTCGAAATTGTCTCTGAACTCTGAATACAAGCTGTTTCAATGATTTACAGTAATTATAATCACATGAGGCCTGACAATAGGGCACATAGTCCATCTGATGGTAAGTGGATGCTGTGGTTCATGGACACCTACATATATGCTCGACTAAAAATCAAAATGCAGATACGCTGTCACACCTGAGGAATAAGAATCAAGATGCATATACGCTGTCACACCTGAGGAGTAAGGTGGAATCATTCGTTCCAGTAGAAATAGGTCTCCGGTTCTCCTCACTCACCATACGAAACACATCATCACCAAGTTGCATTTTTACGCTGGTACTCTGTGCGAGAGTGTGGTCCTTTCCCCGCGCCGACCCCTTGTGCTACAACTATAATAGCTGCACAACGTTAATCTGGGTTACCTTCAGTTTTAATTAATTTTTTAGTTCGATATAATTGACCGCCATCTTGATCCAGTACAGATTGACGGACTTTCTCATGTCCTCGAAACGTATTATAGCTATCACGCTCAAGTTTTTTTCCTCGCACCGTTTCCCTTCACCGCAGGAAACGTGGCAATTTGGTACTTTAAATCGCTATTACAATTATAGTGGTGCTGCTTTATCTATGCTTTCTTAACAATATAACTATAGTCCTAAAACAAAGAATGCTTATTCTATGTCAGTTTTTATTATTAATGGCTGGAAGTTAGCCTCGATAGGGTATGGTAGGGTTTTTTTTATAAAACTTATGTGATTAACGAACTTACAGTCCACCTGATGGTAAGTGGCACACCTGCAGCGAAGTTGTCACTTGTGAAGACTAGGATGGAATGCCGCACAGCCCGTAAGCATGCCGACTGGCTCTGCATCCTACAGACGCGGACACAGCACTGCAGTCTGCTATTTAGCGTAAAAAATAGGACAGAGTACCGAGACATAAAGCGGGCCCAGACGGACCGCCAGGTAGAAAAGGAGTCTACTGTCTGGTGTTTGTATTTATTTGTTCTAATTTAAACAATATATCGGATATGAATGTTTGTACATGTGCAAATGAATGAATTTAGAATTCCCCAACGATACAGTAAATATTCCTAGTGCATGGAATAACTTTTTTTTTTTTAAATCCATGTCTGTTGAATATAAGCATTAAAAAATTCAGACACACGCATACTAAATCATCGTTAATGCGTACTCACACTAAATCACACGCCGCGCTCGCGTGACACACATTCAAGTGCAAACTCTTTCAATTTTCAAATTGCATCGACGCTTTTTTTTTCGTTAACCGCGGCTAAATCCGTACAATGGCCCGTTTCTATTCCACTGAAACATTATAAAAAGTGGACGCAGCTCTAGATGCGAGGGAAAAATGAAAAAAAAAAACAGGCACGCACGACGGTGGGATTCAGATGTTTTATGTCGATGAAAAACTATGGATTGTTGGGAAAATGAGACACGAGTTTGGAACTGAATTGAGACAAATTTTATTCAGTGGGCGTAGAAACTGAATGACTCAGCGATTTCAATACAACTCGAGCGAGCCACTCAAGACACTAAGGCCCGAATTCAAAGAGTATCTCTAATTGGAACTCTAACAATATAATGATGTCTTACATTCACAGCGAATACTACACGTGGAATAAAACTAATTTCTAAGTCCCTCCCCCTCCCTGACCCTGAATGTTGCAAAAGCACCCGAAACGTCGGGAATTAAAAAAATAAATAAAATTAAAAGCGATAAAAACCGTAAAATTTGTTTTATTCAATCTAACTCCGCAATGTTAAAGTTGAGTTTAGACCATATTATTTTACACAAATTTTGAATTTAATCTCGAGATTGCCTCTAAATCAATAGCGTGTGTTGCCGAGAATTCCCAATGACGCCCTAGGTTTTTTTTTTGATAAAATTAAAGAGACAAACGAACTTGCAGCATACCTGATCGCTGTTGCAGCCCGTGGAGATCTGCACCTGCAGCGAACTTCAAATAAAGAGGGCTCCATATGAATTGTCATATCTGATGACTAAGGTGTAAAGCCACACAGTCCGCAACTACTCGTACCGGACGACCTTTAAATCTGACGGTTAAGTTAAAAGGCTTATTTCAATTGTGTACTAGGTCGGAAAATATTTGGTTACTTGGGCTTGACTGTTCCGGACTCTTCTTACAAGGAATAAGATCATGCTAGGAGGTATGACGCGTCTTAGGCATCAGTTATTTCCAAATGAGTTGTGACTGACCAGTGGCAAACAAACAGACGAGTTGAAGTGACAGTAGTACAGTGCTCAACAAAACTCGGTTCGAATCCGCCAGAATTGGTTAAAGGTAGTGTTAGTAACATTGATATAAAAAATATAAAAAAAAATAACCACACGAGTAGGGATTCAAATATACGAGTATAAGTATTTATTTGCTCACACTTGAAGCGAGATCTGTATTCACCTCTCCTTTCGATTTAATACCTGAAATCAGGATGCCGGAGTGTCCATGGCCTATCTCTATTTAAAACAAGTCTAGACAGTGAACGCGGAAGTGTTTTGTCGGTAATTACCTACGCGCTCCTTTATTTAATAGGGGTGACGGAATCCATCTTGGAGGTACTTCAAAGGTATAGGGTTCTTTCATCAGTGAGGTAATATGTTCTACGTGCTAGGAGAGACACCGAGACTTGGTCGTTTGCAACACGCGTTCGATCTCAGGGGCTCAAACTTACTTAGTCTGCGCTATAAGAAACTACTCTGTGCCTCCAGCCTCGCGCCCCACACTGCTGCACAGAACTTATTCGCAGTGTCTGTTCTAGTACTTAGTACATATTACTTCAACACTTAGGCTCACTTTTGCTTGCCGGTACGTAGCAGTTATACAAAAACATCTATGTCATTGTGTGCGTAAGTCAAGCTATCACGATTACGATGATTGCGGTAGTTACAAATTTGTCCGTGTGTGAAAAAGGGAAGATCTCCCGCCGGGCAAGGTGTTAATCAGGGAACGGCCAGTATTCATCTTGGTGTAACGGAGGGTGTATATTGCAGAGTTATACGGAAATTTCAATAGCGCGATTTATGCTTTGTTTGTTTATATCGATTAGTATCCGATAGAGAATCGATTTCGGGCCGAAGCGGGTTAATCGGCTATCGCTACAACGTTCGGCCGAACCGAAAGCCGAAGGCTTAAAAATTCTAAGAAATTCACTTCAAAATTAGCTAAAATTTGTAATATAAATGATTTTAAAACTTATAAATTGAAGATTTACATTGACTGCATGACGTAAAAAAGTAATTTTAATAATCTCTAGAAGCTCCAGAGATGATAAGAATTGCATCACCAAGTCTATCGCGCGTTCGCTCATTCCTAACAGTTCGTTCAATTTCGGCACTTCCTAGAAACTCTCGGCTTCGACCAAACTTCGGTCAATTTTGATCGAAGCCAAAGGTTTCACCGAAGGGGGGTTTTTTGCCAAGGGTGGCCGAAGCTGAAGCTTGAGCCGGACACTAATATCGATTCGTAAGGACACTGTGGCGCGGCGATAACACCACACCCAACGGCATTCTCTCTTAAATATGTCGCTCTACAAGCTAAATCAAGTAAGATTTAAACTAAAAGCTTTAGAAAGATATTTAGCATTTAGCTGAAGTTCAAAAATATGGCAAAAACCTATTAAGTAGCTGTTTATTAACGTAAGGTTGTAGAAATCTCCGGGAATGCGTATAAAACACAATGCGGCACACGTGATGTATGGACACGACCGGTTTTAGCACTTCAGCGTGCCTATAGTCAACCAAATCTAAGAAATACCTTTTGACGTTTCACATTAATCATTCCGCAATAACTTTGCACAAGCGTACTCACACGATTTAAAATAGCCTGTTACATAAATCCGAAGAATTATAAAGTTATCTATATTTCATTATAACGTGTATAGTTTTTTATCACTAATTTAAATTAAAAAATTTTCAAACAAAGCAAAATATTAAAAAATTACCAGTATTAACTTTTTTTACTTACGTCGTTTCAATTACATGTCGGTATGTATATTACCGTAGTGTTTGGATGATTAAAATTCGTTGTAATGCGAATAATCGGCAAAATAATTAAATAATCGGTAAAAAATCGGCGACGAGGTTCGCCACCCGTCACGTTCTGTCTCCCGGAGAGGCGAAAAGTGGATTGCAGAGGCCCGTCTGGCTACGTTGAATGTATGTGGGGCAATGAATGATAAAATGGATGAAGTATGCGATATGATGTATGATAGAGGAATAGATGTGTTATGCGTAAATGAGACGAAAAGGAAGGGGAAGGATGTCAATACACATGGCATGTATACCGCATACTGGTCTGGTGTAGACGAGATCGAGCGGGCATGCCAGGGAGTAGGTATCATCCTTTCAGAAAGAATGGACCAATGTGTGAAAGAGTATGAATGTGTAAGCCCAAGACTGCTATGGATACGAATGAAAGTGGGCTTAAAGAAGTTGTTCGTGTTAGGGGCCCCAGACATGTCTAAGCCCACTTATATCCGAGAGCAGTTTTGGGAAATGGTAAGGATGGTGTTAATGAAGTGTAAGGGAAATGAAAATATTATTATGCTAGGAGATTTTAATGGAAGGGTTGGGGTGAGGAGGCTTGGTTATGAAAGGATATTGGGAACGTTTGGTGATGAAAGTATAAATGAGAATGGTGAAAGTCTCCTCACCGTATGTATGGAAAAGAATCTTTTTGTGACGAACGCTTGCTTTCGCCACAAGAGGATTCATATGTATACTTGGGAAAGAGGTGACGATAGAAGCATGATAGATTTCATAATTGTGGATGAAAGATTGAGGGGCGCAGTGGTGGATACAAGGGTTTACCGGGGTTCTAACGTAGGAACGGATCATTATTTGGTTTTATGCCGAATTAATGGTCTATTCAGGCGTTGGCGTCATCGGTCATCTGTGTCTACCACTGCGTTACAGCGTATTAGAACAGAAAGGTTGCAAGATGAAGGTGAGAGAAACAATGAAAAATGTAGACTGAAAGAAAATATAAGTGGTTTGGATGAATTATGTATGAAGGAGTTAGACTTGGAGAATGTATGGCAAAATGTAAAGAAAGGTTTAGTGCATGCAGCTACCGAAGTATGTGGTGTTAGTAAGAGAAAGAATGAAAGGAAAAATAATACGTTATGGTGGGATGATGAGATACGTATGGAAGTTGAAGCAAAGAAGAGAGCATGGCTAGATTTACTAGCAACAAAGGCTGGTAATTCTAGCGGTACGAATGATGATATTGAGAGAAAAAAGGCAGTCTTTAGACATCTTAATAAGAGAGTAAAAGAAGTAGTTGAAAGAAAAAAGCAAGAAAGAACGGATAAGAATGATAGAAGAATATTGGATAACTTCCAGGCAAATATTAAAATGTTCTGGAAACTGGTAAGAACTGCCAGGGGACATTCAAAACAGCCTATGATGAATGCTATAAGAGACGAGAATGGCTATATTCTGAATGATGAATTTTTTAGTTTAAAGAGATAGAAGGAATATTTTGAAAGCGTGTTTATGAGTGAGGAGACAAGATGTGTACTAAGTGTAGTAGAAATTCCGAAAGAAGAGGAAAGAGGTAGCGAGATAAGTATAGATGAAATAATGAAAGCAATGAAAAGCATGAAAGCGGATAAGGCGCCCGGATATGATAGAGTTTCACTCGAATTGCTAAGGGCTGGAGAGGAGGTGGTGGCAGGCCTGTTGCACACCTTGTTTAATTTATGCTGGGAACTGAAGCGGGTACCGGTAGACTGGTGCAAAGCCGTGATAGCCCCAGTATATAAGGGAAAAGGGTCGCAGCAGGACTGTAAAAACTACCGTGGCATCAGCCTTCTTAGCATTGTGGGAAAACTGTACGCTAAGGTACTGATTGAAAGGGTCATGAAAGAAACTGATGGAAAAATTTGGGATGTGCAAGCGGGATTTAGAAAGGGAATGGGATGTACAGATCAAGTCTTTTCCATGCGCATGATCGCGGAGAAGTTTCTGGCCAAAAACCAAAAGGTTTTTTGTGCGTTCATGGAGCTGGAAAAGGCCTATGACAGAGTGGATAGGGATTTGCTATGGCAAACACTGAACTCATTTGGGTTGAGCGCTGGCTTGATACAGGCATTGGAGTCCCTTTATAGCGACTCTAGTGCTTGTGTTAGGAACAACGGGGTCTACTCGACTGGTTTGACATCCATAAAGGTGTCAGACAGGGCTGTGTGGCTTCCCCGTGGCTGTTCAACCTATTTATGGACAGTTGTTTGCAAAATTTGAAAGTTGAAGAATGCGGATTAAGAATGGGTGAGTTAACCGTCAAAAGCCTTTTATACGCCGATGATCAAGTCATTCTTGCGTCGTCGGCGGCCGAGTTGCAAATGATGGTTACATTAATGAACGGATCATTAAAAGAAAGGGGTATGAAAGTGAATGCAAGTAAGACGAAGGTTATGGTTTTTGAAAGAGAAGAAAGTAAAACGATTTGTGAAATAAGAATAGACGGGGCGTTGATCGAGCAAGTAGATGAGTTTGTATATTTGGGCTGCGTATTTAGCAGGGATGGGAGATATGATAAGGATATAGAACGACGAGTGAATGCGGGAAATAGAGTAAATGGGGCCTTGCACTCTATTGTGAAGAGTCAAAATGTGTCGAAAAAGGCACGTATGGCAATTCACAATGCTGTGTTGGTTCCTACTTTAACGTATGTTAGTGAAAGTTGGGTGTGGCAGAAGAAGCACGAGAGTAGAATAAACGCAGTAGAAATGCGGTCGTTAAGGAGTATGTTAGGGCTGAATCGGAATGACAGGGTAAGAAATTGTGTAATAAGAGAAGAGTGTGGTTTGCAAGATGATGTTGTGACCAGGATTAAGAAAGGAATGCTTCGGTGGTTTGGTCATGTGGAAATAATGAATGAGGAAAGAGTGACAAAGAAAATTTATGTTGCAGAAGTGAATGGCAGAGCCGGAAAGGGACGTCCCAGACGAAAATTTATCGACCAAATTGGCGATTTATTGGAAACGGGGCAAATTAGGAGTACCCTTAACCGACGAGCATGTATGCGTAGGTGTATGGATGTGAAGGAGGCGAGAGAGGTGTGTCAGGATCGTGCCAAATGGAAATCTGTAGTCTCTGCCTACCCCTCTGGGTGACAGGCGTGAGTGTTTATGTATGTAATCGGTAAAAATATTCTAATAATCGAATCATTAATTTCTTAAATGTATTATTTGTTTAATTTAATTTTTATTTTCAAAATTCCTTAAATTACATGAATCATGAATAAAACTAGTTTATTTTTTTCACTTTGTCAAAATAAATTTTTGTAGGCAACAAACTCATATAAGTACAAGGCCGTGCTAAAATAACCACTACATAATTTCAATATCCCACCATTTCGATATCAGTTACTCGACTCCACAGAATCAGTAATTTATTTTTGAGGCGATGTATACGCTTCTATAACTAAATGCCAGAAAATATACAAAATTTGACGTAAGTACACACAGTTCAAAACCTTTATTAACCTAACCTGTGCCTCTGGAAATAAACAGTAACAACAAATACGAAGAAACTGATAAATCTTGTGTTATAAATTATCCGTTTTTAATTTATTCTGGTATTATTCAAACCAAAACCAATCGATATCAATTTTTTTTAAGAATCGAATATTGTACCTACCCATTTTTTGGTTGCATGCTTGGTGCAATAAGTCTGACAGCTGTCAAAATGTATTTCTTAGATTTGGTAGACTATAGATGTCGTGCACAGATCGCGACACACGCACAGGTGCAGCAGCGTGAGTTGTGATACCTGGCCGCGATGTACTTCGCTTATGCAGTTCGGTAACTACGTGGACTGGCGTTTGCAGTGCCAACTACCAGAGCCTTGGGTTGGAATGTTACTTGGAATTTGATTTATGTATGATAAATAACAAACTCCTGATTGTAGCCCATGCAAACATTGATATTTGTGTGTAGAATATCACGCGTTAATTTGCTATTACCGAATGAATAAAAGACTAAAGAAAATAATGTTTTCTTTTTGTATATACAATAAGGGTGACAAACGAGCACACAGTACATCTGCAGATAAGTAAATACTGTAGCTCAGACATCTACGTCTATCCTCAATTTAGAATCAAAATACGTTGTTACACCTGAGGACTAAGATGGAATGCTTAGTTTCCAGTAAAAAGGATTCCTCGGGTTGCCTACACTCACCATACGAAACACAGAGGGATTAGGCCGTTATTTGAAGCTCGTATTCTGTAAGAGCGTAGTCCTTTCCCATTCGAGCCGAACCATTCGTGCTAAAACTATAATACATATACTTAACTGCAACATGGCTCCACCACATCAACAACATGTGCTTTATGCAACCAGTCAAAGTTACTGTTTTACATACACAAAACACGATACATTTGCTAATTATATATTTAGGTCGAGATTTTTAACAGTTTATATCCGCCATATTTCTCCATGCTGAAGTCGTACGTACTGTCTACGGTACTTGTGAGATTGTGACCAAACGATTGAGAAAGTCAAAATTCGGTGAATATTTTACGTACGTGTTTAGGTGCAGGCATAAAAAAATGTAAAATATACATGTATATATTTCAGGTTCCGATTAAAATAGTATAATATAACCTTTAGCGATCCGCCGCAGTCGGGCAATAAAGGGAACACAAGTCTAGTATGTTTTCCGTAAGCGTAGAGATACCACATATCAGTATTTGTCCTGAAATGTCAGGTCTTCTTTGCTCTTCAAGTCAAAACTGCGGTCGAATTTAAGAAATGTCAGGCTTTTTGATTTTTCAATAAAATACAGTAACTGCGTAAATCTGCGACGTGGATTAATTACGGGAGTACACAAAACCAATAATTAATTTGTTTTATTTTTAAATACGTTATTTTGAAATTAGGTTTGCAACAAAATGTCAGGATATTTCCATGGGAATCAGGTTATTTGTCACAACTTTTAAATTTTCCATCAGGTAACCCAATGTAAGCGTTACACTGAGCATGCTAATTTGCAATCACGCTTTAGGTATTTTGGGTTCGCATATTCGAGATGACATGTCCGCCCCCTGTCAGAGGTCGGGAGATTTTATCTACCACACGAGTTGAGTAATGTTAGACGGTAATTCGAAATGGTAATCCATTTTCAAAGTTCCTGTTGTGCATGAACTTGGAATTCCATATAGTCGTATAAGGTATCTCGTGAAAGAATTAGTTTGCTTTTTCTACATGTTGATTATGTTAATTTGTTGAAGTTAATAATTAAAGAAGAGTTTAATGTTTGTGTTCGGTTAAAGAAGTATATTTTGTTTTATAAAAAATTGTTTGTTAAAAGTTTTTAAAAGATTTTGTAAGATTAGTTATAAGATTTTAAATTCAGGTTATGTCAACATTCATAATAAATAGTGCTGTCTTGTTTAATCGTATTCTTCAATAGAGACTGATTAGTGATTAAACTATTATAAGCTCAACAAAGTTAGAAATTATTAGTTCGATTGTTACTGTTGTAATACATTTAGAAAAAAAAATTTTGTTTGGTAAAAAAATATTTTCTTTTAGAATAGAGACTTTTTAAATAATATGTATCTTGGAATTATAATAAAGTTTTTGGTTTGTTTAAAAATTAAAATATTTTTTTAACTTTTTGTTTTTGGAATAAAAATAAACAACTGAATTTTATTGAACCATATATTGTTTTAGTTTCATAAAATCGATTTTAAATAAAAATTAAATACTGGACCTTTTTGCCTCCTGCCTGTCCCTTACTACCCCTACTATGGGGCAAAAAGGGACAGGCGATAAGGTCTAAAAAAGTTGTAGAAGTATTTCTATTATAATAATTCAACTGAAAATTGAGTCAAACATACTCAGATAACTGTTTGTTTGATTAGTGTTATTTATTTTGATATAGTAGAGTCAGTTTTCACAGTATTATTCGAAATAGTCAAATTGGACCTTTAAGCCCCGCCCTACCCTACTGATTTACCACGTGCTCGGCGGTGAAGGAAAACATCGTGAGGAAACCTGCATGTCTGAGGCAGGGCAGCGCGGCGGACATTTCCGTGCTCTAAAACTCTCTCAAAAATGAGAGGAGGTCTGTGCCCAGCAGTGGGATGTATATAGACTGTAACTTAATATATATTCTGAATATGTCTGAATATATATAAAAAATTAAACTCCTTAAAAATAATGATATAATTTCTAGATATTAGCTTCTGGTGTCGATGCTAAGATTAAACTATTTATCAATCTATTTTCTGTGATTTTGGTGTTGTCAGTCTATACGGCTTATACAGCTTAACCTGACTCATGGCTGATTAAAAATGGAAACGCAATGGAGAGGATGAGGATAATGGTGATCACGGTTTATGATTTGATATTGTGGCCAATCATCGTGTAGCCTATGTGGTGGTTGGTTCTTGAGCTATCTAACCGCTGTCCGTGGAGTGGAATGCGGACCGCCCCCCCCCCCCCCCCTCTGAGTGCAGCTCGCGATAGTCGATGCTAGGACAAAGTCTATCGTAAAACTAACGCCTCGCAGTAGATTTTTGGTTTATTTATGATGGTGTTTATAAAGTTTAATTATTGTATCACTTTTTTATTTCAAAGTAACAACTAGAATATCGTCTAAATAGTTATCTACTTTAAAAACTTCAGCACATATTTTGCCAAATTTTTTTATAAATTTATATGGAACCACCCCTAAACTATAACTTATTTAATAAAAGAATAATTAGAAAAAAAAATTAAATTCCGAGAAATCGTTTTAAAAATAAAAAAATATACGCACCGAATATAGAACCTCCTTCTTTTTGGATCCTGGTTAATAACAACACTGCGTCACCGTACTTGGCATTTAAGACAACAAACCGAGTCAATATTTACAAGTAACTGGAGGTAAAAAGTTAACTTCGAAAAAATAAATACAAGTTTAATGTTATGTACGTGGTGGAGGACGCTACAGCAGCAGCTATGTCACAGCAGTAGCGCGCAGGGCTCGGCCGGGGCGGGCGGCTTGCTGCTGCTGTGCTGCGTGTGGTGAGCGTACAGAACCGGAGACCCTTTGTTGGAAACGAGGCATTCCGTCTTAGCTCTCATGGGTGAAAACATATCTGCATTTTGATTATTAACTGATGATAGATGTGGATGTCTAAGTGCCACAGCATTCATTTACCATCATATGAACTATGTGCTTGTTTCTCACCCTAATACGGTTAAAAAAATTGGCTTTAAATTATGACAATACCATTCTTGATCATACTTCGTCTAGATTAATTTTATAATAGTAATTTTACACCATTTTTAATACAAAATGCAAGATCAACTAATAAAAGTTTAATTTAAACACTTTTACATGCGCGTTGTAGGTGTTTATATACAACGGTGTAATAAAACGGATCGTTACGAAAAACGAAACGTTTTTTAAATAAAGGAATCGGGCATAAATCAAAATTATACCTATGAATTCGTAACACACATTTTTTTCAAGCCCAGCAGGGGTACGAACACAAGTGGCGTCGCTAATTCGGGTGCGGGGTCAGCGACCGACACCAAATGCTCACTCTTCTGTTTTCACCAAGCACGACTCAACGCATGAGGCTTTTTGTGTGAAAAATTGTTGGCGTGAGTAACTACTTATACGGCCGATACTCCACGTTCGTCGACCATGGGGTTACGTTAGGTCGCTGCGTGCTGCGTGCTTACAACCTGTGAACTGAGCTGAGTCACCTTACTCGATGGCGCACACCACCCTGTAGCTGCGGAATTAACACAGCTAATTGTAAGGCCTGGCGATATGAAATCGATAAACCGAAAAATCGATTCCGTGTCGATTTTAAAATCGATATATAGTCTTAGACCGATCCAGTGAATCGATATTTGACCCAAGAAAGTTATGATTCGATTTTTCTGTTTACATAGGAACCATAAAATTATTTACAATTTGTTGAATGTACCAAAACACGTAGAAAAATGACAGTTTTTACTTAATTATTGAAAAACTTGCGAGATGGCTATGTTATCAGTTTCCTTCGCCTCTATTTAATGGATTAAAGAAATAAAAATAGTTGCTTGTAATCTATGTTTTGTTGTATTTATTGATATTATACATAAAACTCGAAAAAAAATATAAATTTTTGAGAAATCGATCTTTTATACATCGATTTTTTTGTAAATCGATTTAAAAATCGGAATCTTTTTTCGAAAAATATCTCCATCCCTACAGCTGATGCAGACTCGGTCTGTGTCCCTAACATTTATAATCGTGATAGTTGAAGGTTAGCAAGGTTACGAGCATGGCGGCCGGTATTGAGCGCCTTTAAACAGCTTGTCAATTAAATAATTACGTGAACGTGGGAGAACCGCGCTGCAGCTATATTATTGTTGTAGCACGAATGAGTCGGCTCCACCGGGGTAAGACTGCGCTCTCTCAGAATAACAACGTACATAAAATACCTAGGCTGCACTAAAAGTATCGAGAATGGAATATTTCCACTGTTCCTGTCATATTAAAATCTTTTTAATTGAAAACTCCTTGGTTTTTAAAATCGAATACCATTTATTTATTTAAAATAAGATTCTCGGTCTTGTCACAAGGTTTTGTCAAACTTGTTTAGTCGCTGAGAAAATGGAATTGACTCCAGAAAATTCAAGAGCGATGATTTATTATGACTTGCAAAGTGGTTTAACACAAAAACAGTGTGTTGACCGGATGATTTCTGCATTTGGTGATGAAGCCCCATCAAAAACCACAATTTATGAACGCTGGAACATGATGCATGAATTTCAACGTGGACGTGTCAAGCTCAGTGATGATCCCCGTCAAGGTCGTCCAAAAACTACAGTCACCCAAGAAAATGTTGATGCTGTGCGTAAGCTGATTGAGAAAGATTGACATGTGACATACCGCGAAATTCAGGCAACTTTAGACATTGGCATGAGTCAAATACAAATAATCTTGCATGAACAATTAGGTGTAAAAAAAGTTGTTTTCCCGATGGATACCGCATTCGCTCTGTGAAGAGCAAAAAGCGGCTCGCGTTACTTGGTGCGTCAGAACTCTCGAAAGATTCCACGCAGAATCCTCAAATGCTGTATACAACATCGTATCAGGTGATGAATCCTGGATATACGAGTACGAACCCGAAACAAAAAACCAGTCACGCGTTTGGGTGTTCGAAAATGAGTTAAAGCCAACAAAAATTTTTGAAAATGAAAATGTGTCAAATTTCGCGGAGAATACTTCGAAAAGCAATAAATACATTTTTAAATAGTAATGTTGTGTCACTTCCTCGATTCCCGAAATTTTCAGTGCCGCCCTCGTAGTAGTTTGATGCTACTGTTTTTCGTATACTGAGTGTAGAGAACCGGAGGCTTTACTGGAAACGAGGTATTCCCCATCTTACTTCGCAGGGGTGACAAACGCACCTGCATTCGAAATTTTAATCGAAGATAAAATGTAGATGTTACCATCAGGTGGACTGTGTACATACACGTTTGTCACCTGTATTCTATTAAAAAAAATCGTTTACAATTCAGAATCGGATCAGGTTTCCCGATAACATCATGACGTCACAAATACTCGGAAGCTCTGCTAGCGTTACTGCGGGGTTAACCAAGTTGATTTTGACGGCTCCGAGGGGCCGCGGATTTGTATCCCGCACGGAATAAGTATTTATATGTAGGTACCACGATACAGGAGAAAATGCTAGTGGGGAAGTAACGTTTTACGAAAAAAAAAATCAACTTTAACACTACTCTAAATCTTACCTTATAGATAAGTAATTTTCAATAATTTTTAGAGCCTTTTAATTTTAACTGAATACAAGGCTTTTCTTCTTAGTCCTCAGAGATTGTGGATCTTGTTTCTTATTTGAGGATAAATGTCTATGGGCGACATCATCCACTTACCATCAGGTGTGCTGTTGTACGTTTGTCACCCTTTCTCTATAAAACAAAAAACAAGAACGGAACGCGGTCGGCGGAAGTGGGACGGGTTATTATCGGCTCGCGGGTTATAACTTATGTCCTAACCAACAAAATTCTATAGGCACATCCTAAGTAATCCGTGAGAAGACTTAAAAAACTTAGACGGTATGTTTTATTTAGTATAATAATCCAATAAGTTTATAATAATACATAACTTTACTTGTAACAAGCTGGATAAGCTACAATTCAACTTGGGTTTTGTATTGAATAAAACTATTATTTACGGATTTTATCGCGTTTAATTACTTTAATTTATTTTTATTATTATCCTGACGTTTCGGGTGCTTTACAGCGCCCATGGTCACGGGGGGGACTGAGATGTTTGACGTCCCAATGTCATAGTTAGTCCGGGTACCTTCAGTTTTTTAATATTAATTTTTTTAATTTAAAATAATATTAAAAAATGGTACAAAGTGGGAAAGCCGAACTCGATTATAAAAATTGAATTCAACTAAGTCAATGTGTAGTGTTCGCGTAAATTTAAGAAATCATTGGGTTTTGTATTTCAGTAAGAAATAACAAGGGATTGTATAAAAAGATAATCGCCACTGTGCCAATAAGCTGAATTGGTTGGCAATGAACATAGGTTCCGCAGTGGACTTGTGATGAGCTGTAAAGATGATGATCATAATGATTTTAAAGTGAGTCGACAACAAAGTATTTCACAGTAACTATTCCTATGACATTCGATAAGTAAAATTCTAGACAAGCTTGTGTTAGGATTCAACCAAACTATGTCAAAACAGAGAAAATGGGCGTATTGCCTCATATGGCATTCGCGTTAGTTATTTGCCCAGCACCCCATTTCGTCTTGTAGTTATCGAACGAGATTACTATGCCTAATCGTAGGAGATTAATATGAACAAAAGAGATGATAAACTTGATTTCTGAAAACGCGTCCATAATATTAATAAAACAACATAAAATTTTGATGTGACATCTTGTAAGAATATTTCCATTGACAGACCCAAATCAAATGGCGATCCATTTTGCATAAAATATTTGTGTAATACAGTTAAACAGTGTAATATATGAATTGGTAAAACCCACTCACCCATTCTCGTCCTTGATTTTCTTTTTCCGTCCACGCTTCTTGGGCTGATTGAGCATCAGCTGGTGGGGATGCGCGTGAGGGTGCATGTGGGGGTGCGCGTGGTCGTGGGGCGGCAGGTGCGGCGGCGGCTGGCCCAGCATCGCGCACATCGCCTCCTCCTCCACGAACGAGTACGGGTCGTCGCACTCGCGCTTCACGCCGTTGTACGCGTCCTCGTCACGCTTTTGCGTCGAGCCGTAGTGTAGCGGATGCTGGCTCATGTCATAGGGCTCGGGCTCGCGCTTGTAGCCGTATGGCTCCGGGTATTTGGGGAAGGGGAAGTGCTGGTAGGGCTCGGGCTCGGGCTGCGGCTGCGGCGGCTCGTAGCTGCGGTAGGGGGTGTCGGGGAAGCGGGCGAGGAGGGGCTCGTAGGCGGGCTCGGGCGCGGGCGAGCGCGGCGCGGCCGGCGAGCCCTCCGCGCTGGACGCCTTGCGCCGCGCCGCCTCGCCGCTGTTGCTCGTCTCGTAGCCGTCGTCCTGGCTCTCGGCCGGCTTCGGCTTCTCATCGCCCTCCTCCCTGCAACACGTTCCAATCACTATTACAACCGGCTTTATCCACATTCAACAACACAAAGCGTTCAGCTTGAGTACCAACACGACATCTAAATCGCAAGTTCTGTTCACACACAAACACAAAGTATTGCTTTTTGGAAAAGTGACTTGTGTTTATCTCCGTATAATTTTATAACAAAATGAAAAACGGGCTGGCTAGCAGGCATTTATATATCTAGAAACAAACTAGGTGAAAGACTCCTGGGAACTTAGATGGAATACTCCATAGCTTCTTAACTATACTGGTTTTCCCCTTTACCTTTGAAAGCGGAACACAGTAGTGCGATGTACCTAGTTTTGATTGACAGATTCTAAAGGACTATGACTTCAAATCTAATCCCATGACCGATGGGATTAGATTTGAAGTCAGAATAGGTATTACAATGGATTCAGATAATCAGTAAGGGTAATCCGTTTTTAGATGTTGAACCATTATAAATGCAAAAACACTTTGGCATAGGTTTCTCATTTCTAATGGCCCAGCCACACTAAGGAGAAATGCCGTTAATTATCGCGTTGATGAACGTTGAATCTAGGTGTGGCCACGAATTATCGCGATAATTTGACAACCGCATTAACAATGCCGTTTCCCGTTTGCCGATAACTCGAGTGGCGGTATATCAAAGGATTAACGCGCGAATTATCGCGTTGAAGCGGCCACACTACGTTTGTCTCATTGTGCACGGTGAGTGCCACGGGGTTGCACGTATGGCTGCGATGGAGTGGAGTAATGAAAAAGCTTTTCGAGATTGAATTAAAAAAAATTACTTCAAAAGTATACTTTAATTTACGGTACGAAAGTAAGAAAAATAAGCAGGAGAAAAAAAATTTTTGCAGGTCAAAATTCATAGTGTACAGTGGTACGAAACCATAGATATAATACGAAACCCTGGGTACGTGTATCTAATTCGCACTTGACCAGTATTTATGATTGGCTTATTAGTTATTATTTCATTAAAATATATTTACATTTGTCTTATTGTTTAGCTTAAACCATTGGACATCTTTCTAGTGCAATTTGGGTGCGGGAAAAAAAATAAAACATAAATAGATTTACAGTGTACGTTTCCTGTGCATTTTTAGCATCCACCATCTTCTTTTTCTTTGTATTCTTTTTTTCTTTGTTTATTTTTTATTTTATAAACTATTAACTATATATATTTGTTTATTTTTTTTATATTATAGAAACACAGCAGCATTAAGCTACTATTTTACGCTGGTATTCTGTGAGAGCGTGGTCCTTCCCCGGTCGAAACATTTTACGCCGTTCAACGGCAAATTTAACGCCGTTCAACGGCAAATTTAATGCCGTTCAACGGGAAACGACGTTGACCGTTCAAGTGTAGCCACTCATTTTATCGCGTTAAATTTAAGGCAATAATTGTTGCGTTTATGGGCATTGACGTTGCTCGTTAGTGTAGCCGCAGCATAAGGGCATGTTATAAGACTTCACGTCCGCGATTTTTTATTGGTCTGACCAAACACGCAGCCGAGTAAACTCGGTTTAGTAAACTTTGGTTTTAATAATTTTACTGTTTTCGTAATACAGGTAACATCAAAAAATACACAAATTAGATTTTAGGGAAATATATTTGTAAAAGGAAGCCAATAACCGACTTTAGATCACTGAATGCAGTCAGTTCGGTCGCAGTACGACTGATATTTTTAAAATAATCTTAAATGCCATCACTTGTTTTTAATAATTTTATTGTTTCGTAATACAGCTTACGCATCAAACAATACACAAATTAGATTTTGGAGCAATTAATTCTCAGAAGGAAGCCAAATAACAGAGTTTAGATCAGAGAATGCAAAACACGTCGCAGTTGGCCGGTCGAACAACTCGGTCGGTACGATACGCCGGCGGCTGCGTACCGGGCTCGCACGCCTCGCTTGCACTGCAGCTAGAGATACCATGCGCCACGATTTGTCCGGACATGACAGAGTATTGACGTGAATACATCTTTAAATTTGCTTCCAAAGTGGACGGCTCCCCACTAGATGGAGTGACGACCTGGTAACACACGCGGGAAGTCGATGGGTGCAGGTAGATCAAGAAATAAATTCCTTGGGGGAGGTCTATGTTTAGCAGTGGACTTGTGAAGGACTGTAATGAAAGAAAGAGAAAGTGAAAGGTAATTCAGAGAACTGATGATAAATAAATCAGCCATACAGTGTATTGTCTTTATTTGCATCTATTATTATTGCATCTATTATCTACATTTAATTACACCACTCAATAGCTAAAGGATCAAAGAATTCGTAACGTTGAAGACTGTGATGCATCACACGCGGTGAAGAGGGGAGCGCAACCATTCTGAGGTGGTTTTGCAGCACGCATTCACGTAAAACACACGATCGTGTCCACGACACAGCAATACCCTGAATTATTTGGGCTGTTGTCAGGATTACGGTAAAGTTTTGGGAATGTTAGGCATTTTAAATCTTTCCATAACCATAGAAGGTTTTTGCGTGATTGGGGAGGGGGGGAGGGGATCTGCGACCTGGATTGATCGTGCGAGTGCACAAAACCAATCATTCAGATGTTTTCTTTTCACGCTATGTCAGAACTGTTCTCAGGAAATCAGGTTATTTGTCAGGACATTTCAATTTTCCATCTGGTAACCCTAACTGCAGCGCAGTCCAGAGCAGCGAGCCGAAAGCTTTGCAACTCAAACCAATACTCGCACTGGATGCCACTTCCAAATAACACATGTACGTGAATGTCACTTCTAAATTTGACTATGCTATAAATAGTTGAAATAAATTTATAAATAATTAAATAAAAAAACCATAATAAAAAACTAAAAACTTAAATTATCATCCATTCTTACTCCCCGCAGTATAGTGCCAAGAACGCTGCGTTTCGTCGCTGAATGGCTATACTCAACCTTTGAACGAGAATAGAACCAGCCCTCTTATCACCAGCAGCAAAGACCAGTCGCGGATACAGGTCCCTCCACGGACCGGTAGTCTCTACAGTAAATGGCACAAACATATAGTATCTCTCAGAGAGTCATATTTGCGCCACTTAGCTGCTTGTGATGCCGCCTATGTCTCTTAACAATGTACCCCTGAGATGATGCTGCCAAAGTGTTTATTATTGAGTCAACCATTTATTGAGTTTTGAATATTTCTTTAGAGGCATTAAATTTCAGTATACATTTAAATACGCAATGTGTGTATGAATACGTTCAAGTAGTTGTTGCAGTATGAAACGCTATTTTTATCGTAGCAAATCCTAGGTGCTATCCAATCCTCTAAATGCATTTCACTGCAGAAGCAGATTAAGGTTATGCCGGACTTGTGCCAGCAAAAATTTTGTGCCATTAAAAACCTATTACAATTTTCAAGCGTAAGATGATTGAATTAAAGTAGTTTGTAGGGTTATTTGTATTGGTAGATCACCCTCCTCCTCCGCTGCATGCTCTTCATCGAGTTTCTTAATCCTAGTGTAGAATTCTATGATGAATTCTCTTACACCGTCCTTTAATTCCGTTACTTCCTATACAAGTTCACTGCTGAACATGGGTCTTCCCTAAAGATGTCCTCAAGAGAGGATTTCTCCATAGGTTGTTGTCAGGGGATACTGCTGCTCATCTCCAGTTTCAGTCTCCTGCTGCCGCACCTTACGACATCCACGGCACGACATGGGACAGTGGATATTCTTACACTGCTACTATACGATTACGCCATACCACACGGCAAATGTGTTAATAGTCGGATTTGGTATAGAAGCTATGGAACGAGGGTGCAGCGGGACGGAGGGTTTGGCGTATTAGACATACACAAGCTCTTGTCCCAAGAGGCAGTCGATCAAAACGTGCCTATGGCAAACGCACAACAACGTCGCTCGTCCCGCCGAACTGTCCCCACTCGGTCGGAGACTCATTGAAATAATATGCATTACGGAGACACAGAAACTTGGTTGTTTGCAAGATGCATTAAAGCCCACGGGCTCAAACTTAGTCTGTGGTCGTAAAAGAATATGCTATGCCTTCGCACTGCTGCACAAGTTTTGTTCTCGGTGTCTGTTCAAGTACGTAGTACATCACTTCAATGATAGGCAGAGTTGTTTTTATGCTGCGCGTTTATTTATTTGAAGGTGTTTAAAACAATAACTTAAGTAGTATTACAGGCTACGAATACGTTATTTCGTTTTACTCGCTCAAGCCATTTAAGCAAGCACAATGCATTTTTTTAGAATGAATGGAGCAAAGTTTGATCAATCGAACACTGTCAAAATATCGTATCAAGGTAAAAATATAAAATCGTTTCAGCTAGTATATGTTTAACCTAAGTATTATATTTAAGTACGTCGGGAGAAAACGTCCTGCGTTTCGTAGAAGAACGAAGCCGATGCCGGATAGAGGATCCGATTTCTTCGCACTTGCAACGCCTGGAGTCTAATAGGTCAATGAACTTCAAATCCTACGTATTTCAGGTTTTTGCAAAATACACAGAGATACGATACGATTTCTGGCCCTCTGGGGTAGTTTATCGCCGGCATAGGGGAGCGCCATAGAATAAAGTTCCCTATATAAGTATAATAAGTGGTAAGTTATGTCCATGTTATACATATATATTTTAGGTAAGGTATATATTTATGTGGGACAAAGTTCTTAATTTTTACGTTCTTGATGTCCAAAAAAGTTATTGTTATTGTTCTTCTAATTACATAGTATTATTAGGCAAACAAAATGATCAAATATGCTTCAAGCCACTTGACTGTTTCGGAACCACTTAAAAAGCGTTATTATAAAATGAATTAATACATAATCAATAATGAACCCCTGGGACTTTTATAGAATGAGCGTAACAAACGAGCACACAGTCCACCTAATACCTGATAGTAAGTGAATTCTGTGACTCATAGACACCCACATCTATCTTCGATTAAGAATCATATGGTAAATGCGTTGTCGCCCCAGAGGACTGAGATGGAATGCCTCGTTACCAGTAAAACGGTCTGCGGTTCTATTGCACGCCGCACAACGCACGAGCGTGTGGGAGTGCTGAACTCTCGACATGCCATGGCATGACATTGTGCAATATAAAATTGTTACTATATATTTCTCAATTTAGATACTAAATCAGTAAAAAGAGATGTTTTGAAAACTCTATATATTAAATTAACAAGTCAGCCTATTTTTAATTAACTTGTTTTTAGTTATATTTACTAAAAAGGTAGTTAAAAATGGTTTACTCTTACTGGTCGTAAGCTGCTATGTCATGCTGGTATTCTGTGAGAGCGTGGTCCTACCCCGGTCGATCCGACCCCGTGCTATAACCATAATATAGTTGCGGCGTGGCTCTGACCACGTGACCACAAATAAAACTTCTGGTTTCGTTTTTAATTGTGCTGCTCCTGTTTTCATATTTAATTATACAATATTTATATTATTGTAAACACATATATTTAAAAAAGTTCCGCTGAGGTTATTGATAATTCTTTCCAGATCAAGATTTTTACCGTGGTAAAAGCATGAATGACGGCTTTGTGGAGCATACTCCTAGAAATGAATCGCAGCGCTGAGGGCCATGGGGGCGAATCCCGCACGGTACAAGTATTCGTATGGCCTACAAATAATTGTTACGGGTCTGGATGTTTGCCCTTGTGAAATTTTTGTATCATCCTAATTTGGAGGTAGCTGCAGGCCTCTGTCACTCTCGCTACCTACGTAAAATAATTACCTACAATCGCGAGGCACCTCAGGCTACATACGCGGTCGGGGCTAGCGCGTTCTAGGCGATTGAATGTTAAAGTTTTTTAACGCTGTTTACGTAAATAGTTTTGTAAATACTTGTTCAAATAGTTTTTATTTCATGTGTATATTTAACTGTAAAAGAGTTGAAAAAGTTTTGATGTAATTTAAAAATAAAACATATGTTTATCTATTTGATAAATTATAATGGCAAAACGTCGTTTCTACTATAATTGTTGCGTGGATGGATGCTTAATAAGCGAACAAAAGGATTCAGATATATCATTCTTTACGTTACTGCAGGATAATGACAGGTGAATTTATTTTCATTTTTTTGTTACTTATTATAGCGAAAAAAAAATTTATTAATTTGACTACCTTAATTACAAAACTTAGTTGAAATTTATTTCACCATCCAAGTACCTACTTACATACCTATACTTGTCTATTGTAATTGAACGTAATGTTTTATTTAGCTTGCGTGCGCGATTTATCTAATTAATAATAATTATGTAGTGTATAACATGCAGGAGATGGGCAGCAGCATCTTCCTGATAACAGCAACTGTAAAACAAAAAAACTGCGGTTGCCAACCCGCTCGCCAAGCGTGGCAACTAGGGCAATATACACCCCATGAAGGTCATACAGGTTTACGTGCCAACGTCGGAACATCCCGATGAAAAGGTGGAGGAAATGTATGAGGACATTTCTAGAGCCATGCATTCCTCCAAAACTCACTATACGGTGTTAATGGGAGACTTCAACGCAAAACTGGGCACAAAAAAAGAACGGTGAGCTGAAGGTAGGGAAATTTGGGATAGGGCAACGGAATCCAAAGGGGCCAGCAGCTGGCCGACTTCATGGAGAAAGAGGGACTTTTTATGATGAACTCTTTCTTCCAGAAGCGGCCCCACAGAAAGTGGACCTGGTCGAGCCCCGACGGTTCAACAAAAAACGAGATTGACTTCATTATGACGACCAGACGCCAACTGTTCAGTGATGTCTCAGTGATCGCAAGGGTGAAAACTGGCAGCGATCACCGAATTGTTGCACACTGAACCTAAACGTTAAGTTGGAGAGGTCTCGTTTCTAATGAAGTCAACGCTCCGTCCCCCTCGTGCTCTAATCCAGAATCCCGAAACCTTTCAGCTCTAGTTACGTAACCGCTTTCAGTGCCTAGAAGATTGCAATGCAGTGGACGATATGAATGACAAGCGCGTGGAAACTGTCCATGCGGTCGGAGCTAAGTTCTGCAGGACCTGCCGCAGATGAACAAAAACTCTCCGATCACACTCTTAACCTCATGGCTGTTAGACGGGAGATGAAGCTGCAATCGTCAACAGATTTGACAGCATACAGGCAACTGAACAGACAGATCTCCAAATGCATGCGGCGAGACTTACGCAACTTTAATACTGCTCGTATTAAAGAAGCGATCGAGCGGAACCAGGGCTCCAAAGTCTTTGCCAGAGATCTGTCTGCCCGTAAGAGCCAACTGTCAAGGCTGAAGACTGAGTGTGGCAGCATCGTTTCCGGGACACCTGAGATTTTGAGTGAGATTGAGAGGTTCTATGGGCAGCTGTACACATCACCGTTGGAGCCACACGCAAGTATGAGTAACGATCCAAGAGCAAGTCTTATCCGACACTATTCCGATGATATCCCGGACGTCAGTCTAAGCGAGATTAGAATGGCTCTCCAGCACCTTAAAAACGGCAGGGACCCAGGCGAGGATGGAATTACAGCGGAGCTTCTGAAAGCGGGTGGAACACCGGTACTTGAAGTCCTTCAGAAGCTCTTCAATTCCGTCCTCCATGGTGGCACTACTCCGGAGGCGTGGAGCAGAAGTGCGGTGGTCTTGTTCTTTAAGAAAGGCGACAACGCTCTCTTGAAGAACTACAGACCGATTTCCCTTCTGAGCCGCGTCTACGTGCTGTTTTCGAGAGTCATTACGAATCGTCTCGCACGCAGACTCGACGACATCCAGCCTCCCGAACAAACCGGTTTCCGAAAAGGCAGATTGTACAGAAGACCCAAGAGTACAATCTGCCACTTTGCCTGGCGTATGTGGACTATGAGAAAGCCTTTGCTTCCGTCGAAATTTGGGCGGTGCTACAGTCCCTTCAGCGGTGCCAAGTTGACTGTCGGTATATCGAAGTGCTGAAATGTTTGTACAGTAGGGCTACGATGGCTATCCGAGTACAATACCAGAGCTCGAAACCTATCCAACTGCAGAGATGTGTAAGACTGGGTGACGTTATTTCCCCGAAACTCTTCACCGCTGCATTGGAAGACGTTTTTAAGCTACTGGACTGAAAAGGATACGGTATTAACATCAATGGCGAGTACATCACTGACCTTCGATTTGCCGACGATATAGTCCTTATGGCAGAATCGCTGGAGGACCTAAGCACTATGCTCAATGACCTCAATGGTGTTCTCCCAACGGATAGGTCTTAAGATGAACATGGACAAAACAAAGATCATTGTTTAATGTCCATGTCACACCTATGCCGGTAGTTGTTGGGAGCACTATGCTCGAAGTTGTTGACGATTACGTTTAACCTGGGACAAATAGTCCGACTAGGTAAGTCCAACTTCGACCGAGAGGTCAATCGACGGATTCAACTCGGCTGGGCAGCGTTCGGGAAATTACGACACATCTTCTCGTCAGGTATACCTCAATCTCTGAAAACTAGATTGTACAACCAGTGCGTGTTGCCAGTGATGCCTTACGGATCTGAGACGTGACGTCCTTCACTGCTGGCCGTATGAGGACGCTCAAGGTCGCTCAGCTATGCTCGGAGTTTCTCTGCGTGATAGACTCAGAAATGAGGATATCCGCAGTAAAACCAGAGTGACCGACATAGCCCAACGGATTAGTAAGCTGAAGTGGCAATGGGCCGGCCATATAGCTCGAAGAACCGATAACCGATAGGGAAGAAAGGTTCTCGCGTGGCAGCCTCGTACCGGTAGGCGTAGTGTAGGGCGACCCCCCACTAGATGGAGTGATGACCTGGTAAGATATGCAGGAAGTCGACGGATGCAGGTGGCTCAGGACCGTGCTTTGTGGCATTACTTGGGGGAGGCCTATGTTCAGCAGTGGACTTGCGAAGGGCTGTAATGACGATGTGGGGTATTAAAACGTCGGCAAGTAGTCAACATCAAAGGACTGCAACTTCTGTACGTAGTACTATTATATATTTTGTGGTAAGGGTTTTTAAAATTAAAATAAAAATAATTAGTTATTTTTAAAATCCATAGTGCAGAACATTTATATTTCGAACAACAGAAACAGTTACCAACTTTATTAGTAGGTACGAGTAAACAAAACCCGCGCTGCGCGTAATTTTGACAGTAAAATCTTCGCCGTAAGTTTAATTGCCTGTTATTTATAAATTTTTGTTAATTGTCAGTTTAATCAGCGTTTATATTTTATCTATTGTATATGATCGCGATCGGGTTATTTCTCAGTGTACGGCGTAACCGCAGGTGCGTTTAACTTGCCACTACAGTTAGCTGAGTGAGGTAGGTAAATTTGACTGCATATTAATAAGGTTTAAAACATCTTAGAATAGAATAGAACACACACACACACACACACACACACACATACACACAACATTTTATTTAATATAGATTAAAAGAATACTATTCAAATTAATTTATGATTTACCACCGATTTGGGGAAAAACTGTTCAGGGAATATCCAAGAAATCTAGCGGGATTTCTTTAAACATAAATTTACAGTATAATTTTTTATACAATTAAGTACGAAAACTTTTAGAACCAGCATGATAGCGATCAACTCATTCCCAGAGGTTATTATTCATCATATGTTATTTAGTATTATAATAAATTTAATAATCCTTATTAAACAATTTATGCTTAATAATAATTTTAAACTTTTTGATAGATAGCTCCTGCATGGTGTAGTGTCAATACCGTTTAGTGGCGGTGTATGAGAACTCATTGCCCCACGTCATTCCTCATGTGTCGTGAGAGACGACGTAGGGAAATGAACAGAGAGACTGCAGCATCTTCCTGCAGGTGATGGAAGATGGAATGGAAACGAATGAATGCTTGGTTACGGTGAATGCCAGTAACATTGTTTTTTTACTGATTAATATAATATATAAGTCACTGCTACACTACAATCCCACCTGGAGGTAGTTGTGATGCAGCCTTAGATGGTAAACCGCACTGTCTTAGCGTAACAAAAGCCTATTCACTGCTTTGAAGATGCCCAGATTGTATTCGGTCGGAAAAATTGACGCTGTTAACTTATTATAATTATAATGTCGTCATAGCAAAACATTAACGTGTTCCTAAGTTATATGAGGAGAAATGTAACTTAGCAAACATAACGTAGAGCCATGCTGTTTTAGACCCTGCAGCACGAATAATGTCATACATGGTAGAGCCACGCCGCAGCTATATTATGGTTGTAGGAGGAATGTGTCGGCTCGACCGGGGTAGGATCATATTCTCACAAATGCCAGTGTTAAAATAGCAGCAAAATGCTGCTGTGTTTTGTGTGGTGGACCAATGACTTTTTTTTACTGGAAGCGAGGCATTCCTAAGTCATCAGGAGGATGAAAACGCATTTGCATTATTATCCTTAATTGAGAAGAAATGCTTATCGAGGAAAAATCTATGGGTCACAGCATCCACATACCATCAGGTTCGTTAGTCATTCTTTTCTATAAAAAAAAAACTAATACGACCAACCGGAGTAGGACAACATTGTACCCGGGTTGCTGTTGGGTGGTGAAATATACAGCGAGCACTTAGGCACTGAGCTACCATGGCTCTAATAAAATATTTAATAACTTTTTAATGTGAATGAAGATTTATCATCTAGGATTTCATCACCACTTAACAATTGGTGGGATTGTAGTCAATCACCGGCTGGTAACTAGTAAAAAAAACAACACGCAGACAAAACTTGTCCATTAATCCATTTATTTATATAATATTGATTAATCACTTATTGATTAACAATAATAAAGATTTATGTAAATACCTTCTGTCGGCCATATTTAATAACATCTCGTCTTTCAAGCTTTCAACTTGTGACTTGGTATATTATATTTAACAGATGATCATGAGGTTAATGAACACTCAGTACCAGGTGTTTCCTTACGGTTATTTATAGCAAACTACAAAAAAGGCGAAGGCCTACAATTCGACAGTTTGTTTTGTTTTGTCCTTGCAAAATAATATATTGTTTACAAATTTGTACAGATAAGACGGACAGTGTAATCAATAACGACATGAGTATAGTCATGAACATGAATACACATTAGTTGTGACCTGTAAATGCTTAGGGTTAAGTAAAATGTGAAATAAATTGCCAAATAACCTCATGAGCCTGTGTTTCATCAAAATCAAATAATAACAATCAACCCCCCCCCCCCCACCTTCCCGTAAGAGCAGTAACAAATAACAATTTAATAAACCATTACATTACCTTACCTTTATTTAAAATATTTTATTAATTATAGAAAATTAACTTTGTAGTATGAAATTTAAAAAATTTTCACTGGGCTCTGCTGGTAAAAGCACCTTTTTGTAAAATTTTGTAAATAAAGAAGTATTACTCTACCTGTTTGCTCAATAGTATCTATAAAAATCTTTGCTCTTTGAGTTAATAGTGAGGTTGCTATACGCCGTATATATATTTAAATGCAAACACCACCCTATTACATCTTTTAAATTATATTAATTTACTATATGTTTGTGATAGTACAGCAAGGCGTGACTCCTTTTTTGCTGACCTTCTCAAACATCCTTTCTACAGTTGAAGCCAATATGCTTCGATCAACAATAGTTTGATCGAAGCCTTTATGATTATGTTTGCACTCTATGCGCAGTAACTAATGCCACAAGACTGAACAACTTCTTAGGTAACACTTCAAAGCTTTGGTCTGTTCTAAGGATAAAAGTTACGTAAACAATTAATGACTATTGATAAATCCCATGTAGAATTACATTTTAGTAGAGCATTTGATATGAACCTTTTAAAAAATTATTTTATGGAACTGTGCTCTTCACTACTCGACACCACCTAATTATATATATTGCAAAAGGTTGACACAAATACATGTAAATTATATATTATATGCAGAAAGCTGACAATCCATAGTTAAATATTTAAATTCTTTGCAGGTGCAAACTTGCAACATTTAAATCAATAAACCTCTCCTGTGACATAGTGACCTTTATTATCCTTTTAGGCTTGTCAATCTGATACTGATTGAATAAACTATAAATAAAATGTCTTCATCAGGTATTTCTAAAATTAGCCAAACTATTGTGCACCAACAGTACTTTATTGCGTACCGCAATATACATAAATATGTACAGTGGCCTACATAGTTCTTTTCCTTTGTTGAATAATATGGACTTACAATTCAATGAAACATTATATAGACATTTATATGATTTTATTTATAAATAATATTAATTACGAAGTGTCACTTCACACCAGACAATATTATATTATGCGGATAGTAGGAAGCACTAATAAAATTCAAATAAGTTTTTTTTGTTACTATACTATTGTAAGTTAGTTGGTAATTATAATTGTAAGCGTACATTTAAGCATTTTTGAAATCCTTATAGAATTATTTAAATGTAAATTAGAATAACACATACTCGGATATTTTTTTTATAATTGCTACGTCTACATCGATATCTCACCACTTTGGGTTAAATGCAATAAAGATTAAAAATAGATAAAATAATTAGCATTATTTGTTTTAGTTTGCAGATTTAGAGATTTGCGTCTATTTTAAAATGATGCCGAAGCCATGTTCAACTACTTGACACGCACTCACGCACACATCTTTCTACTTTCTTTAACGACCCATAGAAGTGTATTCATCTAAATTAATGTTGGTCGCAAATGATTTCAGGTGCATAGTTGTACGTAAGTTTGTGTTCTTACAATAAGTTGAGTGCGGTTTTAGCTTGGTTTTGCATCATTTGGAATGTACACAGCGATCTGTCTCTCTTCTTTTTTTTTGTGTTTAATTTCACGGAATATTTCGGCTGTTCGCCTTTGCCTTCCCAATGTTCGGTTAAGCTGGTTGCCACCTGACATCTAGGTGTTACGTAACTATAGCGAATCGAGCCGCGTTCACGGTTTACGTCACCGACGACATACCCTAGTGTTATTTATAAGCAACCAACATGGCCGTGCTAAATATTGCGTTTTTAGCAGTAGATAAGGGGCATGCGACGACACAGGTGAGATTAGTCACCTGTCGGCATAAACAGGTTTAGCTTGAGGCCTAGTGTTGCCAGGTCCGGAGTGTCAAATTTCGGGACGGAAGGTAAATATAATTAGGTGTTTGGTTTTAAAATCAGGGACAGCTACAATGCCTACAAAATAACAAGTTTTTGGTAGCCTTTTTGGTCGTCATGATTTATAATATTAAAGTATTTTTGATAAGTACTACCGTAACAGACTATTAAAGTCCACAGCTGAACACAGCCCCCAAGCGTTTACCAAAATACCGTGTCCCCCCACACGGTATTTTGGTGAACGCTTTAAATTATTATTTGGAACTGATCTAATGAACGCATAATTTTTCGTCCAAACATCGGAAAAACTGTTCATGTGTATTTTCTTTTTCGGCAAATCAAAACTTGTTGAAGGATTAGTTTATGTATATTACTAATAAATATGCAAATGTCACTGAAGCTGAATCTTAGTGACAGGGTGAGAAACTGTGTGATAAAAGAAGAGTGTGGTTTGCAAGATAATGCGATGACCAGGATTAAGAAAGGAATGCTTCGGTGGTTTGGTGATGTAGAAAGAATGAATGCGGAAAGACTGACAAAGCAAATATATGTTGCAGAAGTGAATGGAAGAGTCGGAAAGGGACGTCCTAGGCGGAAGTTTGTCGACCAAATTGGCGATATACTAAAAATGGGCCAAATTAAGAGTACCCTTAACCGACGAGCATGTATGCGTAGATATATGGATGTGGAAAAGGCGGGAAAGGTATATCAGGATCATTCTAAATGGAAGTCTGTTGTCTCTGCCTACCCCTTTGGGTGACAGCCGTGAGTGTTTATGTTTATGTATGAAAATGTCAGTATTAATTTTCACATTTCACAGTTTAGTGAAATATGAGGATATTTAGTGTTATGATCAAGGATGAATTGGGACGGTAAAAACAGTGATTGGATTCCCCCAAAAATCGGGAAGTCCCGCACGATTTAGGACACCTGGCAACACTATTGAGGCCGCAGTCGGCGATGCGTGCCGTCCAGCGGAAAGACGCCACACGTGCAATGAGGCAGTGTGCGTATATATAATGCATATGTATATATATATAATGTATGAATACAGAGTCCGTTATCGGCGGACAATCTACGAAGGCCGGCGTAGGCAACGTCGAGGAAGGAGCGTCGGTTGACGCAAGAAACGCACGCTATAAATAAATTTCAAGCCTTCTCATTTGTGATGTGATTTCCAGCCTAGTGCAACAGCGGCGGGCTAACTCTTACTTTTTTATAATACAATTCGTTTATTCATTCCTTTCTAACATCTACAGAACAAGGTAGAGACCTAGATAGTATAAGCACGAGATTTCTTATGTTTATGCGGACACTAACTACACTACACTCCACATTTAAATGAAAGTAATTTTTACGAATTTTATCGCTCATATCCCCCGGTAACAATGGGTGCTGTATATAGCACTCGAAACATCGGTAATATAAAATAAATTAATTACGGGACAAAATAGTTTCATTTAAATAAATAAGTAATTTATTTGTTTTTGTAAGCAAAGGAATAACTTTCTTGTTGAGTTCGATTTGCTGCTACTTCATCATCGTCTGCAACAGTCTGCACACGGCCTGCTGTGCGTGGACCTCTCCTTATCGCAAGGATTTATTTTTTAAATTTGCTTACCGCTTACATCATTGTAAACACTATTTGTACGTCGGATAAATGCTAAACACTGACCTCTATTTTCGTGTATATAGAGGTCAATGACGACAAAATATTATATATTTTTTTATTTTATTAAAGTAATTGTGTTCCAGTTAATACTCGGCAGACGGCACTCTTCTTACGACTGCGTCCCTTCCGTGCTTAACAATGGAATAAAATTTTGCACCGATATTATTCAATATTTTTATACCATACATATTTAGATTCCCGACATGCTAAAATTTTTTCACAAACTCTATATCCACTAGTATTGTTTATTTTGCATTCGTATTTGACAGTTGTTTTAAGGTGCCTACTTAAATGCAAAAACATATTGCATTTTATATGAATATGAAGAGTAGGACACATTTGAACCTTCCATCCGCGTAAATTTTATTACGATTTCATTTAATGGTTTTTAGTTTTTTTTTCGAAAACCTAATTCTTTTTCTAAAATAAAAGTAGCTTAAGTTACACCTTATAACATGAACTATCTGCCAGTGAAAATCCCGTCAAAAACGGTCCAGCCATTTCGGAGATTAACCGAAACGAACAGACAGACAGACAAAGATTTTAAAAATTGTTTTTTTATTTTTATAAGTAGATACCGCATATGCTTTCATAATATGCATTTAGTAAAAAAACTGTTATTTTGACATTACAAACAGATACTTCGATTTTATTTATTTGTATAGATGTAGTTGACATCTATGTATACCATCGATTCACAAAATAAATGATTCTGATTCTCGCTCCTTTCCTTAAGCGCGCGTTTAGGTGAAATGTTGTTTTCAAATCATTGTTAACTTCTTATTTTCAAATTGTTGCAATGCGTCCGATATTTGACCACATTAATATTATTATCCGTTTTAAAGTGTATAGATATCGATGTTATTCTTCCTGTCGTTCGTACGAATGTACCAGCAAACAAAGGCGTTTGTATTGAACTTTTATCGATGAGTATATCTTGAGAAGAAATGATGATTTCATCGTCAAACGGCTTTTGAATGCTTAATTTTCAATACAAACAATTCTGCACTTTTTATAGAAAAGGGTAATAAGCGAGTACACATCGCACATGATAGTAGGCGGATAACGTGGACCAGTGGCGAAGCTTTCATTAAAGCCCAAAAGCCGGGCTTACCTTATTAAACCTGAATCAATCAATAAAATAACTCGTAAAATGTTTCAAGCTATTTCAAATTTCCCGCGCACTCCACTGTTCGACACATGTTTTTACGTGGTAGAGCCATGCTGCAGTTATATTAGTAGTATAGTTGTAGCACGAATGGGTCGGCTCGACCGGGGAAGGACCACGCTCTCACAGAATACCAGTGTGAAATAGTAGCTTAATGCTGCTGTATTTCGTATGGTGAGTGTAGAGAACCGGAGACCCTTTTTACTGGAAACGAGGCATTCCATCTCAATCCTCACGGGTGACAACGCATCTGCATTTTGATTTTTAATGGAGGATAGATGTAGATGTCTATGGGCCGCAGCAACCACTTACCATCAGGTGGACTGTGTGCTCGTTTGTCACCCTATTCTATATAAAAAAAAAAACATGTCGACCGATGACCTCGTATTGCCTTAGCGATACTGCTGCTGTCATAAAAAATGAGTTAATAGAGCTGATAGTTGTCTCCCTCGCTCGCGTGGGCTTTTTACGGGGCTTTCGAGAAGACGATCGCTCTCTTTCTAACCTATGGCAAAATATTTTATAATGAAATATAACTACGATTGTATATATAGCAATTAGTATAGAGATTTAAAGCCAGGCTTTTGGGAATAAATTTGTTAAAAGCGGAGGCGCGCGGGCAATACGTTTGCAAGTTCATTTCACGTTTCAATGTTTATTTACTCTGTGTGCTTATCTTAAGCGATTTAATATTACGAGTTCAAAATTTATGCTTTTTTAAAGATTTTTAATGAAAATGGAGGATAATAGTGTTCCTTGTGATGAATTGAAGTGTGTTAGTGTGATAATCGGAGAGGAAATCTTTAAACTTTGTTGAGATAATACATAAGGTTAAGAGTGTATTTCAGACTTATCAATTATCGCAATTAAAAACAGTTATTGGTACAATTAAAACGTTCACCAACATTTTACGTGGACGTAATTAAATCTTTCCATAAGAAAGCGAGACGATTCCACTTATCTTATCTCTTATCCATTAGAATGTAAATAATTTTTTTTTTAATTTTGTATATAGTTTGTTTGTACTTTGTTCGTGTTTTACTTTTGTTCATGTATTGTATTGGATGTAAATATTTTTTTTCTTTCGCTTAAACAAACCCAAACGGCTTTCTTCAAAGCCACCGAAGCTATGCAATTGCTGATATGTAATACAATCTATCTAGCAGTGGTATGCCTTCTGTGTGCTTTGTTATAAACACGTCCTTGACAGCACTGAATATGAAACTGAAGCGTGGAGACAGATCAAGATTGGTGTATTTTTATAAAACTGCTAAAAACAACAATCTATATTCTTATCAATTTATATCTTGGGCTTGCCCAAACTTGGAGCTCTAGCTTCGCCACTGACGTGGACTATAGACATCTATATTTATCCTCGATTAAGAATCAAAATACAGATGCGTTGTAACCCCTGAGGACTAAGATGGAATGCCTCGTAACCAGTGGAAAGTGTCTCAAATTATCTACACATACCATACGGAACATAGCAGCACAATCCTGCTATTCTGTGAGACTTTTAAAACCAAACTGACATAAGTCAACAAACAATTTAACTTTACAAGAACAGACAAAATCTAAAATTTTATTTGCCTGTAGAAATCACAGATAGGACTTAGGCCTCTCCCGGTGTGGGGAGGATCGTTGCCGTGACCATCACGCTTAGCGGGCTTGTTGAGAACTGCAGTACCACACATCTGGCACCTTTAATGATGCTACACATCGCCAATCTAGTTTTTTGACGTCTGGCGTAAACGCCACCGAATATACCAGCTATTTGTAAGCCATGAAACCTTTCTAATATTCCCCAAAACGCCGCATAAGACACTCGCAAACGAAACTAGGTAATAGATTCTCTTAAGTCGCCATCACACATTTTACGCGGCATTTTTCTCATTTTTTTAATAAAGTGTAAAGGCACAAAGCACTTACAGCCATTGCTCTCAAAATTATACGAAATTTTTAACTCCAAAAGCTGTGTCATATTAAAAACGACGTTTTATCACGCGACGTAATTGATATAAACATACACAATATGTCGTACATTATACGTCATGAATGAGCTCCAAAGTGCATCCAAGCGTCGTTGACACACGTTCGCCCCCGATGGGCACGGAGAGCCACACGCACACTGCAGAACGCCTAATTAACCCTCCCATCCCGCAATTAAGGTGACGAGGCAGCACTCCCCGGGATCCCGGCAACCATTCGACGCGGGGCATTGCGTCGCCTCTGTTGCGTTACGCGATATACTGTGCGCTATTCTAGCTTTAGTGCCAGCCAACTAAATGCTGTGCTGCGGAGATTTTATGGACTAAATGCACGTCGCATTGTTTACTTAATGACACGTGCGGGGATACAATGCAGGACAAGTTGAAGTGTCTGTGTTAGATGTGGATTATTTTCATTCGGACCATCTTTGTTTTTTAGCCGACTTCAAAAAAGAAGGAGATTCGTCGGGGCTTAAAAAGCAACACCATACTTCGACTTTTTTAAATACAAATGTACTCGAAGTTATCAATGAATGTGTTTGAAATTTAAATGAAACTATCGCACATCATACCTTCCATAAACATTCAGAATGTTTTTATAGAAGTAATGGTGACAAGCACACACAACACTTCACCCTGGTAAGTGGATGCTGCGGCCCATAGATGTAGCTGTCGTAGTGTAGGTGCCCTTCATATAGCCTCGATTAAGATAAAAAAGGAACAGGTTCTGCTAGTCTGTCAGCTGCTAATTCATGATATTTTATGCGAGCCTGGTCCATCTCCGGTCGAGCGAACCCATTCGTGCTGCAAACACAATACAGCAAAGCGATAACATCAAATTGGCTCGGCTACTGCTGACGATTGACCAAATCGTGGCACACCGAAACCTATGGACATCTACAACTACTTTCCAACAAAGACTACGAATACGATATCCTTCCCATATACAGAATTCCTCACGTCCACCACTCTCCACATTCGTCATGCTGAAGTGGCAGCGTTAGAGAATCCACCACCCCGTAGTAACCTGAGGGTGTTATGAGACGCGACAGCGGAAAGTTAACACAGGAGATGGACAGCATCATCTTCCTGATCATGACCGTTACCGTAATAGCTTATCAAAAGTCCACTGGTAAACAAAGGTCTCCCATATATTGCCTCATAGAACCAATATTTGCCACAGTTGCCACGCTTGGCGGGCAGCTTGGCAACCGCAGTTTTTTTTAGTAGTTATTAGGGAAACGCTGCTGCCCATTACTTGGTTTGTTTCACTTTGTCGCCTCTTACGACACCCAAGAAACGATATGGGTGTAGTGGGTATTTTTACAACTCAATAATAATAAAAAGATGTTCTTGACCTGCCTTACAAGCGGTGCAACTATGGCAAATATCCCCTTATGATGCAATATATGGGGGAGACCTTTGTTCATCGGTGGGCTTTGTGATATAGGCTGTAATGAATGAAAAAATGAATGAATTTTTCATGCCGGAACACAGGGAGTGTGGTTACTACTGTGTTGCAGCTGAAACAAGTAAGAAGGTGATTATGAACCCAAACGGATTCTAAGACCAACAATAATCAGTTCTACAGCGGTGCTAGTAGCAAAAATTAAACTAGTGATTGTGCTAGGGGCAAAAAAAAGTACCTAGTATACATAGTACATGTATTTTTTACAGGGAATAGAGTGAATGGGGCACTACACTCTATTATGAAGAACCAGAATGTGTCAAAACAGGCACGTATGGTAATTCATAATGCTGTGTTAGTCCCTACGTTAATGTATGGTAGTGAAAGCTGGGTGTGGCAGAAGAAGCACGAAAGTAGAATAAATGCTGTAGAAATGCGTTCTTTAAGAAATATGCTAGGGATTAATCTGAATGACAGGGTGAGAAATTGCGTGATAAGAGATAAATGTGGTATGCAAGATGATGTTGTGACCAGGATTAAGAAAGGAATGCTTCGGTGGTTTGGTCACGTAGAAAGAATGAATGATGAAAGAGTGACAAAGCAAATTTATATGGCAGATGTGAACGGCCGAGTCGGGAAGGGACGCCCTAGAAAAAAGTTTGTCGACCAAATTGGCGATATTTTGAAAATGGGCCACGTTAGAAGTACCCTTAACCGACGAGCATGTATGCGTAGATATATGGATGTAAAGGAGGCGAAAGAGGTATGTCAGGATCGTGCCAAATGGAAGTCCGTAATCTCTGCCTAACCCTCTGGGTGACAGGCGTGAGTGTTTATGTTATGTTTTTTTTTGTACATGTATTTTTGTTACACAAGACACATTATAGTAGCAGCTTCAATAATAGTAATTATTGTAATTCGTGGGTGATGGTGTTGGATACATATTTACGAGGGCGGCACTGAAAATTTCAGGAATCAAGAAAGTGACACAACATTACTATTTAAAAATGTATTTATTGCTTTTCGAAGTATTCTCCGCGAAATTTGACACATTTTTCCATATGATGGAACCAATAATTGAAGCAACCATTCCATTCGGAAGTTGGAGTCTACATAATGGCCGCTTTGTAGGCGTCCACAGCTTCTTCAGGTGATGAAAATCTCTGTCCACGTAATTTATTCTTTATTTTAGGGAAAGTATAGGAATCATTAGGGCTTAGGTCGGGGCTGTACGGCGGATGGTATAATAATTCTATGTTTTCTTGCTCTGAAAACGCTTTTGTTCTGTGTGCGGTGTGGGAATTCGCGTTGTCGTGATGGAGGATGATGCGGCGGTTGCAGTTCTCTTTACGGAGTTCAGAAACGACCTGTGGCAAACAAATACTAGCATACCTGCTAGCATACCATGGCATAGCATACATGCTAGCATACCGTGGCAAAAAAATGCTAGCATACCATTCTGCATTATTTTTTTTAAGTTCATATTGCCTATAGGTGAAAACTTTTAAATGGCCTTCTAGTTGTTATTCATTTATTTACTATTAATGTTAAAAATAAAATAAAACAAAATTAACCGTTCTTTGTCCCTCAAGAGGAATAGTCGTAATATGGCCGGTTTTGGAGACAAACGTCGCCACCATTTTTTTTGCAACACTCCGTGAACGAACTTTATTAAAAACGAATTTCTGCCTTAATATATTCCAACCTTAACCATCATCGGATCTAATTTTAAGATTATATGGGACATCTGTGAAAGTAAAAGTATTTGTTTAAAAATTAAAGAACTTTTAATACTATACACTATAGCTTTTTATTACTTTTGCGAAGATTTGTGGTTTATCAAACCTAATGTAATGCGCCATTACATTAGGTTCAGGTGGAAGTCTGCAGTCTGTCAACAAATCAGTTTTATTTAAATCTAGGGATCCGCCCCGGATTTGCCAGGATAGGATCCATTAATGTCAATTATTTCGGATAAAATATAAGCTAGTTCTCTTCTGGCATTGTTCTCTATGTTTTTAAAGTTTCATCACAACTGGTAAAGCTATTCTGAACATTTGCTCGACAAATAATAATTAGAAAAATGGTTATTCATGTCTCAATGGCATACTTATAACCCCCAACTAAATATTTTGTGACCATCGACATTGTAAAATTTATTTTTACAAACTAGTCCCGCTGGGTTTCTTGCTGGTTCTTCTCAGGACAGAGGTTTTTTTTTCGAACCAGTGGTAAAGTAAAAAATTGACTTTCAATAACAATTACATGTAATCTATATTGAATAAAAAAATATTCTATTCTATATGTGAGGTAGTTATTTCGATATTAGGAACAAACGCTTCAAATTTATTTATATGTATAGATAAATTTCAGTCATTGGTACAAGAATATAATTATTTTTGAAAACAGTTAAAGTCTATGAGCGTGATCTGTCTGGACTTGACTGAAAGCAACAACCGTTTTCACGTGCGCCTTGACTCTTGGCTACAGATCAAAATCAGCTGTAGCTGGTGGTATTTAGCAAGTTAGTCGCTTAGTGTTAAGTATTCTTATTAAATGCCTGATCTAACCAAATTTTCTACGAATGTAGAACTTTAGTAGTTACCTGTTAAAGGCATTTTTTTGCTTACTACGTAACTCCGATCACTATACATAAATGTAATTTTAATATTTGACGAAATAAATAATTAAAATAAAATTAAAATAGTTTAGGCACTTATATTGTATTTAACTTTAAAATTTCAAGTCAATAATTGGTCTAGTCGTGTAGAAAGAATGAATTATTAAAGAGTGACAAAGCAAATCTATGTTTCAGAAGTGAACTACAGAGTCAGCAAGGGACGTCCAAGATGGTAAGTTTATCGAACAAATTGGCGATATATTGAAGATTAAGAGTAACCTTGACCAAAGAGCACGTACGCTAAGTTGTATGGATGTACGGGGTTGGGTTAAACGAGGAAGAATAACGCTCCCACCGAATACTACGCCACGAATACGGAATAGCATGGAACAGCAGCACGATTATACCGTTTGCGGAAACAGGATACATTTTACCTGGTAACAAGGTATTCTATTTTAGTCTTAAGGGTAGATGCAGCTTCTTTGTTTATCTGGATCTAGTTTTTTAATCAAGCTCGAGGAGGAAAGGAAGTGTCGAAATGTGTTTATAAGCTATCTATTGGCTACAGCATCTGTATGTAGACGACACTTACAATTCTACCTTTAGATAAAGTCACTGCATTTTTAGACCATCTTAACTCTGTAAGTTCTAAAATTCAGTTCACAATGGAGATAGAGGCAAACAATTCATAAGCTTTTCTAGACGTGTTAGTAATTCGGAATCCTGATGAAACCTTGAGCCACACTGTGTATAAAAAAACAATAAAAATAAACAATAAATAGATATTTAAACGGTGATTCTCACCACCATCCTTCACAAATAGCTACCGTGAGTAAATCTTTGTTTCAGAGAGCACGAAGGATCTGTAAAAGTAAACACCTGGCTGCCGAGCTCCAATACGTGAAGCAAGTTTTACTCCAATACGTGAACAAGCTTCGGGTGCCGCGCCTACGTCACAGTGACCGAGTGAAGCCGGCCACAGTCGAGCGTGCACCTACTGTACTGCCATATGTCAGAGGCTGACACGATTTGCTACATCTAGAAGCGCGCTTCCATTAAAACATACTTCAAGCCGCCGAAGAAGATTGGTCAGTTTCTACTATCAGTCAGTCAAGCGTAATGTCCCTCTGCAAGATGCAGGAGTGTACAAGTTTGATTGTGAATGTGGTCTCTCTTACATAAGACAAACTACAAGATCAATAAAAACTCGCGTTAAAGAACATTTAGCTGATGTGAAGAATCGACGCTCCGGGAAATCTGCAGTCTGTGAACACGTACAGGATCGCCCCCGTCACTACATCAGATTTGGTAGACTATAAATTCTGGCTAAACAACACCGATTCCTTCTAAGGATGATTCGCGAGGCTATTAAAATCAAAAAACATCCCAATTTCAATAGACAAGATGGCTGATCGCTACCATCTGCTTGGGATCCTATAATAAATAAAATTAAATCCCAACCCAAGCACACAACTGCAACACTTCAAGATATCGTAAGTTCATACTGTGAAGGTTGGAACAAAAATTAATAATTTTAATCAGTGGTAACCGCGCTTAACTTGTTGAACATTGAACATTTCAGTTTTTTAATGAATAGGGGTGACAAACGAGTATTCAGTCCACATGATGGTAGAGGCCTATAAACATCTACATTTATCTTCGATTAAGAATCAAAATGCAGATGCGTTATCACCCTTAAGATCTTCAATGGAATGTCTCATTTCCAGTAAAAGGGGTTTCCGGTTCTCTACACCCACCATACAAAATACAGCAGCATTAAGCTACTATTTTACGCTGGTATTCTGTAAGAGCGTGGTCCTTACCCGGTCGGGCCGACCCATTTGTGCTACAAACAATTATGGTAGTAGCACGAATGGAACCACGCCGCAGGTAATATTAATAGCTATGGCGTGGTTCTATCGCGTAAAAATGTTTTACTACTACTACTACTTAACCGTGTTAGCCAAGAGATTTAACGAGATTGTCTCTAAATACCGGCCTAAGTCAAGTGTCAGACACGTAATTTTACTTTAAATTAATTAATTTTTAAAGATTTCTTTCACTAGTTCTTGTATTTTACGCAAAACCTCGAGTAGGCGAGTATGTTGTGTTTGCCGTGTGCCTCTATATGAAAAAGAGTGGGGAACACTATCTCCGACTAAGCGCGAAGTACATATATCTATAGGAGTCTCCGGTGCAACCTGTGCGTTGACTTGGCGGCAGGTATCCATGAGGATATCTCTACGTAAAAAAGTGCCATCAGTTGTAGAGACAACTTGGCTAAACCTTATGTAAAAAAAGTAGATAATATAGGCATGCCATTTTAATTTTTTGTTTCATATATATGAATATGATTAACATATCGATATAAAGTTATATCATTTGCATATCAATACAAGAATTATGACAACGAATATATTTCTAAATACGTTAACACACGTCGTACCTGCTGTGAAGCTGTGAAGCAATCAAACCGTCAATTTTTCGTTTCGTTGTGATGTGACATTGTGGTCGAATAACTTGGTCAGTAAAGAAAACAAACTGCACACACATAAACATACTTATACACAATTAGCTGTGCCCGACATTGCTTTGCAAAGCCATTTTTAAATTCCTCACTTTTAAAGTACATTTTCAACCGTTTCTTAAATTTCTTTGCCACCACAGATGTGTCAGCGAAACACTAGGCGGTTTTTGCAAGCATTCCAAAAACTTTGCTATTGGAAGTTTGTGTCTTACTTAATTTCAATTTATTTTATGGCAAGATTCGAATAAATCTGTGAGGTACTCCTTTTATTTCAGCTTTGATCTTTCAAGCAAGAAGTATGTATATATTTTTATAGGTAACGTCTACTAAGTATCTTGAGCCAGTTTTTATCAAGAGATACCAGCGTAAAATAGCAGCTTGATGCTACTCTGTTTCATATGGTGAGTGTAGAGAACCGGAGACCCTTTTTTACTGAAAACAAGGCATTCCATCTTAGTCCTCAGGGGCGACAACGCAACTGCATTTTGATTCTTAATCGAGGATAGATGTAGATGTCTATATGCCACAGCATCCATTTACCATCAGGTGGACTATGTGCCCGGTTGTCACCCTTATTCTATAAAAAAAACAATGGGAATTAAGTTTTTCATCAAAGAGATAATAGGAAATAAAGATTAAAAAATAAGAACTGAAACATGTTTAGGCGTCACAGAGCGCACTATTATTATTTATGAAATCTGCAACAATCTAGCACTATAGCATTTGTATCGCTGAAAGCTGTGGAAATTCCAGCGCCTTCTTATCACCTGTGAACACGCAAGGCGTGCGACTAACGTACCTACATCGCTTTCAGCGATCTATACCTGGCACAGCCATTGTCCAAGTAAATATCAAATATTTAAAAGCACGCGAAACATGTAAATCTTATTCTCCCCACTAGATAGAATGACGACCTGGTTAAACATGCAGGTGGCTCAGGACCGAGCTTTGTGGCATTCCTTGGGGGAGGCCTATGTTCAGCAGTGGACTTGTGAAGGGCTGTAACGTTGATAATGATGAAAACAGGTAAATTCTTTTATAAATATTTTTAAACATACTAGAAATGCTAATAACATTACTAATAATACCTTTTATCACTCCTGGTAAGCTCATAATTAGTGTACGAAGTGATCCACAACAGCCCAAACGCGGATTCGAACCCACGGCTTTTTCAGTTCGCGATCCGCAATGGTAGCGCCATTACGTTACTGTCGCTTTTAATATTTTTTTAATGAACAATTACCCTAGGTTTTACTCCTGTATCGTGGAAGCAGACTACATACATAAATTTCCGGAACAATTATTTGTAGGCTATACAAATACTTGTTCCGTGTGGGATTCGAACCCGTGGTCCTCAACGCCGCAATTCATTTCTAGGCCACTGCACCAGTGAGCCGTCATAATATAACACTTTTGAATTTTCCCTGTTGGCTGACTGCGGGTGAAAAGCTTCGATGTTAAGCCTCTCTCTTTGACCGAAGCCTTATCGCATTTTGAATTATTTCTAATACGAAACTGAAAAAAACTTCCTAAAGAAGAAAACCGATTTATTATAAAACAGTTTTTAAATTTCTTTATGTATAGGTAAAAAGTTGTTTTAGCTTCCAATAGACGTACATGTAATAACGTGGTACGGGACATGAACCAGCTTTGGATTGACATTTTTCGGGTTCATGATTCTCGAGTGACAACGTCATACCGGTAAGCGAAGTGTAGGACGGCCACCCACTAGTTGGTGACGACCTGGTAAGACATGCAAGAAGTCGATGTAAGCAGGTGGCACACGATCGCACTCTGTGGCATTCCTTGTGGGAGGCCTATGTTCAGCAGTGGGCTTGTGAAGGGCTGTAATGATGATGATAATAACGATGAGCGATTTATCAACACTTTGTGATGTTGTCTTAATAGAATCCAATACCCATTTTCTGTATAAATCCAACTTGACTAAGATTGTCATTTTAGTTGTGCCTCAGCTTGTATACTGGCTGTACCACAGAGCGGAGAAGACAGCAGTACACGTACTGCTGCTTGGCGACAAAGATAAGTAAGATCACCTACATTTTTTTCGCATTTCGTTCTGTAATAAAGTATTTAGAATAAAAATTACCCCTGTTTAAAATAGCAATTCTTCTACGGGACGTCACTTGATTGTATTGTATAAGTATAATATTTCTTGTGACATGCAAATTATAGTAAATAAATAACGACTTATTGTAAAAGGTGACAGTGAGAAATGTCAGACACCTCCTGATTAAACTTTAAGGTGATGTGGGCGCCAAAAGCAGATTTTTCACGCTTTATAGGTGCGCAGAAAAGCAATTTTTTGTCATTAAAAGCTACGAACCTACATTTTTTTTAAATTCATTATGAAAGTTAAAGATTTTTCTTAGTGAAATATATTGGCCAAAATGTGTATAATATACATAGTGAGATTGGAAGGGCATCGTTTATTATAAGCTTTTACCGCCGGAAAAACCCTTGATTCGAATATCTAGTGCCAACTAATGAGACTCAGCAAGAAATTGACGAAAAAGGCCAGAATAGATCAACAGAAAAGGAGTGGTTTTTCATCATGATAACGCCAGACCACACAGGTCTTTAGCCACTCGGCAAAACTTGAGAGGGCTTGGTTGGGAAGTATTAATGCATCCACCATGTAGTCTTGACCTTGCACCCTCAGATTTTCACCTGTTTCGGTCTCTTTAAAATTCTTTGGGTACTGTTAGATTAACATCAAGAGAGAACTGTCGAAACTACTCGTCGCAATTTGTTGATTAAAAATCCTAAGATTTCTACAGCAACGAGATTAAGTCACTACCTAGAAGAAGGCAACAAGTTATCGAACAAAATATTACATATAATATATAATAATTAAATGTAATTAAACTTTGAAAAAAAAAATGTCTTGAATTTGCATATAAAATACGAAAATATTTTTTCCCCGGCCATAACTATTAGGATGAAGTATATTTGGTAATGCAATTTTGCAATTAAAACGTGAAAGTAACTCACAAATTTTTAAACTCTTGTTTTTTCTTTCTTTTTTTTTTCAAACGTTAACCCACTCTAGGATTTTTTCCTGTATCGTGGCGGCTATTTACATAAATTGCACAAGGACAAACATCCAGACCCAGAACAAGTATTTGTAGGCCATACAAATATTCGTTCCGTGCGGGATTCGAACACGTGGCACTCAGCGCTGCAATTTATTGCTAAGTCACTGCGCCACGGCGCCATTAAACTGCACACTTACATGGATTTGCTACCACAGGTACAAACAATTACGTCAGGATATCCCTGTAAAGTACTCTCTGGGGACCTTGTGCTTTATTGAGATCGTTGTCGTACCGCTCGTCACGAAATCCGCACTTAACAACTTCCAATATAGTTGTGGTACAACGTATACGTACTACCAAGTATACGCGTGGCCTTTAATTGTGGTACAATATAAATAAATAAAAATGTCATTATTAGTCATAATATAGCGTCATTTCCTTGGTCTTGACACTCCTTGTCTGCCCCGGAGTCTGGCGTCAAATAGCAGTGCTTACACTGCTCTGTTTCTAAAGGTTATAGAGAGCCAGTAGGATTACAGGCTGTGAGGTATTCCAACTAAGACCTCAAAGCACAGGTCTATTACCTATCTGTAGCTTTCTTTGTTGGTTGCACGTGTCCATGGGCTGCAGTAACCACTGACCACCAGGTGGGCTCTAAGACTCAAATGTTAGATAGTAAAGTCTGAGACGACCTGAGTTTGCCTGCAAAGCGAACATTTATGTGTAGTGAAGGAAATGACGCATAATGCGTTCAGCATTTTTATATATTTTGCGACTGTGGTAGTAACGTATCTATATGCTCGTCGTGTGCGTGGGCGGGCGCGTGCTGATCGCTCCGAGACACGCACTGCAATACAATGTTTGCACACAGATAATCAACAAGAAAGGTCGACTCGTGTTTTATAAAATCTGCAGTATTTGCAAGCTGCCGTCGTTGTCGAAAAGTACGAGGTTATGTAATGGTAACTGGTTCAAATAAGTTACAGCAATGACATAAATAAGTACGCTTTAAATGTGGTAGTAGCGATGTCCTCCCATCATCCGCAGGTCGTAAGAGGCGACGGGGGGGTACTGATAACCGCTCAAATTAATAAAAAAACCTGCGGTTGCCGTGACACCGCCCGTTAACATGTCAATTATGAGACAATATATAAGCGACAGTAGCCTAATGGCAGGGCGTGGGTTTGAATCCGCCATTTGACTACTGTCGTGAACCACTCCTAACACATTCCTAACACACAGCGTTTCAAGCTTACCAGGAGTGGTTAAAAGGAATATTAGTAATGTTATGTGTTTTATATGTTTATATGTTGAATATCGAGAATGGGAAAACCCTATTAGTCACAAAGCATTCTATTATAGCCCTCCGACGCATTTGCACTTTGATTCATAATCGAGAATAGATGCATGTAGATATAAGTATTTATGGGTCACATCGCCCACTCGCTATCAGGTGGACTGCGTGCTCGTTGGGCGCCCGTCATCAACAGCACTATCAATACAGCTTATCACACTTCCACTTCTAAAAATAAGCCTCCCCAAAGGAATGCCACAAAACACAGTTCTGAGCTACCTACATTCATCAACTTCCCACATCTCTTACCGGTTCGTCGATGCTGGATGCATTCACCTTGTTCATCACCGTTTCTACTATAAAAATATATTGTCGTGCTCAACATCGTTTAGACTAACATAACAATAATGTCCTCCAGACCGATTTAGCTCACAACGGCCGGTCTCAACGGAGACCAACCATCTGTGCTGGACAGGATTATAGTGCCTGAACCTCTATTACCTCACTCTTATAGTGCATTGAGACGGTTATCCGATACGACCGAATATAGCTCAGACGCAGGCCCAACGGCTAGACAAGCGGGGTGAAACAATGCCAAATTCCCGACTCCGGCCTGCTCCTGAGAATTTCTTACAGAAAAACCCAAACCCGGGATTCAAAACTGGGACAATCGCAATCGTGTTTAGGATAACCAATCCAACAAGGCGGTCAGCCGTTCGTCGTATAGCTCAGAACTCGCGACTGTTTCAAAACTAGTTTCTAACACCGTCGGCAAGCATAATTAGCATTCGCTATTAGTCTACCTGTGTGTGTTTATAATAGCGGGGTGCCGCGGGGTGCCGCGGGTTCATGAAGTACGTTTTTACGATGAGAGAAATTACGATACTGTGTTTAAATCTACTTAAGTATGTAATAAAGTTAATGGATTATATACATGGAGACTGTATTAACGATTATTGAAAGTTTAGTTATCAATTGAAATATCATCTACTGCTGTGACTACTTCCAGTGGTTCTACAGCACATGGATATTATGACTGCATCACTACCTACTACAATAACACCAATACGTGGTAAAGCCAAGCTGCAGCTACATCGTTATAGTACGAATGTGTCGGCTCAATCAAAGACGACCTCTCGCAAAATACCAGTCTAGAATAGCAGTTTAACGTTGTGTTTCGTACGGTGAGACAATGTCATCCATCAAAGGGTCTCCACCCTTTTCGCTGGAAATGAGACATTCCATCTTAGTCCTAAGAAGTGACAGCGTATCTGCTTTTTGATCGTTATAGATGATAGATGTAGATGTTTATGCTGAACTCCAGCATACACTTCCCATCAGGTGCATTGTGTGCCCGTTTGCCACGCTTACTCAGTAAAAATATATAAGACATGTTTTCACCTCTGAAAACTAAGATGAAATGCCTCATAGCTCTCAGCTGTAAATATACAGGCTACCGTTCAGACCGGAAGATAGGTAGGTAATGCACGTAGGTACTACCGCTTTGCGGTAGAAATAAGTAGCGGTCTTGTTACCTAGGTATCTCTACAAGGCTACTTTATAGTATAAAACGATTACTGCATACTTCAATAGGCACAATAGGACAAAATATTTACTATTATCAGTACTAGAGTAAAAAAATTAATTAATTAAATGAATAATTATTTTATTAATAAAATAATTATTTTCATATCTGCATCACCCGAAGGTTGACAAGTAGAGAATGTCTCTGAAAGACAGTCCGTAATAAAAAAATATCATCAAACATTGACACAACGATTTTTCCACAAAATTATAAATAAAAACATCTTATTGCATTAAGTGAAAAACAAGTTTCAAACAACATTCCAACTGATGGTAAGCCTATACTGGAGTCCATGGACAACTCCAAATCCTCAATCTAATCCCAAAAAAGAAAATAAAGCCACAGAGGCGTTGTGATCCTTGAAAATTAAAATTAAATGATGGCTTTTAATTTATTACACTGGTGTCTATTCCATTATATTTGTCAAACGAGAAAAGTAGTAATTGGCATGTTGCTTGGCCACAGAAATAGCTAAGAGGATTTTAACATTAGTCCAAAGAAAACTTACTAATTGAGTAGTTGACACGATTATTAACAACTTACTAAATCACATAATTTAAAATTGCTGGGTACTTTAAGTACTCTCTAAAATTTAAACATTTTTTTTAAATATAGCTCAATGCTGTCTTAATGACAGCATTGAGTTATATTTTATGCTAATATTCTTCTGTATTAATTGTAATATAATATAATCATAATCTATATTATATAAAAGAAAAAGTAAGATTTCCACCTCTGTACTGACTCATTACGATATCTCTGGAACCATAAGCTTAGCAGACTTGAAATTTGGTAGAAATATTCCTCTCGGTCGAGTAGAGGTCAGCTAAGATTTTATGAAATTCCATCCGCAAGGGGTTTGCGTGAGATACAATTAAAAAAAATATTTTTTTAAACTATAGCTCTTATGTATAAAACTAGGCCTGAATATTCCTTTTCGGTATGTTAAAATTTTTTATGAAACTCCTCCTAGGGAATGCAGGGGAATTAAAAAAATATTAAACTTATAATTTTTAGCTGCTACAGATTCTATCATGGTCTTGAGTTCAACTGAGAACAAATTTTACGAAATTCCACTCACAAAGGGGATTGCGGGGACGTTATAATAAAACTAAAAAAAATATTAATTATAGTTTGGGTTATAATGAATAACAAAATTAATCTGTAGAATAGTTTTATGTGTATTATAAAGTTGCTGGATGGTTTAAAAACTCAATTGGACTCGGTTGTCGCGATCCAGACGTCACCCGTGCGAAGCCGGGGCGGATCGCTGGTTTAGTTATATACGGGTAGAGCCACGCTGTAGCTGTGTTATGGTCGTAGCACAAATGGGTCGGCTCCACCGGGGAAGGACCACGTGTTTTGCTGAAACGAGACATTCCAGGTTAGTCCTCATGAGCGACGAATCATGTGGATTATAATTCTTTTGCGAGGATAAATGTACCCATAGACATTTATGGGTCACAGCATCCACTTATCACCAGGTGGACTGTCTGCTCGTTTGTCACCTTTATTCTATAAAAAAAAGTTGCAGCGCTGTTCTAGACGTTCAGTTACTGGTATTTAATTTATTTATAAGCTTTGTATTGACAGCCCGTAAAAATGTATCTCAATTGACATAAGTGTCAATCACCCGTCTGCAGGGGTCGCGCTCATGCAACTCGCTGACTATTTATATACTGAAAACAAACTACCTATATCATCTTTTAGAAATGATACAGATTTTTAACCTTCATGTTGCGTAGGGTTCGAGGTTGAACGACTTCATGATTCACATTTTCGCATCTGTAATGTGTCCTGTGAATGTTCGAAGGTAAAACACAAACAGCATTTTTTATAATAGAATTATGGTGACAAACGTGCACACAGTCCACCTGATGGTAAGTGGATCCTGTGGCCCATAAACATCTTCATTTAACCTCCAATTAGAATCAAAATGCAGATCCGTTGTCACCCCTGAGGACTAAGATGGAATAGCTCGACTCCATTAAAACGGGTCTCCAGTTCTCTACACACGAAATACATCATACATATCATATCACCCCGTGGGTGTCGTACGAGGAAAATGAAAGGCTAGATTGGCAGCAACATCTTTCTGATAACAACTCAAATTAAATAAAGAAAATGAGGTTGCCAATCCGTTTTTAACTATAGCAAAATACTTTCTATGGGGCAATTTAAGGGGTAGCCCTATGGTGAGTAGGGGACATTTAGAGGTTAATGAAGTTATGGTAGTTTATAAGTTTATAGCATCTAATGATGCTTTACCGCCACAGTCTAAGTCACAGCGGAACTTAGCCCCCCCCCCTCCCCCAGATAGCCTCATAGGGGGATATGTGTCACAGTTGCCACGCTCGGCAAGCGGGTAGGCAACAGCAGTTAGTTTGTTTTTATATTCGTTAGGTATTAGGAAGACGCTGCTGCCCATGTTCTGACTCGTGTCCCTGTCGCTTACGACACCTGCAGGAAGAGGTGGTGGATATTCTTACACGGTAACTTATTATTTATCGGTAGTTCACCTTTATTCTATTCTAATATAGATGTAATCGCAAATCTCCTGCCATAAAACGCTTCGTCTCTAATATAGCAAGAATTAAAATCTCATAGACATAAAAAGTAAGTTATAAAATAAATACACGCATACTTAACAAAACGAGCTCCATTACATCAACAATACAAATCAACAGGTTATAGCCGATTAAACATTCATAACACCGAACAAGTTGCGAGACAAAACAAATCATTACTCCAGCGACGTACGTCTGCTATATATATCAAAATATAAAATAAAAAAACAATGGCATTTATATTACGCGACGGCGGCGGCGGCGCGCTCCGACAAACCAATAAAGCGTACCGTTGACTGTAGAATTGGAAATTACTCACGACAGCTGATCGCGCCTATCGGGCCCCGCGCTGGACGCATTATGCCGCAATAAACATAAATGCCGCACTCGGCGAGCTTCATTCATAAACCTCACTTGAATTATTGCCGACACCGGCCGCTATCCGACTTGCTAGTAAACACATCGAGTACATTGTTATACTTAACACACTGCAGCGTTTATTGATGTTAGCCCGCGCGCGGAGATAATAAAACTTGATTGAGAGCAAACTAATTGAATAAATTATGCGATTGAAAACTTTACGAGGAGCCTCGGGAACTGTTTAAGTATCTCGCGAGACGAAATGAAAGGGAATTCAAACTAAGGGAATGGGAGAAATTCTTTGGTATAATTTACTGGTCGAATGTCTACTCATCGTGTAATCGTTTCCAAAGTACCACTTAACATCACTAAAGGTTAGAAATAGGTTGTCAAACGAGCAGACAGTCCACCTGATGGTAAGTCGATGCTGTGACCCGTAGACATCTGCATCTATCCTTGATTAAGAACCAAAATGCAGATTTGTTGTCAGTTAACACCTCTAAGAACTAAGATGGAATGCCTCGTTTCCAGTAAAAAGGGTCTCAGTTTCTCTACCACGTACGTTCACGTATAGAAATTTCATCCATTGACAAGATTGAGTTACTTCAACAGATTCATCACCAGGAGCTCCCCGGTGAAGGAAAACGCGATGAAGCTTAAATTTAAAAGTAATAGAAAAAGGTTTCATTAAATTTATATTACTTTTTAAATTTCGAATTTCTTTTTATGACTCGATGTACTTATTGTTACCTATAAGGTAGGTATATACATCATAATACATAATATGTTTTTTAGATTTAATTTCTCAGTAGTTTTATAAAACTATATGCTGTATGATTATACTGCGTAAACCAGTAGCTAGTTCTCACATCATTCAACATAGGTACATAATTTTAAAACAATAAAATTTTATTTCATCTATTAAATGAACAATGTAAGATTGTATAAATAAAATAAAAATAAATGCTGTATAATTAAATTTAAAACAATTGGTGGAGGCGTTAGTTAAGATGTTATATGGCACTAATTTTGTCAAACAAAAACACAAATTTAATTTAATTCAAAATTATAATGCCATTTATCAAACGTCCTGTTTTATAAAATGAAAAGGATTACTAACATCTATCTATACATTTAAATAAAATTGAAGTGCCTGTTTATAATGTCAAAATAACAGCTTTTTACGAAGTAAACATGAAAGTATATAAGGTACTTATATCAAAAACATTATTTTAATAAATTTTTTAACTGTCTGTCAGTTCGTTTTCGGCGCGACTTTTATTGACAGATGGCTGATGTTACAAGGAGTAACTTAGGCTAACTTTTGTTTTAGAAAACGAAAGAGGGTTTCGTACAAAAAAAAAACCCTAAATCACACGCGGACGAAGTCGCGGGGAGCAGCCACTTTTGAATAATATAGGAACAGCCCAGACAGTCAGTTGTATGGTTTCGGGAACATGACTTACACTTATACTAAGTTTGTTTTCTCAGCAATCTGTATCGGTCAGTGTTGTTCTGTGTTCTTGCACACTTGCAAAATTTAGACTACGGCTACAGGTGCATAGTCACTCCTGAAGATGAACATGGAATACTATTTAGCCGTAAAGAGCTCTCTGATCATTAGCCATACAATTTTTGCAAAGTTTTTCAATATATTATATAATTACTATTTGTTTGCGTTGCCCTTTTTTGTCAGAAAGCTTCGTGTCCTGTTACAACTTATCAAAGTTTCATCTGAATCGCATGAACGGTAGTAAAATAACGCATAAAAGACAAACATATATTGTTTTTATATGTTTTAGATTTAAATAAGTGTACTAACATTGTGTCCAATTATAAGTGTATGTGGCAACCCATGGACATCTGCAAGTTTAAACAATAACAAGCTACAAACAAGTGCGGCCACCTCTAAGGACTTACAATCACAGCCCGTGCTTTATATTATACCGGCTCACTTGCCTTTGAAACGGAACGTAACACTTGCTTATAGACAGAAATAGGGATCGCAGACAGACTTCTAGACCAAAAAAGGAGACCTACCACATAGTAAATACGGCGCAAATCTATTTTTAATTGTACAGTAAGAGCGTGAACCTTACCCGGACGTGTCGACTCATTTACAGGCCACAACCAGTACTTTGTTGTTCCAAGGTCTTAACACCTATGATTTAACTACTTTAAGCAACAGATTTTAAATCCTGATGTCGCAGATGAGTGTTCAATTAATTATATAACATTAAAAATAATTAAGACTGTGAAAATTTCTAAATTTCTAAATTTTTAAGATATCCCGGTTTTTTAAAAAAATACAAAATCGCGAATTTGTACAACCTTAACCGTTGGAAAAATATATTTCAAGAATAATTTACACATATGATCACAGAGCTTAAAGCATGATCTAAGTCACAGAGGGACTGAGGAGTTTGAACTCCTAATGTTATACCCTGTTACACCCTGGGTGTCTACACCGAGAATGGAGTATACAACGCCAAATTTCAAGTCAATCAAGCTTATAGTTTCGGAGATCTCGTGATGAGTGAGTGAGTCACTGGTATTTCGCTTATATTATAAATAGAAGATAGATAACATACCAACAACCCAAAGAGAATATTGGCTTTATAGTCTTTCAGTTTCAAAGTTATAATATTTGTAGTTAACCTAATATTTGAAGATACTAGTACTACTTTCAGTGTAGTTAAAAAAATATTATAATGAGCTGAAGGTAATACTGGTCATCTCGTTTAGACATCATGTCGCGAAACACCTTTGACATCTTTGTTTTATAGGATAAGTTTGGTACACGGGTACACAGTCACCCGGTGCTAAATGAATGCTGTGGTAACACCTACATTCTATTCTCGATCAAGAATCAAAATGTAGATGCGTTGTCCCCGAGGACTAAGATGGAATGTCTCGTTACCAATTTAATAAGCCCTGGCAATGAGATGATCGCTACCAAGCTATTTTTAATTTGTTTTGTGTTGTTGATTATGTAACATATATGGTTGTGAGGTGTTTTCTTTTTAAAGTCCCGCTGGGTTTCTTGCTTGCTCTTTCCAGGAGAGAGGTCTTTTCCTCCGAACCATTGGTAAATTAAATAAAAGAGTGACTTTCAATAAGTATTATTTATAATCTATATTAAGTAAAAAGTTTCTGGTTCTTCAATAGCTTTCGAGTTTTTTCCAGTACCTACATAGAGTTATCTTTCATCAACCACAAGTCACGGAATATACTCCATGCTAGGTACAGTAATGTCGCCCACTCGATCTCGGTCTTTGTCTGCTGAGAAGAATAATCGATACGAACTGTAGGTACGGTCGGATAGAGTAACAGACGTGCGTTGCACAACAACATCCCACACAAACTAAGTATAGGATGATACTTTCAGTTCAGTGATTACTGAGCACAGATTCGACATACGAATTTAAGTGAACATAGATTGGATAAGCAAATTCAAACCTTACTTTGTATTATGTAAAAGTTCTTTGAGCGAATTTCTTTATCTCGCAAAAATTTTGATTTATTTTAGGTATTTTTTACTAACAATTCTATTAAAACCACGCGTGGTAAGCTTAAATGTTTGTGTTGGGAGTGGTTCACGGCAGATATCGGAGGGTGGATACAGCTTGAGTCCGCGGTCCGCATCTAGGAATGGTGGCTGCGGTTCCTCGCTGAATGACTACACTTAGTGGCTTAGCTTTTGAGTTAGAAAAGCACAAGCCCTTTTATCACCTATACGTCAAGTAGCAGATACAGTTCCTTTTGGAACTTCATCGCATATATATATATATATATATATATATATATATATATATATATATATATATATTGATACCTATAATAGTAATTATGTAAACGTATTTCATAAAATACACCCAGGCGGATCGTGCGTGTACCTGGGGTTATGACAGAATCATCAGGGCTGTAGGTTACCCTGCAGTATTACGCTGAGTCATACATAATCTTTTCATTGGCTCAATACACGCTCCATCAATCGTAATATTAATGTACTAACTTTAACTGTTTATTTTATTTATATGATGTGTACAGTTCCAGTGAATAAAGGTCTTTCTTTCTTTCTTTAACAGTAGAAACTAAGTTTAATATACAATGAAGGCCTCATTCGAAGTTATTCTAATAATTTAAGGAAAATCATGGCGGAAGACCGCAGCGAGCGTAGCGGGCAAGCCCAGTACGTACGTAGGTACCTTACGTGTATAAACTATACGTAGGTACGCATGTTGCGATGACCCAGATACATCTGCATCGACCGACACAAGTTCACAAGCTAGTCCGCACACGCCGAGGTCCGAAACTATCGCTAACCAACTTTACAAATTAAAATCTACACTATCTCTCAAAAATATCGAAGCTGACAGGTATTCATTATATTATATACAAGTTTGTTTCATGTTTTCTTATGTTTACCCTAATGCTATCCAATGTACAAAACAATTTTTTACGGATTTTATGGCGTTTTAATTAGTTTTTATGAATATATATTTATATTCTCGACGTTTCAAATGGGTTAGTAACCAAAGTCACAAGGAGAGTGAAGTATTCAACGTACTGATGTCATAGTCAACTTTTTATTGTAATTTTTAGTGAGTTTGTCACAACTCATTTTTTGTAAAATAATGTAGGGCAGCAGAAATTTTAAGAGAGTGGTTTAGCCACACTTTAGCTATGTTATAGTTGCAGCACGAACGGGGTAGAACCACACTCTTACAGAATACCAGCGTCAAACTGCAACTTAATGTGGCCGTCTTTACTCAGCATACGAGCTGAGTAAAGACGGAAACGCTTTTTACTGGAAACGACGCATTTTATCTTAGTCCTCAGGCGTGACAACGTAGTAAAAATGTTGATGACATTTTGATTCTTAGTCGAGGATGTATGTAGATTTTTATGGGCCACAGCATCCACTTATTATCAGGTGAACAGCGTGCTCGTTTATCACCTTTATCCTATAAAATTATATCTACGATCTCCTAGAGTCTTGCAGTGGTATGCTTGCGTTTAGAATTAATTTTAGTACATAATCACAAGATTCTAATCAGATAGCTAGCCAGGCGTTAGAACAACAACATAACACATTTACCTATAATATTTTTGAAGTAAAGTATAGCTTAAACTTCTAACACGCATGTCCATTTAGGTGAACACTTCATTTACCGAATAACAACAAAATTGCTAACATTAACAAACAGGAAAAGAAAAATTGAAAGAACGTACATAATGGATGTTATAGTTGCTAGGAAAAGTTTATGTAGAGGTCACAATTTGTACAAGAGGACATAAATTGACTCCGTGGCGCAGCGGCTTAACAATGAGTTGCAGTGCTAAGAGCCGCGGGTTCGAATCCCGCACGAAACAAGTATTCGTATAACCTACAAGTAATTGTTCAGGGTCTGGATGTTATTCTTGTGATATTTATGTATATAAAGTGCCTCCACAATACAAGAAATAAATCCCAGTGTGGGGGTAACGTTACAAAATAATTTAGTACAATTTGCGTCTGAAATTGTGCAGTGAGTCATTAAAGATATCTATTACAGTATAACGATTCATTCAGTGTAATGTACCTAATTATATTCACTACACCTTCTCATAAAGGATGAGTTAGGGGGCCTATATTATTTTAACAAAGCGGAATATGAAACAATTTCTGGACTCGAAAACGTGAAATACTTGGCGCACAGAAAACTTTAATCACTCGATCATGTTAGAGCTAATATATAAAAGCTATAAATCTATGAAGCTTGCGACACTTCTGGAGAGATGTCACAGCAAAATATTTCAGGTGCAGTAAGATTTTTCTTTCCCGAATCTCTAGAGCATCGTCCTTGGTAGAACCGGTGTTTTTGCAAGGATTGCTGTTTTATAGAATGTGAGTAATAGTAGTAATAGTAACGGATTGCATTGAAAACAAATTAAATTAACGTCGTAACGTAAAGGTCACCATCACCCCATCTCGTCCGTAAGAGGCTGATGTGTTTATTTTGAATTAGGAAAGAAAGCCCGCAAAATGCTCGGAGGAATTCCATTAAATAAATAAATTTTGTATTTATTTTCTCCCGCATATGATCAGTACATTACAATAAAATAAATACCAACTAAATATCTAGGTTAGAGACTGGTCGCCAGATTAGGTTGGCCCGTGCTGTGGGATACCTCAACAGAATTGATACTGCTGTAAAACACTTAATAAAACATACAGATATTTGTAACAAAAATACATAAAAGTAGATTTGTTTGTGCAGTTTGGAGAAACTGTGTAAAATTTATTAAAAGATGAACATGCTTTAAATACTAGTGTAGGTAGGAAGGTATAACGTGTGGTGTGTATGTGTATGATTTTCGTCATTCGCATCATCAACCGAAGGAATTCGTCACTTCCTTGGCTTTTCTGATTTCGAGTTTGCACCGACACTGAGATAAATAGATGAGCAAGAATAATTTTCAATGAACAATTAAACGTTTTACCTAAGCACCTACTAATTAGTACTTCTACAAATTATCATATAAAAATATTACCTATTGATTTCTTAAACATGCAGTTTCCCTTCACCGCCGTATACGTGGTAAATCAGAAAGTAAAATTGTAACCACAATAATAATTACACCGCATAACTATACTTTAAGGCGAGCGCTGTAATAATTATATAGCGATTGCCTTAAAAAGCGCTATCCCCTGATCTACATCAGCGGCATTGATTCTTTGAAGATTGATAATGCTTAATAAATACTAAGAATATTATTTATAAGCCTTTAGATCAGGAATTTAGAAACCACGACTGTGTAAAAAGTTTATTGAAGAAAAAAAATATATCCTATGTCATTATTTTTAACGATTATAAACAATAGATCGTGTGGTCAATTTTATGATAATGTGAGCATCGACGACTTTTTCTGCTAGCAGGGTGGAGTCACTTTGGAATGAGATGTAATATTTGACAGATTTAACAGAGTTCCCCCGCCAAGCTTAATTAGATAAGTGTAGATGTAGAGGTTAATGGTTTTTTTTTTTAATAAAAGAGGGGACAAACGAGCATGCGGCTCACCTGATGGTAAGTGACTACCGTCGCCCATGATCAACCGCAACACCAAGGGAATTGCATGTGCGTTGCCGGCCCTTTAGAAAGGAGTAAGCTCTTTTCTTGAAGGTCCTCAGGTCGTATCGGTTCGGAAAAATCGCCGATGGTAAACTATTCCACAGAGAGGTCGTACGCGGAAGAAAACTCCTTGTGAAACGTACAGTGGTGGACCGCCAGGCATCCAGATGGTGTGGATGATATCGGGACGTTTGCCGCGTAGTGCGTTCACGAAACTTGACGGCTGGGATTAATCCGATCAATTCCTCAGACCACTCCCCATGGTATATGCTAAAGAAAATGCAAAGAGATGCAACATCTCTTCGCAGCGCCAGTGAATCAAGCCGATCGGAAAACACTCGGTCGTCGACGATTCGAGCCGCTCTGCGCTGGATGCGGCCAAGTGGAAGGAGCTGGTACTGGGGAGCCCCATCCCAAAGATGGGAACAGTATTCCATGTGCGGCCGAACCTGCACCTTGTAAAGCTGCAGGCGGTGTGCCGGCATGAAATTACTGTCCCGCTCTGCTGAACACGCCAAGCTTTTTAGGGGCCAATTTGGCCTTCTCTTCCAAGTGACCACGAAACTGCACGTCACTCGATATGTCGACGCCGAGGATTGCGATACTAGCTGAGGCAACAAGGGGAAAGCCTTGAAACTGAGGAGATACGACAAAGGGGTTCTTTTTAGCGGTTAACGCGCAAACTTGTCTTCTGGGGGTTAAACTGAACTAGATTTAGTCGTCCCCAATCCGAGACTGTTCAGCAAAGACTCGACTTCAGACATAAGTTTGTCCCGGTACTCGGAGACGTTTTCCCGAGAAATATTGGCACGGCCGGAGTACAGAGCATCACCAGTGCTGTCATCTGCATATCCATGAACGTTACGGGTTTGCAACATATCATTGATATGCAGAAGAAACGTTGGCGATAGCATGCAGCCTTGTGGAACACCAGCATTAATAGGCTTGTAATCGGAGCTTGCACCGTCTACAACCTTGATGCTCCGATCTGCAAGAAAGCTGGTGATCCAATCGCTCAATTTCTCAGGAAGGCCATAGGAAGGGAGCTTCGACAAAGCGCTTTGTGCCAAATCCGATCGAAGGCCTTCGCAATATCCAAACTAACGGCCAATGTCTCCCCCTTGGACTCTACTGCCTCCGCCCATCTATGAGTTAGGTAGACCAGAAGATCACCAGCTGATCGACTACGGGTTCTTAAATATTAGTTTTATTTTATATTAATAGATTAGACATGGAAACCAAACTACATATATCCTTAAAAGTAGAAGATTAAAAAAAGTAAAGAGTTTGTAAAAATAAAAATGAACACAGCGTTGTGACATTGATATTTACATACACTAGAAACCGAAAAACTTTTATTTAAAACGCAACTTTTCAATGATGAATACACTGGGTGACATATAGAGCTCTCATTGTTCTAAGCAAATGTAATGATAGAGCGGACATCTATTTAAATCATATCATTGCCCTTGTGCTATTTTGATAGCTTTTTTGACAAAATAAATTATGACCAATAACTTAAACACGCATAATCTACTAGCTGTTTCATAGGTCTAAGTAGAGGCTTCAAAAACTGGTGGCTCAATTTTCGGTTGATGCAGCGATGATTTTGTCTTATTATAAAGCACACTAGGCACTGACCTAGGGCATCACCGCAGAGAGGGCGTCGGTTATTAAACTTCTGATAAAAATTATAAAAAACTGCTTGTTACTAATCACTGTTAGTGTTACTGTAACAGCGTAGTTAAATCCACTGCTGGACGCAGGACTCCCCAGAAGATTGATTCGTAGGGGAAATATTCGCCATAGTAGGCACGCTTGGCAAGACGGTTGGTAATCGCAGTTTTATTTTTATTTTTAGGCGTTATTAAGAGGCCCTGCTCATCTCCTCATTGGTTTCCCTCTCACGACACCCATGGGATATGGGCTTGTGGATATTCTTACGTCGCCACCACGTGGTGGATGTTAATAATCAAGTTTGTTTTCATTTTAATTGATGTTACTAATCAATCCAAATAAAAGTAATTCTCACGCTTTGGCAAATAAATGCACTAAATGCATTTAGATTTGATTTATTATAATTTTACTTAAATGGAATAAAATTGAAACAATTTTTTTTTAAATTTAGCGATCCATAAATTTGTATATGATACCAATATTAGCAATGTTTTTTTCATAATGTCAGTGATGGAGATTGAAGAATGATTAAAAATATAATTTAAAAACCTAAAATACACGGATATAATAGGGATTTCGCTACTAAAAAGTAAAGGAAACAGTATTTCAGCCACTAAAGTAATTTAAAAAATCCGAATGACGAATGGCACAAAGCCACCTGCATCCAACGAGCTCCTGCATGTCCTACCAGGTTGTTACTTCATTTAGTGGTGGGCCGAACTACACTTCGCCTACCGGTGGTACAAGGCTGCCCACTAGTGAACTTTTCTTCCCCATCGGTTGTTGGTTCTTCGAGATATATAGCCGGCCCATTGCCACTTCAGCTTAGTAATCCATGTCCTTACTTCTAATAAAAACCAACATAAATTGAAAAACTAGGGATCCATTGCAATTTTTTTTAAACCTACGGCACCAAACAGTAAAATCCGTCGCTGGGTTGATGTATATTGTATTGTGTTATATGTATATTATATTCGTAACATGATTTCTAAGGTTAATGTTAATTTACCATTTCATAAATCAAGGCGCATTTGAAGAGCATTCTTATAAATAATACGAGTTTAAAAAACTTAAACAACACGCACTAATCGTGAGCTGTGATGATTCTGATAATTGTTTTATTTTATCTTGGTGATCCCGATCAGGATACTGTGATAGTTATTAAATTATTGTATTATGATTTCTTATATTTACGCGAACACTACACATTTTTTTCGACTACAATAATGCGAGTGTCGTTTTCCATAGAAGTTCTTTTACGTGGTAGAGCCATGGTACAGGTATATTATAGTTGTAGCACGCATGGGTCGGCTCGAACGGGAAAGGACTATGCTGACAAATAATAAAAACGTGAAATAGGGGCTTAACTATTTTTTATATTTACGAGAAAACACATTAAATGAAACTAATTTTACAGATTTCATCGCGTTTAATTTTAACTTTTTAATTGCCGACGTTTCGGCTTAACTTAATTCTACTGCGTTTCGTATGGTGAGTGTAGATAACCCGAGCCCCTGTAACTGGAAACGAAGCATTCCATCTTAGTTCTTAGGGGTAACAATGCATCTGCATTTTGATTCTTTATTCAGGATAGATGCAGATGTATGTCTATGGGCCACAGCATCCACTTGTTAAAAGGTGGACTGAGCACTCGTTTGTCACCCTTATTCTATAAAAAGAAGCACTTTATTGAATGTGTTATAGATTACTTTACACCATTTAATTCACGTTTTTACTTATAATAACCTGTATAATAACGCTGTACTTTCCCACCTTTGATTACAGGTATGCAATATTAGTATATGTTTGTTATGCAATATTGAGTTAGGAAAGCATCTGATAATAGATTATATATTCATGTGTTGTATTTCACGAATACTGGTCGCTATTCTTTACGTCTATGTCTTCTATACATCTCTAATTATTCACGAGTGAGCTCTAATGGGGTGCGGCCACGCTCTCGCAGAATACCAGTGTGAAGCAACAGAAAAATGCTGAGTAACGAATCATTCCATCTTAGTCCTCAGGGGTGACACCGCGTCTGTATTTTAATTCATAATCAAGAATGGATGTAGATTTCTATAGGCTGCAGCATCTAATTATCACCTAGTGAACTTATTGCGTAAAAAATGATTCGAACACGAGATTCAAGAATCAGGTACTTTATCTACTTGAAACAAAATCACGCTTAATACATTAATTAAAACAACACAATCTCATGCGCAACTGGGCGACAGTGAAAGCCCCGGCCGGGATCATTCTCTCGCGTGGGGGGATACCCTTGACCGCGCGCTCACGTCCGCTCACTAAAACAAAGATAAGTGAAGGATAAAAATTGAGGCCGAAGCCTAGTTCGCCGCTTAAAATTCAAAGTGGCTTACATAAGCCGTTACACGTTGCTAATTTGGCCCAATTAAAATAAGCGGTATCAAGACATCACAATGTAAGTGTCGGTGGTTGTAGACAATTTTCTTGAATATGCGTACGCGGTGTTAGCATTTTCTTTAGTTAACCCCACACTTGGAATTTTTCATGTTTCTTGAAGGTATACATTTATACAAATAAATAAAATTCAAGTGTCTGTTTGTAGTGTTAAATTAAAATAAACAAACAGGTTTTTACTAAATATATATGAAAGTATATACGGCACTGTCTACTTATTATGTGTTCCAGCCAATCTCCAGAAGAGTAGCTTAGAGTACTTTTTTGAAAAATAATTATGGTTCCGCCCAAAAAAAAAAAAAACATGAAGCTCAATCTTAATATATTCCCCGCGGACGAAGTCGACAGGAGCAGCTAGTTGTAGTACAAATTGCACACGGACACACACCAAGAACCGAGAGCAGTTATTTGTATACCATACAAATATATTTTTTTCGTGTGGCAATGGAACCCGCGGCCGTAACATTTTATTCCGTCAAGGCCAAAGCCTATAGCAAAAATTTGTGTTATAAACAAATTATTACATTTCGGGTTTGGTTATGTTGGTCCCGGTCTCCAGCACAGCATTCTACCCTACATCTGATGTTATAACATCAGCGTAATATCGGGCACGGGTGACTTAGTACGAGTCTGTTTTTGCGCATTAATTTTAAGAACATTTCGTGCATTGGAGAGCACAGTAATCGAGAATAAACGCAGACTATTTCACATAAAACGATATGTTATTAGAGTAAATAAACTATAATTAAATTATGTTTGCTATCTCTCTTTTCCTGGCAGACTTAGACTAGACATTTTTTTTTATAGATTAAGGAGAACAAATGAGCACACAGTCCACCTGATGGTAAGTGGATGCTGTGGCCCATAGACATCTACATCTGTACTCAATTAATAACCAAATGCAGAGGCGTTGTCACCCCTGAGCACAAAGATGTCTCGTTTTTCAGTAAATAGGCTGTCTGGTTCTTGGCACTTCCCATACAAAACACAGCAGCATTTAGCAGCAATTTTACGCTGGTCGTCAGTGAGAGTGTGGTCCTTCCCCGTTCGAGTCGATCAACTTATACTGCAACTATAATATAGCTGTACCATGGCTCTACTTCGTATAAAACACAGAAATATATAGAATCTAAAATATATACACAGAAATGTATATATTTTAGACCTATCTATATCATTAACCATTTAAATAGGCTCGCAACGAAAATCGAAAGTAACTGAGAGCCTCAGCGGACTGGTGACCTTTAGGCGAAGGCGCAGCCCTGAGCTCCACTATACTTGTACAAACATCCTTTAATCTATGTTGTATGCCAGTTAGCGGCTGGCGGCGGTGTGCTTGTGACGCATCAAATGTCCTTTGCTTTAGTGAAAAACTTTCATTGTAATATTCGTTTAGAAATTTCATAATTCATATCAGTACGTTACTTAAACCGTCTATGTTATGATAATGAATAGAATCGGGCATAACTTTGCGAATTTTCATTATATTAAAGATGTTAGAAATTACTTAGCTGAGATCCACGTAATAAAATAAAATGATGTGTCGTGCCCAGTGTGCAGAGCAGCTCCCGCAGTCCCTCGACAGCGTGCACGTGCGCGAGCCCCGTCGCCACTGATCCCAGTATTGATGTGATATTTTATTACGCGCATCTTAGCTAATTCATTTTAAAAAAATTTAATGTCTATCTTATGGTTAGTGCTCTTGATATAATGAATGCCGTCAATAAACATAACTTGTAAAAAAAAAACAAGTCTCGCAACTCAGTTCTTCTATCGAAAAAGTTGTGAGATCCATGTAATACCAAGTCGGTTAATTTATTCAGTCCCTACTTAAGGGTTCTTCTGTCCTAAGTTATTACGTAATTAGCTAACATAACAACATCTTGCTGTGACTATAAAGTAAAAGTAAAGTTACAGCCTATATACGTCCCACTGCTGGGCTCAGGCCTCCCCTCATTTCTGAGAGGGTTTAGGGCAAGGAAGTGTCCGCCGCGCTGCCCAAATGCGTGTTGACGAACTTCACATGTCTTCGAAATTTTTTTTTCTTATTCCTCAGACATGCAGGTTTCCTCACGATGTTTTCCTTCACCGCCGAGCACGTGGTAAATCAGCACTTAAAATTGCAATTAACAATTTCATTGGTGTCGGCGGGGATCGAACCCGGGTTACTCGCGTTCTGTTATATTTACAGCGAGCGTTAACCACTGAGCTACCACGGCTCTGCTGTGACTATATCAATATTAAAAATCTTTTATGTTTTAAATAAATAGATTGACTTGGACCATCTCATGAAAACAAGTAATACAAATATTAAATTCCATTGCTTAGTGCGATTGCCAAGTTAATCTATTTGAGAACTAAAATGAATGCCTTATAAGTGAAAAGGGTTCGCTACACTCTTCATACGAAACATAGCAGCATTAAGCTATTTTAAGCTGCTATTCTGTGAGACCTCGGTCGTGCAGACCCATTCGTACTACAACCATAAGGCCGTGGCTATACAACGTAAAATTCGATACAGAACTCTTAAAGCAAAATAATCACGTGTGAGATAAGATTAAAGCACTTGAACACTTTGTTAATATCAACAAAATGTCATCGAGACATGCATATTTACTTCAAACATATAAAAAATTTACAGCTGCCGTATATATTTTCGTGAAGATAACTGCCGTAAAATTTTACCATTGCGAGGCTTCGCGAATTTTTTACTGTTGCGCGAAGTTGGGGAAAGATTTCACAACTCCAACAAATTATAAGAGCAAAACTTTTGTCGAGAAAGTTCGCTATTTCTATATCGCATTTACTGGGTCAATGTCCCGCGCGTCACGGGGCTTTAAAATGTCGCAAAGATAGTATTTTCACGTCTATCTAATATGACAAGAGATGAACATACGACAGGAAACCTAATTAACTCTGCTCATATCGATAGTTGCGATAGGTTTGTGTTTTTGTTACTTGAAATAGTATTTTTATAGAATAAAGGCGACAAACGAGAACACAGTGTACTTGCTAAGATGCTAAGTGGATGGTGTGGCTCACAGACATCTACATCTATCTTTGATTATGAATCGAAATGCAGATGCCTTGTCTCTCTTGAGGATTAAGATGTAATGCCTCGCTTTCAGCTCACCACACGGAACACAGCAGCATTAAGCTACTATTTTACGCTAGTATTGTGGGAGCGCTGTCCTATCCCGGTCCAGCCGACCCGTTTACACTAATCGCGTGAATCTGATTGAAGCTGTAATTAAATTCGGTATTCCGAGGGGAAGACTAAAAAGAATGGACATCGACGAAGCTCACACAGCTAATAATAGAAAATATTGGTGCACTTCTGACTTTTTGACACTCTCAGAGCTTAATCTCCGAACTGAATCGTGACAAACGTAATTTCCTCTGCAACTATGGCGCTAATTATCCTATAAAACGTGTCGAAGCCAACTAAAAGGTGGCGTCAGATAATTGTAAGCCCTATACAAAATATTCTGTTCCTTCTGTTCTGAGAAAAGTTCTCGAGTGGCAATCTCGCACCGGTAGACGTGTTAGACGTGTTATCTCGAATGATGACTCGACCGGGGTAGGAACACACTCTCACAGTACCAGTGCGAAATTGCAGCTCAATGTTGCTATTTCGTATGGTGAGGTTAGGGAATCGGAGATCCTTTTTAGTTCTCAGGGGTGACATCGCATCAGCATTTTGATTCTTAATTTAGGATAGATGTCGATATCTATGGACCCCAGGACTGTGTAGTCGTATATCAATAAGTGAACTTTACGTATTAGTGCCCACGTGCTGTCTCAGTTTCCCTCTGTCACACTCACAACACTCAGGGGCGACGTGGGTCAGTGGGTACTCTTACACCGCCACTACACGGTTGCCTATATTATATATGTTTGCTGTATGTGTATTGCAACTGTTCGACAAAATAACGAAACGTTACCATGAGTAACGTTGTTGAAAACAGGTTTATTTTGTAACTAGTTTTTACGTTAATTGCAAGGAACCTCAAGGGCGTTTGTCGTAAATTTTAGTGTCGCTTTGCTTCCTTCTTTAAAAGAAGTATTTGGATTCCGTTTTAGTGTGGCGCAGAGATATTTTTTTATTCTTCATTAAAAAAGTTACTTCACTCCTTGAATTTTCTAGTATATCGTGGAGGCATTTAACATTAACGTGTTTTTTTTTTATAGAATAAGGGTGACAAACGAGCACAGTCCTACTGGTTTTAAGTGTATGTTGTGGCCCATAGACATCTACATTTATCCTCGATTAAGATTAAAAATACAGATGCATTGCAACCCCTGGAATGGAATGCCCCAATTCCAGTATAGAGAGTCTTCCATTCTTTACACTCACAATACGAAGCACAGCAGCATTAAACTGCTAACCCCTAACTAACTAACCATGGTCGAGTCGACCCATTCGTGCAACAACCAACAACCATAATATAAATACAGGTGCCGCGTGGCTCTACCACGTATATCGATAATGATGAAAATGAAACTTGACGAACGGATCGATAGCAAATCCAGGAGTGATGAATCTAGGCTACATTTTATCTTAAAACTTCCGAGATTTTTGTGAGAAGTTGAAAAATTGATGAAATAAATGGTTCTGATGATTATATAAAATCTAAATAACGCAACTTAATACATCTAGACGAAGCTGAAGCGGCGATTAGTATTTAGATAAATAAATAATCGATACAGAACTCAAGTCACCGAGTCGAATTTAGTATTCGAGAACACCGTCAAAAATATTATAACGAATCTTAAATTATAAATTTGTTTGATCACTCAATATCATAACAAAAACAAACAAATAATAAACCTGTATTTCTCGAATGGTACAAAGGGCCGTGATGGAAATCTGACTGGCAAATGGCAGCGGCACACATACATGCATTGCAAAGCTGACTTTACATTTAAGTACTCGGTATCGGTACTCTGAATACTCTTTAACTTGTACTTGTACTACATTCAAGAAAGTATATTATCATAATATTATGTATTCTTACATACAAATTTACCTAAAATTAAACGAATGTGTGCCTTGTATGTTACCTACACATGTACCTTTTGTCTAGTAATTGTAAACGCGACTGATCATCTTTAGGTCCCGGGTTGGAATCATGTGTCAGTTGTTGGGTTTTTTGATAAAACATTTCTAGTAGCAAGCCGGAGTCTGGAAGTCGGCAGTGTTTCACCTTCGTACCTCGGATAGCACGTAAAACCGATGGTTCTGCGCCTGATCTGTCTCGGGTCGTGTCGGTTTGCCCGTTTGCCGTCCCTTCGTGCTATGGGAGTGAGGGAATAGAGATCGCTGTGCTTGCGCACACATTCGGTCACTGTCCCATCCTGCGCTGGTGGCTAGTTTGTGTTGAGACTGGTCGCCATCACCGAAATTCGGTCAGGTGAACGTTATTACATGTGTAATAATGAACATTATAAAGTGTAAGAATGTGTATTGTAAGTGTACTTGTCAAATAAATAAATCTTAACTCGAGTTTTGTGTATCCGAATACTTTAATTTGAAAACTCGAACACACTCAAGTCAGTATTCCAGTCTACCTATTCGGAACATAACTGGTTGGCAAATATAATTGTAGCGCACTTAGGTAGGTATAAGAAAAATTTCGTCTTAATTTATTAAAATTGATGTTTTATCTTCTCGTTGTTGGTATTTAGTATTCGTTTGAATAAATTAAGTGCCGTGAAAGCCTGTGCATTTAAATAACAATACGACATGCTAGAAATAGTCTATGCTTTTTGAGAACAAGTGCAACTTTGGACAAGAGAGTTCCTTATTATTTTTTATAGAATAAGCATGATAACGAGAACACAGCCCACTTCATGGTAAGTGGATGCTACGGCTCATAAACATTTATCCTCGATTAAGAATCAAAATGCAGTTCCTTTTTTATCACTGAAGAATAAAGCATCATACCTTGTTTTCAGTAAGAAGGCACAACATGACAATTAACTACCACCGTATCTTCAGCTAGATATAGGTCAGAGCTAGAGATGTTATATCCAGGTGGAATGTCTTTAGAAGCAGTAAGCCACTCAAGAAGTCTTGTTACCATTCGGGGCTTGCTCTGTTACCGGAGTTGTACTCGTTTCACAATAAGTGTTCAATTTAAACTAGCGATCCTCCCGGCTACGCTCACGTGATTTCTGGATAGAAAAGCGTCACCTACTGTGTCAACGACCTACTGTCAGCCAGCTTCGGACTTTGTAGTCATTGTACTGTGCAATTGTGAATCTAAACCACCCCGGGGCCGACTCCAACGTACACAAAAAGTTCATCATGATCGTTCGAGTCGTGTTCGAGTTTTGGCGAGATTAACGGACAGCATTTGATTTTTATGTATAGAGATGCTGATTTCTGAAATTAACGAGAACACTACACATTACATAAAACTATATTTATGGATTCTATCGAGTTTAATTAACTTTTTTTTCCGACTCTTCAGGTGCTTTACAGCATCCATAGTCACGGGGTGGGGGTTGAGATGTTTGACGTCCCAATGTCATAGTTAGTCCGGCTACCTTCAGTTTTTTAATATTAATTTTCGGTCCGATCTACAATCTGCAGTCTGTGTACATGTTCAAGATCGTCCCCGCCATTACATCAGATTTGATAAACCACAAATCCTCGCAAAAGAACACCGATTCCTACCAAGGATGATACGCGAGGCTATTGAAATTAAAAAACATCCAAATTTCAATAGAGAAGATGGATGGGTGCTGCCATCTGCTTGGGATCCTATAATTAACAAAATTATACCCAAACCCAAGCATACCAGTGCAAGAATTCAAGATACTGTAAGCTGGTTCTGCGTAGATCGGACCGAAAATTAATATTAAAAAGTGATGGTAGCCGGGCTAACTATGATATTGGAACATCAAACATCTCAGTTCCCCTGAGACCATGGGTGCTGTAAAGCACCCGAAACGTCGGGAATTAAAAATACGTTAAAACAAGTAAATTAAACGCGATAGAATTTTCGTAAATATAGTTTTATTCAATTTAGAGATGCTAATTATAAAAATCGACCAGTTTCTCCTCACGGCATCATCAGAGTATGTTTTTATGAATGACACAATGATAATCCAAAATCCGGTGTTTATCCAAATCACAAAAATGAAGCTGGAATTTCACCAAGTGGCATCAATCGCCAGTATAAATTATAAATTTATAACTTTAATAATAGCATTCAAAAGTCTATAATCATTTTTAGAACCGTGTGGTGGACGTCTTATATTAACATTATTCATCACCATATTTAGTCCCGTTCTGTTGAAGTAAGTGTATCATTTACGACACCCATGGGATGAAATTGGGTTATTTATTTATTATAATAGTATTACTTAATATTAATATAGTTTAATTATTTTTGGCTTAGTTTAAAATTTATATTACGCAATAGAGGGGCTTAAGGTGTTACCCCGAAAATTTGGTGGTCTTTCTATTTCACATATTTTTTTAAGTTTTATTGATTACAAACCAAAATTTTAGTATATGATTTTTGACTATATGATCTTGGATTGCATAAAAGAAAAACACGATACTATGTAATTTTCTCGATAGAAAAAAAAATGTAAAGTAGGCTCTAATTTAATAATCTACATTTCTCCATAACACCACAATATTTTTACGAATAAGTTCATGGAACTGTTTTTAAGGCATAGTAAATAATCATATCTAAGTTCTCATAAACGATTTTTAATCCATAATGAAGTTTTGTTAAAAAAAAAGTTGTTTGGCGCTTACTTAGTTTTTTCCAAGCGTGTGCTCGGTATACCTATCTCATAATTTGCATATTATGAAGTCATTGCATCACTTTCATTTTGACACGACTGAGGAGTCGTCCGGGAGCTTCACCGACAAAGGAATAAGTCACGTCCCCAAAATTACGATTCATTTTCAAAGTATCCTATTAAGAGAGTAAAAATAATAAAACAAAGAACAAAGAGTACATCGTTCGTTAATAAAATCAACAAAATCGGTGAAAGAGCTCCTAAAATACTGTGCTATTATATTTTAAATAATAGCACAACGTTTTTAGATCTTTCGACTCACTTTCACTAGAGCACATTTAGAACAACGTGACAGCTGGTCAAGCCTATCACCGTCTTAGCATCCAAGCTGAAGATCGTACGTAAGTATCGGAAATCTCATTGGTCACGAGCCCGATCGAACGAAAAAACGATCGGAATCCCTTGATTTGGAGTTATGATCCCTAACCACAAGGGTACTGCAGCTTCGGTGATGTTGTGTTATAAAATATAGGTACTTTAAATTACAGTCAAAACAGAACCACCTCTTTTTTAAAGTCAGTTAAAACCCTTTCTGCTATGAGAGAACTGAAATATTTTTGCAACCAGGAGTAAACAAATTAATAATTAAAAATAAGTTGGTAAATAATTTTTTCAGGGATGAAATAAAATAAATTCAAAGATAAACTTACAAAGTAAAACATTGGTACAGATTATCGTTTTCGAGTTACGTTCATATGTATAAAATTGAATCTGAACCAACTAACATAATTCTCTCATGATTTCTTATATTTACGCGGATCCTTCACACAAGATTTTATCGCTAATATTAAATGGACTAATTTAACGGATTTCATCGCGTTTAATTTCAACCTTTTTAATGTCCGACGTTTCAAACATTTTACAGTACCCATGATTTGTTTTATATACTTTATTTCAATTCTCTATTTCCGTATTACACTGTAACGTCCTTTAGCATTGAATGCAAGATTAATGATAAAAATTATTTCTTAATTACGATCCAAAATCCGCCGCCGAGACCGAAACAAGTAATTACTGTATTAACGCGCAACTGGAAGGAGCGAGAAACGTTGCAAAAACACCTCTTAGTTTTTTTCTCTTTCAAAAAAAACTAGCCACTTAGCAGTTACAGCGGCAGCATGCTATAGAAACCCTAATTGCGATCGTAATAGGGTTGCATATAGCGTGGTAACGCGGTTTCGTGCGGTGCAGAAGATCAAGTACAACGACCCAGTTCTGGCGAGATAACAGAGAGATATCGACTCGCTGATATCCTCGCAACGACGCTATATAAATCATCTACAGCGAGTACGCTGTTTCATGCGGTTTTATTTGTAATTTTTTTCTAGCAAACGAGCACAGTCCACTAGATTGTAAGTAGATGTTGTAACCTACAGACATTTCCATCACCTCTATTATCGATTAAAAAAACAAAATGCAGATGCGTTGACACCCTTGAGTAATAAAATGCAATCCTCAGTCGTCTCCAGTGAACAGGGTCTTCGGTTCTCTATATTAACCATACGAAACACAGCAGCATTAAGATTTTATTTTATGCTAAACCCATAATTTGTGTCTTGCACAAATATTGCCTTCGTCCAAGATTCAAACTTAGGCATTATGAGTAGTAGTCCACTAGGCTACACGGTTATCACCCTGGTTAAAAATATTATTAATGTGCTCATATGAAAGACAACTCATCCCACGATTTCATTGCGGATGCCGAGTTAACTTAAGCAAATAAATAAAACATGATATATGGGATAGATAACAGATTCGATAGATTAGACTGATAGAATTACATACATCTACCCTAAAATTACATACAAAAAAAACTATAAATTACATACCTTATGTACATAAGGAATATCTTTATCGTTTTAATATATTTGACAAAATTAGTTAGATAGAAAAAAATTTATTGCACTCAAACAAAACAATTTGGTACAAAGGCGAACTTAATGCCGAAAAGGCATTCTCTGCCAGCCAACCTTTTGTAGTGTGGTGAGAGCTATGAGTGGTGGTAGAGCCGCGAGAGAAAGAAAAACTAACTTATGAGTGATGTCCATAAATTAAACACGCGCAATAAATCTAAAGTGGCTGCTCCGACGTAGACTCAATAAAACTAAATATCTGTTACATGTACATTTATTACATTAATATGTTTTCAAAACAAGTTAATGTAATAAATATGCTTAACCTTTTTACTGTGGTGTATATAAGTTTTATACATAATATTTGAACTGAAATCATAATTATACATACATGGGGATAAATGTAGGGTTTGAGACGAAACACGTACTTTTACACCAATTCTTCTATTTTAATGAAGGTAAAAACACAGTGCCTACATCTTTCCATCTTGACTAATTAACACTCATCACATTAAATTAACTACCCCCCCCCCCCCACATATCTATCTTAAAAATCAATTGGTGTCCGTTAGACACGCTAGTTGTTGGGAGCACTATGCCCGAAGTTGTTGACGAGTACGTTTACCTGGGACAAATAGTCCGACTAGGTAAGTCCAACTTCGACCGAGAGGTCAATCGACGGATTCAACTCGGCTGGGCAGCGTTCGGGAAATTACGACACATCTTCTCGTCAGGTATACCTCAATCTCTGAAAACTAAAGCGTACAACCAGTGCGTGTTGCCAGTGATGACTTACGGATCAGAGACGCGGTCCTTCACTGCTGGCCGTATGAGGACGCTCAAGGTCGCTCAGCGAGCTATGGAGAGGGCTATGCTCGGAGTTTCTCTGCGTGATAGACTCAGAAATGAGGATATCCGCAGTAAAACCAGAGTTACCGACATAGCCCAACGGATTAGTAAGCTGAAGTGGCAATGGGCCGGCAATATATCTCGAAGAACCGATAACCGATGGGGAAGAAAGGTTCTCGAGTGGCAGCCTCGTACCGGTAGGCGTAGTGTAGGGCGACCCCCCACTAGATGGAGTGACGACCTGGTAAGACATGCAGGAAGTCGGTGGATGAAGGTGGCTCAGGACCGTGCTTTGTGGCATTACTTGGGGGAGGCGTATGTTCAGCAGTGGACTTGTGAAGGGCTGTAATGGTGAATGATGATGATGAGACACGCTACATGCACGCACTCAAATACTTAAATACTTTTACATTCACATCTGGACCCGGTAGGCGGTGTTGTTGTCGAGATCACAAAACCACCCGTGCGAAGTGGGAGTGGATGTCTAGTATATATATATATATATTTTTTTTATTTTTTTTTTTTTTTTTTATATATATATATATATAGGTGCGTGAAAAAATAATTTATCTTTAAAGTAGTCTTCAAGGTAAGTATATTATTATATGTTAACTTTTGTTCAGCAAACTATTATTGATTACCATTGAGTCTCGTGCAGATCACGAAATTATCAGTAATTTTATGATCTGCACGAGTAAGTGGCTACCGCAGTCCTTGGACACCTGCAACCCACTTCAAGCAGGTTACAAATGTACATTAGAAGATACAGTCAAGCGCGAAGCCTGTAATTATACTGATTTTATATGCTTAATACCTGACAGGATAACGATAGGTGCTCAGGTGAAATATGCGAGTTCGCGTCGCGTTCGGCCGCCGCTCAGCATCATCACAGCCCGTCACAAGCTTACTACTAAACATAGAACTCCTCCGAGGTATACCAGAAAATACGGTCCTGAGCTAAGTAATCTTTTAAGTCTTATCACCTAGTGAACTGTGGCCAAATATTACTTACAGAAACCTTTTTGACCCTACAACTGTTAATTACTTTTAATACGTACCATTTTGTATCTCAATGGGGTACTCTTAGTTTACGTACGTATTTACATATATGTATACGTATAATCTATTTCTTTCATTTAAACCTTTAATAAAAAGTTAAAAAGCGCAACTGACAAGGATTTATCTTGCCGAATGTATGTAACCATAGCGGCTATTCAGTATTCCGTGATTGGTATCAGATTATATTTTTACATTGTAGACACTCACTCGAAATGCTAAGGGCTGGAGAGGACGTGGTGGCAGGCCTGCTGCACACCTTGTTTAATTTATGTTGGGAACTAAAGCGGGTACCGGGAGACTGGTGCAAAGCCGTGATAGTCCCAATATATAAGGGAAAAGGGTCACAGCAGGACTGTAAAAACTACCGTGGTATCAGCCTTCTTAGCATTGTGGGAAAACTGTATGCTAAGGTACTAATTGAAAGAGTTATGAAAGAAACTGATGAAAAAATTTGGGATGTGCAAGCGGGATTTAGAAAGGGAATGGGGTGTACAGATCAAGTCTTTTCCATGCGCATGATCGCGGAGAAGTTTTTGGCGAAAAACAAAATTTTGTGCTTCATGGACTTAAAGGCTTATGACAGAGTGGATAGGGATGTGTTATGGCAAACGCTGAACGCATTTAGGTTGAGCGCTGGTTTGAATACAGGCATTAAAGTCTCTGTATAGGGACTCGAGTGCTTGTGTTAGAATCAACGGGGTCTACTCGGACTGGTTTGGCATCCATAAAGGTGTCAGACAGGGCTGTGTAGCTTCCCCGTGGCTGTTCAACCTATTTATGGACAGCTGTTTGGAATATTTGAAAGTTGAAGAATGTGGGTTAAGAATGGATGAGTTAACCATCAAATGCCTTTTGTACGCCGATGATCAAGTCATACTTGCGTCGTCGGCGGCCGAGTTGCAAATGATGGTTACATTAATGAACAGGTCATTAAAAGAAAGGGGAATGAAAGCGAACGCAAGTAAGACGAAAGTGATGGTTTTTGTAAGAGATGAAAGCAAAACGGTATGTGAAATAAGAATAGAAGGAGAGTTAATTGAGCAAGTGGATGAGTTCGTATATTTGGGATGTGTATTCAGCAGGGATGGGAGATATGATAAGGACACTGAACGACGAGTGAATGCAGGAAATAAAGTAAATGGGGCTCTACACTCTATTGTGAAAAGTCAGAATGTGTCAAAAAAGGCACGTATGGCAATTCACAGTGCTGTATTAGTCCCTACTTTAACGTATGGTAGTGAAAGTTGGGTGTGGCAGAAGAAGCACGAGAGTAGAATAAATGCAGTAGAAATGCGGTCGCTAAGGAGTATGTTAGGGCTGAATCTGAGTGACAGGGTGAGAAACTGTGTGATAAAAGAAGAGTGTGGTTTGCAAGATGATGCGGTGACCAGGATTAAGAAAGGAATGCTTCGGTGGTTTAGTCATGTAGAAAGAATGAATGCGGAAAGACTGACAAAGCAAATATATGTTGCAGAAGTGAATGGAAGAGTCGGAAAGGGACGTCCTAGGAGGAAGTTTGTCGACCAAATTGGCGATATACTAAAAATGGGCCAAATTAAGAGTACCCTTAACCGACGAGCATGTATGCGTAGGTATATGGATGTGGAAGAGGCGAGAAAGGTATGTCAGGATCGTGCTAAATGGAAGTCTGTAGTCTCTGCCTACCCCTCTGGGTGACAGGCGTGAGTGTTTATGTATGTATGTATTGTAGACACCTAATGCAGCAATATTAGGGATGTAGAACGGATGGGTTGGCTCGACCGGCGTAAGACCACGCCCTCATAGAGTACCAGCGTAAAATAGCAGCTAATGTATTTTGTAAGTGTAGAGAACCGGAGACCCTTTTTACTGGATTGGAGGTATTCTAATTTAGTCCCCAGGCGTGAAAACGCATCTACAATTGATTCTTAATATCGTTTATAGTTAATAGGCCACAGAGTCCACTTACCATCAGATGGGCTGTGTGCACGCTTAACGCTCTTATTCTTTTTGATCATTGTCTTATAAAATAACATTATATTGGAATGGTCTGTTACTCTGTTACCACTATCGTCCAGCAAAATATCTCGATGCACGCTTTTTCACAAAACTAAAAACTTATATTATAAAAAGGATATATGTGTATGCAAAATGATAACGAAAATACGCTACGTGGTTCTTTTATAAGTCATACGAGCAAGAACCAGGTCAACCGGAGAGTACACGTCTCTGATAATCCGATTTCCGATAATAACGCCGCAAGTATACGATCAAACACAAAAGTACGTACCGTATTCGACTTCCTTTTCCTGTGTTTGATCATTTGATTTGACGCCAAGGAGCAGTTGAATGTAGTGCCAAAAGTACACGACATGTCTTTTTTTTTAAATACATTGTGACAAACAATAAATAAAAATGTGACAAACGTACCCGTAGTCCATCCAATGGTGGCTACTGTGTACTTAAGGTTAAGCGGCCACTGCATTCCATGGACAACAGCAACCAGCTACGAACAAGCCTGCATTATATATACTAGTTATCTACACCCTTCAGACTGGTATTTGTCGATAAAATCACAAACTCTATATCTATGCTGCAGCTATATTATAGTCTTTACATGAATAGGTCGGCTCGACCGGGGTAGGGCCACGCTCTCAATACAGCGTTCTGGCTGTGTTTCGTGTGGTGAGTGTAGAGGCATTTCATCTTAGTCCTCAGGGGTGACAACGCATCTGCATTTTGATTCGCAATCGAGGATATATGTAGAGATGTCTACTGGCCACGGCAACCACTTACCATCAGGTGGACTGTGTGTTCGTTTTTCACCTTATTTCATAGATAAAAAAAATGTCAGAATACTAGTTGTGTACAGAAAAACCTATCTAACGCAAACGCAATCCTCGCCATTGCATTTCCGCCTTTCCGCGATCGATACTGCAGTATCCTCCACCTCCACAACGAGTTTAGGCAGATCTGCTCACGTAACCTCGGATTATTTTGCACGTAGCGTGTGATACGGACAGAGAGATACACGAATTGTGTTAGGTGTAATATATAACTGGTCGTACAGTGACCTACTGGTTCAGATCGTTGATTCGAATCCATTAATTTATAAGCGTTAATAAAATTATAGTCCGTTTTCTTTTTTAATATTCAGAATCCACGTGGTTTTTAACCGACTAGACTGTATGTTCTTTCCTCATGTAAGTGTTAGCTGTCTGTGTAATGGGATATCGCTAAGATTACTTAATCGATTTATTATTTTATTTACCAATTGAGCGAACTTCCGGTGTTGTTACATTTGAATTTTGACACGAATTTGACGGAATAAAACTATGTAATTTTTACGGATGTTTAACTTTAACTTTATTAATTCCTGACGTTTCGTGCACTTTACTATACCCATGGTCACAGCGGGACTGAGGTGTTTTATGTCCTGATGTCATAGTTAACAAAGGCTACTTTCAAGTTTAAATTATTAACTTTCGGTCCGATCTACGCAGAACGAGCTTATTTGGATTTAACTTTATGATTAATTATGGGATCCCAAGCAGATAGTAGCACCGAGCCATCTCTTCTCTTGAAGTTATTCTCCTTCTCTTCTCGTCTCTTCTCCACCATCCTCAGTTAGAATCAGTGTTCTTTTGTGAGGATTTGTAGTTAATCAAATCTAATATAATGCTTGGGACGATCCCGAACATGTTAATATACTGCAGACTTCTCGGAGCGGTAGTGCTTCAGATCGGCGATATGTGAACACACGCATCACAAAATGTTATACATAAAGACTAGCGACCGGCCCCGACATCGCCTACATAGTATCCAGAAATCTGGATTTTCGTTCGTAAAGTTTCATCAAAATCGATTTAGCCACTCCGAAGATTAGCCTGGATAGACAGACAATTTTTTTAAAAATGGCTATTTATATCTTACTACCATGCAAATAGTTCCTTGAGCTTAATAGGAGCCAGTTATTTTAATATTACAGACGGATACTTCAATTTTATTATATTTATTTATTTACTCTTTATTGCACACCAAAATACAAAACATCAAGTACAGTTAAATCTAAATTAGAAAATGTACAATATATTTACAATTTTGAATACCTATACGTATTAAATGTTGTAAATATAAAGGTATAAGTAAAATATAAATATTGTATAAAATGGAAATTAAAACATATCGAATGAAATTTAGCACGATAAATTCCGTAAAAAGCCATCCCCAAATGTATTCTATGTGTAGAGTTCGCGTAAATATGAGATATTATAATGGAAATTATAATTGAGCTTTAGGTATATATAAACATTTTAAAGCACACGACTGGTTTTAGAAGTTATCTAAAAGAGAGTAGCAAGCTGCTCCCCGCAAAGCACAAAGCGCTGTAAATACAATGGCAGCGACCGCAATCACAGCCCCTCCCCCATGCCGTGCTCGGTAAAGGGACACCTGTGCGCTACCATTATACTTAATTCATGGATACGTCGAACTTTAAACGCACGCCAAAATGGACTTACATGAATATTCGTTAAGGATCATTCCATTTAGTTTCATTAATCTCTCGAAAATTCTAAACCACTACAGGCCTCTGACACCATCTGTGATACCACTGTATTCACTTTTCACGGATTTTGATTAGTTGCATATATTAAATTATTATTTAAACAATTGCAAGGCATAGACTTTCTCTTAACTCCCGAAAGGCTGATAAGATCCAAATTTTTATGCATTCATCACAACCCTTCACAAGTCCACTGCTCAGCATTGGCCTCCCTACGGAATGCCACAAAACACGAACCTGAACCACCGGATCCAACTACTTCCTACATGTCTTACCAGGTCGTAACTACACCTAGTGGGGAGTCGCCCTACACTGCGCCTAACAGTACGAGGCTGCCACTCGAGAACCTTTTTTCCCCATCGGTTGTCGGTTCTTCGAGTTATATGGCCGGCCCATTGCCACTTCAGCTTACTAATCCGTTGGGCTACGTCGGTCACTCTGGTTCTACTGCACATATCCTCATTTCTAAGTTTATCATGCAAAGAAACCCCGAGCATAGCCCTCTCCATAGCTCGCTAAGTGACCATGACATTTTTATAAATATTTAATAATTAATTTGTTTGAATGGATTTTTTTAAGCTATTGCATAGCTTCTATCGCGGGCCTTGAGCGCGGGGACCGAATCCAGAAATTCCGTAACGAAAAAAAACCTCACGCTCCCCACTCCGACGGGCACGGAGGTGTGGCGTTGAAAGCCGTGCATCGTCTAACGTCGTTTCAGTTCGGCAGACTTCGGCACTCGGCAGACTTCGGCACGGTGTTTGTGTGCGTGCGGCTATAGGTATGCGTGTACACTAGCTGCTAACTCAATGATAAAAATTCCTGAATAACCTACATGTATTGTAAGATATTAAAAATATTTTAAACAATATTAACTTCTCATTTATTCAATAAGAGAAAAAAAATTGTTTTCTTATCGGTCACCACGCTCAAATAGTGTAACTTGATTTAATATCAAAGACTTAACTGCATAAATAAAATAAATAAATAATTATAATTGCATAAGTTGATAAAAAATGCTATGCAATAGCTTTACCGCGGCCGTCACCGAGTGCCACACGTATTTTTTTATAGAAAATGGGTTACAAATGAGCACACAGTCCATCTGATGGTAAGTGATTGCTGTGGCCCATAGACATCTACATATATATATATATATATATATATATATATATATATATATATATATATATATATATATATAATCGGAATCTCGGAAACGGTTCCAACGATTTTCATAAAATTTTGTGTGCAGGGAGTTTTGGGGGCAATAAATCGGAATCAAGTAGGATTTATTTTTAGAAAATGTCTTTTTGTCCGTGTTTTTAGGCAATGAAAAACTACTACAATATCGTTAGAATAAGAAGGTAAATTTTGACAGTTTATTAATGATTACAAATAAATTAATTGGTATATTGGGCGGTCACAAAATCGTAATACCATGGTTGGAGCTCGGACCGACCGACGGACTTTTTTAAATATTTTTTTCAAGTCCCTTTCTTATTTGAGAAAATCTATTTTTTCGAGCCCTTTTTTTAGATTTTTTTAAAAACATGAAAATTTTAATTAAACTAATTGCACTCATGATTTTTTATTCAAATAACCAGTTCAGTTTTTTCTATTATACCGCTAAGATCAAAAAATATTATTCGTATTTCATCAGTATGTAATTTGTATCTAAATATAATTTCCAAAACACACGAATTAAAAAAAACCGAGCGAAAAATACCGAGCAAAGCTCGGTCAACCGGGTACTCCCAAATTAAGAAATAAAATGGAGATGCGTTGTCACCCCTGAGAAATGAGACGGAATGCCTCATTTCCAGTAAAAAGGGTCTCCGGTTCTCTACACTCACCATACGAAACACAGCAGTATTAAACTGATATTTTATGCTGATATTCTGTGAGAGCATGGTTATACCCCAAGAGCCGATCTATGCGTCCTACAACAATATTATAGCTGCAACATGGCTCTACAATGATTACAATTTATTTAGGCTTTATTGCACATTAAGTACAAAAAGACAGACTTAGTGCCACAAGGTATTCTCTACCAGTCTACCTCCGGGTTGACCAGAGAACATATCATGGGTGAAAAGTGCAAACAACTATATTAAAAATTCATGTAAAACCAAAATATGTTTGGTTATCATTAAAAAAGGGAGTATATATCAATATATACGGCCTGTATATTATAATGCTTCCTTTCTAATACCATCAAGATTAAATGTTAAATGTAATAACTTTAATTAAAAATAATAAAAAACAAAACAAACAAAACAAACTAAATCAATTGATCTGTTTGGGAGCTAAGATGCCACAGACAGACATACAGATACATATTGAATATCTGTATAAAGAAATCATTATACAGCTATATATGTTAAACATTCAACACCCCTCCTTTTCGTCAGGGATTAAAATATTAAGAAACAGAGTTTGATGATAATAAAATTACAGCAAGTAAAATTTGATGTGTTTATCCTGTACTTTAAGTAAGCAATTCTTGTAAGTATATAAGTTATAATCTAAAGAGATAACTACATAAAAAAACTGGCTGATTAAAGAACTTTATTACTCTAAGAACTGAAAAATCCGCTCGAGGATAATTTTCATCAGTTATTAGAGCTAGCAGCCTTTTAGAAAAGTAATATTTTTTTTAAGAAAGTGTCAGCTCTTAACAAAACATAAAACACTCAGGATAATGCAGATCTATTCAAATAAATAAAATTGAAGTATCCATTTGTAATGTCAAAATAACAACTTTTTACTATCAAAGTATATATACAATAAATATAATAAAAACAATTATTTAAATTTTTGTGTGTCTGTCAGTCTATCTGTTTACTATGGTTAATCTTGGAAATGGCTACCAATTTTAACGGGACTTTCACTGGCAGATAGCCAATGTTATAAGGAGTAACTTAGGTTAATTTCATTATAAAAAAGAATTAGGGTTCCGCGCAAAAAGTTAAAACCATAGTAATAATGAATGTTAAAATAGCATAAGTGTGATAAACAAGCAGTCAGGCACCCTAATGGTAATGTGGACGCAGTGGCACACAGACATCTATATCAATTCTTGATTAAGAATCAAAATGCTAATGCATTGTCACTCTTGAGGACTAAGATAGAATGCCTTGTTTCCAGTAAACTAGTTCTCTAAATTCACCATATGAAACACAGCAGCTCTCAGCTGCATTTTTTGCTGGTGTTCTGTGAGAGTGTGATCCTTCCCTGGACAAACCAACCCATTCAAGACCTTGCTTCAAACCACAAATAACATGAACAGAATAAAAATAATTTAGCAAAAAATTATAATGTGAATTATATTTTAATTTAGGTAGTTGTTTATTTTTTTTTAGAGATTTTTTGTGCATTATTATGTTTTAAAGTCTTCACATACTATACATTTGAAGTACCTACTTTGTAAATAAAATGGAAGTGTAAATGCAAATGACTTCACATTTAATTGTATGCAACCGAATCTTTAAAACGCTGGGCACAACCTTGACTGTGCTAACACCAAAGGCTCAGTTTTTAGTGCGGGCGCTACACGGCAGTACGGTTACAAGAAGTTAATATTTGCATAATATAGTTTTTCCTGATAGCAACATAGACAATAATTATTTTATATTGTATTTATTCATGTAATTATTTTGTAACACATCTTTCATAACAAAAATTCATCATCATTATCCTCCCCTAAGGAATGACACAAAGCATTATGGTCACTCCATCTTGTGGGGGATTACCCTTACACTACGCCTACCGGTACGAGGCTGCCATTCGAGAACCTTTTTTCAGCTTAGTAATCTGTTGGGCTATGCCGGTTACTCTGTTTCTACTGCGGATATCTTTATTTCTAAGTTTATCACGCAGAGAAAAAAGTCATCACTGGCAATACACACTGGTTGTACAATCTAGTTTTCAGATTTTGAGGTATATTGAACCCTTGATTGACCTCTCGGTCGAAGTTGGACTTACCTAGTCGGACTATTTGTCCCAGGTGAACGTACAACTTCGAACTTAGTGCTCCCAACAACTACCAACATAGGTGTGACATGGACATTAAACATGATCTTTGTTTTGTCCATGTCCATCGTAAGACCTATCCATTGGGAGACACTATTGAGATCATTGAACATAGTCCTTAGGTCTTCCAGCGATTCTGCCATAAGGACTATATCGCCGGCAAATCGAAGGTGAGTGATGTAGTCGCCATTGATGTTAATACTATATCCTTTCCAGTCCAGTAGCTTGAAAACATCTTCCAATGCAGGGGTGAAGAGTTTCGGGGATATAACGTCACACTGTCTTATACCTCTCAGTTGGATAGGTTTGGTACTCTGGGTCTGTATTCAAATAGCCATCGTAGCCCTGTAGACATACTTCAGCATTTCGATATAGTGACAGTCAACTTGGCACTGCTGAAGAGACTACGCCCAAATTTCCACAGAATCGAACTTTTTCATAGTCCACATATGCAAGGCAAAGTGGCAGATTGTACTCTTCGGTCTTCTGTACAATCTGCCGCAGGGTATGTATGTGGTCTATGGTACTGAAGCCTTTTCGGAAACTGGTTTGTTTGGGATCTATATTTGTAATATTCTCACATTTTCAAATTGTGACCTTTATTGAAGATATCAAATACTCCTAAGAACAATAAAATGGAATAGAGTAATTTTTTATTCAATATAGATCACATGTAATCTTATTGAAAGTCATTTTTTACTTTACCACTGGTTCGAAAAAAAGCCTCTATCCTGGTAAGAACCAGCAAGAAACCCAGTGGGACATTTTTTAAAATAAATTTTAAATATTAAATTGTGTTTTTATATATAACATATTCAATGATTAATCACCAATAAATAGATTAATATGAAATTAAGACCTTCTGCAAGAAAGAATTAAAATATTATTTTATTATGATGCTATAATTGGATTGCAAAATTTGCTTAGTATACTTACTATATTTCTAATATAAATTATGATTAAAAAAATATTTGTCATATCACTCCTTTCATGACATGTTTTATGCAAAATAAAGATTATTATTATTATTGTTATCATTAAAACTGACATCTTGTAGTTAATAGATAGAAAAAAAAACAAGTGTACTCAAAAAGTTTCACATATTAAAATTCTAGTGACTGACCCTAACAAATAGTAAAATTAAAAGTTTTGTACAACCAACTTCAATATTTAAATAAAATTAGAATATCATCAATTTAGTTGAAGTCAATTAAATATGCATTATTAAGGATAACTCAAAAACTACTGGTCAGATCTTGATCAAATTTATATGGGACCACATGAGAAGCACCAGCCTTCAAATAAAAAAGAGCCATAAAAATTGGTTTGCTAAGAAAAAAGTTCTGAGGTAACACACATATTATAAAAACATAGTTAAATTGAGTACCTTCTCCTTTTGAAGTCGGTTAAAAATGTGATTCTATCCCATCTTTCACATTGAAACACTCAATTAAAAAGCAATAGTGACTATATTAATTATATTACAAAATAAATTCATATCTAATTTAGTTAAAATTCGTAAGTTATGATGTTTTTGTGCTATTACTAAATACATGTATAATTATATTTATACACTGAATGATTAATTGCCAATAAAAGAAATAAAATTGAGACAAACATCTTGATGCAAAACCAAAGAGTTTAAATATTATTTTATGATGAACGCAGGAACCAATGGATCATGAATTTAAACTGACACGTTGTAGCTGATGAGTTGCTATTCATGGCTCGGATCTGTAAGTTTACATTGTTCTAAAGTATAATATGTTTTTCTATGGAAGCAGAAACTTATTATATAATATCTTATATATTAAGTTTCTGCTATATTTTATATTAAACCTTATCAAGTGGCAGACAGTTTAAAAAAATGTTAATAAGTACTAATTATATGACTTTGACTGTGATCCAAATAAAGGACATAGCTTCCATTTTTAAAAAATAGTGTCACAAAATCTTTTTGACTTCTAAAGTTACAGCCTATATACGTCCCACTGCTGAGCACAGGCCTCCCCTCATTTCTGAGAGGGTTTTAGGGCAAGGAAGTGTCCGCCGCGCTGCCCCAATGCGTGTTGGCGAACTTCAGATGTCTTCGTAAATATTTTTATTCTTATTCCTCAGACATGCAGGTTTTCTCACGATGTTTTCCTTCACCGCTGAGCACGTAGTAAATCAGCACTTAAAATTGCAATTAACAATTTCATTGGTGCCGGCGTGGATCGAACCCGGGTTACTTGCGTTCTGTTATATTTACAGCGAGCGTTAACCATCTGAGCTACCACGGCTCTTTTTGACTTCTAGCTAAAGTTAAATTATTTATGCAAGTAGATTTTAATTTTTTTGTAAATAAACAAAAAAATTATTATTTGACTTTTAAAAACAATGTTGTCTCAATAGGTATAATTCGTATTTTCATACAATTTTTATAAAATGTATCATTTTGACAGCTCATAAGTCTTTCAGTTGACTCATGCTTTTTGGGGGGGGGGGGTGTCTTTTTTTTTTGTGTTTGGGTGGGGGGTGGGGGGCCCTGGGTTTTTGCCTCCTTTCATGTCTCTACCTCTACTATAGTGCTAGTGGGCTTGTAATGGTTGCAGTTAATATAAAGAATAATAGCACTGGTAATAATAGCACATGGTCATAACTGGATTTAACTCGAGAATTACTAATGTGATTATTAAAAAAATAAAAACAACTTTAATTACCGAACTTTATAATGGCACAACCATATAGGTTAGTTATAATATTCATACATACCCTACATTCAAAAAACTTGATATGCTCATAAAAAGCTTATGCTTATAAAAAGAAATTATAGAATATTAAGCTTAATCATGCTTATAAAAAGAAAAATTCAAGTAAATAACATCCTTTATTAAAGCTGATTAAAAAAATTTATATCTTATACATAAAATTAGCTCTAACCTCTAAGTATCCTATACTTTAAGTGAGCAATTTCTGTATAACATGTAGGTAATTGATGTTTTGGAAAGGGATCTCCCTATTTGGAAGAAATTTTTTATTCAGATCTTAGATCTTTGAGAAAATAGTAATTTTTTATACTTAATAGGTAGAAGTTTACACAGTTGTCAATAGTGTAAACCAGGCAGTGGTGAAAAATATAATTATTTTGAAATAATTTCAATAAACTATTTCCAAATCTGTAAGGAAGCAAAAAAACATTTCAATAGTGAATATTTATATGTATTTAACGTGTATGCTACAAGTATTTACTTGATAGAGGACTGCCAAGAGTCAGGGGCCAGAGGTCAATGTCTAGCGAGTCAGTCTGCCTGTATTAGTGTTACTTGTGTGCTAGGGAACAGGTTTATGTGGTTTTATTATATATATTATATATTTTCATATTATATATATATATATATATATATATATATATATATATATATATATATATATATGAAAATAGATATCATCTTTAACAATTTTTATTGAAAGCAATGACTAATTTAAAGGGTAACAAATAACATTTTGATTACAAAATCAATCCCACATATAGACAGTATTAATTATTTTATACCTATTGAATTAAATATTGACTATGCCTTAGATATAAAAATGCTGCTGCCCATGTCCTTTCAATGTTCCTCCGTTGCCTCTTACAACACCCATCCCATTGGTCTATACATTTTTATGCTGCCTCAGCACGAAAGATATATTATGGAAAGTATAAAATAATATATAAAGCTCTGAACATTACGATATCTATGGATTTAGCAGCACTCTATTGAATTGCTTTACTCATTGAGTGTCATAATCATAAGTCTGCTAATGAAACTAACAGCAAATTTACATAAAATAAAATCATTGACAGGTTTTAAAGTGTCAAGCAAGTAAATAGGATGGGTATGGTAATTTTATTATTATTATTTTGGGGTATCTATATAGTTTTCTCATCTGGTTGGGTTCCATAAATACATAATTGTGAATGAAAATGATAGATATACATAAATAACAATAAAATAAAATAAATACATAGATAAATAAAAGCCCAACCAGGTGGAGCCCTCAGCAGGGGAGACCAAACGGCCGAGGGTTAGGGTGAAAGGGAAAGAAACCGGCGGACAATGAGGGCGGTATCAAGGAGCACCGCCTTCTGCATTTGAGCCTGGAGCAGTCCGTCACGGAGTCTCAGTCGCCTCAGATGACCCAAGAGGCTGACTGGGATTAGCCTGTTTGCAGAAACGACTACAGGTATAATTTCGGTCGACAGCCCACCCCACATGTCAGTCACCTTGTGAGCCAGGTCCAGATATTTTGTTCGCTTATCTGTTTCGGCTTTCAGGAGATTATACTATTATTATATTAGCAGGCAGGTAGTTGATACAACTAATGGTGCCTGTATCCTGTTTGTGCCCACTTGTTACTCCTATTGCAGTTCAAAAAATTATTATCTATTATACTTTTGAATTAGTTCACATTTTGGGCTGAGACTATGTTCTCTGGCAGCACTATATTTCACATATAGTGATATTCTGTAACTACACGGTACAAATGAAGTGCTTGTGTGGATTGTTGTTTAACAAGCTGGTACACAGCTTAAAATGGTGGCCCCTGAGGTGAGCGTTTTCATTACAAATAAACATTTTGTCAAACCCTTCAATGTTATAATGTCAAGTTAAGATCTTAAAGGTTTCAATTAGATCTCTTCCATCCCTTAGGTTTTTTAATGTTGGAAGTTTTAAAACATTCAAATGTTTTCATAAGACTGCCATTTCAATAGTCGTGGTACTTTAGTGAAGCTACACTGCACCAAAGCTCCAATGTCCTTGATAAAGTAGGGGTTCCAGACTTGCGTATTTTAATATTGGTCTTATAAATGTTTTGTGGATCTTAAGCATTATATCCAATGCTAGAACAGCGAAAGCTTTTCTCAAGAGGTAAATTAGTTCATTAGCCTTTTTGACAATTGTTGAAATATATAATATGCTCTCCTTACTTTAAGTCTAATTAGTCGTTTTTACTCCCAAATCTATTGGTACTTTAAAATCTGTAAGTGACATGCTGCCTAGTTTATAGGTAAGACGAGGTTACGGTTTCGTATGTGTTATACTGTACATTTTGAAGCATTGAAATATATGGGCCATTTTTTCATTTAAGTTTAATGGGAAACAAACAAGAATCTATGAAAACAGAATACACAAGACACAATAGTACACACCATTGTATATCTTCTGATACTCTTGCATCTAAGAAAATTATTGTGATGGTCTCATATAAATTTAAAGAAATTATTCCGTGGCAAATATAGGGGATGAAGTTTTCACTATACTTACATTGAGATTGTGATATTCCTTAGTCCACTCAAAAGGGAAACAAATCATAATAAGTAAAAGACGAGACGGGACGAGACTTCAAAGAACCAAAAATAATAACATAATTTTACATTCTGAAGTCAGGGTCAAATTTTCTAAACACTACATCATGGATAAAGAATGTGAAATTATTTTAGTCTTTTCAATTCTTTAGAATCATTTTTTTACTTTTTTAAAGTTATAGCCTATACAACTTAATACTATAAAGTAACGTAGCGTAACACTAATACAATGTAACGCTGGGCACATTCCTCCTCTCATTTCTAAAAGGGGAGCCATGAGTCATGGTAACACAGGGTGACGGGGAAGCTCAGGGGCTAAGCGCTTGCTGTAAATTTCGCAGTATCGAGCAACCCAGGTTTGATCCCTGCCGGCATTAATGAAATTGTTAATTGCAATTTTAAGTGCTAATTTATCACACGCTCTTTGAAGAAAAACCTGCATGTCTGAGAAATAATGTATGTACTCCAACATGTATTGATCCAGTGTGGTGGACATTTTTACTTTTTATTTAAAGTTTATTTTTATTACTATGAATGGAAAAGGAAAAGTAAGTTTTATTTATTTTGCTGAATGTATTCAAATAAACAAGCACATAAGCAGATTAAGGGTAAGTGGATACTGTGGCCCATAGATATCTAGGTACATTTATCCTATTTATTTATTTATATTTAGTTAAATAATCAAAGTCACCCTTGAGGACTAAAATTAAAATGCTTCTTTATATTATAACTTTATAATATGTAAGTAAGACTATCACACCATGGTGTCGTAAGAGGCCATAGAGGGAAACTGAATCAGGAGATGGGCGACAGCATCCTCAGCAGCTCAAAATTATTAAAAACTGTGGTTGCCAACCTGCCTGGCAAGCGCGGAAACTGTTCAAAATCTCCCATGAGGCAATGTACGGGAGAGACCTATGTTCAGCAGTGAACTTTTATAAACTGTAACGGAATGGATGAACGGATGGATGAACTTTAGGAAATATGGAGTATTTTGAATTTGATAGTGTGACTCTTGATTGAATATGACACAATATCGGACTTATGAGGGGGCAGAAGGGGTGGCCCGCCCCGGGCCTCTTATTATGGTGGGCCCCCAAACGCCTTCATATTCCCTTTAGCAAATTCTAAGCAAGGCTTTAAAAATAAATTTTTTGCTCTTAATTAAATCCTAAATAAGGCATTAAAAATAATATTATTAGAATTGTGGTTTGGAGTTAAGAGGTCCCATATAAATATGATCCCATACAGATAAAATATGCATAAATAAATACAGCCTAAACCAGTAATTCACAAATAAATCTTTCTAATGTCTATACAGTTTTAGTTCCAGTTTCACTTATGTATGGCACTTCGTATTTTTTTACTATCCTCGGTCCTTTGCTAAAGGATATATTATTATTATAGATAATATAGATAAGTAATAAAATAAGTAAGTAATTAAAAAGATCAACTTGATATAAAAAGATACCTTACTGTTTTTGCTTTTATTTATCAAGATCAAAACACTACAGCCATCTAGACTTTTTATGCAGCACTAATATTCTTTTATGCTGAATGCCTCCAATACACTTGGATGCTATACTCATCATCAACAACTAAATTGTATTATTACTGCTGCTGATTATTTGCATCTGAGGGTGACTATCATACTAATAAATTTGACTATGGTTCTCTGTCTGGTCTGATTTCTGGTTAATGGTGGAAATTAATTCCAAGGATATCACAGCATAAATCATAACATGAACATCTATCAAACTTAGAAAAACGGAAAACATTCTATGGGCTTGAAACTTAATAAAATTATTGATAAAGATAACTTGAAGATTATTAACAATGAAATTAATGAATGGAGAAACATTTTACATCACCTTTTAGATTAGTCCCTGTTATATTTATGCTTATATTTTTTTATGGAATAAAGGTGACTAACGAGCCATAGTCCACCTGACGGTAAGTGGATGCTGTGGCCCATAGACATCTACATTTAACTTCAATTAAGAATCAAAATTTAGATGCATTGTTACCCCTAAAGACTAAGATAGAATGCCTTGATTCCAGTAAAACGGGTCTCCGATTCTCTACACTCACCATATGAAACACAGCAGAATTATACTGCCATTTTAAGCTGGTATTCTGTGAGAGATATCTGGGAGTTCATACATTTTCATGCGTTTCTTCCAGTTATGAAACAGTGCATGTTTTGAAACAGTAGAGAAATTATATTCATTCATTTCATTAGCTACTCAGAGATGACAATTGCTTAAAGAGAAAACTGGAATAAGACTCAAATGTTTATCTGATACTCGCTTGAGTGCTCATTACACATAGAGACAATTCTGAGTAGTTTGGAACATTTTCGAAATTCAACAAATCAAATCTAGATACAAGATCAGGAGCAACCTGGCTCTTTTGGCTGGCTTTTTGACTTATATACAATTTTGACTTTCTATACTAGAGGAAGTTAATTTAGTTCAACAATATTTAAAATATTTCCAAAAATAACACTGGATACAGGTATCAACAAACTAAAGATCCTAAATGAATATAGCGACCGAACAAACCACAATTGTAGACAATGCTGTAACTTTTGGCACTACAAAATGCAATTATATGGATATTAACATATTAACTATCCCCATACAGAATTTTCAATAGCCCCAGATGTCCAAATCTGATTCAAAATGACTAATTTTGGATAGTTAGCGTACATAAATAACTAATTATCCAGTTTTTCTTACCTTTTGACCGTGCCAGTGGTACACACACACACACACACACACACAACAGGCCACAGTGGTATCCACGGTAACGAAACAGCTGATGTACTCGCTAAAAATGCAATTGCTAATGGCATTCTACAAAATTTAATTTATTCAAATGACCTAATTTTGCTAGCTAAAAGGAAACTGAATGAAAATTGGAATAAATTATGGGAAGTTTCCAAAAATATTAAAGGTAAGCACTATGCTGCAAACCAAGAGGTTATTCCTCCCAAGCCTTGGTTCTTTAAATTTAACAAAGCAAATAAACATGCAATTTCAATCATTTGTAGATTAAGAATTGGACATGCTTGTACACATGCACATCTGGCAAAAATTAGAGTAAGGGATAGCTCATTGTGTGAATGAGGCTTAGATGAAGGTTCCACAAACCATATTTTTTTCAACTGTCCTAAATTAACCTCCTCCCTTTATGATTACCTTTCTCCTTATGTTCCTCGACCTATAGATTTTAATTCTCTTTTAACATATACCAGTACTCCTTTTGTGTATATTTTATGTGATTTTATTAATACTAATAATATGAAACTTTAAATCCTTTTCACTTTTAACTTACGGGTAAGAGTCTAACACCTGTGTTTGTCATATTTGTTCTAGGTAATTCAACAAATAGATTTGTCTAAATTCTCGCAGGAAAACTGAATCCTTGTATTATCACAGACTCTTATTTTAATTAAACTCATAAGCTTTCATTTTCCACTCAATACGTCATTGGCGAATTTTATCAAACCGCCACAAAAGAAAGAAGAAGAATTGTGGATATATAGTTTATAAATAAAGAAAACACTAAAGTACATATTTTGTGTTTTCGGTTTGGTTGTAGTTGGTACTGGGTAGCATAAATGTAGCTCCAGGAAGTACAAAAAGCACAAGAAACATTAAGTGTGGTTTGGTGCCATGAAATAATAAGGTTCTTTACATGCCACAGGAAATGCAGAAATATGGAAAAAGTACTTTTATAATAATTAGTCTAAAATACACAATTTGAGGTAAATTGGAAAAGAAATGCAAAACTTTACAATAGAAAATATAAACAAGTTTGAAAACTACTACACATAAGGCTTCACAAAAGATCACTACACTGAAAATTAATCTTATATGAATAAATAGATATAAATAATTATAAACCAATGTTGTAAATATAAAATGTAGAAAAACTTAAAGTTCATAACAATAATATAAGAAATAAGGTTAAATGCAATTTTTAAACTATTTATATATTAAACCAACCTAAAACAAATGTTAACTGTTGATCTCATAAAACCCAGACAAAATCAGAAAGTTTGGAGTAAGAGATCGCACTCAATCTTTAAGTGTTTTTAGTTTGGAAAAAAAATCTAGCAAAACTTTTAGGTTATGTTATTATCTCCCTGTTCATTGCTCCAATAAAGCAGAAAATGCTTATTGTTGTAATTGCAACAAGAAAACTGTTGAATTGCCAAATGCTATTTTTATACATTATGTTGTTGTATAGTAGATGTCACAGGTAATAGTATCTCAAAAATAAAAGATCTTGTATATAAATGAAGGAAAATATTTACTAAAATCATGAAATACACAGATAAAGTAAGCCCTCTTACAAATGGGAAGAGGGCTATACCCAGGAGTGGGATGTATGTAAGCTATATGTATACAGGGTGATTTTTCAGAGTAGCCAAATTTTAAAATTAAGTTCAAATATGTAAATAATGAAACACCGTCATAGCAGTTGTTGAAAATATGAGTAAATAAGGCTTCTACTTTTACCTGAAATTATCCTAAATTAAATGGGATCTATTGGCAACAACTTTTTTGCCTACCCATCGACCTTTACAAATGGGTGCGTGCACAGTAAAATCAGTTAAAATAATGCATTGTCACATATTTAGAATTTAAAAGATATAACTTAAATTGAAAATTTTAAAAACCCCCTGAAACAAAAAAGCTGATGATCTTCTAACGACTGAACTGATTTTGATAAGACATGTCTAAGAACTAGAGGATACAGAACAGGCCCGTATCTAAGAACTGGGTTTTTCGGTTCCGGGTACATATAGAACCGGGTACCCGGTTCTTTTCGGTTCTTAATAGTAAAAAATTCTTTAGGGCAAAATAAAACTACATTAATTTGGTGCTAATGATGATAGTGATGTGTAATTAATCAAATAAATGTGTTCCAATTCTAATATATGAAACAACAAAAAACCAGCTTGTCTTCTGAGCTTCATACAAATAAAATTTAGAAAAACAGTTCAAAGAATTAACGAATGAAATAAAATCAAACAAACAAAACCAACGAGATTTATTTTCTCACAGTTCTGGAATTCTTAAAAAATCAACACTTTCTGTTTGTCATTCTTATAAAATCAAACAAACAAAAATAATTAGATTTAGTCACAATCAACACTTCCTGTCTTTCTTATTTTCGTAATAAAAGTGTAAAAATGAGAGAATGTTTAAGCTTTTATCGTTTAATGAGGAATCGTCTTTAAATTATCAAAAAATTAAGTGACCTCTTGATCCACCATTTTCAAAAAGAGCCATTTCAAATTTAATGGTAAACTTGAGACTGTCATCTAAAACAGCACTATCACCGTTCACCCCTGTCATCACTTTCTCTAGTTCTCTGTTCCGTTGCTATTCATTGGTCAAATCTTGTATTTCAATATTTTAGTGATGAACCCTTCGATCATATATATATATATATATATATATATATATATATATATATATATATACATGAAACGTAAAATAGAGTCAAAAAAAATACCAAAAAAATTTACCCCATTGAACAAGAACCGGGTAAAACCTGATATCACAATTTTGGACCTAGTTCTTTTAGCTAACAAGGAAACGGGTATACCCGGTTTTTTTGGAACCGGGTAGAACCGGGTGCATGTTCTACTAAGAACCATCGCTAGAAAGTCTGCTTATAAATAAAAAAGCGGTTTTCTTTGCACAGTCAGATACATAGCGGTAAAAATTATAAAACCCCTCTTTTTCACCAGGTATTAAAAAAGGACAGAATGTTAAGATTTTTTAAAATTAATTTTTTTTCACCATTTGCCTATATTACTTATCCTGAAGCTAAGATTCAGGAATTTTTATCATTGAGTTAGCAGCTAGTGTACACACATACGTCTAGTCGCACGCACACAAACACCGTGCCAAAGTCTGCCGAGTGCCGAAGTCTCCCGAACTGAAACGACGTTAGACGATGCACGGCTTTCAACGCCACACCTCTGTGCCCGTCGGAGTGGGGAGCGTGAGGTTTTTTTCGTTACGGAATTTCTGGATTCGGTCCCCGCGCTCAAGGCCCGCGATAGAAGCTATGCAATAGCTTAATTAAAATAACTCAAACTCTGCCTGCTCTCCTAAATAGTTCAGAGAAGCAATAGCCCCATATTGTTTTGAGGGTGTTGTAATAGCAACTACTAAGATTTTGTGGCTTATTTCGAAGACATGTGAAGTTCGCTAACATACATTGGAGCAGCGTGGCGGACGTTTCCTTGCCCTAAAACCCTTTCGGAAATGAAAGGAGGCCTGTGCCCAGCAGTGGGACATATAGGCTGTAACTGAAAATTTTTTAACTTTAATAGATGACAACATAACCATATTGCTTATGCCAGGTGTTAAATACCTAGGCATGTGTATGGGAGAAGCATTGAGGGTGAATTCACCTGACGATGCACTTGTCAATTTGATTGCAAATATGATGATTGATCCTGATCATGATAGCAACCCATGTTCGGCAATAGACATTTAAAGGCTGATGATTACGAAGAACAAACTACTTCAAATAACATTGATAATTGAATAAAACTATTATTTACGGATTTTATCGCATTAATTACTTTAATTTGTTTTTACTATCCCGATGTTTCGTCATAGTCACATATTTCCGTTATGTTTATTAGTGTACCTATCCATATGCATTTGTGGCGGAAAAATAAATATAACTTTCATTTTCAGTTTGCCCAGGTAGGTATCTTAAAATTAAAGATATATCTTGACATACCGCTTTATAGTCAAACCTGGTGATTTAAGAAACTGTGGCAAGCGCTAACAAAACAAAGCTTTATCACTAAATAATGACAACAAGCAATACATATATATGCATCTCTTTTCAAGCAATCTGACATGAAGGAGACAGCAATGTGTTATCATTTTTTTAAATAATTGTTGTGTTTACTTATCAAATTACTCGGATCTATATTATGTTTGTGAAATTTCTGATACAGAGTGTAAAATTAAGTATTTATATGTTGTACAACTATTGCAATATCATATGAGGATAACCTGTAAACAGTAGTGTTATGAATGAACAAGAAGTGATAATACTATAAATTCAGTACTACATTACAATGGTTTGATTTGAAATTTTAAATGATGTTAAACAGTTCAAGCTTTTATGTCAGTTAAAGCTTTTGGATGAAATATTTGTAATAAAGAATAACTTTATAGTTAAACTTCATTGATGTGAAAGACTAGAAACAAACATCCCCATGGGAATGAATATCACCTGAGCATCTGTGCAGCTTTTTCACATGGACTTCTGATACACCAAACTCTCACTTGTCTCACTTAGCAGCAGTGATTCAATCACATTAAACACTAATCAAATCTACTGAATCCAAACCCAGCCTCAATACTGTATTTTTAATAATTGTCACAACAAGAGATATGGCTAGCAGTATTCAACCACTCTCCCTGAGTCCACAACACTTTTTATGATTAAAACACACACATAGCACTGAAATGGGACGCATATTACTTTTAGAATGTCTTTTATACTCAGTTTAGCGCCCATTAGCGTTTAAGCCTCGCTATTATAGCACAAATCACGACATAACCTCAAAAACGCATACATAAATGTAATAATTGACAATCACAGATGTTTTTTATTACCGTAATAACGCTACGACAACACGGCACTCGTTCGCCACGAAATTTACAAAGAACGCAAAAATTGATCGTTTCGGGCTTGCAGTATAGATTAATGGGTAAAATGCTTTGTTTGAGTAGTAAGGTAGTTACAGCCTTCGTTGCACTATAGATATGTAGACGCGTACGTTCGCATGTGTAGTGCACGGCGTATATTATGTACCTAGCCATATTTCACTCGGCGATTCGAGAGCGCCAGCGAGCGGGAGGACGGACGGCGATCCTCTCGCGCCGCCCGAAACAAAGGGTGGCGCGGTAGGTTCCCTGCGGACCCACAAAAACTGTAAACACGATTCTGATTTATGAGCTGTCCGAGCCATTCATGCACGGCGCTCTCCGAACGGAGCGGAGGCGGTCACGCTCGGGCGCCGCGCTGCGAGATCGCTATCGGCGGCGCCTTCGCAGGGCGACGTCGCCGTGTCCTCGCGCTCGCGGACGATGCGGCCGCAAATGGCGCAACGCAGCGGAGGCCGTGACGCCGTGCGGCCGAGAGAATGTCGGCTCCGCGCGGGAGCGAGAAACGAGCGCGCACGAAACGTTTCGCAACTGCGGACTGCGGATGGGCTCACGGGGCCCAAAATAATCCGCCGCCTAAGTACGCGGGCGGAGTCGCCACAGCGGCACGAGGCTGCGGATGAGATACTCACGGCCTGGCCGCTCGCAGCGGGTCGGCGGCGGCGTCCATGGCGCGCCCAGGCCCTGGCCGCGGCCGGGCTCCGGGCCGTCAACCGAGCGACGCAACACTCTCTTCAATCTCACTCGGAACGCTCCGAGAAACACTGTCGCACCATTTTGACGACACTGCACATTGACCGCGGCGTTTCAATACGCGTATAAACACTCCGCGAACGGTGTTTTGTTACATCGGTTGACTTTTCTTTGAAAAATCAATATACATTTTCTCAGTTTGATACGGACGAGTCGATGTCCAGCGCAGGTTATGTGCGTGAAGTTTGCAAGCTTTTTTAGCGCACCGGTGTTACCAACGATTTTTTGCTCATTTTTTGTTTGTGTTGTGATTTTTTACTGATTTGCATTGCACTTCGGGTTAGTTCGCGCAGCTTGGGTCTCTAATAATACTCGCATGCGCGTACAGTGGCGCCACCTCTGCGTTAACGGTTTGATATAGAAGCGCTAAAATTTAAGCAAGGTTTCATTGTTATTCTTATTTTAGATTTACTGTATTGAAATTTTATTATTTTATAGAGCTAAGCTCTTTAAAAGTAGACTTATAATTTTACTAATGTTATTTTTACTTCTGTTGGTATGTAGTTGAAATAAACTGAGAATTGGGTTTAATAAAATGATATGTAATGTAGGAGGAATAATTTATTAAAGACATAAAACGAACAAAAATCATATAACACAAACAACACGAAAAATTATAATTTTTACACAATTATAAGAAATACGCTTCGTCAGTGTCGATATGGCGATTCAGGGTTAAGTTGGAGGAGTTGAATCTCACTTTAAGCATAAAAAGTGAAGAGATCACACCTCCACTTAATCCTTCACGCTTACTCTGGAACAGTTTGTATGTTGGACGGTGGTTACGTAGCAACTTTGTTGAAGTGGGTGGCTACACGCGTGAGCTGGAAAGATAGATCTGGCAGCATTCAATGTTAAACTGTCAAGATCCCCTGTCCAACTCAGACGTGGAGCCTTACTCGTGCTGCTCGCCAACTGAAAAACAAAATGGAACATTTATGCAAAGTGAACGATGTCTACCTATTCGTTCAGTGTGACAATCATAGAACGCGCTCACGCGGCTCGCTATCATCGCATGGAAAGGTGCGGCTAACGTTCTGATAAGAACTACGTTTTCCCCGTCGTTTTAGCGGCCTTATGTTTTATTCCATCCGCTACCAAATTGAATATCTGATGTAATTAGAAATTAAGCTGCAAAACATAATTATACTTTTCAGGTTATTTTCTACGTTTAGCCACATGTGCCACTGGGGCATCATACCACCATATGTTGATTACGTAATCACGATTCTCCCTTCACACTATGACACTTGATATTGGTTAAATAAAACATTTATCAAAAGATAATTTTAATATATTATAATTAAGTTTACTTTAAAAAATCTGGGGCCACGTCGACAAACTTAACTACAATGTAAAAACTATTAACTAACACGTTTAATTTAATTAAATGAAAACTTTAGCTAATTGCTATAAAAACTGAATTGTAGACACTACATGTTACCCTAAGGTGGACCTCCAGCTCCAACTCCCGGGCAGGTGACACAACTCGCAACCACTGTCAAGGTAATCACAGCCAACTTCGATAGAGAGTCGATCGATCGATGGGCCCATATTTATACACTCATGATATCTTTAGATACGATATCGGGGATCTGACACGAGGTGCGATGTCCACCATAATCGTTGATAAGATTTCACGAGCTGGGAATCGATTGGTCCCTGTCGCCCGTATCAGCCGCGCAAACACTCCACTCCGCCAATCAGTAACATATCGATAAGTCGAATTCAGGGCTCCGTTACGGGACCAGTAGGGCTCCGCGGCCACCTGCGCTCCACAGTCGTCCGGGGCCGTCGCCTCCGGCACGCTATCTGCTTGCAACGGCTCCATCACAATGACGAGTTGTTTACAATGGAGATACACGTTTATAACGTTATATCTCGTTGACAATAGATAAATTCATCATTTTCTCTTTTACACCGGGCATAATACATATTCTTACGAACACAATTTTTAAGTTCTAAGGCAAATTTGTTTTTAAGCTAATGTGATCCTAATTCTACTCATAAAACTCGTAGCGAAAGTTAAACCATATTGTGAAATAATTAATTATGGCGGTTTCGATTCGACAACTGGAAATTGGAAACTGATTAATTTCACAAAACATAATACAAATAGACCTGTTCTGACGTCAAAATAGTTTTCTATGCCGTGCAAACTACGCTTTCATTAGAATAGGTACCTTGCGATAGTAGATACGTGGAAGAATTTCGACATGATAGATAAGGTGGTGAAGGCGCGTATCAAACGGTGTCATTCGATAAGACAGTAGGTGCGCGCTTTCTGGAATACTTTTAGACAGGTGTTTTATCAGTATTGTAATTCTGAAATTATTATCAAGATTATTCACGTATTTACAACCTTGTGTTTTCAATTCACTCGAAGATAAAATACTATAGGTATTTTATTAAATTTCTGGAAAAATCCACACACATAATAATATTATAATGCAGAGGCCAGCGTTCATCATCATCATCATCATTACAGCCCTTCACAAGTCCACTGCTGAACATAGGCCTCCCCCAAGTAATGCCACAAAGCACGGCCCTGAGCCACCTGCATCCATCGACTTCCTGTATGTCTTACCAGGTCGTCACTCCATCTAGTGGGGGGTCGCCCTACACTACGCCTACCGGTACGAGGCTGCCACTCGAGAACCTTTCTTCCCCATCGGTTATCGGTTCTTCGAGCTATATGGCCGGCCCATTGCCACTTCAGCTTACTAATCCGTAGGCCAGCGTTATGAAGGGATAAATTTATAAATCACTATTAAATTTATTAATATTATCCAACGTATCACGACACATTGTGAAGTGCTTTCGAACGTATTAAGATACCTACATCAGGCCTAAAGAATCTAGACTTATAAAGACTAGCAACTAGCTGGATACTGAAGCAAGTTTTTATATAGAAAACTTCATTCATAGTATGAGTGTCCACTATCCGATCGTCGTAAGCGATGTTAGAAGCGACAGTGGGAAATGAAAAAGGAGATGGGCAGAATCTTCTTGATAACAACTCAAAACGCCTTTCAAGTGCGCCTACTATACCGAATTTCTCCCAGATGGATCAATTTATGGAGTTGGTCTGTATTCAACATTGGATTGACTGAAAACTGAAATAGGCTGTAATGAATTAATGAAATGTGATGTCATTCGCCGTTCTTAATATGCAAAAATTAACTTCAATACGCTTTTGAGTACTCAAGTAATATCACAACCTCAAGATAACAACTTGAATAATGTCGTCTTAGAAGTTACATTAAGCGTGTATTTTTCTACAAATTAAAATGTGACCACCCTTGAAATACTTATAGCCTATTTAAGAAAAAAGGGTCTTTAATGGTTCTCTTTTTCTTAAATTTCTAATTTTATTGGTTGAAAATATTGGTAAAGATATCGGGAATCGATAAGAATTTTTTTCGAAGTCAGCTAAAAATTAATTGAATTTTTGGCAAAACACTCGAAATGTCAGGAATTAAAAGCGATAAAATCTATTAAAAAAAAAAACAATTTTATTTAATGTGTAACTAGTGTTTGTGTAAATAGAAGAAAACTTTATCGGCTGAAAATCAATTAAGGTCTAGTAGGTAGTTTATTAATTTAATGATTTCTTAAATTTACGCTAACACTACAGATTGAATAAAACTAAATATACGGATTCAATCGCGTTTAATTAACTTATTTTTAATTCCCGACGTTTCGGGTGCTTTACAGTACCCCGTGACTGTGACATCAGGACGTCAGACATCACAGTCCCCATTACTATGGATGACCATGACGTGACCATGGGTGCTGTAAAGCACCCGAAACGTCTGGAATTGAAAATAAGTTAAAATAAGTAAATTAAACGCCATAGAATCCGTTTATTTAGTTTTATTCATAGTTTACTAAATAATTTTTTATTGTACTATATATACCGGGAATTTTGTCCTTATATAACCTACATTTTGGAATGAAACATTCCTAGTTAGAATATATTAATAAATTACATAAATTAAAGATGATCTGATCCAATGGGAACAGTTAATCAAAGTTTTGGAGACGCGAGACGTTAACGCTTAGCGAGAGCAATGGCAGCCGTCTCGTGGGGGGAAATTTGAGCAGTACTTGGAGGAGGGAGGCCGTGTCCGCGGAGGGTGTGCGACAGGGCGCCGCGAGGGCGGAGGCGGCGCCCCGCGGCCGTGAACTGCCTCGGAAACTTCGCCGTATTGTGTTTACATTGAACTTTGTTATGTGGGTTAAAGTTAAGCCAGAGTTCAGTAGCGTGTGTGGCGCCGGTTTCGCCCGATCGCGAAGTTGACTCGCAACTTTGTCGTATCGATTTTCATCTACTGTTTATCAAATGTTTTCAAGGTTCTGCAACTTTAAATTGCGTTATGTGTGTCACGTTGCAAACACGGAAACTTTTGACGTTTATATTTTGTTTTGGGTTGATATTTTTGAAGTGAAACTTCTTTATCGATGTAGTGGAGAAATTTAGTACGGTATTAAAAACAAAATCGTCATGTTTTTTTTTTAAACGTGTCACCGAAGGGGCTATATGAACAGCGTTGGCACTTAGTGGTTTTGTTATTAGACTTAGTGAATTTTGGAGTAAGGGATATTCTGAAAAAAAATCACCAAATATTTATATGATAACTTTTGTTGTGATGTTTATCAAATATTATAGAATTTAGAAAATATAAATAGTATCTACAAAATCGATTGAGAAAAACGAACAATGACCTTTCGGTCGTTTAAGCAGGGGTTACAAACCTTCAATATATAGACACATTTTATATGTAGTAATTTCTTTATTTATAATGATTTTTTATTATGATTGATATAATATATATTTATTAACTATTATTTATAGTTTTGTTTATTTTAAAGGGATGAATTTGCAAAAGCTCAATATGGTGATTAATGAATGAATATGAAAATATTTGAAGCAATATATGCTTCAAATATTTTTTTATATGAAACTGTTATTAAATGAATTGCTGCGTTACTTACCATAAATTGAAATATAACACATTTTTCGCGATTTTCCGTAAGATTTTCGGACATCGATTTGGCACATACTATATCAATCTTTACCTGTCGTTGAGTTCCCCAGTGTATGTAAAAATACCACTTTCCTTTTTTCGCATAACAAAAACGTAATTCGTAGTAGACGAGTTTGTTAGTTTATGCTAACCTACCTTGGGGAATTCCCGACTAATAATGAGAATGACCAAAAATGACAATGTAAAGTTTGTTTCAGTGAGTGTTGAATACTGTTGCTTGTATTTACTTAGTTGCCAGTCTTCGTTCGGTCACTATATTAGGTCAATATATGGTGAGTAGTTTTAGTATTGAAATCATTCAATTTGTAATGTTTTTGTGAAGTGTTTATTATTTATTTGTATCCACATTTCTAACATTAGAACTACTGAGAAACGCGGATGCTTGTGGAATTTTTGTAAACTGATAAACTGTTAACATGGTCTTCTAATAAAAAACTGAATAGGTATTGGAGTGGATAATGCCTATTTTTTATAGCATTGGGTGACAAACGAGCACACAGTCCACCTAACAGTAAATGAATACTATGGCCCATAGACATCCACATTTAGTCTCAATTAAGGATCAAAATGCAATGCATTGTCACCCCTGGACTAAGATGGAATGCCTCGATTCCAGTAAAAAGATTCTCCAGTTCTCTACACTCGCCATACGAACACAGCAGCATTACGCTATTTTACGCTGGTATTCTGTGAAATCTTGGTCATGCACCGGTCGAGCCGACCCATTCGTGCTACAACTATAATATAGCAGCAGCGTGGTTCTACCACAGAGTAAGGACCAGAGGGGATGCTTCCTAACAATATTGAAAATGTTTACCTATTTTGATAGGGTTGTCACCTGAAGAATGTGAAAATTTTAAGGAAAAAAAAACAATATTATATAGCATAAAACAAAATGTGATTACATTGTAACTTAAATTAATATAACAGCATGTCTATTTATTGTAACTTAAATTGAAACTGCAAAAATAGTATATTTTGCTAATATACATAGTATGTATTATGTCTTATTGAATCTTGCTGCAGGGTAATGCGGCAAATATTGATAAAATACGTGCAATTGATAGTTAAAAACCGCGCGAATCCCTTCAAGAAAATTTTAAGAAAATAGGTATTCTCACAGAGGCTTCATATTATACTTATATATTTCTATCTATATCATTTTCGTAAGACTTATTCATCAGTACAAAGAATCAGGTGGTGGTAGTAATGGCTGTGATAGTGGTAGTGGGCAGTGGTGGTGGTTGTGGTGTTGATGGTGATAGTGATGCTGGTCGTGGTGGTGGTATTGGTGGCGGTGATGTTGGTGATGGTTCACTACCCACTACCATCAACCATACTACAAGAACCACCACCAACACCAGCACCACTACCACCAACACCAGCACCACTACCACCAACACCAGCACCACTACCACTAACACCACCTTCACCACTGTCTGGCAATTGTATTTTGTTCTTTTGAATTTTTATACATACTGTACAACTGTTGGGCATTAATTTATACAGAACACTAATTAATTACTTATATAAATCTATAATGTCTTATTTTATAATAAGCAATATCTAAACTTAAATCTAATTGTAAAAGAAATAAAAAAAGTTGATATATAAAATTACGAAATATTGTTCTTCTATTTATTTACTCGTAAATGCGTACAACTAACACAGCTCTTTCATTTATACTCTGACTGAGCCGGCGCAAACCGGTTTGTACCCCAACAGAGCGTCGGTGAACCTGTCAGCGAGAGCTCACGCACACATCGCTGCGCTATGCATGGGTATAGTCGCAGCGAGCCGTTTGATTGTAGCTTCGCCTCTGGTCGCTATTTTTACTCATGTGGTTCTACCACGTAACCTATATATATATATAACGTACCTATATCATGACTGGGATTAATAATGGCGTTCCTAATTTAATTCTAGTCAAATATGTTTACCACTTGTGACAATCAGCTGTTTCACATGCGTCAGAGCAAGGATTATCGGGAAATATGGATTTTCTGATTAGAGTAACTTATAATTGGTTCTCACATTCACCCAAACGCTGTGATGAGTACAAAGATTTATACATAAGTGACAATAAATTGCGCTCTTGAGATACTCGTTGGCTGTCAGTTAAAGAAGCTGTGACCAGGATACATTTTTGCATCTTGTCTTGCCTTGGTAAATTATTTGAATCATTGGTCTATGATTCTCTTTATCACCATATTCAACCTTTCCTATCGCTTCGACAACATGGCTTTATTAAGAACAGGTCGACGACTTCTAATTTAATTGAATATAAACACTATCTGTGCAGTGCTTTCGCTAAGAGAAAACAGGTTAATAGCATATATACCGATTTCTCAAAAGCATTCGATAGAGTAAATCATAATATTTTATGTATCAAATTAGCATATTACGAAATACATGGGAGTCTATTGAAACGGACTGAATCATACCTCAACAGGAGTAGTCAGTTAGTTACTATAAAAGGTTTCAAATCGGCTCACCCGATGTCACAGAAACGGGTGAGCCGTTTCTGTGACATCGAATGTGCCACAAGGGTCCCATTTAGGTCCTTTATTTTTTATAACGTTTATTACCGATCTTATTGATAAATTAACATGTCCTTGCCTGTTGTATGCAGATGATTTGAAGCTATTTTCCGTTATCGATACACTCAGCGATTCGTTCAATTTTCAGTCGAATCATAAGTTCATAAGTATAGTATGTTTATAAGTAAGGTTATAGTTATTTGTGCTGTAAAATCGTTACTGTTACTTAATATCATGTTGTGTGCACATATTTTGGAATACCATCCAGATTGTAACCTTGTATTTATTATTTTCAATTGTTCATGTTTTGGTGTTATTATGTTTTGTGTACCTAAATAAATACTGTCTCGATTTTATATGTTTTGTTTATTGTTATTACTTTTATAATTAAAATATTATCATTTAATTTTAAATAATTCGGTGAATTTTACGTATTTTTTTAGTTAATAATATCCTAAAATCTGGGTAAATTTCAGGCCATAACTAGTGATAAATTTTACTACAAGTCGGTAACACTATGCATGAGTATACTACTTATGTAAAATATAAAATAAAAGAAGAATGATAGATCGTAAAAAGTTTCACTTCGTACGTGTATACACTTCACACAATTACAGTGATTTTAACAAAAGTGATGTATTGTTACTACCTGTTGTTATCGTCACCTAGCGTCTGCAGCTGGCCAAAGGTTTTTCCTAAGATTCACCATTTAAATTATATAATATTCGCAATATTAAAAAATTTTAAGTTTTGCCTATGAGCGATTTTCACTCGGTGTAATATATAGCAACCTATGAAGGGTAGGTGTAGGCACAGGTAAGGTAAGTAGAGTCTATGGACTTCCATTTGCATTCGTCGATTAAGTTTATACTTTTAATTTGGGTCACCTTCAATATATCGCCAATTTGCTTAATAAATGTAAGACACATCATTTTATTTCATTATGCGGATGTGAGCGAAGTAATTATTACAAATTTTAATATAATGGATTTCCGGAAATAAACACCTGATTTTACTAAAAATAAAGTTAAGTAGTAGCGTACCGCCGTAAACTGAACTTTATTTTTATATATTATTGCGTAAACACATAACGTGTCAGCACTACGTGGAATAGTCTATGCTATTATGCTAACTATCGAGGAGAGATTTATAACTACGCTCAGTTATACATAGATCCCCGAGGTCACAATCATACTAATTATTATGTTGAAAAGTTGGTGTAATTAGGACTATAGTGCACAAGCCTTAAAGTTACAATTTCATTGACAAAATATATGTGATACATATGATTGTGGACTAATTATTCTTTTGGTATCGATTTGTAGAAGTCAATAGGGGCGGCAAAATTTGAATAGCCTACTAGCGGTAAATGTGTAAATCTTCCACTGGCCTCAGGGCAGTGTCAAAAGAAGTTTTAAGATTATCCTAAACGCGTAATGGCTGCACAATTACACTCAGACAGAAACATTAGAAAATGTCCCGTTGTTATACAATTTAGTAGATATTTCATTCAAATGTATTTCAAATTCATTTATTTATTTGTGAATGCAGTGACATAGGTGTTAGCGATAGCGAAATTTACAGTCGATATCGTGTATTCTACACACAGTGTGTGTACAAATATATTTATTTTTACTATAACCAATAAAAGCAAAATAAATAAATTTTAATTTTAATATAGATACTATATTTAAAAAATACTAATAATCCTCAGTATTGGTAGTATTAAATATTCACAAAAATGCTAGATATTATTGGTGAAAAGCACTGTGCGATGATACCCACCATGACACATATCACATTATTAGTTTCTGAAGACGTAACTTCATTGATGGAAAAAATGAATATGCCAAATAAATAAAAATGTAATCTATTCAAACGTTCAAAACTATCTATTCAAACGTAGCTTTGGAAGTAGAAGTGGAGTTAAAATAGTGATAACCCAATAACATAAGTTTATTTTCATGTTTTGTTAATTTTATTATTTTAAAAATGTAAATAAATTAGTATGTTTTATTGGCTACTCTATACATCTTATTTTCATTTTTAGGGTACTGTAACTAAAGAGGAAAAACGGGGAATTAAAGGGTCATTTTGTTGTTTAATTCAACAAAAATATAATAAAAAACTATCAAATTTATACATAAAGATTTCATAGAGAAATCAATTTAAAACTTAGTCATCTTATTAAAATAATAAACAAATTAAAGGAAAAAGTGTTTTACAAAAAAAAATCATACTAGTACTACCCGGTACCAAGAGGCAAGAATATTTTAACAATGCAAGATATTTAGTTATTTCTTAGTGGGGCAAAGTTAGACAATGACATATCCCCGTGACATATACCATATTCCCATGTGGCCAGGAATGTCTACATGTATAAACTTTTACCTTTTACTACCACAGTGTATGATAATTCCAAATTCCCAACACAACTCTAGCCATGAAAATTACTACTGAATATTTCTCACATAAATTGTGGGCACCTACCTATGTGTAAACAAAAATTACTATTGTTTAAAAACATTGTGTGCATCCTAAAAATAAAACTGCAGTTTTTTGTTAGCATTTTTCGCATTGTTTTTGTTTTTCGAATAGGTACAGGTTTTTCAATTATCTTTTAATTGTGGTGCAGTAGAGGTAAAAAGAACAAAGTAAATAAATATAAAGTATAGAATAAGCAGCCTGGCGTCCTAATGCCGTTCTTGGGATGCTCGTTGCTCGTTAAATTTCTCAGAAAGTTTTAAAACAAGGTATATTCCACTGCACTGCCCAATGCGTGTTGACGGAGGACGCGATTCACCTATATTATTTAAGCTCTATGGAATTCATTTAATTAGTCACAAGATTCGTTACCATCTTTTATGATACTCCTTGAAGAGTATCGAAAATAAAATTAAAGTAAATCAAAATACCGGCTTCTCACGATGACGGTTATGGTTATTATTATATTATATTAATATTTGGATATAAGATATTATTCATATTGGTGTAATATTTAACATTATTATAAATAACTTAACTAAAATAATAATTAAAATTATAGTATTTACGATTAAAACTAATTATATATACAATATAAAAGAAGAAACCATAATATAGAAAACCTAAAACTAAAAATTTAAATTGTCAAAAAGACCTGCTCCCCGTGGTATAGTGCCAAGAACGCTGGCTGCGTTTCCTCGCTGAATAGCTATACTTAGCCTTTGAGCGAGGAAAGAACCAGCCCTCTTATCACCAGCAGCGACGAACAGTCGTGGATACAGTTCCTTTAGAAACTTCATTGCACGTGGACCCCACGGACCGATAGTCTCTACAGCAAATGGCACAAATATGTAGTCATTTCTCAAAGACTCATATTTGCGCCATTTACTAAATTCGGCTGCCTCTGATGCCGCCCCGGCTCTACAACAGGTATCCTTGAGATGAGAGGCCGCCAAAGTGTCAACGCAAGTAGCATCCCACACTAGGGCTTTACCTCTCTCCCAAGGGACCAAAGTCATACCGTCGGGTCTCTTGCCATCGTCTCTAAATATCCCGCAAGGCTCTAAAACCGAGGGGATATTTATAGAGACAAGAGCCCTTCGGATGATTTCGTTCAAAGAACCGTGACGGGAAAACCTACCTGCACTTTTTTTAGCATGAAAGTCCGTGGAGCCCAAACTCATCGACGCTGCTACCACAGGGGCACTGGTGAGGTTGACAAATAGCCACTCCTAGCCGGATTCCTACGGCGATGCGCAAGCTTTCCCCATCAAGCAATGTGCCGAGATTACTTGGTGGTAGAGCATGTAACCAGTGTCTAGATTCCTTAGTCGAAACAGCTAGAAGGCGAGCCTGATCTTGTTGAATATGGAAATTTTGAAATAAATTTTGGTGGACACTCCGTACCAACGGAATATCCCACTGTTTTTGTTGGTTAACTTCCAGTGGGACATTTTCGCCGGGACAGAGCGTTAGCCATATTTGCTTTGCCTCCACAGCAAAGCATAGGTTTACTTTATTATTTAAAATTGTGTTACATAGGTCATTGACACTATGCACGGAAGCAAGAAAAGCAGGCAATGCGACGCTAGAAATATTTCTTATACCAATTCCACCAAATTTGATAGGTAAAGTGGCTTGATTCCAGGCTATTGTATTTAATCTCAAATTTAGAATGTTTTCTAAAGCAATTTTAAGACTATTATCAATATCTTTTAAAATATCCGAACATTTCCAGACTGGACTTGAGCGTAACGAGTATGTAAATTTAGGTACAAGGACACAAAATTTTAAAATAGTAAGGGCAATATGGGGGTTTAAAATATATAATTTATCAACGTGATTTAAAAATTGATCAAATTTTGTTTTTAAAACAGGTTTAATACTATCGAAAAACAACGGAGCACCAAGCAGGTAAAGCGATTCCGAATTGACAGTTTTTATTCCTGGAGAAATCTGATTGAAATTTTGAATTAAGGTATCTCTTTTAGAATTAGATAAATTATTAGAAATAAATATTTCACATTTATTTGTATTTGGTTCAAGACCAATATTTTTAAAATTTTGAAAAATATGAGTAAGATCATTGAGGACGTCATCTGCTTTACCTCCCAGTGTACCGTCGTCCAGATACCAGACATTCAGCTTGGATTTTAAATTTGAAATAATAGGTTGAATTCCCAAACTGAAAAGAGCTGGACCTAATGGATCACCCTGCTGAACACCGACAGCAGACTCAATAATATGGTTTTGATAAAACAAGTTTGAATTTTGACTGTAACATTGCCAAACGTAATGATATATTTCGGGGGTATTGTTAGCCACTTCTTTCAGCAGGGTTATCCTATCAATAGAGTTGAAAGCATTTCTAAGATCAACCTTCAGAAGAACATCTGCATCGGAATTAGTTAAGAAAGTACGCACCGAATGTACCGCCGCCTCACAGCCACCTTTGGTGCCAAAGCCTAGTTGAGTAGGCTGAAATTTTGTGTTAAGGTTTGAGATTATGTGCCTGCAAGCTAATTTTGAAGTTAAGCGTCGAAATGTAGAACCAACAGCAATAGGACGGATACCGTTATCCTTTTTTTTGAAGGCACACAATCTTGCCCCATATAAGTAGGGAATGAAATTGGGATTGACATTACCAGAAAGCATAAAATTACATAATTTTGTTATGTCATTAAGAAGTACCCTACCGCCATCACCGGCAGATACGCTTACAAGGTCTTTGAGATGCTGAGGCGTAATCCCGTCAATGCCGCCAGCAGAGCCATTCGAAAATGACAATATTGCGTCTAAAGTGTCTTTTTCGGAAACTTGTAATGGTTGCATAGAAGTATTGGGAGGCAGCGATAAATTCTGGGAAGGATTGACCGAAGGATGTTTCTGACGAAGGCCTTCAAGAGTTTCGACATTACGAGGAGCGAGGATGTCATCTGAGAATAAAATACGGGATGCATTTTTTAAGTCGCCGTCCATTACTTTTGATTCAACTACTTTTTTTAAATCAAATTTAGGATTAGGTCGAGGGAAATGAGTATTAATCGGGTAATTCAAATTTTGAAAAGAATTTTCTTTTAGTTGAGACGTAATTGATTTATTTATTGTTTTACTAAAATGAAAGTGGGAATACGCGAATGTAAATAATTTTTGCCAACTTTTTTCACAATTCGTTAGACAATTTTGAATGGTTAATGATAACGCTTTAGCAAGTTGCATCCTCGCGCCTCTTGGAATTCTTTTAACCACTGGTACGTTACTATACATTGTATAATTGTTTCGAAAAAAGTGAATAATTTGTGCCATTAGGTATATTATCAGAAGAGTCATGAATTTCTACGGTAGGCTGTGAAGCCGAAATATTTTTACTATGGCATCGTTTAATGTGTATATTTAATCCCTTTTTACCTTTAAACAGCCTACCGTCGGTACAATTTTGACATCGTAGGAAATCCGGCTGTGAATGTATTGGAGCGATAATATTCATAGAAAATGTAAAAAAAATAAAAATGTAAAAATATATCTACAGCACTCAAAAGTTTATAATTTAGTAAAAATCAAAAGCTTGAAAATTAAAAGAAAATCCTAGTTCTCGAGCTTTGTTTATCGCCTTAAAGCAATCTAATATTAATATTGTGTACGATGAATCACCAGGCGTTGCATCTTGAAGTGACCTACAACTATAACCGCTTACAGTTGATGGTTTCAAAGCTTCTTTTGGTGACAATCTCAATAAAACGCTCAAACATCTCAATAAAAACGCGGCATTCGTGGTTTTCTTGGGATCAGTAGAAGTGTAGTGAGCATTGATTTTGTTATTTTGACGTTGTTCTATTTTCTCTTTTAATATTTCTTTAAAGGTCTCCCTGGCATTAATGTTGCAAAATAAAATATATTCTTGGTGTATTCGGCCATCGTCATTTCGTGTCATCACTTCAGGCAAACGAACTTGTAAATATATTATCACATATTCATTAATATTGAAATATATTACTTACATAAAACGTTATTTTTAGGAATTTCAGGAATAAAATATAAATATATTCTAATTAAAATATTTGGTTAAAATATACGACAGTTGTCACCTGTCACTTTTTTGTCAATTATTATTATTAATATTTTTTACGAAAATAATAAACTTACTGAAATTAATAAATAATAGGTAAGGTTAGCACAGAACATTTCCCTAATGAAACTAATGTAAGTCGTATTGAAGGACAAACTAACTTTGCAGTGGAAAAAATGTTCACCCTTACATCGGTCTACATTACTTTTTTAATTACATTATTAAGTTTGTAATCTCAAAAATATTTAATGCAGTATAATTTATAACTATATATTAACCATTTTCGATTCCTGTTCCTTTATTTGTGCTGTGAGATCTTTTCTTGCCAAACTTCATGATTCCAGGTCAACGAAAAGTTAATAGAACAAAATATGGAACAAAAATGATTGACTTACATAAGTACTTACTTACTTGATTTTTTTATTTTTAAGTGACCGTTGACTTTTATATTTGACATAAATTTGAACATGATATCTCTAACCGTTCCTGAAAAAAATGGGACGGACGGATAGAAAACAAAGTGATCGTATAAGAGTTCCGATTTGTCCTTATGCGTTACGGAACCCTAAGTACATACGATTTCCCTGCTCATGTATTGGTTATGTCTATTATATGTTTTATCTCACGCAAAGATGCTCTATCAGCAGATAGAGGCCGCACCTGAACCTATATTTCGCCATTCTTATCAAATATTTTAAATTTTTCACATAAAAATATTGAGTTCATTATCGGTTACTTATGTGAAATTGACACCGTGCAAATGTGTGCTGCTGTCAAGATAATATTTTTTCAATAGGCAATTCAATAAGGCTAATGATAAGGTGTATGTTTTTAAAAACGAGTTGGCAAGGGTACAAGTAGTTCATCCAATGGTAGTCATACTCATCCTTGCATCGTTAAGGCGGAATCATACGGTTCACTAGAAGGAATGCTCACTTGATCACATGCTTAATTTTTCTTTCATTCTAGGTCGACCCGGCTTAGTTCGAATGACTTAGAAAAGAACATTCACCTGATCTTTTCCTTCAATATATCGTCTAATGGCGTCGTGCGTCTTGGAATTAGTTTAGTTTGTGATTTTTCTTTTATATAGTATAAGGGTGACAAACGAGCACACAGGTAAGTGGATGCTGAGGCTCATAGACATCTACATTTATATTCGATTAACAATCAAAATACAGATTCGTCGTCACCCCTCAGTACTAAGATGGAATGCCACGTTTCCTGTAAAAAGGGTCTCCGGTTCTCTACACTCACCATACGAAAAACATAGCAGCATTAATCTGATTATTTAACTATAGAATTAAGAAAACTGAAGCGAAGGAAAATTCGTATTATTTTGTCTTTATTTTATTCATCAAGTTGTATTCATCAAGTTTGTGGTTCCAAAGACATTTATAATTTTTAAAATTTTCCAAAAATAGCAGCTGATTTTGATCGTCCACTTGAACGCCGTTTTGCCGCGGCGGTTGTCCTGACATTTGTCTGCTACAAGACTCGAGACAAAATGGCCGAACCCGAGTGAACGTTCTCTCAGTGTTCAAACTATTACTTTTTTGTTCATTCGGAGTTGGATAAAAAAAGTTTATAAAGTAAATGACGCCGAATGCCAATATCCAACATTATTAGATCGATTAATTATTTAATTAGTTCAGCAGTTTTCTTTTATTCCGTGTTCAAACGTTTCATTTCCAGTGAAAGTTGCTAAATGAAAGACACAGATAAACTAAAAATTAACCGTCTGATTCTGCCCTAACAAATATTTATGAGATGATTTAAAAGAAGAAAATTGGAATAACAAAAAGTTCACACTAAGATTTTAAAAAAATCTAAAAAGTTCATTGATTTTCGTTAAAATTTCTGAAACTATAAATATTTCATTCATGACTTACTTTGTTATTTTTATCATTAAAAAGATAAGTGGAAACTTTTGGTAAGGTACCTCAGATTTTAAATACACTGAAAGTACAACTAAAACTATTTTTAATGTTTAATTTTAACTTTTTGATTCCGTATGCTTTACAGTAACCATGGTTAGCAAGGTTTGACGCTTTCATTATATAGACAGGTATATAATTAAAGGTTTGACGTTACGATGTCATAGTTAGCCCGGCTACCTTCAGCTTTTGAATATTAACTTTTGGTTCGATCTACGCAGATCTACTGCGCGCTATAAAATCCGTAAAATTAGTTTCATATAAGGTGTAGTATTCGCATAACTATAAAAAATCATTGTAGCTTAGATCAGAGGTCCCCAAACTTTTTTCTCGCAGACTAATTTCAAAATTTTTTATAGTTTCGGTGGACTCCCTGCTGCTACATTTTTTATAGGATAGGGTGACAAGCGGGCACACAGTCCACTTGATGGTAAGTGGTTGCTGTGGCCCATAGACACCTACATGTATCCTCGATTACGAATCAAAATGAAGATGCGTTGTCACCCGTGACGAGGAAGGTGGAATGCCTCGTTTCCAGTAAAAAGGGTCTCCGGTTCTCTACACTCACCATACGAAACACAGCAGCATTAAGCTACTATTTTACGCTGGTATTCTGTGAGCGCGTGGTCCTACCCCATTCGAGCCGACCCATTCTTGCTACAACTATACTACTAATATAGCTGCAGCATGGCTCTACCACGTATAGAAATACATTTCTACCATATTCCCAAAACTCGTCAAAAATGCGGAGATTGGATTTAGCGAAGGAAACTTGCGTCGCGGTGAGTTCCAACCCTAAATTCAGAGTGGTAAAAAATAGTACATTTTCCATATTTATTAAAATAATATGATTACGGACTCAATAGTATTAAAATTAAACATTAATAACGTAACGTAATTTCAACAATGCAAATCAACAATTTAAAAAATGTATAGTCATAATTTTAATGGGAGATGTACTCGATTTGATGAATTGACAGCAATTTAGCTTCGTTTTTGTAAGGAATAACACGATATCGTCTGAATATGGCAGGAGCTCCATCTGTTACTACCGAAATAATGTTTGAAATGGAATCAATTTTTCCTTAAAATACCACTCAGGACATTAAATATTGATTCGTCTTTAGTGCCCATCTCCAAAGTTTTCACGAATAGCAGATCTGCATGGATTTATTCGTCAATAACAAATCGAACATGTGCCAATAATAATGCTTCATTACCAGGTAAATTTGACACATTCAGTTGAATAGAAAAATGAGTTGTTTGCAGATATTTACACAAGAAGCTTTCAATATCAGAGTTCGTTCATCGGTACGTCTTTGTACAGTGTTGTTACATAAAGGAGTTATTTTGAGTATGTGAAATGGAGGCTTGAGCAAAAGAGTTTTTAAAACCTCTTCAACAGCGGGTAAAATTAGCTGTTCTCCGATGGTGCGCAGTTTTTTAGATTTCGCTATAAGCAGTGAGACACTACTTACTACTAGACGTTACTTTGAGACATTGAAGCAAATATACCGCATGGTGGGTCTCTTTATACTTTTCTTTTTATTAAGATTTAAAATATTTTCAATGTTTGAAAATATTTTAAATCTTTACCTATTTTATCAGGACGCTTCTTACAACTTCTTAGATGCTCTTCGAGGTTTGATGGTTTCATAGAGTCATTAATCAAAACTTTGTTGCATAAAAGGCATATGGGCAATCTTTTGTATACCTTTGAAGAAAACTAAATTCCAAATAATTAACATTGTACTACACGGTGTTGATGGGAGACTTCAACGCAAAACTGGGCACAAGAGAAAGCGGTGAGCTGAAGGTAGGGAAATTTGGAGTAGGGCAACGGAACCGAAGGGGCCAGCAGCTGGCCGACTTTATGGAGAAAGAGGGACTCTTTATGATGAACTCTTTCTTCCAGAAGCGGCCCCACAGAAAGTGGACCTGGTCGAGCCCCGACGGTTCAACAAAAAACGAAATTGACTTCATTATGACGACCAGACGCCAACTGTTCAGTGATGTCTCAGTGATCGCAAGGGTGAAAACTGGCAGCGATCACCGAATTGTTGCACACTGAACCTAAACGTTAAGTTGGAGAGGTCTCGTCTAATGAAGTCAACGCTCCGTCCCCCTCGTGCTCTAATCCAGAATCCCGAAACCTTTCAGCTCGAGTTACGTAACCGCTTCCAGTGCCTAGAAGATTGCAATGCAGTGGACGATATGAACGACAAGCTCGTGGAAACTGTCCATGCGGTCGGAGCTAAGTTCTGCAAGACCCGCCGCAGAAGAACACAAAAACTCTCCGATCACACTCTTAATCTCATGGCTGTTAGACGGGAGATGAGGCTGCAATCGTCAACAGATTTGACAGCATACAGGCAACTGAACAGACAGATCTCCAAATGCATACGGCGAGACTTACGCAACTTTAATACTTCTCGTATTAAAGAAGCGATCGAGCGGAACCAGGGCTCCAAAGTCTTTGCCAGAGATCTGTCTGCCAGAAAGAGCCAACTGTCAAGGCTGAAGACTGAGTGTGGCAACATCGTTTCCGGGACACCTGAGATTTTGAGTGAGATTGAGAAGTTCTATGGGCAGCTGTACACATCATCGTTGGAGCCACACGCAAGTGTGAGTAACGATCCAAGAGCAAGTCTTATCCGACACTATTCCGATGATATCCCGGACGTCAGTCTAAGCGAGATTAGAATGGCTCTCCAGCACCTTAAAAACGGCAGGGCCCCAGGCGAGGATGGAATTACAGCGGAGCTTCTGAAAGCGGGTGGAACACCGGTACTTGAAGTCCTTCAGAAGCTCTTCAATTCCGTCCTCCATGGTGGCACTACTCCAGAGGCGTGGAGCAGAAGTGCGGTGGTCTTGTTCTTTAAGAAAGGCGACAACGCTCTCTTAAAGAACTACAGACCGATTTCCCTTCTGAGCCGCGTCTACGTGCTGTTTTCGAGAGTCATTACGAATCGTCTCGCACGCAGACTTGACGACTTCTAACCTCCCGAACAAGCCGGTTTCCGAAAAGGCTTCAGTACCATAGACCACATACATACCCTGCGGCAGATTGTACAGAAGACTGAAGAGTACAATCTGCCACTTTGCCTGGCGTATGTGGACTATGAGAAAGCCTTTGATTCCGTCGAAATTTGGGCGGTGCTACAGTCCCTTCAGCGGTGCCAAGTTGACTGTCGGTATATCGAAGTGCTGAAGTGTTTGTACAGTAGGGCTACGATGGCTATCCGAGTACAGAACCAGAGCTCGAAACCTATCCAACTGCAGAGAGGTGTAAGACAGGGTGACGTTATATCCCCGAAACTCTTCACCGCTGCATTGGAAGACGTTTTCAAGCTACTGGACTGGAAAGGATACGGTATTGACATCAATGGCGAGTACATCACTCACCTTCGATTTGCCGACGATATAGTCCTTATGGCAGAATCGCTGGAGGACTTAAGCACTATGCTCAATGACCTCAATAGTGCCTCCCAACGGATAGGTCTTAAGATGAACATGGACAAAACAAAGATCATGTTCAATGTCCATGTCACACCTATGCCGGTAGTTGTTGGGAGCACTATGCTCGAAGTTGTTGACGAATACGTTTACCTGGGACAAATAGTCCGACTAGGTAAGTCCAACTTCGACCGAGAGGTCAATCGACGGATTCAACTCGGCTGGGCAGCGTTCGGGAAATTACGGCATATATTTTCGTCAGGTATACCTCAATCTCTAAAAACTAGATTGTACAACCAGTGCGTGTTGCCAGTGATGACTTACGGATCTGAGACGTGGTCCTTCACTGCTGGCCGTATGAGGACGCTTAAGGTCGCTCAGCGAGCTATGGAGAGGGCTATGCTCGGAGTTTCTCTGCGTGATAGACTCAGAAATGAGGATATCCGCAGTAAAACCAGAGTGACCGACATAGCCCAACGGATTAGTAAGCTGAAGTGGCAATGGGCCGGCCATATAGCTCGAAGAACCGATAACCGATGGGGAAGAAAGGTTCTCGAGTGGCAGCCTCGTACCGGTAGGCGTAGTGTAGGGCGACCCCCCACTAGATGGAGTGACGACCTGGTAAGACATGCAGGAAGTCGATGGATGCAGGTGGCTCAGGACCGTGCTTTGTGGCATTACTTGGGGGAGGCCTATGTTCAGCAGTGGACTTGTGAAGGGCTGTAATGATGATGATAATGATGATGAACATTGTACTGTCGACATTTCTTCTTAGATTCAGCCATGTTTCGTATCAGTTATCTACCTGTCAAGAAAAAAAATGTTTGTTTTAGTAATCACAAGACGAATTTTATAGAATATGGTTATTTTAATAGAATAGAATATGATTAATTAATTATTGCAATGAAAAAACCGAAAAGCCGGCAGCAAAACTGATTTTAATAATTAAAAGCAATAAACTGCAATAAAATAAAAGCAATAAAAGTAACAGTCACTGACCTTCTTAAAATACATTACTCAAAAAATTAAGGGACGTTTTAAAAAAAAAGAAATTATGGCTAAATAAACAGGCTATCTCCCGATCCATATCCCGGCCTAAAAAAATTGTTTTCAAACCCATGGACCATTAAAAAAAGGGAAAAATTTTCAATATTTTTTTGCGCTATCTATCTAAGTCTAATCTATATCCTAACGATTGCATGAGAACCGTGGTTCCTAAAAATTTTTAGTCAAAGAATCTTAAAATTGGAAACTTACAGCTTCAAAATGCTTTTTTTTAGTCTCAATACGATTCAGGAAAAAAAGGTTTACTTAGTTCAAGTAAAATATTTTCTTCCTGATTTTATTCTTCAATGAAGAGAAAATTGTTTCTCCTTTCTAGAAAATTTTCTTGTTTAATTTTTTTTTGCTTTAATAACTGCACTTTTCGTTCAAGAAGTTTCTCCTGTTTCAAAATAATTTTCTTTTTTCAAGAAAATTAAATTTCTTAATGTAATTGATTTAATCTTCATCATAGAAAACGTTTTTCTCTCAATAAAATTTTGTCTCTTGCTCCAAAATTTAGCTTTTTCTTTCCACAAATTATCTTTTTCACTGCATGGAAAACCGTCTGGAAGTAGAAGCAATTTACACTGATTACTCTAAGGCCTTTGATAAGGTTGATCACAACATACTTTTAAAGAAATTAACGTTCAATGAGATACGAGGAAACTTGTTAAGATGATTAACATCATTCATTTTAAACAAATCTCAACGTGTTGTGATTAACGATTTCTCATCTAATATCATAAATATCAGCTCAGGCGTACTGCATGGTTCTATTTTTGGGCCTTTGCTCTTTATATTATTTGTGCAGGATATCGGTGATTGTTTCCGTAATTTTTTCCTCTACACAGCATTTAAGCACATCAAAATGCAAATATATCACATTCACAAAAAATTAACAATATTAAATACTTAGAAACTAAACTGTGTTCCGTTGGAATTTTTCAGGGATCTTTAATCAGGGACGTAACGCATATAACCAATAAAGCTTTATGGTTTTGTCATGCCGACATGTTCTTCCTTAAAACCTCTCGCCACATTTTTAACTTTACATAAAACTCTAATAAGATTACGGGTAGAATATACATCAGTTATATGAGTCCAATGTATAGTAAATATAGTTTATAGTTGGAGCGTGTTCAACGAAAATTCTTAAAATCTACAATGTACAAATGCTTTAAAAGTAATGCTAATTTGGCATATATGTGTATGTATGTATATGCCTGCATATATATATATATATATATATATATATATATATATATATATATATATATGTATATGCTATATATATATATATATATTATATATAAATCTGTTTGTTGTCCTCTGTTTTTTTTTTTTTTTATAGGATAGGGTGACAATCGAGCACACAGTCCACCTGATGGTAAGTGGTTGCTGTGGCCCATAGAGATCTAAATCTATCCTCGATTACGAATCAAAATGCAGATGTGTTGTCACCCGTGAGAACTAAGATGGAATGCCTCGTTTCCAGTAAAATGGGTCGCCGGTTCTCTACACTCACCATACGAAATACAGCAGCATTAAGCTATTTATAATTGAAGTATATATATAAGCTATTTATAATTGAAGTATATATAATATTTATAAGTGAAGAGGTCGTTTTATTAGAACATTAAAAGTTTAATTGTAATTGTTAAGTACATAGACCCAATAGTAACGGTTGGATAACGATGTTGATTGTATGATTATTAAGCTTAATTATAGTATCGTGTTTAATAGGATTATATTGTACGATTGTTTGTTATTAAATAAAGAGAAATAAAAATGAAAAATATAGAAATAAAAATGTTTTTATTTTGTTTGCCCATATCTATTGAGTCGCACTGGCCTTACGGTAAATAATATTTTTAAATCATAAACACAGAATTTAGAATAAAAAAATAATTGCCAATAATTTGAAATATGTTTGTTACGACATTTTAGCAAAATATTAAACGGATCATATGAATATTTCATGAAACAGTTGCAACAAGAGAATAAAAGATTTTTTTTTAAATTTCAAAATATTCAAGATTTTTTAATAAATAGTCATGATTTTTTTTTCTGTTTATCTCAAGTATATCGTACTTTGAAACACATTTATTTTTATTTAAAATACTGCAAATATCGTCGTACTTACTTTTATGACTATGAATAGCTGTGCTCCGCGGTTCAAGTTCTTAGTTAGTTGAATTTTAGATCTTATGTCAATAAATTGTTTCTCAAGTCAAATAGATTTTCACGATTGAATTAAGGTATTTATTTATTAATTCAAGATATTTTTTCTTAATTTCAAAAAAACTTTTTAAATCAAGATTTGTGATTTATTAGTATTAAGATTGGACTTGTTTGTTCGAAGTTAATATATATTTTGAGATAAACAACTTTTTTTAAAACAAGAACCCTGAATTACCACATTCAATAACATGTATTTTGATTGGAGAAAATAAAATAACTGCATCAACAAAATTCTGTTCTCATGTTGGTAATATAATTTCTTCAGGCAAGCAGTATGAACACTTGAACGGAGAGTAAATCCATCCATCCTATCCATTGGGACACGAGTGAGGTCCAAGAGCTATGGAGAGGGTTATGCTCGGAGTTTCTCTGCGTGATAGACTCAGAAATGAGGATATCCGCAGTAGAACCAGAGTGACCGACACAGCCCAACGGATTAGTAAGCTGAAGTGGCAATGGGCCGGCCATATAGCTCGAAGAACCGATAAGCGATGGGGAAAAAAGTTTCTCGAGTGGCAGCCTCGTACTGGTAGGCGCAGTGTAGGGCGACTCCCCACTAGGTGGAGTGACGACCTGGTAAGACATGTAGGAAGTCGATGGATCAGGTGGTTTAGGTTCGTGTTTTGTGGCATTCCGTAGGGAGGCCAATGCTGAGCAGTGGACTTGTGAAGGGTTGTGATGAATGCATAAAAATTTGGATCTTATCAGCCTTTCGGGAGTTAAGAGAAAGTCTATGCCTTGCAGTTGTTTAAATAATAATTTAATATATGCAACTAATCAAAATCCGTGAAAAGTGAATACAGTGGTATCACAGATGATGTTCTATATAAAAACTTGCTTCAGTATCCAGCTAGTTGCTAGTCTTTATAAGTCTAGATTCTTTAGGCCTGATGTAGGTATCTTAATACGTTCGAAAGCACTTCACAATGTGTCGTGATACGTTGGATAATATTAATAAATTTAATAGTGATTTATAAATTTATCCCTTCATAACGCTGGCCTACGGATTAGTAAGCTAAAGTGGCAATGGGCCGGCCATATAGCTCGAAGAACCGATAAGCGATGGGGAAGAAAGTTTCACGAGTGGCAGCCTCGTACCGGTAGGCGTAGTGTAGGGCGACCCCCCACTAGATGGAGTGACGACCTGGTAAGACATGCAGGAAGTCGATGGATGCAGGTGGCTTAGGACCGTGCTTTGTGGCATTACTTGGGGGAGGCCTATGTTCAGCAGTGGACTTGTGAAGGGCTGTAATGATGATGATGATGATGATAAGCTAACAATAAATGCTGCAATATACTGCGATATTTATGCTGATATTCTGCTGGTATTCAGTGCGATCGTGTTCCTTCTTCAGTTGAGACAACCCAAAATATCCATGAAAAATCCAATAACTTGACTGTTTTTTGTAAAAAGTTAAGAGATTTTTTTGTTTCGCGAGTTCCACGCACTCACGGTAATTTCATATAGATAATATTACCGTGACGCACTGGTATTACTGCTCCCTGTCAATCTGAGGTTTGGTTTTAGTATTTTCGGATGGATTTTTGCCCTCAATTTCGCAGGCCGTCCGTTGACATTTAGAGAAAACGTTCACTTAATATCCCTTGCTATGAGGAAGGAAAAGTAAGAATAGCATAATAATCGAAATTAAGACATTTTAAATGAAAATGACTGTAGAAACTATAAAAACAAAGAAATAACCATTTAAATCGCTTGCAGGGTCATTTGTTCGTTCTATGTATTTTAGAAAAGAATGTATGTCTGGTTGTGATTGGAAAGAGCTCTGCATGGCATGCGAGTTCGCATCACGTCACTCACAATGGTGGCTCGGCTTTATCTCGTTTTTTACACTGTATTTGTCGAAGGCGAACGATAAAGATAAGTGGTAGTGGCGTTATCGCGCGAAAAGAGCTCGCTTCAGGAAGTTTTTTGCTGCCTTTAATACGTAATTACAATAAAATTTTAGCGATATGAAAAGAATAGATTGCGTATGATTGGTTAATATTTATCAACTTATTACATGGAAAAAATATAATAAATTAAGTAGTAACCGTATGGTCACCACATACGACTCCAAAGAGTCAGTGACTTCTTCATAATGAGGAGTGAGATGATCAATGCCATACTGTTTCTAAATGTTTTCATACCTAATTATAAAAAAATATTATATTGTAAATTAATGTTTAAACAAAAATCCAGCTGGGCTTCTTGCTGGTTCTCTCCAGGACAAAGTTTTTTTTCCAAAACTGTTGTAAAACTTAAATGACTTTCAATAAGTATTCTTATAATTTACATCGAATAAAAATGATTCAAGTCTATTCTATTCTATACATTTTTGGTAATGGTATATTGCGAGCATTTCCGAGACGTATATATATATATATATATATATATATATATATATATATATATATATATATATATTCGTATTTTTGTATATATGTATTCTGTACTATGGAATATATACGAACTACGGAATAAGGCTAATATACAGTAGTTCTTTAACCTTTTCTTTATATTTAACAGATATAAATAGTAAAAATAGAGGCAAAGACTTAATGCATTTTATTAAATCATAATTTACATTAAAAAATTTCCGATGATATTCCGGACGTAAGTCAGAGCGAGATGAGAATGGATCTCCAACACCTTAAAAACGGCAAGTCCTCGGGGAGGATGGAATTATAGCGGAGCTTCTTTTTTATAGAATAAGGGTGACAAACGAGCACACAGTCCACCTCTGCTGTGGATGGTGGCAAGACATCTCATTATGATATGAATCAAAATGCAGATGCGTTATCACCCCTGAGGACTGAGATGGAATGAGATGGATCTCTACACTCACCATAAGAAACAAAGCAGTATTGATCTGCTGTATTACGCTGGTATTCTGTGAGAGCGTAGTCCTAGTTCAGTGGTGCCAAGTTGATTGTCGGTGTATTGAAATGCTGAAGTGGTTGTGCAGGGCTACGACGGCCATCCCAATACAAACCCAGAGTACGAAACCTATCCAACTGCAGAGAGGTGTAAGACAGGGTGACGGTTTCAAGCTACTAGACTGGAAAGGATATCACATCAATGGTGAGTAAATCACTCACCTTCGATTTGCCGGCGAAGTAGTCCTTATGGCAGGATCGCTGGAGGACCTAAGCACTATGCTCAATGACCTCAACTGTGTTTCCCAACAGATAGGTCTTAAGATGAACATGGACAAAACAAAGATCATGTTTAATGTCCATGTCACACCTATGCCAGCAGTTGTTGGAAGCACTAAGCTCGAAGTTGTGGACGATCACGTTTACGTCGAATAAATAGGTAAGTCGAGCATTCGAGAGATTACGACACATTTTCTCGTCAGGCATAAGTACTTCAAAACTTGAAAACGAGATTGTACAACTAGTGGGTGTTGAGTTATGGATCTGAGACGTGGTTCTTCACTGCTAGCCGTATGAGGAAGCTCAAGATCGCTCAACGGGCTATGGAGAGGGCTATGCTCGGGGTTTCTCTGCGTGATAAATTTAGAAATAAGGGTATCTTCAGTATAACCAGAGTAACCGACATAGCCTAACGGGTTAGTAAACTGAAGTAGCAATGGGCTGGCCATATCTCGAAGAACCAACAATCGATGGGGAAAAAGTTCTCAAGTGGCAGCCTGGCACCGGTAGGCGAAGTGTTGGGCGACCCCTCTCTGAATGGGGTGACGACCTGGTAAGAATATCCCCCATAGGAAGTCGATGGATGGCCTATGTAAATAATGTTATTTTTGTCACCAAACCACACACATGTTTTTATTATTTTCTTACAATGATGCCCATCCAAAGGTTGTCTGAAAAAGATCGCTCTTAGCGGTAAGACTGCCTGTTGTTCCACATTTCTTTTTTTCTAATTTTTTTGTTCATATTTATGTTTTCTTTTTGTGGCCTACATAAAAGTGTTATCTATTTATGTACGGCAGTGGAAAGGCTGTAATGATGATGATGATTAAACATTTACAAACAGCATGGCGGCTATCACCTCGATCCATCATTTAAATAGGTCATCTACAATTTGGTATTATAATAACTCTTTTTATGCAGCTGTATCATAAAAAAATTAAGTATTCTATAGAAAGATGCTCTGTGTTCTCCGGGACTTACGCACACGCATGTGTTGATCAAATTAACTAAACAGTATCCTGATTTGAACAAGAAGTAAAGTCTAATATTATGATTAAAAAAGGGCAACGCCCCGAGTGAGGATGGAATTGAAGCGGGGCTTCGGAATGTGGGTGGAAAACCGCTTTACTTGAAGTCTTACTCTGTAGGCGTAGAGCTGAAGCACTCTATTGAAGAACTACGGATCAATTTCTCTTTCGAGCCTTGTCTACGTGCTGGTTTTGTGAGTTATTACTCTTGACGACTCACGACGCATAGTCTTAGTTACCATAGATAACATTCGTAGCCTTCAATTCAATTTAATAAATAAATTAATGTTTATCCAAATACAGAAAGGCGTAAGACAGGTTGATACCTCCGATGGTTATATCCTCGAAATTTTACAGAAGATGTTTTCAAGCTACTGGCTGGAAAGAATACAGTATTAACATCAACGGCGATTACATCACTCACCTTCGATTTGCGGACAATAATTATAATCACTATGGTAGAAATTAACATCAATGGGGAGAGTACATCACTCACCTTCGATTTGCCGACACTATAATCACTATGGTATAATCTCTGTCCCACAGGATTGTTTTCAAGTGGACTGGAAAGGATATTATGGTATACACGGTATTAACATCAATGGAGAGATATAATACTATGGTAGAATTCTTGGTGGACCCTAGCATTATGTTTAACGAACACTACTATGTTGTGTACGGTACACGGTAATCCGATTAGCCAGCGATATAATCCTTATGGCAGAATCGCTGAAGGACCTAAGCACTATGCTCAATGATACACATACATATTGCTTTCCAACGGTAGGTCTTAAGATGTACATAGATCGATAAGACAAAAATCATGTTTGAGGTCCATGTTACAGCTATACCGGTAGTTATTGGGAACCCAACGCTTTAAGTTTTTCAGGAGTATGTGTACCCGGAATAAAATATCGAATTTGGTAAAGCCAACTTCGATCAAGATATCACCCGACGAATCCAACTCGGCTGGGCTGCGTTCGGGACATATCAACAAATCTTCTTGGCCGATATTTCTCAGTCTTAAGACGAAAGTGTACAATCAGTGCGTTTGTCAGTTACGACTTACGGAACTGAAACTTGGTCCTTCATTGCTGGGCATATGAGGAAGTTCAAAGTCACACAGCTTGCGAAAAAAAGGGCTTTGCTCGGAATTTTTTTTCCAGGATAAAATCCGCTAAAGGGATACTAGCAGAAGAATAAAAGCAACTGATATAGCTTAGTAAGCTGAAGAACCGGCAACCCATGGGGAATAAAGAAAATAGCGTGGCAGCCTCGTATTGGCAAGCGCAGTGTTGGATGACACCTCACTGGATGGATTGAAGACCTGATGAAACACGCATGTAGTCTACGGGTGTAGGTGTCTCAGGACCGTACCTTGTGAGAATTTATGGTTGAGGACTACGCTCCGTCGAATACTTATGATGGGCTATGGATTTACTACAGTTCATCACACGTGTGATATAATGGGCGAATTACACAAAATGCACATTTGTTAATATCACTTCTGATTATTCTATAAAATTTTAAAGTTCGAAGTGCAATTTCGTCCCTTTCATATTTGTACCTAGTCTATTATGATAAAAATCTAAGTTATAGCCTGTATACGTCCCGCTGCTGATTTTGAAGTAATTTGTCCGCCACGTTGCTCTAGTGTGTGTTAGCGGTATTTATATTAAAGTTTTTCAAAACGACTATAAATCAATAGTACGCTACAGATTATAAACTATAAATTTCTAGCGCGCTATTAAATGCGCTATGTTATAGCGCGCTATTTATAATAAAGCGTGGAGGAGGCCGGCTAGCGCGTTAAGTTTTGCAGCACGCTATATCTCGTAGCAGGTTACATTACATATCGTTCATTGGATAGACCGCGTGCTATATAAGAACATTATTTCGTAATAATTCGCATTTTAGACTAAAATAAAATAAAGCGGTAAAGAAAAACCAATAAACGCTTTTTCATACTTTTGAGGCTTACGATTTTCTATAATCCTACAAATATTTTTAAAGCGTGTACTTTTTAAAACAAAACAAAATAAATTATTTTTTATTATAATTGATGTAAACGTTATTTTAGCCTTAATGTAAATTATAAATCAAATAACTGTGTATTTAAAAGTTTATTGATTGTATTTATAAAAATCAACTATTTACATACACTATTATATACATTTTCTTATCTATACTTTATTTACATTTAAAAACATTATAGCAGACATATAGCTTCTTTTATAGCAGACAACTGTGTCCTTCGATCACTTATAAATATACAGTATACACTACCTAAACAACCTATAACACTAAATTAGGTCGTGCGCGATCAAATTTGCGTCATACGCCCTCTCCCAACAGTGCTGCTGCTATAGAACTAGTAGCCGCTAGATAGCACCAAAGCGCTATAGCGCAATAGCGTCATGGCGACTACTTTCATAGCACGTGCTATGTGTTATGGAGAGATATCGCGCTATAATATGGTGCTATGCGCTATATTAACCACCATTAATTTATATGTTCTACAAGTAAGTATTTTATTCTTGAGCCATGCAGGTTTGGAACCATGTAGTGGTAGTGTAAGAATATCAACTACCCAATGTCGTCCTGTGGGTTGCGGGTGTCATATGAGGCAACAAAGGGAAACTGAACCAGGTGACGGGCAGCATAATTCTAATAGCGACTGAACAAATAAAAACTATGGTTAGTGGTTAACCAAACTGCTTGCCAAGTATAAGATCTAAATTCAGCGGTATAATTTTGATAGGCTGTAATGGTAATGGAATGCGAGTTGCTTCAAAAAGTTATTCTTTTCGCTGCGCTCGTGGTAAGTTAGCACTTAAAGTTGTATTGAACAAATTCATTGGTGCCGTCGGAGATCGAATTGGAGTTTCCCGGGTACTTTAATGGCGAGCTCTTATCTCTAGCATTTTATTACTCTGTTGCTTAGGCTCTTATATCATGGCTACGATTAAAATTTGATATTATAATTATAAGTGTGATAAATTTTAGGCAGTATAACAATTTTTTTATATCCAAATTAGCAATGAAAGCATCGTTAAAAGTGCGACCTAAGGGCAAAGTGCGTGCGTTCGTGCGTGCGTGCGTGCATGCGTGCGTGCGTGCGTGCGTGCGTTCGTGCGTTCGAGCGTGCGTGCATGTGTGCGTGTGTGTGTGCGTGCGTCCGCGCGGGCGTGCGTGTGTGTGTGTGTGTGTGTGTGTGTGTGCGTGCGTGCGTGTGTGTGTATGTGCGTGTGTGTATGTGCTTGCGTGTGTGCGCGTGCGTGCGTGTGTGTGCGTGCGTGCGTGCGTGTGTGTGTGTGTGTGTGTGTGTGTGTGTGTGTGTGTGTGTGTGTGCGTGAGTGTGAGTTCGGTGGTGTGTGCGTGCGTGCGTGTTTACTCGCTAGCATGATTGCATGCTTGTGTTCTTGCGTTCATGCTTGCATTAACGCGTGCGTACGTGCATGTACGTGTGCGCGCGCGTGTGTGTGTGTGTGTGTGTGTGTGTGTGTGTGTGTGTGGTCTGTGTGTGTGAGAGAGAGAGAGTGAGTGAGAAAAAGAGAAAGAGTTTTATTTTCATTAAACAATGTTAAAAAACAACGTTTATAAAACGAAGAAACTGTCGCCAACAGAAAGTTTACATTGTTTTGAATATTTGCAATTTTATCAAAAGTAAGTTTACAAATGTTGTGTTCATTAATCAAAAGTTTGGCGCAGTCTCGCCTCGCCCGCCCTCACCGACTCCCACCCTCTAGTCTATTCTTGTCTATACCTAAAACGTATATGTAGAACATATATATTTTGTTTTAGGTCTTTCACAATAACTTAGTGAAGGCTGGCAATATCGTATTCTTAAGGTCAATATTGACAAATGGGTGAACTGTATCTGTACTGTATGTCACTTTTTCATGAAAGTGTATAAACATCGTGGACGGTGGACCGTTTATTATATATTTATCGAGACTGAAAAATGGATACTATTTGCCGACTATGTTGCTCTACAAAGTTCGTCAATAATCATATATTTGATGAAGAAAACGCGCTATTTCTAAAAATGTCGCTGTACTTACCAATTAAGGTACAGTAAATATAATAGATTTTATTTCATGTGTGTAAGTGTAAGTGCATGTATTAAAGATGATTTTGTGTCGACAGGTATTGAAGAATGATCGGCTTCCACAAAAGATTTGTAATAAATGCAGTTGCAAAGTAAACGACTTATACCAATTTTGTAATGAGGCGATTGAGGCACAGGCCAGGTAATTAGGGTAATTTTCAATTCATCCCTTGTACATTAAGCAAATGATTGCTGCATGCAGTTCAGTGATTTGTCTAAGTTCTACTCACAATATTTATTTAAATAAATTTTTTATTTAATTTATAAATGTTTCACAAAATATCCCTTGGGAAGAACTGCGTGGTAGAGCCACGGTGCTTGTAGTGCTGCTACGTGGTAGTGCAACTTTTTACATGGTAGAGCCACGCTGCAGCTATATTATGGTTGTAGCACGAATGGGTTGGCTCGACTGGACAAGGACCACACTCTCACAGAATACCAGTGTATAATTGCAACTTAATGTTGCTGTGTTTCAATGGTGAGTGTAGAGATCCGGATACCCTTTCTTACTGGTGACGAGAAATTCTATTTTAGTACTCAGGGGTGTCAACACATCTGCGTTGTGATTCTTAATTGAGGATAAATGTTACCACTTACCATCAGGTGGACTGTGTGCTTGTTTGTCAACCTTATTCTATGTTAAAAAAAAACTAGCAAACACTTAACATGATATTTTTTCAATTTAAAATCATATTCATACTATAATTTTGTTAAAATATGTAAGATTTATTTTAGAAACTACTTGGTAGTGATCATCTCATTTCCATGGGTTATTTTCATTAATGTGTTCCTTAATATTGTAATAGAGTACTCTTTTTATATAGTTGTTTTTTCACCAATCTTTTTAATAGGTTTTGTAATTTTTTTGTAAAACTTTTTGTTGTTAATAAATGACTAATTCTATGGAGTTGAGTAACATCATAAGCATATGTTTGATCTTGGTATTTAGTGCTACTAGCTGCATTTACTTATTATGGCTGCTTATGTTTCATATAAAAGTAAGTTCTTTAAATGATTCCCTAGAGATTTTACAGTTCGGTCATAATTTTCCTTTTTGGCCATCTTTAGAAAAACAAATCTTATTTCAATGTCAGCTGTTTTTTTCAAATAGCAAATTTCCTAATGACAATACAATGTGATATTATATGTTTATCCAATTTAGTTGTTTGTAATACTTCTGTTTCTTTCTACTTAGGCTGTAGAACTAAGTCTGTATTATAATGATTTCTTTAATTTACATGTATACTTATCATTGAATAAAACTAGTTTTACAGATTTTTAATTTCCTATGTTCAAGGGACACCTCAGGTGTTTGACGTTCTGATAGATTTGGTTTTGTTCGATAGGATTGCCTTCAGCTTTTGAGTAGACAACAAAACTTCCCAAAAGAACCAATTCCTACCAAAGATTATTCAAGAGGCTACTGAAATTCAAAACCATCCAAATTTAGAATGAGAATGATGATGGGTGCTACCATCTTTTTGGGATCTTATAATTAATAAAATTAAATACAAATTCAGGCATACCTCTGCAAGACTTGACAAAATACTGTAAGCTTGTTCTGTAAAAGGTAATTCACCATTATTGAGAAAAATTAAAAAGAAAATCCCATAAAACTTACCTCAAAATAATGACATATATAAAAATACCATAAAAGTATAATAATGTGAGTGACTATAGTCTTTGACATGTCTTCTTCCTTCTTACGTCCTTGTCTCACTTAGACAAAATTATGTATGCTATCCAGCTTTCACCATAATATTACATTCGTTTTTCCATGTTTAACCCATTTTTAGGTTAAAAAAGTTACCTTTTCATGCGAGAAGTATTGTTATAATTGGGGACGATAACACTACCACATACCACACCTTTCTCCTCCTAATTCCTGCCAAAAGATTCTAAATCCAACTCGGTTGATTGGGATAGCTATGATATCAGGGTGTTTAACACCGCAATCTCTTAACATGGGGAATTAAAAATACATAAGTAAAATTAAACATGATAACAGCCATAAAACTAGTTTAATTAAGAATGCTTCATTTATATTATTTTATTTCTCTTCATTTAACATTCAATTATATTGGATGGATGGATATGAAATTTTCATATTAAATGGATATGAAAATTTCATATCAAAACAAAAAAAAATGCTTAAATTAATTTAATGGCTTCTTTTTCTTGAGTTGTCCATCTGCACAGTTACAATTTGTTGTAATCAAGTTTAACACATACCATTGCATCTATACTATAGACTCCAACTGCTATGAAGATGGCAGCCATCTTCATAGCAGTTGGATACAGGTGTGTGCACCTGGACTTCAGTAACCATTTAATATCAGTTGTTATGTTATATAACTGATAGTACTTGTTAACATATTTCAACTTAAAAATTTCAGATTGCGAGCTATTTTAGTAGCATCTGGTGTCCCGCTGCTTGAATCACTCAATCAAGCAATAAAAGAAAACTCACATGCACTCTCCTCTGCAAACTTTACCGTGGTCCATGAGCAGGGAACACAGACAGATTGTAATGAGTCAGTTGACAATTCACAAGATACTGTAAAAATAAAAGAGGAGAAAATTGATCCTAAAACCTTTTCGCCAGCAGTTGCTGTAAAAACAGAAAAGGATCTATCGGATAATGACGATTATGAAGTCACTAATGGTATATATTCAGATGACAGTGACGATATATCCCTCCTTAGCCTCAAAGAAATTAAGATAAAAGAAAGTGATAATGACAATACTATAAATGGTGAGGTTCATGAAAATAAAAGGGGTAGAAAAAGGAAGGGTAAATTAAAAGATTTAGAGATGCTAATAAATTCATTACCGGGTACAGTTATTAATGTGCGAAATACAAGAAACGTAAATACAGAAGTGAATAAAGAAAAAGAAATCAAGTTGGAAATTAATGAGAGTCAAACTAATGTCACAAGAAAATCAAATAGGAAAATTAAAAAAGAAGAGGAACTTCAGGATAGCTACCAGTGTTGCATTTGCTTTGAGAAGTTCATTAAAAAATCAGAAATATTGCAGCATTATAAGTAAGTCTTTAGTTTTTGTATGTATCAAATTTAAAACAAATAACTCACTGTTTTCTTAGATAGATAAGGTAAAGCTACAGCCTTAATACACATCTGTGCATGGGCCTCCTCTTGTTTCTGAGAGGGCTATGCAGTAGTGAGTCCAGCGCATGTTGGCAGAATTAATGTCTTTGAAATATTTAATTTCTCAGTCATGCAGATTTCCTCACTATGTTTTCTTTCACCGTCGAGCATGCACTTAAACATCCATTTAACAACTCAAATAGTGGCGGCGAAATCCAATTTGGATTACTCACTTTAGATTAGTTTAGTTTACGATGCGCTGTTTTCCGCAACTCCACGTCTAAGCGCCTATTTTGCATGTGGGCAGGAATAATATGCTTATTTGAGCCATGATATCTACCCAAAGAAGCTCAGCAGTCCTTTGATGTTGCAAGCAACTTCGGGGAGCGATCCCGGCGTGCCGAGATGTTTAGCCCTGTATGAAGCGACTTCTGGACATGTCAGCAACATGTGAGCCGCCGTTTCTTCCTCTCCCATGCATGCCCTGCACAGGGGGCTGTCAGTAACACCTATGGTGAACAAATGTTTGTTAAAAGAGCCATGTCCTGTGATAGCACTTGTTACTATCCTGATCTGTGGCTTGTTCAGTCTCATTAGAACTTTGGTTAGACGACTGTTTATTTCAGGTAGGGCCTCCCTAGCTTGTCTACAGTCTACTAAATTTTTCCAAAGCTGAGCGTGTTTTTATTGAAGTATCTACTTACCAGTGAACGAACGTAACCAAAGGGGATTGGTATTATTGGTTCCGGCCCTATAGTTGCTAGGGCCGATCCTCTTCTGGCCAGTTCATCTGCTGCATCGTTGCCTCTAGATCTACTGTGTCCCTTGATCCATTGCAGAGTCACATTGTTGTGCTTACATACCTTATTCAATCGTTGATGGCACTTGTATATCAGTCCCGAGTTCGTCACATTGCAACTCAGAGCTTGTAGTACCGCCATACTGTCGGTCAGTATTCTGATGGAGAAGTCTTTCACCTTCCTAGCATCTATTGCTATGGTCGCTTGAATGATACCCATGCATTCAGCCTGGAAGACTGTGTTGTGAGTACCCAGCGGTGTGCATATGCCACCTTCATTTGTCTTAGAGCCATCCAAACTTTGAGCTCTCTTGGAACCCAATCCTTCCAGATGGTCAGTTTCCTTCAATTGTATCCTGTACTTCTTATTGAATACAAATTGTTTTGGGATCCTATCATACTTGGCTTGTAAGATAGGAATTTTTGAGTAAATTCTATCGATTATATCTGTATGGGGGACTCTACTCTTACTTAAAAGATTTAGGGTCTTGAGTCTAATGGCAGCTAAAGTTGCTTCTTGTTGTATATGTAGATGAAGCGGTGTTAGCTCCAGCATAGCCTCCAAAGCTGCTGTTGGTGTAGTCCTTATGCAGCCCAGTGGCAGCCATACAAGCTATCTCTGGTAACGCTGAAGCTTTTGTATAGTGGTGGCTTCATTGGTTTTGGTCCACCATACCAGAGAGCCGTATGTGATCATGGGCCGAATTACAGTTTTGTACAGCCACAGTATAATTTTTGGCATTAAACCCCATCGTTTGCCAATCATGTTTCTGCATTGCCAGAAAGTTAAACTAGCTTTGCTGATTTTGTTTTCTATGTGTTTGTTCCAGTTAAGTTTACTATCCAAGGTAAGACCTAGGTATTTTACTTCGGAAGAAAGTTGGAGTTTTGTGCTCAAAAGACTTGGAAGATGATAGTTATTCAGCATTCGTTTTTGTGTGAACATTACTATAACCGTTTTATTTGGATTAACGGTTAGGTCATATTCCCTGCACCATCTCTCCACAATACGAAGAGCCGCTTGGGTCAGGTCGCACACAATACTTGCTGTCTTACCAGAGACCAGTATTGTCAGATCATAAAAAATAAAAATATAAATTTCTTTGCAACTTTCCGCTAAACATATAAAATGATACCTGCCAGCCTGATGGCTATAAATCCCTGATCTTAACTAGATTTTATAACATTTTTCAGTTTATATTTCTTTTTGAAAAAGCTCACTTCAGTTAAATGTTCTTGGGTCTCAGACAAACAAACAAAAATAGACCGAGTGCATGGACGGAGGGCATGCTGCAACAGTGATAGAGCCACACGGCAGCTTTTGCTGTTGCTTGTATGTGCCGGCTCGAGCCGTGGTGGTAGCATGACCTCACAGATTACCGGTGTGAAGTGGAAGCTCTGCTTCTGCGTTTCGTCTGGTGAGTGTGGCTGGTGTGGCAGGTGGCTGGTGGCCCAATCCCCCTCCCAACAACATGGTAGCGGAATAAAAAAATTTTTTGCGGAATTTTGCGTATACGTCAGAGAAGACATCTGTTCTCGACGCCTTGGCAGTCTTGAAGGTTCGTACCTGTCTATCTTTTGGCTACGCGTAGACAGCGTCCGCGCGTCTACGGTTGTCTATATAGGTCCAATAGTGGTTATGCCGAAACGGACCGACTCATCGACCACGTCAAAAATAGCTACAGATTCCTTGCTACAGCAGATCCCATTTGCAGAGATCGTGATCCTCGGCGATTTTAACGCCTTCCACGCCGAATGGCTCCTCTGTCCTCCATTGTCTAGTCCGGAGTGTAGTGCCATTCACGCTATAATCACGGTTGCATTCAGCAGTTTGTCGCCGTATAGGTCGGTCGTTCGGGATAGCATGCGGTCTTTCTTTGCATCCTACCCTTGGAGGCGGGTTTGCTTCTCGCCGGACGATACCAGCGTAGTTGCTAATACTGTCGCTGATGTGGTACTTTAGAGTATGGAACTTTTTATTCCTTCTTCTGTGGCGCCCGTTGGAGGCAGATCTCAGCCATAGCTTAGTCGCTCCTGTAAAATAGCATATAATCAGGAGTGCTACCGAGTCAAGGCTGACGCAGTAACGTCCCGGGATGTAAACACCAGTGCCCTTAAAAATAAATATAATTTCACCTCCAGGTCCTTCAAAACAGTTTCAAAGCAAAGTCAGAGTACATAGCCAGAATTGGCGAGAAACTAGTTCGCATTCCTACGGGAACCCGTGCATTCTGGTTTCTCGTCAAGGCTGTCTACGGGAATTTCTGGCAGCCATCTCTGCACAGAACAACTCACTAGACCATGCCGCAAACGACATGGAGCACTTACACCTTATCGTAAGATATGCGATTCACACAGTGCTCGGTTTGCAAAGCACTCCTCTCCCTAGACATCCAAAAGTCGAGTGGGCCTGACGGAATCCCCCCAATTGTGCTGAGAATGTGTGGTCCAGAGTTGGCACCTGTTCTAACGCGTCTTTTCCGGTACTCCTACTCTCTAGGCGTTGTATCGAAATCGTGGAAGACGGCTTTCGCCCATCCGATCCCGAAAAAAAGGCGACCGTTCAGCCCCGTCTAATTATACCTCAGGGAGGCGATGGCGATAAGCCTGTACTTGTTACTGTGTAACGGGGCTGAGCGGTCGCCTTTTTTTGGGATCGGGTGGGCGAAAGCCGTCTTCCACGATTGGAGTGTAATCGCACAATTTCTCGGGAACCCATAGGAAGGGAGCTTCGAAAGAAGCGCTTTGTGCCAAACCTGATCGAAGGTCTTCGCAATGTCCAAACTAACGGCGAATGCCTCCCCCTTGGACTCTACTGCCTCCGCCCATCAGTGAGTTAGGTAGAACAGAAGATCACCAGCTGACCGACCACGGCGAAAACCGTATTGGCGATCACTAATCAGCTGGTGATCCTCAAGGTACCTCATGAGCTGGTAGTTAACAATAGACTCCATTCGGATTCGGATTGGAGCATCAATGTCGTTGTAGACGGTGCATGCTCCGATCACAAGCCTATTAATGCTGGTGTTCCACAAGGCTGCGTGCTATCACTAACATTGTTTATTCTGCGTATTAATGACATGTTGCAAATCGGTAACATTCATTGCTATGCAGATGACAGCACTGGTGATGCTCTATACATCGGCTGTGTCAATATTTCTCGGGAAAACGTCGCCGAGTACCGGAACAAACTTGTGTCTGAAGTCGAGTCTTTGCTTATAAAGTCTCGGATTAGGGGCGCCTAAATTTAGTCCAGTTTAATCCTCAAAAGACACAAATTTGCGCGTTTACCGCTGAAAAGAACCCCTTCGTCGTTTCTCCTCAGTTTCAAGGTACTCCCCTTATTGCCTCAGCCATTATCATAATCTTCGGCGGCGACCTATCGGCTGACGTGCGGTTTCGTGGCCTCTAAAAAGCCTGACGTGCTCAGCAGAGCGGGACAGTATTTCATGCCGGCACGCCACCTGCAACTTTACAAGGCGCAGGTTTGGCTTCATATGGAATACTGTTCCTATCTCTGGGCTAGGGCTCCCCAGTGCCAGCTCCTTCCAACCGCATCCAGCGCAGAGCGGCTCGAATCGTCGACGACCGGCTCGATTCACTGGCGCTGCGAAGAGATGTTGCATTCCTTTTGCATTTTTTCGTATCTACCACGGGGAGTGCTCTGAGAAATTGTTCGGATTAATGCCAGCCGTCAAATTTCACGAAGGCACATCGCGGCAAAACTCTCGATACCATCCACACCGTCTGGATGCTTGGCGGTCAACCACTGTACGTTTCGCTAGGAGTTTTCTTCCGCTTACGACCTCTCTGTTGAATCGTCTACCACCGACGATTCTGGACCGGTACGACTTAGAGACCTATAAGAAAAGAGCTTACTTCTTTCTAAAAGGCCGGCATCGCATCTGCAATTCCTCTCGTGTTGCAGTTGTTCATGTGCGGCGGTAGTCACAAGCTTGCTATCAGGTGAGCCGTATGCTCCTTCTTCTCACTTCCTTCTTTGCCCCTTCTCCTTTACATGCACTCACACACGTACCAGTATCTTTCTTCTTTTTTTCTTAATCAACTCGCAAAAGTTCGCTCCTGGGTGCACAACAATATAACCTAAACCAAGTTGATTGTTGTAAATGATTTTAGATGCATATACTTAAAATATGTTGAGCAAGGTTTTGCTTTGGTTTGACGTAGAAGGTGGAAGTAGATGATGTGGCTCATATACAACCTACATTTATCCTAGAATCAAAATGCACATGGGTTGTCACTGTTAAGGACAGAGATGGAATGCCACGTTACCAGTAAAGAGAATCTACAGTTGTCTTCTCCCACCATATAAAACAGTTGCATTATACTTATATTTCATGCTGATATTCTTTGCGGGCGACCCATTCCTGCTGCAGCTGTATTATGGATCTACCGCATAGCTAACTGGTTGATTGAGTACATAGTAGATCACTGACAACGTCGTTGTTTGATTCTCGCTCGGACGCAGTCAACTGATGAAATAACGGAGAGTTGAGCGCAAAATGCGCAATGTATTAGTACCATACTGTCCTAGTAGTTTCCATATAAGTCTTTGGGGAATACGATTACTTAAATAAGTGGTTGAGTGTTAATGTGCAACTTATGAGTACTGTAGTGCTTGTATGTTAGTGTACATAGAAGTATTTGGGTTATTACAATTAGTTAAGTGGTTAAGTGGTGAGGCAATGAGGATTCGGTATTTGATTTCGATGTGGTGGTGCAGGTCGCATGTAGTAGTGTACATAGAAGTGTTTGGGTGATTACTATTAGTTAATTGGTGAAGCAATGAGAAGTGGTTGTTTGACCCCGGTGTGTCGGCACAGATCGCACGCGAACGCGGCGGCGGAGAGCGGGCCCATGCCGCCGCCGCCGCCGCTGCCCGCCGCCGCCGCCGCCGCCGCCGCTGCCCGCCGCGCGCCCGCTGCGCTGCCCGCGCTGCAAGAAGGTATGCACACGCACGCACGCACACGCTCACGCACACACATATACACACACTGAAGCCGCCGCCGCCGCCGCTGCCCGCGCTGCAAGAAGGTATGCACACATACGCACGCACGCACACACACACACACACACACACTACACACACACACACACACACACACACAAAAACGCGCGCGCGCACGCAAACGTGCACGCAGACATGCACGCCACATGCACGCACACACACGCATGCACACACGCATGCACACACGCATGCACACACGCATGCACGCACGCATGCACACATACACTTTTAACCTTAAATCGTCTTCCATTTAGTTTTATAGTGGGAGGCAATGAGGCCATCCACATTTTTTTTGCCACCACAGCGGCGCCACTTAGGAATGAGGTGAAATATTCAGCTTCACAGCAGATTGAATAAAACTATTATTTACGGATTTTATCGCGTTTAATTACTTTAATTTATTTTTATTATTATCCCGACGTTTCGGGTGCTTTACAGCATCCATGGTCACGGGCGGGACTGAGATGTTTGACGTCCCAATGTCATAGTTAGTCCGGCAACCTTCAGTTTTTTAATATTAATTTTTGGTCCGATTTACGCAAAACGAGCTTATAGTATCATGAAGTCTTGCAGTGGTATGCTTGGGTTTGGGTTTAATTTTGTTAATTATAGGATCCCAAGCAGATGGTAGCACCCAACCATCTTCTCTATTGAAATTTGGATGTTTTTTAATTTCAATAGCCTCGCGTATCATCCTTGGTAGGAATCGGTGTTCTTTTGCGAGAATTTGTGGTTTATCAAATCTAATGTAATGGTGGGGACGATCTTGAACTTGTTCGTTCATGATCAGACTGCAGACTTCCTGTCTGCAGTCTGCGAACTCAGACTGGCAACCGCAGTTTTTAGCTTTAGTCGTTATTAGGAAGGCGCTTTCGTTTCTCCCCGTCGCCTCCTACGACGCCTGCGAGTTGACGTGCACCAGCGGATATTTTTACACCGCCATTTCGCACCACTCTAATTATTTACAGCCTTAACTTCAGTCTCTCATTGCAATTTTAGTTTTTCCGCAACGTAGCTTCTGAGGACCTAATTATTTTTTAACGGAGACAGTGTATAAATCTGAAACCATAGGGAACTGAGAAAGTTTAAAAAAGTAAAACCATAAAATTATTTATTATTCATATGTATTTTGTTAAAACAATCTTGACATCATCAATTTTTCGGTCAAGCGTGAGTGATCAGTAAAATTGTCAATTTTTTCTAATACTGATAGATTCAAATTTAATGAGATATACTAAAATCACAGTCAAAGTACTTGTATACAAATAATCATAGTTAAATTGTATGTCGATACAAACTACACAAAATTTAAATGTGTAATACTTTAATCGCAGTCAAAAGTTTTTGCAGTCTAATTTAAAAACTCTGTGCTATTGCGAACTTGTTGAACTTCATTTAAAAATATGGCTTTTTAAATTATGAACGAACATTGTTTAACAGTGGCCTTTACTTATTATTATCAATTTATGCTTGTGATTCATCACGCCGTTATCTAATATGCTTTAATTGACTTAATTAAAGAGTATTTTCTTAATTATTGAAGACCAGATAATGTATTAAGTAGATTACGTAGGCAGTAGGTTTGATTGCGAGCTATCTAATTGTAAGATATGTGATAGGTAAATTAAAAATTTGCAACTAAAATGTTGATTTACAATCAAACGTAGGAAAGCAACACTAGTCCTAATTGAATACATTAGTATAATAATAATAATAATAATGTCCTCCAGACCGAATTTCGGCCACGGCGGCCAGCCTCAACGGAGGCTAGCCATCGGCGCAGGACAGGATTATAGTGCGCAAGTGTATGCGCAAGCACAGGTGCACTCTCTATTCCCTCATTCTCATAATCCGATGGGACGGTAAACCGATACGACCGGAGAGAGATCAGGCGCAGGACCAGGACAGGACAGGCTTTACGTGCTTGTCGAGGCACGGGGGTGAGACACCGCCAACTTCCTGACTCCAGGCACCTACTGAGAATTTCTTGACAGAAAAACTCAATAATTGATTACTTGGCCCGACCCGGGATTCGAACCCAGGACCTCATGATTAGCAGTCCCACTATGTACTACAACCACTAAACCAACGAAGCAGTTAGTATTAGTATATCACAATTATAATTGTCAATTGTATAAGAATTCTTTGAATCTTACGCAAGAGCTACTGAAAATATCAGTGTGCAATAATTAATGCCCTACAGACCGATTTTCGGTGACGGCGGCCAGTTTCCTCAGTTCCCGAGTGCGAGCAGAGGTGCACTCTTTATTTCCTCCATCCTAAAGCCCAATGCGACACGAACGGAGAGAAACCAGGCTCAGATTATATGGCTTTACGCGTTTTCCGAGGCACGGGGGTGAAATACCGCCAGTCTCCTGACTGTGAGCTGATGTTGGCCCGACCACGGATTCCGGGACCTCATGATCAGCAACCGCATTAACCACCACTTGACCAACGAGGCAGTGAAATCCACGGTGTGCCTAAATCCACTGTAAGAAACACACTGAAGACTTCAAAGTACAAGTGTTACATAGAAGATCGATTTGTATGTGTTTTATTTTGTAGAGATAAAGATCGCATGTTGAAATGACCACCACATTCACTCGATAACATGCCGATGGGTTTTTCATATGAAAAAACTTTTAAATGTCATAAAAGTCTTCCATATTTCAACTTCTGTTACAACAACTTTAAATCGTTTCGACATATTAACAATGGAAAACATTTATTAATAATTTTTTCACGAGTTCTACAGCAAGTACTACGTCGGTTGAGTACATTGCATTCTTCTATTTTGTTTATAATAATAATAATAATATAATTTATTTAGTTCCAAACATATACACAAATTAACATAACATTATTATTTAATGGAATGAACTAAAAAGGCGTCTACTCAGCAGAAATGTTACAGAAACCACATGGTGGTAACTACAACTGCTGATTGTCAGTAAACGCCAGAGACATAGGTGGAATAGAATAAACTTAACTTATTATACTAATCACAGGTTCCAACACTTATGAAAATACATACTTTACAACTAACAACTTAAAAATAAAAATAAAACTGTCAGCATTTAGGAAAAGGGCACAACAAAAAGCCAACACAACAAAAAGCGCAACAAAAGGCATGTGCAAGGCACAAGACACACAATTAAATTATTTGACAAGATACAAAAGCAAAATAAATAAATTTACAATTAAGCAAGTATACGTTAGTTTTATAATATATAGACACAGTATACTTTATAAGAAAAATGTGATACATCGACACAGAATTCTACTCACTTTGCAAATTTAAAAGGTATCCTTTTAGTTTTATTTTAAAAGTGCCAACTGTTTTGCTGCCCTTGATCGGAGGCGTTATATTATTCCAACACTTTGTGGCAGCATACCGAAAGCTACCACGAAACGCGGCCGTTCTGCGTCATGGGTACAATAATCGAACAGTTTCCCGCGAGAGACGTTCCGAGAAACTGAGCCTTTCATATAAGTATTTTGGTTGTTGATTTTGTAATAATTTATAAATGTTTAACATATTTTAATAGAATATGGAAATTTATGATAAATATGAAAATAAATAAAATTGAAAATAAAATTTGAAAAACTTCTGCTGTCCATAGAATGATGATGATGATCAAAAATATAAATATTATTACAAGACTGCGCGATGCGAAGGAGAGTAGTGTTTATCATGTTTGTACCTTTGTGGCGCTCTAGAGACCAGACGCGTGCGACGCGATACCGATGATTCTTATGTCAGACGATTTGTCTTAATCTTGTGAGTGTCACTAAAGACATGATTAGGTCTTTAATAATCATCTGTACGTTTCTCTAATCATTTTTCATTTTGAACGACCATTTAGGATACAAATGATTTAACGATGTAAACTCTCACATACATTTTCAAACCGTATAATAAAGCTGTGATAAAGTTCTTATATAATCGTATAATAGTTCTTATTGGAAATTTTATAACGCAGTTTTAAAACACTATTTAAATTTACCATTAGGCTTGTTCATTTTTACACACAACTCACACTTGGCCATAAAAGGTATATGCTAAAATTGAGTTCATAAAAAAGACCAAATGAACCAAATGAATGAACGAATGAGTAATATGATCCTGGGGTGGGGGGTGCAGTCTTTCCAGGAGAGCGAGTGGGCGACGCACTGGTGGCGGCACTGGGCGCGCGACACGCAACCCTTCCGCTGCGGCCTCTGCGAGAAGTCCTTCCGCGACACCTACCAGCTCTTCAAACATGGTGCGCATTTCCTACATACTCTATATTATTATTTTATGCCATAATATGTGTACGCGGTTTTACACGGTAGAGCAACATTGCAGTTATATTACGGTTGTAGCACGAATGGGTCCGCTCGACTGTGATAGGACCACGCTCCCACAAACTAGCGTAAATAGCAATTTAATATTGCCGTGTTTCATCTTAGTCCTCAGTGATGACAACGCATTTTCATTTTTAATTCTTAATCGAGGATAAATGTAGATGTCTATGGGCCATAACATCCACTTACCATGAGGTGGAATGCTCGTTTGTTACCCTTAGTCTATAAAAAATGCTGTTACAAGAAAATCTCAAAAAATATACAAAATTTCACTTTCGCCAAATTTAAAAACTATTAAACAGAGATTGTATAAAAAGGGTTGTTATGTTTTTAAGGAATTAGTGACAGATATCTTCATCATTACGTCACACATTCATCACTACCAAGCTATTTCAAATTTGTTTTATGGTGTTAATAGTTATTTTGCACCATCTAAAAAATCAAAAAAAAAAATTAATTATAGATGTAAACTTGAAGAATTGTGAGTAAACGAGAAATATTGATTTCTATTTATAAAATTGCATTATAAATTTTATATTCCAATTTTGAGAATATATATTTTTCTCAGTCCCTGTAATCTGCAAAACGCTATCCGCCATATTAGAATCTGTCGTGACGTCACTGAGGCCTTCTCAGGGTATTAATGTTGTGTGTCACTGATTAAGAGAACTAGCTAACGTGCTGAATTATTTCGAATTTTTTCAAGTTATCATTATGATTATTGAGTTCTATTCCGAATTTTATTGAAAAGGCATCATGGAAGACGAATTAGTAAAAGCAGAAGATACTAATCTACCAAGGATAAATAAGTTGATGGTGGCAAAAATGTTTGCAAGCCGTCCCAATTTTTGTTCTGTTGAGTTGAGGAATGTTAAACATCAATCTATTACCAACTTTTGTTTATACAAAAATACAATACCAGGTCAGAGTGTATTTTGATAAAACATAGTTTGGTAGCTATCATAGTTTAGTTTATATATAATTACACTTATTAGCAATCATTAGATATACCTAATATCTAAGTTAAAGTAATTTATTACAAAATTTGACTTGCGATACCCTTCATCTCATGATGTTTTGTTTTGTATACATGATAGTTAAGTATAAGTCATACTTACATCAAAATTATATTTACAGAAGAATCTAGTTTTTGTATTTGGGTATCTTCTTGCCCGTTTTAACCAAGTATTTCTTATATTTAAATCGGTTGGCACGTGAATCCATAAATTTCGCGGCGTTCTTATGCTCGTACTTTTTCATTCAGGCACAACACGACAACGATAAAGATGATAACTCATTATTAAACATTAAAAAATATCTTATTCCTTTGCAAAATCGACAAAATTCGAAGACTATGACGCCACTAGTTGAATAGCATGGCGGCTAGCGTATTCACGCGAAAATTTAAAACGATAGTTCTCAGTCCTTCCCGTGACCATGGGTGCTGTAAAGCTCTCGAAACGGTATTAAAAAGTTAAATATACGCGATAAATTCCGTAAAAACTAGTATTATTTCAATGTGTAGTGTTCGCGTAAATATAAGAAATCATTATTTAAAACGATAGATTAACGTAATTTTTATGGCATTATTTGGTTTAAAAAAATTACATAAAATTATTGTTGTTCATTATAACTCTGGGATTCATTTAAATCACTTTTTGAAAATGGGTGTAATACCTTGTTATTGTGTTACTATAATGATTGTAAACTATTGTTGTTTTTTAAAAGTCCGGCTGGGTGTCTTGCTGGTTCTTCCCAGGATAGAGGTATTTTACGAACCAGTGGAAAATTAAACATAAGAGTGACTTTCAATAAGTGTTGTATGTAACAGTAATGCTTAATAGGTGGGCTAGCGATCACTAGGTATTGTTTTTTTTCGAAGCGTTTTTCTAAACCCACTATTTCTTCCGTTTTTGAATCTTGCATGAGTATTGGTTTCTTAGCGTGTATATTTGTGTGTCAGGTCTAGCGCACGAAACTTCAGCAGCGAGCGAGCCCGAGAAACGCTTCGTGTGCGACCTTTGTCCCGAAGGGTTCGTCTATATGCGGTAAGTTGTTGCTTGTATAGTCTTTATAATTTTATTTATTAAGGCCACATATGACTTTATATACAATATTTTAACAATGTCGATAAACGTAGGCATGTCTGTGGCATATTTTGCGATAAGACTAAGGCGTTTGATTATGTAAATTATGTAAATTACGCTACTCTTTTAGAAAAACTTGAAGCCTATGGCATTAGAGGCAATGTTCTTAATCTAATTGAATCTTAAAGAATCGAATACAAATAAGTGACATGAATCAAATTAATATAGCAAACAAGAAGGCTGAGATATTTGGATCGTCAAAGCATGAAGTTATATTTTGAGCACCACAGGGGAGTGTGCTAGGAGCTTTTATATTTATATAGTGATTAATGACTTACCTAAACGCATTGAGCAACTAGTAACACTGTTTGCGGATGATACCACCGTGACAATACCATGTAAAAGTGTAGAGACCTATGAAAACCTTAGTAACTCCATAAAAGTAGTTGTAAACTGGTTAAACGAAAACAATTAAAAAATAAAGTTAAGTAAAACAAAAGTTATACATTTCGATCAATGGATTCCTAGCATGAGCTTAAATGTACACTATAATAATAACACATTAATTCCAACACTTACATCTACAACACTACACTTACACATGACAAATTACAATTAAAAATAAAACAAGTGACTTATTATTAACAAACAAATAAAAAACAGAAAATTAGACTAAAGAAAAGAAAAGCGTCGATTATGCATGCAATGTGCTACGATGAAGTGGTGGAAGGGCTCAGCATAAGTCGCGAGCTTGCAGCGCTGATTTTCAGACGGCGCAAACAAGTTCGGACGGTCAAACTTTATGCTAGCGAGTTTTTTTTTCTTTCTTAAATCGGTATTCAATACCTCATGTGAGATGTGCCGTAGACGGTAGTATGCAGCGTCTCAACGTTTTACTAAAAAGTTTATGTTAAATATATATATATATATATATATATATATATATATATATATATATATATATATATATATATTTAGACAGAAATATAGACAAATATGTATAAATATATATAGAGGCTAATAAATACTTAGTTAATCATTAAATGTATGATTAGAAATACTAAATAAATAGTTCATTCTTGAATAAAGCACGATCACTTATTCCCTTTTGTTTGTTTAGTAAAAATTTCTTTAAGTGTATTTTGACATTCCCTAATGTCTTTAGAGTACGTAGTGGTGGAAGTATATTATTTCAGCAGGGTGGCTGTTTATTTGTAAATTTGTAACTTCCTCTGAAGGCCGAAGAACTATCTCGAGGGACACTTAATATGGGAGAGGAAACACGCGTGAGATACTTATTGTGTTCGTGACACCAGTTTAGTTTAGAGTATAGATACTTTGGAGTTTTTGTTTTCAAAACACCGAATAGAGCACAAGCAAAGTGGAGTTTGCGTCTTGCGGCCATCTTAAGGATGTTATTATCATTAAGGAATGGGCTTTCATGACCTCTTGATGGCACATCAAAGCAAAAGGTTTTGCTTTGATGTGCCATCAAGAGGCATTTTGGACATGGCCCGTAGACAGTGTCAGCATAATTAAGTTTGGATAGTACAAGTGCTTCAGATAACCTCTTATGCAGTTCAATACTCAGATATTCACGTATCCTGTACAAGATTTTTAACCGATAGAAGCAGTTCCTAACAACACCAGCAATGTATTCTTCGAATCTGAGATCAGGGCTAATTATAACTCCTAGATTATGGGTCTTTCCACTCTTTCTAAAATAGTTTCTTTTAAGTGTACTTTTGGATTGCAATAATTTATTTTTTCTATTTTTTGTTTAGTACCACAAATTAAAAACTTCGTCTTTGACGCAATCTACACTAGGAATTTTTTTCTTTAATGATGTAGAAGAAGTTGAAACTGCAAAGTTCCTTCTCTCGAAATAGATAAACATCTTAACTGGAGAGCACACATATACATAACACTTTATGTAAGAAAATTAGTAAAACCGTATATGCTTTACATACTTTGTCTTCAATTGTATACACGGGATGCACTCACTGCTTGAGGTGGGATTCTGCTAAGCCGTACTTAGCAGAATTGCACCTTCGAAATGGTGTAATATTTTGGGGTAGCTCAACCGAAAAAGATTCACCGTTTAAGGCTCAAAAAAAGATGCATAAGGGCGATATTTAAGCTTAAAACTGCCGATAGTTGCGTGCTATATTTTAAACAGTATAAAATACTGACATTACCTTTGCGTACTATTACGTACTAGAAGTGGCTGTGTTTGTTAAATTGCATCCAAAACGTCTTAAACGCCTTAACCAAGTAGTTTCACGTAGTACACGCGACAGTACCCTTTTGAATGATCAATCTGCTAAGACATCACTAATGCGCAAAAGTATCTACTGTATGGCTCCAGTCATATATGATAAAATACCTAAAAGTTGGAAAGAATTGCCGCTATCGATATTTAATAAAAGGCTTCGAAGCTTCTTGAGAGTCAAAGCTAGTGTTGCCAAGTCTAGGAAGTAAAATTTCGAGACGGAAGGTAAAAATAATCAGGGTTTTTGGTTTTCAAATCGGGACAGCTACAATGGCTACAAAATATAGGTTTTTTGTAGCCTTTTTGTGCTTTATAATTATTATTCGGGTCTGATCTCATGAACAAATAACTTTTCATCCAAACATCGTAAAAACTGCATATTCTTCGTCTACGTTTTTTCATTTTAGGCAAATCAAAACATTTTTGAACTTTTCTTTTTTTTTTGCTGTCTCTGAATTTTTCAAATCACTCATTTTAATTTAATTCTGTTTAAAATTTTTGTGTTTTTTTTTCGACTGTTTTTTTTGTTTATTTATTTTTTATAGAAGAAGGGGCAAACGAGCATGCGGCTCACCTGCTGTTAAGTGACTACCGCCGCCCATTATCAACCGCAGCACCAGGGGAATTGCAGGTGCGTTACCGGCCCTTTAGAAAGGAGTAAGCTCTTTTCTTGAAGGTCCCGAGGTCGTATCGGTTCGGAAAAATCGCCGATGGTAAACTATTCCACAGAGAAGTCGTACGCGGAAGAAAACTCCTTGTGAAACGTACATTGGTGGACCGCCAACCATCCAGATGGTGTGGATGGTATCGGGACGTTTGCCGCGTAGTGCGTTCACGAAAAATGGTGGTTGGGATTAATCCGAACAATTCCTCAGAGCACTCCCCATGGTATATGTTAAAGAAAATGCAAAGAGATGCAACATCTCTTCGCAGCGCCTGTGAATCGGGCCGATCGGAACGCACTCAGTCGTCGACGATTCGAGCCGCTCTGTGCTGGATGAACTTGAAACCTTGAACCTTGAAACTGAGGAGTTACGACGGGGTTCTTTTTATCGGTAAACGCGCAAAGTTGTGTCTTTTGAGGATTAAACTGGACTAAATTTAGTCGCCCTAATTCGAGACTTTATACAGCAAAGACTCGACTTCAGACACAAGTTTGTCTCGGTACGCGGAGAAGTTTTCCCGAGAAATATTGGCACGGCCGGTGTACAGAGCATCACCAGTGCTGTCATCTGCATAGCAATGAATGTTACGGGTTTGCAACATATCATTGATATGCAGAAGAAACAGTGTTGGCGATAGCACGCAGCCTTGTGGAACACCAGCATTAATAGGCTTGTAATCGGAGCTTGCATCGTCTACAACGACCTTGATGCTCCGATCCGCAAGAAAGCTGGTGATCCAATCGCACAATTTCTCGGGAAGCCCATAGGAAGGGAGCTTCGAAAGAAGCGCTTTGTGCCAAACCCGATCGAAGGCCTTCGCAATGTCCAAACTAACGGCCAATGGACTCTTGGACTCTACTGCCTCCGCCCATCTATGAGTTAGGTAGACCAGAAGATCACCAGCTGATCGACCACGGCAAAAACCGTATTGGCGGTCACTAATCAGCTGGTGATCCTCAAGGTACCTCATGAGCTGGCAGTTAACAATAAACTCCATTGTTTTGGAGAACAAGGAGGTGATGGCGATAGGCCGGTAGTTGGACGGCTCTGAGCGGTCGCCTTTTATAGGGATCGGGTGAACGATAGCCGTCTTCCATGATGGGACTACGCCTAGGGAGTAGGAGTACCTGAAAAGACGCGTTAAAACCGGTACCAACTCTAGAGTATAGTGTTATGCTACTTACATATCATTTTACACTATTTTAAATTTATTTTTCCATTCTGTTTTTGATTTTCTGCATTCACCTCAAAACTGGATATTTTGCATCACCTTTATATCCAGTTTTGAGGTGAATGCAGAAAATCAAAAACAGAATGGAAAAATAAATTTAAAATAGTGTAAAATGATATGTAAGTAGCATAACACTACAAGGTGATGCAAAATATCCAATTTTGAGGTGAATGCAGAAAATCAAAAACAGAATGGAAAAATAAATTTAAAATAGTGTAAAATGATATGTAAGTAGCATAACACTACATTTTCCCCCCGACCCTGGAAAATTTTTGACTCAGCAAAAATTTTGACATGTACATTCTAAAATAAACCGTAAAAACACAGCTTTGCAGTAACAGACATCACCAGGCAAAATCAGATATACTATCTCTTACATTCATCATCTGCATTCAGGTAAGGGTGGAGTTCACATTCAATGACTACCACTCTAAAAGTGTGTTTTCGAAAGGACATTCAGGCTTATTTAAGGAGTTGTCATCCGCTCCTGCGTGGAAAAAAAAACAATTTTATTAAGGGAGTAGTTAGCCGCTCCCAAGTGAAGATACAGATAAAGAAATCAATCTTAAGCAAGCTTTAGTCGCTATGACTTAAGTAAAGATTAAGAACGGCCAGAGCCTTAGGGCTCAAAGCCAGAGATCAGCAACATCACTAACGAGATGTGTCTGAAATAAAAATAAAAAGTGAAGATTAACCAACGAAAATTCGAGGTCCTAAAGCAAGATGCGTTGAAGAACACTGGATCACCAAACAAACAAACAAATTAAAAGAAATAAAAATAATAAGGTGAAAATGATGGAATGTGGTTTCAAACTAGAAGCATCACGGAGTATGCACAGGCTATGCCTGTGGTAGGTGCGCAGCGCCCGGACTAGGCACACACAGCGCCCGGAGTAGGCACACGCAGCGTCTGGAGTAGGTACACGCAGCCCTTGAAGTAGGCACACACAGCGCCCGGAGTAGGCACACGCAGCGCCCGGGTAGGCAACGCAGCGCTTGAAGCAAGCACGCACAGCGGCTAAAGATAGCGCGGGCAATAGTAGGTGGAGGCGTAGGCGTGGCTAGTCGACGACTTCAGGTGAAGGCAGAGGCTTGGTCCCGGGTGCGGCGCCGGGATAAGGCCTTTAGGAGATGCTTCTAGTTTGAAAGCTGAAGCGAGACTCACTGCATTGGCCGATTGTTCGGCTTACATACTTTTTTTAGAGAGCTCCACGCTCGACGACGGATCTGAGATAAGAACGGGAAATTATTTAAATTAAAAGCAAATATTTGTAAATGGCCAAGAAGAAAAGAGTATTTTTGTGGAAGTTTTGAAGTAAAAACATCAGACCGGTAACGAATTTGAATAAAAATTGCCATGACAACCAGATAAACAACGATGTCAAAACATGTCAAATTTTGGTTTCAGGCTCGTAATAGAGGGCAAGATTTAAGTGAAAAATGAGATATTATTGATATAGGAAAAAAGGTAGCGCAACAGCGCGCACGAAGCCCGAAATTGCAGAGTTACGGAGAACTAAATAAAATATCGAAAAAGGTAGACTCCATTGACACCGATTTAAAAAGTGCTGATTGCGTGAAAATACGAAGTGAAAATGATTTGTTATTGTGTTCTTATGGTTTAAAAACGTTACAGAATCCTATGGAAATAAAGGTGATGCAAAATATCCAGTTTTGAGGTGAATGCAGAAAATCAAAAACAGAATGGAAAAATAAATTTAAAATAGTGTAAAATGATATGTAAGTAGCATAACACTACAAGAGCACACGTCCTCAGCACAATTGGGGGGATTCCGTCAGGCCCACTCGACTTGTGGATGTCCAGGGAGAGGAGTGCTTTGCGAACCGAGCGCTGTGTAAACTGCACTTCCAGCATGGATCACTCACACCGCGTGGAGAGAAGTAAATTTCGTCCTCGCTGTGCAGAGATGGAAGAGATGGCTGACAGGAATTCCCCTGGACAGCCTTGGCGAGAGACCAGAATGCACGGGTTCCAGAAGGAAGGCGAACTAGTTTCTCGCTAATTCTGCCTATGACTTTGCCTTGGCAATGACTCTTTTGAAGGACCTAGAGGCGGAATTATACTTTTTTTTAGAGCGTTGGTGTTTACATCCCGGGACGCTGATGCGTCAGCCCAGGCTTTGTAGCACTCCTGCTTATAGCATGATGCTATTTTACAGGAGCGACCAAACCATAGCTGAGATGCCTCCAATGGGTACTACAGAGGAAGGAATAAAAAGTTCCATACCCTGAAGTAACACATCAGCGACAGAATCCGCAACAACGTTGGGATGAAGATGTAGGATGTAAAGAAGGACTGCATCCCATCCCAATCGGCTGACTTATAGTGCCAAACACGGCGGCGGCCTGCAGAATACAACTGCGATTTCAGAGTGAGTGACACCACACTCCGGGCAAGACAATGGTCCGAGGAGCCTAAAGGGGCGTCAACGGAAATCTGATATCCGTCCGGGTGAGAGGTCAGCAGAAGGTCCAACAGGGAAGGTGCATGATCCTCCACATCTGGAATCCGCGTAGGCGAAGTAACCAGTTTAGTCAGACCATATGCCAAGGCAAAATCATGAACAGATCTCCCCGCATGATCGGTTAAGCGTGAACCATGCCATTCGGCGTGATGGGCGTTAAAGTCGCCGAAGATCACGATCTCTGCGGAGGGGATCTGTGGTAGCAACGATTCTGTAGCCATTTGTTTGTGGTCGAAGAGTCGGTCTGTTTCGGCATTACCGCTATGGGACCTATAGAGGCACCCGTAGACGCGCGGATGGTCGTCGCTGTCTACGCGTAGCCAAAGGATGGACAGGTCCGAACCTTCAAGTCTGCCGTGGCGTCGAGAACAGATGTCCTCTCTGACGTAAACGCAAATTCCAGCCCGAGGAGCCACAAAGGAGTGTTCCAGTTTGTACGCCGGGTAGGAGAGATACGAGACATCAGCCGGAGAGGACACCTGCGTCTCGGTCAGAAAGAGCAGAGCCGGCCTCGCCGTCTCGAGATGGTAGTGGACGGCGTTTAGGTTAGAGTGAAGTCCCCTGATATTGCAGAAATTCACGGATAGCGTGGCAGGGCTCGCCTTGGTCTTATTGCTCCGTTTGCCCCGAGAAGTTGTAGTCTTGAGCTGAATTTTTCCCCCCCCTCCCCCAGAATACGCGGGGCAGCCTGAGCAACCACGCTCAGGAGTGGGGTAACTTGGTCGTGAATGCTCAGCGAGGGATTCTCCAGGGGTGCTGGGGTAGATCTTCACTTAATTCCGCTATCATGTTAAGGGGGGGGATTTGGGCCTCCGGCCACCTGCACTCACCAGACAAAACGCGGAGGCAGAGCTTCCACTTCACGCCGGTATTCTGTGAGGTCGTGGTACCACCCCGGTTTAAGCCGGCCCATACGTGCAACAGCAAAGTTGCCGCGTGGCTCTACCACTGTTGTTGTTGGTGAGAAAATGTTGTAGTAAAAATATTTTAAGGTAGTAGAAAACAGATGTAATCATTTTTATTAAATAAGAAGGTTGGTGAAAATCGGGACATTTGGCGTCCCGATCAAGGGTGAATCGAGACGTGTCACCAGACCCTTGAAAATCGGGACGTCCCGCGCAAATCGGTACACCTGGCGACACACAAAGCATACTATAGCGTAACATAATTCTTGACTGAAAACGTTTTTTCTTTTGAGATTAAGACTGTATAATGTTAAAAATCTGAATTATGTTTCGTTCAGTGTTATTATTTTATTTTGTTATAGTTTAGGAGATTAGTTTATAGTTCTGTATTTTTTGCATGCCTACTGGTAAAATTTGGCTGAACTCACTACCTATATTACCCATATTTGTAAAATAAAATAATCTTTGAGTATTATCAACAAGGTCGACACACAATAGATACATGTTGCACAACATCAATATAAAAAAGGCATGTGTCCCTTCACCTAAAGGCAACCACGAAAAGCTAGGTGATACAGTCGTCTTTAAGTCTTAATTTAATATCATGAACAAGGGAAAGTTATAAACCGAAGTACAAAATGTAGCTATAATTTTGAGTGTGTATGAAAGTCCACTGCTGAACATATTCCTCCTCGACAGAATGCTAATAAAGGCAATGTATCCGTAGTTGTGACGCTCGGCGAGCGGGTTGGCAAGTGCAGTGTTTGTGTAGATGCCGCTGCCCGTCGCTTGTTTCAGTTCTCTCCTACGGGACGACATGCCCGGTTAGGGCACCGGCGGTGTTAGAACATCTCAAATGCTAGGACAAAATATCCATCATGTTCGGCGTGGAGCTCACTCATAATGGTCGTCTCTAAAAAGGCGGACTCTTAAGTTCAGAAGAAGTGGAGCAAAGTTATTTGTTATAGAAAACACGAATTTTCAAAATGTCAGATTAGTATAAATACATGTATAAAATATAAATATAATACTGGGTAATTTTTTACAAAAAATAATAAGGTGTTTTGTGTAAGTGGAGTAGAAGTTATCCTCGAAAGTATTTTGTAAAATATAACTATAGTCAAAATATCTGAATATCAAAAAAATACATAAAAACATTTCATCCTACGGCATGTGCGTAAAACTAAAAAATTGGTGATATTGTTTTAAACGGTGTAGGTTACGACTGAATGAAAGTTGTAAGCCCGAGCGAGACGCATGCACATTTCTTTCGTTAGCCATTCATCGTTATGTAGGCGCTAGGCGACTGAGTGGGGGCGGCCGAAACATCGTTGCAGCCAACATTTAGAATCAAGCGTATTTAAAAAGACCTATACTAGAATTATTTTGTCCGTGCAGTTTGGGTCATAAATCATCGTTTCGCTCGCATTTCGCTCTCTCTCCCACTCACGGGCCTTAGGGGCGAAAATAGTGATGTGCATTATTGTTATCGATAAGTGTTATCGATAGTGTATTTAGTTTTGTCATTATGTGGGTTAGTGATAAAAATGAAAAAATAAATAAATACTCGTAGATAAAACAACGTATTTATTAAAATAAGAATAATAATGATTTAAAATAAATTATTAATAAGGTATCTATGTATTAAAAAAACTATAAGTACAAATGTTTGGAATGTAACAAGTTATATTAAAAATAAATATAAATATAAAGATAATAACTTATATCTAAAATTAAATCTAAAAATATTTACATTAAAATTCTACATCCGCTGCTGATACATTACATGATGTGCATTACGACTAGGCGTTATTAATACGTCCTATTTCTTATTTGGCTGCGATATAAATTCGTTTCGACCGAGTGCAGCCGAAGCCTTAAGCCTTAAGTTAAACAGCCCTCGCTCGCGAGATACGCTTTTGGCCGCAACTATAAAGTACAATAAACATCATCCGCAAGATAGACTGAACACCGGGCATCTCGGCTTCGGAACAGAAAAAAAGACTGGCATATACGTAACAGAAAATCTGTCGCCTGAAAATAAGTATCTCCATGCGTCGGCGCGCGCTCGAGCTAGGGAGTCGCAGTATAAGCATGTATGGGTTCGAGGCGGCCGCATTTACATGCGAAAGATGGATACATCGGAATACATACTTGTGCGAAACTCAACTACATTGTAACGGTTATCGTAAGCTAATCTAAATTTTCTCAAGCTAAGAGTACAGTTGATAAGGCTTAAAATTCAATACGTTAAATATTTACTATCAAAACGTACGCGGCCTCCGCACAAAAACCACAGAGTTTTATAATAGTGTATTAAGTTCTAATTACGACGTCATTTTCTTATGCGAAACATGGCTTAACAATACTATATACGATGGCGAACTTTTTAGTGAGCGATATCTAGTGTACAGGCGCGACCGGGAGACTAGTGGCTTTCATAGTAATAAACCTGGCCCTGGTGGCGGGGTGCTCATTGCTGTCTCCAAACATATCTGCTCTCGTAGGATGTCACATCTGGAAAGCGACTGTGAGGATTTATGGGTGGAATTAGAGATAGGCGGAAGAGGTAATTCCTCTGAAAACGTATTATTGTGTTGTGTCCATCACCTTTATAAAAAAAACATTCTTGATTGTTACATTGAAAATACATATCGTGTGTTGGAATCAAATGCAAAAACATTAATTATGGGCAACTTCAATTTGGGTAACATTATCTGGGATAAACGTAATACGTCTTCTCCACTCAGTTTTATAACCAAAAGCTCATTAGATAATGCTCTACTGGATTTTATTGCTCTTAATAATCTCACTCAATATAACTATATTTTAAATGACAAAGGTAGAATTCTTGATCTAGTTCTCTCCAGCACGCTGAAGGTCAGTGGTGTGGTGCGTGGTGACTCTCTTCTGAGTAACCCCGACTCTCACCACCCTCCCTTAGTTCTAACATTTTCGTGTTGTGATCCGCCAATTTTATTGCCTAACGCTCAAAGCCAAAGATATAACTTTCATAAGGCGGACTACGATAAAATCATAACACATTTAAATTCAGTTTCATGGGACTGTATACAAATGTGTGATGTATGGTAAGAGAATTTATGCTATTTTAAAGAAGATATAAGTAGTAATTAAACTCACAAAAAGTTTAGTATGGTAATCTTACATCTCATAGGTAGATTTGAGACTTCTTCAAAGTTATTTGAGTAAAATAAAAGTAATAGTCTTGAAAAGTAGGCATTATTTTTCAGTACTGTCTGTGACCACTGTTGACCAAATTTGTACCTCAAATAATCTTGCTAATCTGCACTTCTCACAAGATCAAGTACTCAAAACTCTTACTGGTCTAGATCGGGCCAAGGGAGCTGCACCTGACGACATACCCCCCTTTGTTTGTAATCAACTGCCGCGAAGCGTTATCCTTGCCTTTAACAACCATTTTCAATATGTCTTTAAAAACGGGTACTTTCCCTTCGGTCTGGAAACAGGCACGTATTGTCCCAATTTATAAATCAGGAGACGCAGGATCCGTCAGAAATTACAGACCAATATCCATATTGTCTGTCTTCGCTAAAGTTTTTGAATCATTTGTTTGTCCTGTTTTGGCTTGGCACATAAAACAAATAATCTCACCCCAACAATCGGGCTTTTTAACATCTCGCTCTACAGCTACAAATCTCGTTTCGTTTGTGGACTATGTCTCTAAGTCTCTCGATTCCCGCTTGTCTGTGGACACCATCTACACAGACTTCAGTAAGGCGTTTGACATTGTAGATCATAACATCTTACTTCATAAACTCTCAATTTTGGGCATCACTGGCAATCTTCGGAATGGTTCTCTTCATACCTCAGGCAGAGAAAATCGAGAGTTGTGGTAAATGGTTACTCCTCTGAACCATTTCTACCTACGTCTGGTATTCCTCAGGGTTCCCATCTCGGTCCGATCCTTTTCAATATTTTTATAAATGACCTAGCGTCTGTTTTTAAACACGCGACCTGCTTTATGTACGCAGATGACATGAAATTGTCCTTGAAAATCAAAGACCACAGTGACTCACTCCTATTGCAAGAGGATTTGGACCGGATGTCTTGGTGGTGCATTAAGAACAGACTACTCGACTATTTTGAACCTCGATAAATGTAAAATTATAAGATTCTCAAGGTGTGTAAATGTTCCGACACCTATGTATAATATTGATGGTCATCCTTTGGTAGAAGTGGACTCTGTTCGAGATCTGGGTGTGATTCTGGACAAAAAGTTGCGGTTTCATAAGCACGTTGATGGAATTGTTACAAGGGGTCTTCAAATGTTGGGGTTCGTGTTGCGTAATTCTAAAGAATTTAAGAGGACTTCTACAAAAATATCCTTGTACAAGTCTTTTGTCCGTTCCAGCCTCGAATACTGTAGTCAAGTCTGGTCTCCATTTTATGACCTTTACGTGAAACGCATAGCGCGTATCCAGAAGCGTTTTTTGTGGTATCTTTCGTACCAAACTTACAAAATAACGGATCTACCCTCATACTCATACTTACGTATTTTAAATTAAGTACCCTGCAACAGCGGAGGCTTTTGCTGGATTTCATGTTGCTACACAAAATCGTCAATGGAACCGTAGACTGTCCATACCTACTAAGTGCAATAAATTTCAAGGTACCTTTTAAGCTAGTGCGTGTCAGCCGATACGTCCCCTTTTCAGTTGAAGGCAGTAAAACTAATTTGGGTCACCACGCCACCATACACAGGTTACAGAGGCAATATAACCAGCTCTGCAAGACATGTGACGTTGATATTTTTGCTGATAAGCCTCAAAAATTCAAACGAAAAATTATGCAGTCCTTTACTTTTAACGAACATTTACACCTAGTTTTAAGTTTATAGTTGTAAGTTTTAAAAAACATATTCGTTGTCCACATTGCATGCCGTGACAACCTTTAATTAAGATAATACTTAGATATAAACCTTCCTGTAATTTGTAGTATTTACATTGTGTTCGTGTACTTCTTGTTGGTTGTCCTAAATAAATCAAAAAAAAAAAAGCCACTGCCGCTGGAACCGAAATCCGAGCCAATTGCCTAAATGTCTAATAAAATACGCAGATTTCCGATTACCTTTCGTTTCAGATTATTATTTTTGTGATTTCTTCATACATTTACGGGCTTAGGACCGTCTAATCTAATAAGCTATAGTAGAGTAGAACTACATGTTAAATTTTATCTTGCATTTTAATGAATTGATAAACCGTTTCTTTTTTTTGTCTACCGTATACTGTATGTAACTTATTAGGCGTATATAAAAGATCGAAATCAACTGATTTACAAACTAAACTGATTGATATTTACAAAATTATTTCTATTTGTTTCTTTCTAAACAAAAACTAGCACGTCTTTGTAAATTGTTTGTTAAACTTCGAAGCTTGTCTCTATCACTTTTATCTTATTAAATGTGTTTACTATACACTGCTTTAAATGATTAAATCTCAGTCCTTCTTCTGTGTACACCAATCGTTTTAGTTCGGCCCACAAATAAAAGTCTAGGGGTGTTAGGTCTGATGATCTCACCGGCCAGTTCACAGGTTCACCGCGATCTGTCCACCTATCACTGAATTAGCCGTCTAGATATGCGCGCACAGATCGTTCGTAATGTACTGGACATGCATGTGCTGGAAGTAGATTCCTTGCGGATGGCTTAGAGGAACGTTATCCAACATTGTGTCGATGACGGAACGTATCATTTGCAGATACGTCACTCTCGTCAATCAGCCTTCAATCCATATTGGATCAATGATGTCGTCGTTAATGATTGCCGCCCAAACGCTAACACTGAAACGAACTTGATGAGCATGTTCGTTGATTTTGTGTGGGGTTTGGAAACTCCACCAGTGCTCATTGTGCACATTGTAAATTTCAACGCGGGTAAATCTCGACTCGTTGCTCCACAAGATGTTAGTCTGCGCATGGTCCTGTAGCCAACGACAAAACTCCTTGCGTGGTCTGGGGTCAGGCGTAAGCAAAGTTTGCATACGTGAGCAACGGTATGGATAGTCCTTAAATGAAGTAGCTTCTATACCACATATTGGCTTACGCCAAACCAACGAGCGGCTTGCCGGGTGCACCTTCTCGGATGTTGTTGGAACTAGTCCAATATTGCGTCTTCAATGTGTCGACAAGGGTGGCCGGCACCTGCCTCTGGCAAGGCTGGGAAGCCAGAACTGGCCACCATCACGTAAGCGCTGTTACGTTCGTAATATTAAATAAGTGCTGGGAATTTGGGGATTTCGCCAATTCTAAATTGGTATATCGCCCCTGCGCAACGTTTTTAGGTGTTCTTCTTCTGCGTACATTCGTCTCGCATCATCTAAGTTTTCACCAGACAGGATACAAAATCTCACCATTGCTAGGTACTCGACATTAGAGTATTGGTACATGTTTAAGATACCTATTAGCGGGCGGCCGATACACACGCGGAAATATAAACAATACGACGTCATGCTGTAGCTAATCGCAGGTGACTGAAATGAGAGCGCAGGTGGCGTTTGCGCCTCTGACCCTGCGAAAGGATATCAAAGAAATCTACGGCGGGTGCGACGAGTGTCAGTTGGCTTCAATGTTATTGGGCGCTGGCGCGGTATCGCTACGCTGCCGCGTGTGTTCGCATATGATGTTGCGCGCTAGTACTTACCGTACAGTAGTAAAGCTAGTGCGCGCTTGCAGGTGCATGCTGGCGCACCGCGCGCGTGCACACCCGGGTGCGGGCGCGGTGGCGCTGCGCTGCCGCGTGTGCGCGCGCGCCTTCGCGCACACCAACTCGCTGCGCCGCCACCTTCGCTCGCACACGGGCGAGCGCAACTTCCTTTGCAGCGTGTGCGGCAAGGCGCTCTCGTCCGCCGAGCACCTCAAGTTCCACATGCGCATCCACACCGGACACAAGCCCAACGTCTGCAAGTACGTACACATGTGTGCTCCAAATTTCAACCAAATCATTTCTTATGTTTACGCGAGCACTACACATTTAAACTAAATTATATGAATTTTATCGCTTAAAAAAATTAATATACACTTAATCAACTTCGAGCAAAGAAGGCTATATTGTCAGATCTGTAAATTGAAATGAACTCGCTCACCGTTTTTTTTAAACTGAATCCCTATTTGTAATCAAATTTAACAGCACTAGTTAAATAAACCGCAACGACTAATTTGCAGAACTTGCGGTAAGGGGTTTGTGAAGAAATGCAATTTGACTTTGCATGAGCGCGTTCACTCGGGTGAGAAGCCGCACGTGTGCTCGCACTGCGGCAAGGCCTTTAGTCAGCGATCCACGCTCATCATACACGAGAGGTACGTGGATAATATATTCATTTTCGTGCAACCTAATGCAACACGTTACTAACTATCCGACTCGAAGAACCGAAGCCGCCAAAAACTTTAACACATAATTAGTATGAAATCTAAGGTTTCATCTAATTGGAATTTTTGGGTTGATGCACAGATGTTTCTGCAATTCTCAACAGATCGTTATTACATCTTAAACTCAAAGCGAAATATGTAGAGTCAGTATTGGCAAAACTTAACTAAATTGTGTATTGGTGGCGTTAGTGACGCCATATCATCCTGTGGAGCGAGAGAGGGAAGTGGAACAAACAAGGGAGGGCTGAAGCGCCTCTCTGACAACAACTTAAAATGATAATAAATTGCAGTGGTAACTATGTTAAATAAGGCAATCTATGGAGGATTCCTATGTTCAGCAGTGAACTTTTCATTAGCTGTAGTGAATTAAAAAAAATAAAGCAAAGTTTGGAAATATATTGGTTGTCCAGTAAGTAGTGGATCAACATTATACACCCTACTCTTTTCATTTTATTAATTTATTTAGATGTAGTTACGCAAAGAGGATTCGACACACAAACAGCTGCTTTTAAACTAAGGTTGTTTAAAATTTAAATCTACGGGCTGTCTTATAAATAGTAGACTAATGTTATATTGGTGATAAAAATGGACATTATCTAATAAAAACACTAAAGTTTATTGTCTCAATATTGTACAACGTACACAAAATTTAAAATTCTAAAAACAACTTGAGAGTGTGTGACTGTCTGTGTGTGACTGTCTGTGTGTGACTGTCTGTGTGTGACTGTCTGTGTGTGACTGTCTGTGTGTGACTGTCTGTGTGTGACTGTCTGTGTGTGACTATCTGTGTGTGACTGTCTGTGTGTGACTGTCTGTGTGTGACTGTCTGTGTGTGACTGCTGTGTGTGACTGCTGTGTGTGACTGTCTGTGTGTGACTGTCTGTGTGTGACTGACTGTGTGTGACTGTCTGTGTGTGACTGTCTGTGTGTGACTGTCTGTGTGTGACTGTCTGTGTGTGACTGTCTGTGTGTGACTGTCTGTGTGTGACTGTCTGTGTGTGACTGTCTGTGTGTGACTGTCTGTGTGTGACTGTCTGTGTGTGACTGTCTGTGTGTGACTGTCTGTGTGTGACTGTCTGTGTGTGACTGTCTCTGTGTGACTGTCTCTGTGTGACTGTCTGTGTGTGACTGTCTGTGTGTGACTGTCTGTGTGTGACTGTCTGTGTGTGACTGTCTGTGTGTGACTGTCTGTGTGTGACTGTCTGTGTGTGACTGTCTGTGTGTGACTGTCTGTGTGTGACTGTCTGTGTGTGACTGTCTGTGTGTGACTGTCTGTGTGTGACTGTCTGTGTGTGACTGACTTGAAAACGTGTCTTTCTATTAAAATGTTATTCAAGCATAATTATCGGTAGCATACATAATAAAAGTCAAAACATTTGCAAATTTACTAAATATATTCTGTGATATTCTAACAAAGCTGGTGTGAAAAACATGTATGATAGTCTTGTGGAAGATTATTTTAAAAACATCTACAGTTCGCACCAAAATGAAAAAGGTATATCAATGTTAAAAATAAAGTGAAGTAAAAAAATAATTTTAAATTAGACTGCGGCTTCAATTCCTTTAGATACATATTGATTCCTGTACATATTCAGAGATGTCTCAGTGATCAATAAATTTAATACAGGAAGCTAACACCAACTCATTCGAGGCGCTCTGAATATCGACTTCAAGATTGAAAGAGCCAGTTTGATAAATTCCATGCTCCGATCAAATGCGTTTCAAACCGTAGCAGGATCCCAACGTTACCGGTTGGAAATCCGGAATTAATTCGAAGTTAAAGAATTATCGGCCCCTCTCGCTTCTGAACCACGTCTATAAGCTGTTTTCGAGGGTCATTACGAATCGACTCGCGCGGAGACTGACGAATTTTAACTACCCGAGCAGGCTGGGTTTTCAGGAGGCTATGGCACCATAGACCACATTCATACAGTGAGGCAAATGAAAACAACAACAAAACTTTCAACAAAAACAGGCCAACATGCATTGGGGCAGCGCCGCGGACACTTTCTTGCCCTGAAACCCTCTCATAAATGAGAGGAGGCCTGTGCCCAGCAGTGGGACTTATATAAGCTGTAAGTTTAACATAGATTTCATGAGACATTTAAACACCACAGGCTCAATGTGCGAACATGTACAGGGTTGTCTTACGAAACCTATCCAGTTACATCGTGAGACTGAAGCTGTCCACAAATGTACTGGAAGATGTCTTTAAAAGGATAAATTGGAATGGACGGGTCATTAATATAAATGGCGAACTCATCTCTCACTTCTTTGCCGATGATATCGGCGTTATGGTAGCGTAATGGCTGCAGGAACTAAATGAATCCTCCCAACGTGTCGGACTGCGTATGTATTTTAATAAGACGAAAGTCATGTTCGACGGTCATACTAGATTCGATTATCGATGATGGTGAGATTCTTGAAGTTGTTCAAGAGTATATCTACCTCGGCCAGATAACGCAGTTAGATAGAAACATCTGCGAAAAAGAAGCCGATAGGCGGATTATTGTTGGGCTGAGCAGCATTCGGGAAGCATCGTCAGGTCTTCTCGTTGCCCATACCGCAAAGCTTGAAGACAAAAGTCTTCGACCAGTGCGTACTGCCTGTACGTGCCGAAACGAGAACACAAAGGGCCGATCCTCATTTGCCGTTCTTAGTTCGTTCTTGGTCCGATCTCGGTCTTATTTAATATAATGGAACGGGGTTCGACCGAAACTTGACTGTTACCGGATAGTATGAATGCACACACATATTTTTTACTTCGGTCGGATCGGATCCAGAACGAACTGTGAACGGCATTATAATGAGGATCGGCCCGAACTGTTCGACTACTCCAAACTCGAAGTCACATAGCGGGCGATGGAAAGAACTATGCTCGGAGTTTCTATGGTGGATGAGATTCGTAACGAACTCCGGAGAATCAAGGTCACCAACGTAGCATTCCGTATTTGCAGGCTGAAGTGGCAATGGGATGGTTACATCTGTCGCAGAAGCCATAACCGTTGGAGTAGGCGTGTCATAGAGTCGAGATAGCATTTTGATAAACCTAGTGTGGGATCTCCCTGACTAGATGGAGCGACGATCTGCGCAAGGCGGCTGGCAGCAACTGGATGCGTGAAGCCGAAGATCGGGCTAAGTGGCGCGCCTTGGGAGAGGCCTATGTCCGCGTATGTAGTGGACTGCCGTAGGCTGATGATGATTCAATACCTTAGAATGTTTACGATTAATTCATGTGGTTCTAAGAATTGTTTCTCTATTTCTTTTTCATTTGAATCGCTTTGTAATGATCGACGTTAGAATTTTATGGTTTAGAGTGATTAAAAATATATTTTTATTCATTAATCAATATTCGTGACCATTTTTCAGACAACTTTATTTTATATACGTGATAGAGCCATGCTGCAGTTATATCAGTAGTAGTATAGTTGTAGCACGGATGGGTCGGTTCGACCGGGGAAGGACCACGCTCTCACAGAATACCAGCGTAAAATAGTAGCTTAACGCTGCTGCGTTTCGTATGGTGAGTGTAGAGAACCGGAGACCCTTTTTACTGGAAACGAGGCATTCCATCTTAGTCCTCACGGGTGACAACGCATCTGCATTTTGATTTGTAATCGAGGATAGATGTAGATGTCTATGGGCCGCAGCAACCACTTACCATCAGGTGGACTGTGTGCTCGTTTGTCCCCCTATACTATAAAAAAAAATTCAAAATGCTTAGCACCGGATGATCCCATCGTTGTTGCTGATTCTGTCGCTGTTATGGTACTTCGTGGAATGGAACTTTTTATTCCATCATCTACAGTGCCTATCGGAGGCAAAACTTAACCATAGTTTGGTCACTCCTGTATAATTGCATCAAGCCAAAAGCAGGAGTGCTACCGGACCTGGGCTGACGCTTCAACGTTTAGAGATACAAACATCAGCACTCTTGAAAAAAAGTATGATTCCGCCTCCAGATCCTTTAAAAGTGTAATTGCCAAGGCAAAGTCAGAGCACAACGGCAGATTTGGTGAGAAACTAGTTCGACTTCCTTCGGGAACACTTGAATTCCGGTCTCTCGCCAAGGCTGTCCTAGGGAACTTCTGCCATCTCTGTTGTCACTGCATAGAGAAAATGACTCACTGAGCCGTGCCGCAAAGGACAAAATCGATCTGCTGGGCTCTCTCTTTGCGTCCAACTCGACTCTTGATGACGGGGGGAACACACCGCCGATCATCCCGCGGTGTGAGTGCTACAGCTTTGGTCCACCCGATCCCTAAAAAAAGAGACTGCGCAGACCCGTAAAACTACAGGCCTATCGCAATCACCTCCTTGTTGTCCAAAATAATAGAATTCAATATAAATAAGATCGGCTCGATTCACTGGCGCTGCGAAGAGATGTTGCATAACTTTGCATTTGCTATCGTATTTACCACGGGGAGTAGTACTCTGAGTAATTATTCGCATGAATTCTAGGTGTCAAATTTAACCAACGCATATCGCGACAAAACTTACGTTGTCAACCACATCATGTGGATACTTGGCACACAGTAGTAGACCTACTGTGCGATTTACCAGTTTTCGTCTTCGCATGACTACTTTGTAGAATCGTTTAACACCGGCAATTTTTTTAATCGATACGACTTAGGAACCTTTAGAAACAAGCTTACCTACTCCTTTTTAAAAGGCCGACAACGCACCTGGAATTCTTCTGGTTCTGGTAGTTGATCATGGGCGGCGGTAGTCGTAGCATCAGATGAGCCGCATGCTCGTTTGCCACCTCTTCATAAATATTTTAAAAAAATTTTTTAAACATCTCGCATGAGCTGTGATGATCCTTATAATTATTTTTTTTAGCCTGGTGAACCTGACCAGGATACTAGAATAAAGTTATTAAATTATTGTATTGTTACATTAGTTTACATGGTTTCTGTTCTTAAAATGAAAAGTATTTTTTCTTAACAATTAAAGAATTCAGTATGAGTTAAAAAAACAATACGAAAATAATTCAACACGTCACGTTTCCAAAGCTTTTTTTTATTTACCAAGAAATGCTTACTAAAATATAAATAAGATTAAAAATGAGTTCCCCTAGCTTTTTTGTATTTATTTGTATCTGTGTCCCTCATTATAGAGCAGCAACAGTCACCTAATATAGCTGCGTCCTTGATAATTTTGCTCAAAAAATTTAAGAACCTAGTGAAAACGCTCTCCGTGTTCGTCGCTGACGTGTACAAGGTTTTCAGGGAAGAAATCGAGGTGCGAGTGAATGAAATTAACTTTTAGAGACATGTTAACACCTATTCGTTGAAAATTATGTAATGATAAACTAACTCTCGATAATATTAATTGATTTTGTTTCCTAAGAATCCTTGGATAACAAGTAATGAATTCAAAACAGACCTTTCAATACCCGAAAAATTGTTTTCAAATATGTCATCTTTCAACATTTTTTTGATTTGCGGTCCGATAAAAATACCTTCTTTCAGTTTCGCATTACTAAGACTGGGTTGACTGGTAGAGAATGCCTCAAGGCATTAAGTCCGCCCTTGTATTCTATATCAATAAGTAATGCAATAAAGAATAAATAAATTAATAAAAAATGACTAGGAATCGTTGAACATAAATGCAACAAGCTTTTACCAAACCTAATTATATATGAAGTGGCGGTGAAACAATTTTTGTGGAGGTACCAGACATTTATGCTTTGTATTCAGTTTGCTAGGGACATATCTTTTCGTAACCGGCCAGTCTATTTTTTCATAATGATTTTGTTTGGCTCTCGAGTCCACACATAAAAAAACAACAATATTTTGTATAGCCGCTTCGCAAGCCCAAAAGCAAACCAACTACTTTCAAATCGCCACAAACAATCCAATTGTGATTTTTGTATTCAATAAGTGTTGACATGTTTTCATACGATTCTGTGGTATTTACCGCGTGACGTATCGGAACAGACGGCTTCACGTTGCCGTTATGTAGAGGAACAACTGCTTTTAAATTTGTCTTCAATGAATCAACGAATAACCGCCATTCTTCTAGATTATAAGGTTGCTGCATTTCTTTGAAAAGTCCAACATAACAGTAACATAATTCGTTTTCCTTCTTAAAATATGTTGAGAAACGTTCACTTCGTCTACGGTACGTAGAACCTCTTGTGTACATAGCACGTAACCTCCATTGTTACAGTCGTGAACCTAGTAATTTAACTTTGGACTTAATAGTTGTAAATCTCTGACTAAATCAATCAATGCGGACTGAGTTACCATGTGTGGTTCTTCATCAACATGAAACAATTCACCTGAACTTTGACTTTGAATTTGCACTTCTTTAAATTCCGTGTTAGTCATCAATGTTTCACTAGAATAATTGTAGACGGGTTTAGTAACCGAAGGAACATTTGCATATATAATTTTGTCTTTGTTCTTGTAGTTAAAACAAATGTGTTTGTAAGACAAAAGTATCAATCATTTTCGTGGTTGGACGGTTCCCTCCATATCATTGGCATATTAAAACTAAAAGATCTGTTTCCACCTTAGGCTCAGAAGCTTTGCGTTCTTTTACATCTTTCACAAAATACGTGGGGAGCCCACGTTTTGTCCTGGTGAGAAACCGATATTTTAAAATAATAAAAATATGCTTCTTTGAGTGATTCCGTTATGGGATATCCTTTCATAGATATAATAAGTTCACCACAACCGTAACAAAAGCGGTCTGACTGTACTTTACACATCTTTTGTGATATTTTAAAATAAAATGTAGTGATTAAGTTATCACTTTTTATTGCTACAAGTTATTGACGTCATAAAAAAAACATATATTTTTACGTTTAGTTACTGCAACTAAATAAAATAATATGAAATTCACTGGAAGGACATAATTTTTTATTTTATTTTGTAAACTAGTGTTAGATCAGTCCTTGATGTGAATGCAATTTTTTAAATCAATCGACCGTCTTCTATAAGTTGGTGAAAATTATATTAAAAGATTCCATTACGTAGATAGATAGACGCACGCGTAGCTAGTAAAAGCGTGTTAAAAAGTAGCTGTATGTGTTGAATTATTTTTGCGTATAAGAATAGGAAAGTTTGGGGTAGTGAGTGGTTAGTGTGGTAGTGAGTGGTGATGGTGCTGCAGGTACCACAGTGGCGCGCGGCCGTATGCGTGCGCGGCGTGCGGGCGCGGGTTCGTGGCGCGTGGCCTGCTCACCGTGCACCTGCGCACGCGCTGCACTGCGCCGCCGCCCGCCTAGCGCCACAACCCACCAGGTACACCACACGCACCACCATGTACACTCACCACATACCAGGTACTGCTCACCGTGCACCTGCGCACGCGCTGCACCGCGCTGCCGCCCTCCTAGCGCCACAACCCAGCAGGTACACCACACGCACCAACATGTACACTCACCACACACCAGGTACTGACTGCTCACCGTGCACCTGCGCACGCGCTGCACCGCGCCGCCGTCCGCCTAGCGCCACAACCCACCAGGTACACCAAACGCACCACCATGTACACTCACCACACACCACCAGGTACTGCTCACCGTGCACCTGCGCACGCGCTGCACCGCGCCGCCGTCCGCCTAGCGCCACAACCCACCACCATGTACACTCACCACACTCCACCAGGTACTGCTCACCGTGCACCTGGGCACGCGTGGCACATTTACACATCAGCATACTTAATCACGAACACTCTGTTACTTGCGATAGAGCCATGCTGCAACTTTTTTTTGACAAACGAGTATACATTCCATCTGATGGTAAGTGGATGATGTAGCCCTTAGAAATCTACATTTATCCTCGATTAAGAATCAAAACGTAAATGCGTTGCCGTTCTTCTATACTTACCATATGGAACACAGCAGCATTCACCTGCTATTTTACGCTGGTATTCTGTGAGAGTGTAAATACTGCTTGCTGTGTTTCGTATGACGAGTAAAGGGAACCGGAAACCCTTTTCACTGGAAACGCGCCATCCATTTTAGTCCTTGGGGGGGTGACAACTCATTTCCATTTTGATTCTTAATTGAATACAAGGTGCCCCAGCACGAAGTGACCGCCCGGCGTCTGTTGATTATTTGAACAAAACTATCAACGTTTACCACTACACAGGACCAGGTTTTAGCGGTTTGTTGTTTTATTTTGGTTTTTAAGATGTCTGTGGATTATAACGTCTACTTACCATCACGTAGACTGTGTGAGAGAGAATGTATCCAGTATATATATATATATATATATATATATATATATATATATATATATATATATATATATATATATATATATATATATATATATATTTCGGACTGATATATTCCCAATACTAATTCCTTTACTTATATCAATTTGTTGGTGTTAGGCAGGAGTCCGTTCGGGTAGGAACCGGTTACCTATTTCTGCCGCCAAATGGAAATGCAACTGATGTGTCCTGGTTTGGAGGGTATAATAAGAGAGAGAGAGAGACATAGAGCAGGCGCAGGACCAAGGGCTTAACGTGCTTTCCTAGGCACGTGGGTAAGGCACCGCCAACTTGACTTTAGGCATCTACTGAGAGTTTCTTGACAGAAAAACTCAATAACTGACATTTTTATGGCCCGACCCGGGATTCGAACCCGGGACCTCATGATCAGCAGCATTTACAACCACTGGCTAAAGAGGGGTTGGAGGGTATAGACTATAGAGAGTTGGTATAATTACAGGCACTGTGAGGCATTACGTCATAGTCCTCAGAGGTGAACATGTGTGTCTGTCTTTTGAAGTGACTGCAGTTGTTCGTGGCCTACGGTAGCCACGTACCACCAGGTGGATTTAAAAAAAATACCGTTTGTCACTTGTTTAAAAAAACATCTAACTTTTTCCATTTAATAATATCTTTTTCTTAAGGTGTAAAAAAATGATTAACTAAGATCCGGGTAATAAAATAAAATGAGTCTTTACCTTGTTTGAATAACACCTCCCGCCCTCTCTCAATTGCTTGCATTATCCCCGTCATCGGTAATCCCAGCTCCACTTCTCCCAACACCACCACACTGGAAAAGACACGTCACCTTTGATAATACGATACGATAGACTTGGCGGTGGCTAACCAGCTTAGCGATTTTACGTAGACTGCATAAGTCACTTACCATCATGCGGACTTTAAGTTTTGCTTCATCATTATCATCATCATCATTACAGTTCTTCGTAAGTCCACTGCTAAAGTTAGGCCTCCCCCAAGAAATAATACAAAGCACGGTCCCGAGCCATCTGCATCCATTGTCTTCCTGCATCTCTCTCAGGTGGTCACTCCATCTAGCTGTAAGTTCTTAGCTAATTAGAATTTTAGCTAATTATAAATTAACATCTTTTAATATATGGATTTCCGCAAAGTAACGCCTGATTCTATTAATATTTTTTTCTTCTTCCAGGTGTACCTCGCGACCAAATAGACTGATTTGTATCTATTAGTACCTTATTTTAATTACTTGGATAGTTATTGGTTTAACTAGTGTACAGTACACATATTTTCACTATCAAGGCATACTGTGAATCTTCTCAGTTTATGAATGATATAACCAGCATGGACAAGACTTTACCACGATGCCGTAGATCGGCAGGCGACTATAGCCGCTAGCAGGTGATTTCGGTAATGAGCTTTCAGAAGTCTGAGGTGAAATAATTGTAACTAATTTTTGATTTAGTTTTAAATAGCTACAAACTAAATTATGAATGGATATTTTGCAGATATTTTAAACTTTTTTAACCAATTATGCAGTTGTGTGTTGAATTTATTTAACTTCAAATTTTATTTCCCTTCACAGTTAAGACTCTTACTATTGTTAGTTTTTTATTGTCTATAATGAAATCTCTCACAAATACTCCATAAGGCACGGTCCTCATTCCACTCAAGCAAACTTATTTCCTAATTTTATTGACATCAAAATATTGTACGTTGTTTTAACGTTCGGATTGCAAACTCGGATAGTCGTGGGTTCGAATCCGCCATTCGAGTACTGTGGTGAAACATTCTTAACACAAGCATTGTTTTGTGGTCTGTCTGGCTTATAATAAGTTGCGTTACTAGTATTTTTAATCATCAAAATGTTGTCACTTTATAATACATTGCGTAGTATGTTTTATCAATCGTAGTAGCTCTTATAGAAAAGCTCAAGGGAATAAGTATTGTATTACAAAGTGATGGCATTATGAAACAAATTTACAAATAAAGTGACCATTTTGATGTCAACAAGTTGAGCGAAGCCAGGTCAAGAAGAAATTCAGATCTAATCAGGTTGTTACTCTACCTAGTGGAAAGTCGGTATACATAGCACTTGCCGGTACGAATCTACCAATTGAGAAATTTCTTCTCCATCTCGGTTGTGGTCTTCTACCTGACTGGCTCATTTTTCCAGCTTAATAATCTTTGGGTTATGTACCGTAATATTGGGTCTACGGCGGTTTATGAAGATCTATTTTCATACACATAACGTGTATTAGATTAAAAAAATAAAGTCTTAACATAGGTTAAAAGGGGGGGGGTTTTTTGGGTTCGGTTTTTTGTTTTTTTTTCTGTAAATTCAGCTTTTAAAAGAAATTTTATGAGTAGAATCAATTGATACACTATTTTTAAATCTTTAATGAATAAATGTTGAAGTAATATGTGCTACGTGCTAGAACAGATTCGTTTGTTTGCAAAACATTTCGAGTGTTTTACAGCAGCTAGCTGAATCGCCGGGAATTTGAAATAAGTTAAAATTAAACTTCACAAAATCCGTAAAATTGGCTTTTTCATTTTCTTGTAAATATATAAATTACCAGACTTTGAGACGTTATAAAATTTCCTATAGCTGATGCCTAGTAATAACTGTTAGCCCGCGCTCTTCTAGGACGGAAATACTATCATAAAAGTACGGAGAGTATGACAAATTAAAAAGATATTTTTATAAACGCGTGCACTTCACTATTAGGCACTTAATTAAAATAAAGCATCTAAGTTCAACCAACTTATAAACATTTGGATCTAATTTAGTTAAAACTAGCGCACCGGCCCGGGTTCGCACGGGTGATTTCTGGATCTCGACAACAGCGCTACCTACCCGGTCCAATAGTGAATCTAAACCCTTCCCCGACCCACTCATACACACACAATTTGACAAATAATTTTATCAAAATTGGTCCAACTGTTTAGAAGTTCAGTGAAAGTCGCACGTACACTATATATAGAAGAATTGTAAAGATTAATCCTCAAGTCAGGGGCGTAAATCGTAACGCGGGTAGTGCAGGGTTTAGAATGAACTCCATTTTTTATATCATATTCAATGTAGGCTGTAGTTAAAGTAATAACATTCTCTTTTTATGTTTAGTTCATTAGCTAATACAAAATCGGGGGATAATGCCATAAAGAAATATTTTGTTAAATAAAATTAGAGTTTAAAATTTCATAAGTACAGCCTATACGAATGTTAAAAGGATCATAGCTCACAAAGAGGACTAAACCCCTGTTGGTGTTTAAGTACTAACTGAGACTTACACCAAAGGACCCTTCTGTCGAATGTATGAAAAAACACTACGTACGATATACAACACGTAACATAATTAACACACTTTGATAAAGTAGTTTGTTCAGAATCGTTTACTGAATCGATTCCTATCATTTTTAAAATAGGTAATTTTCTATCCCAAAAATAATTAAAACTACGTAAATTACAGTCACACTAAATCTGTACAGTCATAACAAACAGAAATGGACCGTAACATAAGGCAATAAGACTTTTAAGAGTGCAGTTTTATCTGTATTATTACTAATTCTGTCATTCAATACAAAAATGAACTTTATTTCAAGTACGTTAAAGTCTTTGCGTTCGTGTATTTGTACTGTGACCACAACATTCTTCCAAAATTAGTATAACTAATTTGATAAATAATCAGTGCATAAAAATGTTTAACTAAAAATTCAGTGTATGTATTATGATTATAACATAATATACTAATTGGGGTGCCTGAGGGTGTGCGTTAATTACGTTACATATTGTTTAAAGTATCTCACTAATAATAAAAGTAAAAGTAAAGTACTAATAATAAAAAAATTACATTTAGTAGCAAATTTACTACGTACAATTTAAAGGTTTGCTCACAATGGCGTGGCGTGGCGTTGTGCTCGTCTGAAAGATAAAAAATAAAGGTTATGATTACCTTCTACATATTGATGCTTATCAAGACAAAGTTAAGCTTTGACTTTTCTTGATACGTGCCTCATGCCGCATGGAATGAAATCAGGAGGTACATGGTACCGACATCTCACCTCTGACTAATTGTATGGCCCCAACTCTTGAACTTTTTTAAAAATAAAGAATAAATAGTCCAGCGTCTCCGTTACTGACACCCAACATCTTGAACGCCCTTCCTATGATATGGTCAATATGAAGAACAGATACTGTCGTTTCACCTTATTGAATCCAATTAATGCAATATGGAGTAGGATTCTATTTTCCTGCAAATTTAATGTGAACACATTCGCTTTAAAATATTTTTAAACGTGAAACGACTTCTAAGAGACAGTTGACTAAGACTGGTTGTGAAATAATAAAATGGTATTTTAAATCTTATTTTTATGCAGTAGACGACTACAGATTTTACAGACTACATATATAATTATAGTGTTTGCAAAAAAATCCATCTTCTGACTTAGGTTAAGTTAATTTAAGTTAATTTTTAAGTCCACAAGTGCCTCGAGTTGTGATACATTAGATTAAGCACTTTATTGAGCACTTAGAAACCGTTCCTTCAAAACATATTGTTTTGTAAAAGTTACACTTTGACCATTGTTTGACCCTTCTGTTATTTTAAAGAACTTAAATTCTTTGTACCTGATTTCCGTTCGCTTTCCTCCTTCAAAACTCGTCATAAGTTTGCGTTGTTTTAAAGTAGGTAGTTCAATAATTTATTTAAAAATATTGTGTGCACGAGAGATTTAGTTTATAAGATGGTGTTCACGATTAGTTGAAGTTAGACGGTTATGTACCTACATGAACGTTAGACTTATATAAAAAAACTCCCATTTTACAAAAATGTCGCTAAAATATTATTATTACTTTTTTTGAAGTGAAAACTTCAGTAGCCACGTTGGGCACTTTTGGGTTTTGTATTACAACATTAGTACATGTATTTATAAATTTGTTTGTATTATATAGACAATAATTATTCTTTTACATGTAAAACAGCGCAATAAATGAATATTTTATTACTATATTAATAAGGTCAATGGAGGCTATTGCAACTAAAAAAAATAAAATTTTTACCTTTTGCTAAAAATGTCCACCTTATTTTATTGGATTGATATATTGAAACTATAAGATTAAGAAGGCATATAACGGAGATTCGTATCGACCTATAATAATGTCAAAAAGCTGTAAGATTTACACAAAATCTTAATATTAACCCATGCCGGCAGAAAAAGTCGCATTAGCCCCATGTTGGGGTAAATGCAACTGTTTAAAATAACTTATTCGTTTTTGTGTCGCAAAAATGATCTCTAAGTTGCACCGGTCAAGCCCTGATACGACTAAAAGTATATTTTGTATTTTTGGGGGCTAATGTGACTATTTTCTATAGGATTAGTGCTGTGTTGGCGTAAAAAATATCGACAAATTGTAAAAAAGTGTAGGTAATCGATAATATGATGGGTGACTAAGTGAAATAAAACTATGCATTGTTTTTAATTTATATTTATTTGACTTCACTTTATACTAAATCAACGGCACATATAAATCACATCTTATAAGAGGATAAAAAATTTCAACGGAAAATATTTATCAAATTTTCCTATGAGGACTTTATGCTTAATTGAAAAAACAGATATAAAAATAACTACTTTAGCTTAACATCACTTTGTGTTTCAATCAATGGAGCATATTAATCACATTTTTAGAGGACTTTTGGTATGAATAATTTGGAAAAAAAACAGATGTAAAAATAACATACGCATTAGCAGTTAGTAATCATCACTGTGTTTCAATCAATGGCACATATTAATCAAATTTTTAATGTTTAAATACAAGAATATTATACTTAATATAATACTAAATCAAACCAAATCACTTCACTTTTAAATCAATTGCACATATTTATCACATTTATTTATGAGGACTATGAACTTAATTAAATTAAATACTAAATCAATGAAAAATATTTATCAAATTTTCCTATGAGAACATTTTGCTTAATTGATAAAAAAAAAGATATAAAACAACATACTTCAGCTTAACATCACGTCGTGTTTCAATCAATGGCACATTTTTACTAAAAAGTTTAATTTAGACTTTATGCTTAAGGTTGCCCTAGTCGATGGCACGAACTAAGTGGTGGGCGGGGCAAAAATGCATGCTATCTCAGCCGACATCTCGTGCGAAAGGGATAGACGCTGTGATGAGCAGTAAGAAGCTAGTGCGCGCACACATACGCACTCGAGTGACGCAATGCACGACGGCATCATCGCGTACCTAGGTACCTATGCGTTTCCTTTTAGAATAATAACATAAACTCAAACGGCAATTGTGAACTTCGTGCCGCAATAGCTTAGCAATGAGTAGCTGCGCTGAGTGCCGCGGGTTCGAATCCCCCACGGAACAAATATTTTGTATGGATTACAAATAGTTGTTCCGGGTCTGGATGTTTGTTCTTATGCAATTTATATTTGTAAACTGCCTCCACGATACTGGAGAAAATCGGGGATAACGTATTTTAAAAAGAGAAAGGAGAGAGAAAGCAAATTGGTGTTATTGTAACTTAGAATCTGCTGTGTGAAACGTAATTATTATGAACCCAATTTATGTGCTTAGTTGTTATGATGAAAGTTCTTATGTGAACTTAAGTAGATGTTGTTATTATATAATAATTCCATTGATTTGTTTTTACCTACTTTTTAACCGACTTCGAAAAAAAGGAGGTGGTTCTCAATTCGTTGGTTTTTGTTTATGTATGTTCTGTCCACCGATTTCTCGAATATGCCTGAACCGATTTGGATATATTTTCCAGATAATTCCACGGTAATCGACGATGATCAGATCAGGATCTGATGATGGGATCTTGGAGAAATCGGGGGCACTCTTCAATAAATGACAGCAAATCAACCGCGATTGCTGCTATCGCCTATCTATGCATTCTTTACGCAATCACACAATATAATATCACGCTTGTACCCACTAAAGGGACATAACTCTAAACTAAAAACGGTAACATAAAAAATTTTTTTGAAAAAAAAAATAACAATTTCTAAAACAAACACAAAAAAGTGTAACATAATTATGTTTTCTGTATGTTTTTGTATTTTACTGTAGGTTATGCAAATATTACTGTAGGTACTATGTATTCTAAATAGGTATTTACTTTCCATAGCTAGTTAGCTATAATAGCCCGCAGGCAACTCCCCGACCCCGAAGTATATGTCAGCCAGTGTCAGGATAACTGCTTTTTCGACAGCGCGATTTTGATGTGAGTGTGGCTTTTATATACTTAGGTAAATTAAATAAAAAAAGTGTTAGTTTGTAAATTGTTTATTGATTGTTTGTGTTCAATAGCGGTTTGAAATATTCTCTTAGTACTTAGAAAGTTATTAACAATAGGCATTGTGTCACTGCAGGGACAAGCACAAACGTCTATCAAAATAGTAGCGTATATAAACGGAATACTAACAGCATAGACTTCCTTACAGAAGTCCGAAGAACACGTCTAGGCAAGGTAAGTAATTAGAAGAAAACTACAATTTAGAGATCGATTGTAAATCAAATTCACAGTACAGACACAATTAGCGAAATATGAATAAAATTTTTATTTATTTTATGATAGATAACGCTAGTTGAAAACTAAACACTGTATGGGAATGGCGTCACTGAACGAGTCAGGTGATCAGTCCAAACAAATAAAAGGCGCGATTGTAGAAAGAAATTCGTTACTTGGTCGGGGCTTGACCTGTTTATGCTATTCATAACGAAGGCGAATAAATATGTAGGTATAACTTAGAAACTAAATCCTATGTGTACTTATCTGTATTCATAACCCAATATCTAAGGTAGGTTATTCTGTAATAAAAGTAAAGTAAAGTAAAGTTACAGCCTATATACGTCCCACTGCTGGGCTCAGGCCTTCCCTCATTTCTGAAGGAAGTGTCCGCCGCGCTGCCCAAATGCGTGTTGACGAACTTCACATGTCTTGGAAATATTTTTTTCTTATTCCTCAGACATGCAGGTTTCCTCACGATGTTTTCCTTCACCGCCGAGCACGTGGTAAATCAGCACTTAAAATTGCAATTAACAATTTCATTGGTGCCGGCGGGGATCGAACCTGGGTTACTCGCGTTCTGTTATATTTACAGCGAGCGTTAACCACTGAGCTACCACGGCTCTGTAATAAATTAAATCTAATCCAAAATATAGGTACTATAATACCATAGCAAAGCTACTATTTTTTTAGTAGTAGCTTATATAGTAGTATAGTAAATTATATATAAAAAAATATGAGTATGTCTGAGGTAAGGTTAAATATAAACAAATATTTTGCCAAGTGCGAATCTGACTTCCGAGCTTCCGAGATTACAAGATTTAAATACCTATACATATTACTATCGATCAAAAAAGCCAAAAATACACGTTTCTTTTTCTAGTAGAAAATCCTTTAATTTCAACAATAGGTATATTAGGATATGAGATTCCTATACGTAAGCACGATTATCGAAAATCTAAAAATTACCTATTCTAATTCAATTAATAGATAATTTTAAGATTTTCGATTATCGTGCTTATCTATGAGATGTTTTCGTTAGTTAGCAAATTAAAGTAGTTAAGTACCTAATGTACTATCTGTATCGAAAGTTCATTATTATGTACCTACTTGTTTTCAATTTTAACTAAATGTGCTTCAACAAACTTATGGGCACATTTTAGCAGCTATATTCATCCCGGCTTCAGCAATGGACACGAACAAAAGGAAGCAATTTTTCTAAATAAAGATGTAGATATGTAGGTATTACAACCATAAATAGATAGCAGCGGCTAACCTAGTGAGTATGTGTGAGTGCGCGCTGCGACCCCCCCTCCGTCCGTCCCACTGATCGGGGAAACAATTTGTAGCGAAAGGCAAGATGTTTTATAACAAAAACGGGCGCGCGAAATTTTATAAACAGACCTTTGGTAGTCTGGATGTCACGAAAAATCTATTGAATGTATCTGTTTAAAATAAAATTATTTGCATTTTTGAACAACTAATCTATCCCTGTATGGTAACTGTTTTGCAATTTTCGTTCTTCTTATGGTATTTATTTCCGCCCAAAGATGTGTTAAAAATAGTGTTGAAATTCGGAATTTTCGACGCTTATAACTTCTAAATATACTCTTTTTTTTACTTTTTTGTTTCCATACAGGGCTAGATAATGATGAGACCAATTGAAATCATTTTTTATTTTGAACGTACACCATCAAACAGTGGAGTTATCGCCGGACTACGTTTGTATGGAAGAATAAGCGACTAGTGTACCCTTAATTATTATTATTTATACAAACAAGACAAAAATTATACTTCGTACACATCAATATTGTATGGAAACTTAAACAATTCTGCATCTAAGTTCTCTGGTTGTGGAAGATAAGTAACTACGTCATCGAAATCAATAATTGAGATATCATCTTCGATTATTCGAAACGTGTTCTTTCGTTTGTATGACTTGAGCCCTGTAACTACAATTTTGGTATCTGAGACTTCTTGTACACGACATACGTATTTGTAAGTCTTTTTGCCCCGCGTGGAACTAAATTTCGCTAAAACAAAAGTGCCTTCTTTTGGGACATCTGAAACTAGAGATTCTTCCGAAAATGATGGCATATCTTTAGACGTAGTTGCCAATTCCATTAAATTTGATGAAGTTTCTATAGAAGCTGGTAATTCTATCGAAGCAGATGCCATTTCCGTCGAAGTAGATGCAATTTCAGAAACTTGCTTACAAGTTTCGTTAATGTCAATATCGTCGGAAAGTTCTGTAGTTAGTAAGGTTTCCCAAAAAGTATTAGCGTCTTCATCTGATGAATCATCTAATTGATAGGAACAACTGCTGTTACTGTCAGTTTCATGGTTCTTTTTAATTTTATTGTTTCTTAGGCCTCTCTTTTTTATTTTGTTTTTCAATTTTTGTTTTTTCATCTCTTTTAGGTTGATTTTCTTTTTTTGTTTTCTTTACTCTTTTTTCTTCTTGTTCCTTTTCCATTCTCTCAATAACTTCCTTATAAGTTAGTATTTCCGCTCCCCCTTGTCACACGCGTTTTTTTATTTTTTGGAGGATCATTGCGAGCAATTGAATTTAACAGAAGTTCTTCAAATGATACGTTAAAGTTGTCTTCATTTATCTGGTTAGTGGTATTTGCTGCCTGAATTAACTAATTTCCGACAATTTGAATGTTATTTGAATAAGTTTTTTTTCTTTTTGGACTTGGAAGTGGTAGTTTATATGTACGAGGATCTTCTACGGTCTTTGGATACATGATTCTTTTTTTGTTTTTCCTTTTCCAGAGTTATTTCAGTTTTGTTACTCAATCCTGTTATAGCTGTGTCATTCTGAATTTTCTTACTTTTTTCATAGGTTCTTATTTCTGTACTTGTTTCTTTTTTTAACTCTTAGTATTTTATTTATTTCATTTTTTTTAGTTCTATTATTCTGTTCATGATATTGTATTGAATTATTCTGTTGTTGTCTTTCGTAACTTATCATGTTCTCTTTATTTTGAATCTTGTTTTCCGTTTGTTTTGAATCTTTACAATATGTAAGGCTTTTATGGTCTGGTTGAGAGTTTAAAGTTTTAAGTGCCAATCTAACGAGAGTTGGAACGTTTTTAAGAGGTATGTCGACCAATTTTTCAAATGGTGCTCGAATGGCTTCACTAACATCTTCGACGTAGTTGTCTTGCTCGCATGTTTGACTTTGAACATACTGCTCCCATCTAGACCAAGTTAAGGGATCAAACTTTTCTTTTGGGATCACGTGCCGATTTAAGGGATAAATACCTGTTTTATTAAATCCATTGGCTAGAATAACAGGATTCATAACATCCCATATTTCAGTAATAATTCATGCGAACTCACTTTTGGGTAACTTTGTTCCGATATGAAGCCTTTGCCATTTAACCAAGGCTTCTTCCCATCGATCCTTCATGGGCTTCATTCCACTTACATCTAGCGGTTGAAGGATATGTGACGAATGCGGGGGGTAACTTCAAAATGGTAACATTTTCGGAAATGGCGAGTTCGATTACTTTTAAATCGACATGTGTGGAGTGGTCATCATAAATTAGCAGAACTGGTCGCTCATTTCCGATCGCAGGTAAAAATACATTTTTAAAATATTTTTCGAAAATTGATGTTTCCATCCAGCCCTTTTGGCTTACAGCGTATGCTGTTTTCACACTATCATTTTTGTAACACCACTCGTTCCACAAGTATTTTCCTTGAAAAATTATGAGTGGTGGGACTTTATCGCCGCGTGCATTAGTTGCCAATAGGACAGTTGTGTTATTACGGCCGGGGGAGCTAGTTGTCCTAGTAGAACTATACCCTCTTTGGCCAAGCACTTTACTCTTGGAAGGATCGTTGCAAAAACTGGTTTCATCTAGATTATAGATGCACTCAGGTTTCTCGGCCAGATCCAAATCATTTATGGCATTTTCCAATAAATCAAAGTATTCATATACGGTGAACGGGTTGCAAGCTTTCCTTCTAGCTATTTCGACTGACTGTGGTTTTTTTAATGATAGATTATTTCTTTTGCAAAAGCGCTGAAACCAATCATCTCCAGGAATATTATCCTTAAATGGAGTTATCCACCCATTTCTTACAACGTATTCCGAAACCAATGTTTTAACTTCCTTTTTAGTTAGAGGAAAGCCATACTTTTCTAAAGTATGCAGATACGAAGCTATCTTGTACTCAATATCAATTGAAAATACTGTCTTCATTCCAGCATTCACCTGCTTCTGGCCACGTGTGCCATATAAATGCGAAATTATAGTAGATCTCGGAATATTAAAGTTTTTTGCTGCCTCGTAGCTATTTAACGTTTTGTTTTTAACTAACTCGAGTGCCTCGAGAAGCTTTTCTTTTGAATAGCTCTTTTCTTTTTTCTTAATATAATTTCGGACCATCTAAAACAAGTGAAATAAATGAGAACACACTTTTAAACAAAAAAAAAAATGATAAAAAAACGATAGAGTATTACGGTGGGGGCAGTGCAATGCATTACCCTTTATTTAAGCAATTTACTCAGCTCCCGAATGCATTCAGATCGTGCTGTAACTGTATCGATTTATTATTGACATTCGATATCACTAGCATATTTATTTTTATACAAACACAAAGGGGCTATTGTAACTAAAATAACTAGACACAATAGCCAGCGCGGTATTGCGCACAACAACATACAGTATACAACGCGGTAAATTGAGACTAATGTAACTATTACATTATCTTACGATTTAAAGGATCTAACGTTGTAAAAATAAGTTTATAGAGTACTTACCGTTAGTTTTTCTAAGTTGTTGCATAAACCCTTGCTTAAAATGCACGATAAGTATTTTTTTGGTTGAAAGTTGATGAGACGCTCTCCAACAAACACGAGATTAAAATGGCGACTAACATAAAAGCTCTGGTAAATCAAACAGTTTCGATCCAAGTGATGCCATCTGTTTATGATACGTTAAACTATGATTTTTCTCCATGCCAATAGATGACATTGTATTTAAAAAAAACATAGAATAGAAGATATCGCTCTTGGTTGCTTTAGCCCCATAGTTGCAATAGCCTCCATTGACCTTACGTTGATAAAAATATTTCCAATAAAAATACTTCCTAAAAATATTTCTTAACAACCCAAAAATAATGTTTAAACGTTTGCGAATGTAAGAAGTTTCCATTTGTTACCTGCAGTGATTATGACTGACGGTTTTTTTTCAGGTCCAAATTGACGTAAATGCTCAGATTTAGAAATTTACCAAGTTATGTGATCGTTTTATTTCTTTGATATATTTGTGTATGGTAAATCCTTTGAATCCTTTCCTTAAAATTTTTATTGACTGCTTCTTCTAGCGGTCGTAAACGCGACTGATCTGCCGGTCTTTGAAAACCCGGGTACGAGTCTCGGGTCGCGTATAAACAGTTAATGAGTTTTCCTGACAAGAAATTCTTAGTAACAACAGCCCGGAGTCAGGATGTTGGCGGTGCAACACCACATGAAAAGCACGTCCATTCTGCGCCTAATCTGTCTGCGGTCGTGTCGTATTACCTGCCCATCGTGGTGTGAGAGTGAGAGAATAGAGAGTGCAGCTAAGCTTGCGTTATACGCCGGAACTGTAATCCTGTCCTGCGAAATCCGCTGAGACCGGCCGCCGTGACGGAAATTCGGTCTGGAGGACATTGCTGTTGGGGCTAGCACATAATATATGCCTCTTACTCACGTTTCTCTAAGAGCAGCGGAACAGTTAGTCTGCCCCGCTGCTACAGTGCGTGTTGGCTTATAATTTGGTAAATGATTGTCACATTACCTTCCACTATTATAGTATGGTTTTTCAAATATCACCCGTATTTATATAACGTAAAATGCATATTACAAAAGCTCGAGTCATTCATGAAAGAATTTCGTTAGCCGCGGTGTCACTGTCAAAATTAGGCATTAGCTGTTAAATTACATACAGTGAAGTTGTGATTCGCATATTTTTACTAGATTTCTTTCCTTTTTTTTAAATTCTACAATTATTTAAGGGACATTCACCGCTTACCGTATGCCAGTTCCATCGTACCCTAACATACATCATTTACTAAAATAACGTTAATCATTATACTACGTGGGCTATTTGGTTGGGATAAAATATTATGGTACGTACCTACGTCCGTTCTGTTCAAATTCGAGACCCTTATTGAATTACTTCCAAGAGACTCAAATGGAACACATTCCATTAATAAATGGTGTAGGTCTTCTATAACTCCACAGTCTTCACAATTGGGCGAAGTTGTTTTTGTTTTTGTTTTGAAGTTTCTCGTCAAGAAGATAAATTTCTCACATCGAACGTGTCCAGAGATCTGAGTCTATGAGCAGTAGACTTCTTTCGTGGAACATACTCTACACAAAAGTTTCTGTCGTCAAATTTTTTGAATGCCTATTACTTATTAAAAATTGTTTTAGTGAAATTCTCAAGTTTTTAAACCATTTATTATTAATATTATTTTAAGTAATAAAGTACTGCTCACAAGTTCCTTGTAAAGTTGTCCACAGATAACACTCACGCCTGCATTATGATTTTTTTTACACGAATACTACACATTTAATAAAACTTATTTTATTATCCCGACTATCCCGACTTTACCGAGTTATCGCGTTTAATTAAACTTATTTTAATTTCCAAATTTATTATCACATACTAAAATTTTAATTTTAATTATTTAAATAATATGGTACTACGCACTATTATTACAAACACCGCGATCATAATCTGTGCGGGGCTCGGCACGGAATACCTTTCATTTTATGCCACAAAGTAATGAGCCCGCGGGCTCTAAACCGTGTTGCAAACAACCCAGAGTCTCCGCGTCTCTTCTGGTACTTAGCACATATTAGTTACTTCAACTACTACTGTTTTAGGTGATAATGTTTGAGAGCACTCTGATTAATACGATTGTATATAATCTTCTTCATTTGTTTTAAATGAATAGACCTTAAGTTTATATTTTTGTAAATTGAATTATTATTGTAATGTCATAATTGTAATCAATGTTTGTTATTATTAATTATTATTGTTTGATACGAGTGGAAAAAATATAATTCATTAATAAACACATTTGATATTCTGGACAATGAACTATTAAAATAATAAATCAGTAAAACTGCGTTTTATTTATTTAACATGTTTTTAAGAGGCAAGGGAGGTAAACGATGATACGGCTCACCTGAAAGTAACTAACTAGGTACAGCAGACATGAACAGCTGAAACAGCTGCAAACGTTTTCGGTCTTTTAGAAAGGACCAGAGTTTTTTTTTGTAAAATAGAGTGAGGTGACATACGAGTACACTGTTCACCTGATGTTAAGTGGATGATGTGACACAGACATGTACATTTACCCTCAATTAAGAATGAAATTGCAGATGCGTTGTCAACCCCGAGGACAGACGAACTGTCTCATTTCCAATAAAATGGATCTTGGTTTCTCTAAACCCACCATACAAAACGGCAGTATTACGCTGGTATTCTGTAGAGAGTGGTCCTACTCCGGTCGAGCCGACCCATTCGTGCTTCATCCATATTACAGATGCGGCGTCGCTCTGCCACGTGTAAGTCACGTTGGATCATATCGGTCCGGGAATATCGCTGGTGCATTTAATCCCACAATGCGATTGTGCGTACCAAAAATTGATAGTAAAACGCACAGTACAAACTAACTTAGTGGGTGAAATTCGTTTGAACAATTCGAAGCATTACCAGTTATAGATAAATTATTTGTTGTGAATAGGGGCGTCTAGCAAAAGTCTCAACCTCCCTGCTAGACCGTGTATACTGGTCCATGGCAACCGACAAATGACGATATTAATGAATAAACATATCACAGAATACCAGCGTAAAATAGCAGCTTAATCCTGCTGTTTCGTATGGTGATTATAGAGAATCGGAGACCCTTTTTACTGGAAACGAGGCATTCCATCTTAGTCCCCACGGGTGACAACGCATCTCCATTTTGATCCGTAATCAAGGATAGATATAGATGTCTATAGGCCACAGCAACCACTTAGCATCAGGTAGACTGTGTGCTCATTTGTCATAAAACCTTACTCTATAAAACCTATGCATAACCGCACTTTTAGTCGTAAAAGAGAGTGCCTTGTAATAAGGACATTTGTCGTAGATGTCACGATCGATATGGGACCACGGCACGATATGGGTTGGTGAAGTTTCTTACAACCGCAACATATTTCCTCCGAAAATGACAAACTAAGCAATACCTTAGATTTCGCTCTACGTTTTCCAAAATGCCTGTGCCTGTGCTGGGTATGCTGTAAAGGTGTGGCGACGCTGTCGTGGAGACCCCGACGTGATGTAAACACTCAACCAATAACCTTCCACTGTGGCCTTGAGGAAAAGGGGAGAACTCCCGCCGGGTAAGGTGTTCTACGCGGGGAGCGGTCAACGCCTCGTGTGATAGTTCAGAGCTATTCTATATATATTCTATTTTTGCTTCGGAACTTTGATGGCACGATTTAGGCTTCGATGTGTTTCGCTTGTGGCGCGACGACAGCGTCGCCACAGACGCTTCCTTCAAAAGACCTATACCCAGCAGTATACCCAGAATATACACGGATTAATAATCAAGAAGACTATTTGCCTAACTATAACGCGGGCGTATCAATGAGATAAGAGGGTCGTCCCGTCAGATGATTAGATAACTATATTGAAACCAAGAATGCCACGTTAAGAACTATACAAAATGCGTCATTTAAATTCAAGCTTCTGCGACTTCTTATATCCCTTATTATCAAGCTCTTTGTATGAATGTACTCGTAGGATGGGTAAGTTAAATATTTTTTTAAAAAATAAGGGTAACAAATGTGCGCACAGTCCACCTGATGGTTAGTGGATGCTGTGGCCCAAAGACATCTACACCTATCCTCGATTACGGATCAAAATGCAGATGCGTTGTCACCCGTGAGGACTAAGATGAAATACCTTTGGGCCAGTTTTTTCGAAATAGAATAAGGGTGACAAACGAGCACGGTCCACCTGGTGGTAAGTGAATGCTGTGGCCCATAGATATCTGCATTTAACCTCGATTAAGAATCAAAATGCAGAAGCGTTGTCACCCCTGATGATTAAGATAGAATGCCTCGATTCCAGTAAAACTGGTCTCTGGTTCTCTACACTCACCATACGAAACACAGCAGCATTAAGATGCTATTTTACGCTGGTATTCTGCCGAGCCGACCCATTCGTGCTACAACTATAAAATAGCTGCAGCGTGGCTCTACTACGTATACAATATGGAGGTCAAGAGTAAGAACGTTATTAATAAATAAAAAACTTAAATGTTTATTATTTGTTTAAAAGTCGTTGTTTTTGTTTCTGTTTTCCGCTTGTTTTCGCTTGACCTCCAACTTTGTCACTAAATTTATCTGAGAATGTGAAGTTCACGAACTCGTTTTTAAAAAAAATATTATGTTAGTGATTTTGTTGAAAAATTGTCTGATAAAAGTATAGTGGGGTTTGCAAGACGATGCTGTGACCAGTATATATTATACTACTTTATATACTTGGTAGAGTTCCGCAGCAGTTATGTGGTAGGGCCTCGCTGCAACTGTGTTGTGGTTGTAGCACGAGTGGGTCGGCTCGACCGAGGAAAGACCACGCTCTTACAGAATACCAGCTTAAAATAGTAACTTAGTGATGCTATATTATGCATGGTAAATGTGGGGAACCATATATTCTTTTTAGTGAAAACGATGTATTCCAGTTTAGTCCTCTATACTATTTCTACCTCATCTAGTAATCAGGAAGGACAATATATCTGCATTATGATTCTTAATCGAAGATGAAGATGTAGATGTCTATGGACCACAGAAACGACTTACTTAGGAGACTGAGGCGTAAATTTAAGAAACCATTAAACGACTTACTTTTTAAATGTATACTTAGTTTCTCAAGGTTGGATTTAGAATCGTTAGGCAGGAATTTTTTTATTTATTTATTTACATCCAACTTATATCTAACATTACAGGTTTCTACCCAATGCGATAGATAAAGCACTATTTACAATCCTATATTACTATATTACTATAAACTGCTAATTATCCATAACGCAAGTTTTGTGAATTCGTTCAGAGTACAAAAGAATAAATCTGTTTCTCTGTCGATCAGGTTTAAGGTTCGAAACGTTCGCGTCAGGGGTGCCTCTCGCAGTAAGTTAGTGCGACATCCAGGGACGGCCAGTAGGTCTGGCTGACGCCGCCGCCATATATACCTAGCCGGAACACAAATATTAATCTTCTTCAACATATTCTCGTTAATAATCCTACCTCTAAGAACCATAAAAATATATGAAACTAGTCTAAGTTCTCTCCTTACCCTGAGCTGATTGTATCCCACCATACCAGAACAAATAATGTGGGATATTGCAGTGGGTAAAATGGGTACACCCCATATAACTTAAGATACAAATACCTTACAAATTTGTTTTGTATTTTCTCCAGCATTAGATCGTATTTCTTCTCATAAGGAGCCCAAATTATTGATTTACACTCCAAATGACTCCGAACTAGTATGTTGTACAAAGCTATAATAGCTTGCACATTTGTGAAACCGTTAACTGTACGTAACGTAAAACCTAGAGTTCTAAAAGCCTATTCACATATTTCAACAATATGATCCTTAAACGTTAAATCAGCAGAAAATTTTACTCCTAAATCCCTGACTTGCATTACCCTAGACATAGGTGTCCTGTCAATGTAATATGTATACTCTATGGGCTTATGTTTGCGCGTGAAAGATATTGTTGAGCATTTAGCGATATTAAATTGTAATTTGTTATCTTTGCTCCATTCAACAACTCTATTTATATCGTCTTGGAGACTGTCACAGTCCTCCAAACTACCTATATTCATCGATAACTTAAGGTCGTCTGCAAATAACAAACATCTTGATTTCTTCACAACATTGGGTAAGTCATTTATCATGATTAAAAACTCCAAAGGTCCTAGATTCGACCCCTGACTCACACCAGACCATGTAAAATATGGTTTTGTCTTATGACCCTCATATTCTACATACTGTTGCCTATCTGTCATGTAGCTAGCGAAAAACTCAATAAGTGTGGGGGGTGAAACCAAATTTTGCCATTTTTTTAGTAATATGTCATTATTAACTAAATCAAATGCTTTTTTGAAATCAAAATAAGCAGTATCAGCTTGTCCCCCACTATCTACTACCGGTATTATATCGGTCACAAGCGCTAGAAGGTTACTTGCAGTGCTCCGTGCAGGTATAAACCCGTGCTGCGCTTTCGACAGCTGTGTGTTTATCTGCTGTTGATATAAGCTTTTGTATATAGCCGACTCAAATACCTGGGCTGGAGTAGATAGCACTGCTACCGGTCTAAAGTCCTCTACACTGGTCCCTGTGGTTCCTTTTGGAACGGGAACCACCTTCGTAATTTTCCATTTTTCCGGAAATCTAGCTTGGTTTAAACAGTTATTGTAAATGTGAAGTAGTGGTTTTGCTAGCACAGAATGGCAATCTTTGAAGATAGAAGGTGGTATTCCACCTGGTCCTGCAGATTTCTTTGGCTTAAGTTGTTTAAGCGCGTTCAGTATGTCCTTAAGTTGCAACTGGGGCTCAAGTGAATTCGCGCTGCCCCGTTATCCCCTTCGGCGTCAATGATAGTCTTACTCACATTTAAGTCTGCTCTCTGTGTACTATACACCGAATGAAAGTATTTTGCGAACTCAACAGCACAATGCTCGTTGGTCAAAACCTCCCCATTTTTTTACATTTTTTTTGGATTTCGATTACCACTTTTCGAATTAACAAAATTCCAAAATGATTTTGGGTCTCTTTGGAGATTATTTTGCACGCAGTGCTTATGCTGATTATGTTCAGTTACTAGCATATTTTTAAGTTTAGTTCGCAACTCAGCGAATTTTATATAGTCCGTGGCTAACCGTGTCTTCTTATATTTTTTATGGGACGTAGCTTTATATTTTATTAAATTAATAATATCCCTAGTATACCATTCGGGGTATATCCGACCTGAGCCTATCTGTTTAGTTTTTCTTTTAGGTACACATTTGTCTAATACTAAGTTAACCTCCTTGTAAAAATAATCTAAGCTTTGTTCTAAATCTAACGAATAAATTGGGGTCCAGCCTATATTAAGTATTGATGACTATAATAATAAAAAATCAGCTTTGTAAAAATTCCATTTTAAGGTACCTGTATTATTACCGGGGGGTGTAAGTGTCCGTTGCGGATTCCCGATGGTTGCCGAGGATACCGTCACTGTCACTTCCAGTCGAGGGTGATACTTATCCACCCTCACAAGACTAGTTTCTGAAGCTTGAATCCTCACACAATCTTCATCCTCAAACGAACTCAATACCAAGTACAACAATCTATTGTCACAATTAAGCACTTTGTTACTCTGAACGAATCCACAGAATGATATAAAATATTCAAAATAATTTTTTACATTTGACGAACATGAATTAAGATTCCCGATTCCCGATCACAGCGAAGAATAGGAAAACTTGGTGGAATAGACTGGTTACATCCTGTTTCCGTTATTGCATATAAGTCAGCCTTCATCGATGATATGCCAATATAAAAATCTTCAATTTTTGTTCTAAGCCCTCTTACATTTTGATAATATAAATCTATCGATTGTTTTACTTTCTCGGTGATTTTTTTTATATTTGTTGTTGTTTGTGGTATGATTTCCGAAACCAAATCCATTCGCAAAATTCAATATTTACAGGCCAACTTTCAGGTTTACATATTTTATCGTAATGACCCTCCGGAACTCGAATAATGAAGGAGACGTAATCTCTCTCTGTCTTGTGCCTTATTTTCTCTATTTTTACTTGTATTTCGTATAAGCTTTTAACGTATTTATCTAAATTTTTTTCTGTGGTGTCTTAGTTAAGACGCCATACATGTAGATATTTTTTCCGTACGGTTCCCTGGATTAAATTCACATTGGAAATTCCCCCTTTCTTTACTTCACGGTTGAAGTATCTATTCTTTTTTTATTGTTCATAACAACTTTCCGATTTTCTGCACTCTTTAAATTTCCTTCGATTTTGTCTTCACTGTTGATTTTGATGATTTTATCCCCTGACATATTCGATTCGCAACTCAAAACATTTGCCTGTTTCATGGCCCCAAATTCCTTTATCTTATCAGTCGCGGTAATCTGCTCTGGTTTGTTTTTTTAGCTGCATCAACAAATGATACTGATGGTTCTTTAGGTGACATTTGCTGGTTATTTGATGGCAATACTTTCCTTTTTTTTAATAGGGCTTCTAAATCCATATTTTTTCTCATTAGTTCTTCAATTTTAGTCTCTAATGCTTCTATTGTGCTGGCATCTTGTTGCACTATCCTCAACATGGTTTTTACTTCGTGTAACTCGTTTTCTGTTTTTATCAGTTTACATTGTAATAGCACATACTCCTTATTTTGTTATATTCATTTATCTTCTAAACTCCCTCAATTCGTCAAGAAGTTTATTCTCGAAAGAAGAAACCATTATTTCCTTAGTATTTTTACGAGTACCGCCACGTTCGTTGTTTACGAAATTGCTTTGTGTAAATGTTTTGTTCGTAATAATATTGCAACGTACCGGTGTTCCAGTGTTATCCTTCTTCAGATTAGTACATACACACTCCGGGCAGATCCACGTATCCTTATACTCCTGAGTGAGAGTATCAAAACTTTCTTCCGTGATTGCAAGACACTTCAGATGGTAAAGTTTCTTGCATAAGTGTTGCGAACACTTCATGTACAACACATCATAAGTTAAGGTATTGCACCCAGTAAATAAATTTATAATACACAATTACAGTTTTAAATACATCCGTCCGCCTTAGACCGGTATATTGTATCATATTGTATTTGGGGGTGTAAGATGTTTTATTTGGTAGAGATTTGGTCCCTGATTATAATAATACAAGTCACATTAAAAGGTAATGCACCGTTATCGAAAAAATAAATAAAAACGATTATAACCTTAAATACGGAAAGTATGGAAAGTGATACATTTTTTATTATTAACTGACTTTACGGCTCTGGGTTCTAGCCTTTCTGAGAAAAAATTATACGATATTACTGTGAAAGCTGGATAGCATACAGAATTAAGTCTGTGGCGGGAGCAAAGGCAACCTGACTATAGATATCTGATCTGATTGAATGTACTAAAATTAAATTAGCACGCCCCGAATCCACGTAGCCTTGTCTGGCTTACTCCTAAAGTGTAAAGCCGTAGGCGCGGAGGGAAAGCAGCCCCCGTCCGTCGTAACAAATCGCAGGCACCTGTGCGAGCTGTAGTGTGGTTGGTTATTATTGTGTTATATATTATGTTTATAATTTAAAGTAATTATAAAAGCCAATATTTTGGTGTTTTGTTGAGTGCAAGAGCGAACGAAGCGAGCTCGGGACTTAGTGCACCCCGACTCGGACAGGTTAGGTTAGAAGGGGATGGCGGGGTCGAGTGAGCGAGCGAAGCGAGCGAATAGACCCCGCCATTCCCTTCTAACCTCGAAATTAGATTTTTAAAAATTTATAAAAAACCTCAAAATTAGATTTTTAAAATTTATAAAAAAAACTAAGCATGTCCGGCGGGATGTTGAAGTGGGGGGCGATTCTACAACTCTCCCGCCTCCCATTCCACCACCTCCCACCCCCTTAATTCATTTTGAGTTTTGATTTTGAGGTTAGTTCTATGGGATATTCTTTTTGATTTTTTCAAGAACGGTGCGTTACCTTTTAATGGGAGTGGTAATATAATAATAATCGGGGACCAAACCTCTACCAAATAAAACTCCTTCACCAAATTTTTGCCAAACGATTCTAAACGTATTTCATTGACGCCCCCCCACGATTATCGCAACAAAATATATTGACCTCACATTTCACGTCTAAAACTGCCCCTTAACCCGCAAATTCATATTCCAACTTGTATTGGCGAAATTTCTCTAATAGCAGGATTTTAATTTGACGGCGGAAATTTATATGAAGTTAATTTTCTACATTTCTACAATTTATCAAGAAACACGTGAGTACGTGTTAGCGATAAAGTTAAATATCCAAAACTATAATTCAAGGGGAATAAGCCGCGGTTTGAATAAGTTAGGGCCTGTAGGCTGGTACTATAAAATATGCGGACTTCTTGCTTGAAAATCCTTATAACATAGCTCTGAAGATCAACGGACTAGGAGTCGTAAAACCTGCTCTTTTAAACAGCTACCAGGATTTTCGTTTTATTCATTGTGATGCCGGAAGTTTCGATATACCTATAATCCTCTACGTTCACTAAAACACTGGTCTAGTTTTATTGAATAGAATGAGACGAAAAGAGCACATAGAGATGTCAAGTGAATGCTGTGCCCATAGACAACTGCATAGACAACTACATAGACAACTACATTTACCTTCGAGTAAGAATCAAAATGCAGATGCGGCTTCCTTAAAAAAAGGGTCTCCGGTTCTCTACACTCACCATACGAAGCACAACAGCATTATTTTATTTTACGTTAATGTTCTCTTAGAAAGTGATGCTTCCATAATATATGTGTAAAATGGCTCTACTAAGTTAAAGTAGTAGTATGGTAGATACCGGCAAGCCGCTCTTACACGTCTTTTATTTTGCAGCTGGCTGGCTGGCTTGCTATTAAATAATTCATATTAGTTACTAATCATCGAGGATGGAATTACAGCGGAGCATCTGAAAGCGGGTGGAAAACCGGTACTTGAAGTCCTTCGGAAGCTCTTCAATTCCGTCCTCCATGGTGGCACTACTCCGGAGGCGTGGAGCAGAAGCGCGGTGGTTTTGTTCTTTAAGAAAGGCGACAACGCTCTCTTGAAGAACTACAGACCGATTTCCCTTCTGAGCCGCGTCTACATGCTATTTTCGAGAGTCATTACGAATCGTCTCGCACGTAGACTCGACGACTTCCAGCCTCCCGAACAAGCCGGTTTCCGAAAAGGCTTCAGTACCATAGACCACATACATACCCTGCGGCAGATTGTACAGAAGACCGAAGAGTACAATCTGCCACTTTGCCTGGCATATGTGGACTATGAGAAAGCCTTTGATTCCGTCGAAATTTGGGCGGTGCTACAGTCCCTTCAGCGGTGCCAAGTTGACTGTCGGTACATCGAAGTGCTGAAGTGTTTGTACAGTAGGGCTACGATGGCTATCCGAGTACAGAACCAGAGTTCGAAACCTATCCAACTGCAGAGAGGTGTAAGACAGGGTGATGTTATATCCCCGAAACTCTTCACCGCTGCGTTGGAAGACGTTTTCAAGCTACTGGACTGGAAAGGATACGGTATTAACATCAATGGCGAGTACATCACTCACCTTCGATTTGCCGACGATATAGTCATTATGGCAGAATCGCTGGAGGACTTAAGCATTATGCTCAATGACCTCAATAGTGCCTCCCAACGGATAGGTCTTAAGATGAACATGGACAAAACAAAGATCATGTTTAATGTCCATGTCACACCTATGCCGGTAGTTGTTGGGAGCACTATGCTCGAAGTTGTTGACGAGTACGTTTACCTGGGACAAATAGTCCGACTAGGTAAGTCCAACTTCGACCGAGAGGTCAATCGACGGATTCAACTCGGCTGGGCAGCGTTCGGGAAATTACGACATATCTTTTCGTCAGGTATACCTCAATCTCTAAAAACTAGATTGTACAACCAGTGCGTGTTGCCAGTGATGACTTACGGATCTGAGACGTGGTCCTTCACTGCTGGCCGTATGAGGATGCTTAAGGTCGCTCAGCGAGCTATGGAGAGGGCTATGCTTGGAGTTTCTCTGTGTGATAGACTCAGAAATGAGGATATCCGCAGTAAAACCAGAGTGATCGACATAGCCCAACGGATTAGTAAGCTGAAGTGGCAATGGGCCGGCCATATAGCTCGAAGAACCGATAACCGATGGGGAAGAAAGGTTCTCGAGTGGCAGCCTCGTACCGGTAGGCGTAGTGTAGGGCGACCCCCCACTAGATGGAGTGACGACCTGGTAAGACATGCAGGAAGTCGATGGATGCAGGTGGCTCAGGACCGTGCTTTGTGGCATTACTTGGGGGAGGCCTATGTTCAGCAGTGGACTTGTGAAGGGCTGTAATGATGATGATGATGATGACTAATCATCGAGATTTGTTTTTAAATTTTTTTAACCAGATTAAAATAAAAGTAACTGCTTTATATAAAAGTATCAGAATGGAAAGAATCATAGAATCACATCATTACTAGTAAAAAAATACACCTTGTTTTAATTTATTTCTTTGACAATCTTAAAGTTTTAATATAACGAAAATTTATCTAATCAGCATTCTATAACATAATATCTTTATTATCTCATTCAAATTAGCTACTACTATAAAGTAAAATAAATCTTAGATAGTAAAAATCTATTCTATCTATAAATATTAATATAAGCTGTTAATATAGGCTGTTTCAAAAAAGAGATATGAATCTCTATACGATAGCCGAATTTTACGTCAAGTCACATTTAAATCAAATGTAGCGTAGGTTACCAGAACCTTCAAGTTTACATTATTACATAAAAAAGTGTTAAATTTTACTACGTTTTCTTATCATATTGTTGCATTGTCATCCGAATTTGAAAGTTAGCTCATTGGAAAGTTAGTTATCTCTCTCAAATGACTTCATAAACTCATATAACACACAGATACTCTGTTTATATAATTGATCACAAACTTCCTCTATTAGATTATTTTCTTTTGTTTTCTTACCAGATTACTTAATTAGACTTAGTTAAATAATTGTGTAGTGCAAGAGGGGTCTTTACATGTATAACTCCGGGAATTGGTACCCCACGATACAGGCATGTCTAGTGTGTGGATCACGGCAATTTCAGTTGATTTGGAAATCTTTTTATCTAATAAATATTTTTAACTTAACTTTACTTTAATTTTTTTATAGGATAGGGTGACAAACAAGCACACAGTCCACCTGATGGTAAGTGGACGCTGTGGTCCATAGACACGATTACGAACACTACACTATCCTCGATTACGAATCAGAATGTAGATGCGTTGTCACCCGTGAGGGATAAGATGGAATGCCCCGTTTCCAGTAAAAAGGGTCTCCGGTTCTCTACAGTCACCATATGAAACACAGCAGCATTAAGGCTATTTGACGCTGATATTCTGTGAGAGCGTGGTCCTTCCCCGGTTGAGCCGACCCATTCTTCAATACTACTAATATAATTGCACACGCACACATACGAACGCACGCACGCACGCACCTTGCTTCCTAGGACCTAGAAACGTCGAGAGCTGATGAGAACTCGATTTTCAAAAACTGAATCGGTTGGGCATACTCAGATTGCGGTTGTTAATATCCTGTTGAGGAATATTATCCCAACTCCTATTGAGATGCAAAAAAAGTTATTTTTCTGTAACTATACACCCAGGGAAATCCCTCAGAGCCCTTATTTGGAGGATATCCCAAGCATGTTCAATGAGATTTAAATCTGGAGATTCCGCTGGCCATTCTAGGCTAGTGACGTCATGTTCGTTTAACAAAGCTGTTACCACCCTGAACGTATATGAACGCGCATTGTTGTGCATAAGCAGGAAATTTTGACCTCTTTGTGTTAGATGTGGCAAGACTATTGATTTTAGCACCTCATTATGGTATTTTTCAGCTGTCATAGTGCCCTGTGTTCAAAGGAAGTCCGTTCTTTCATCATAACAAATACCTTCCCACGCTATAGTTACACCATCTTGGTCTTATGTAGGATGTTGAAGCTACCTTGTACGATTAGGAACTCGTAAGTAAAGTTACAGCCTATATATTCAAAATCAATCATCGTGTAAGTTGTTACGTAAACACGCACGCTCCTCGAATTAGGATGAGAACCAAACCGGGATTCATCGGTGAAAAGCACCAGCGACCATTGATGAGTTTCCCAGTTAACATATTTTTTGACCCATTGCAATCTTTGTCCACTATTTTATCTTCTTAGAGCTAGAATCCGAAGTGGTCTACGAGAGTCTGGAGTATGAATCTGGAGTACGAATTTGGTCACTCACGAGCACCTGGCGTTCAGATCAAAGACTTTGTACCGTCGCCGTAACAATTGGTTGTCTTCTCACAGCAACTGGGAAAAAACGGTCATGTCTGGATAACTCTCCGCTACTTCCCCGTGGCGCGATAGTGTGACCACAACCTCTGAACCACATTTTGCTAGGTGCCTATTGCCGCAGTGACGACATTTTTTTAAAATTTATTTAAGGACCAGTAAACAACTTCAAAAGGGGCTTAATGACTAATATTAATCCTAAAATTTGAATTTAATGAAGCCAACACAACACCACCAGCCTCAGATAATAATTTATAGGATAAATTACAAAAGTGAGAGATGTGAAGGAAGTCTTATTACATAATATGCAGTATTACAAAATGACATTAGTTGGAATTACTTAAACAGATCAGCAATATTGAACTATTTAAAACACTACAATCTAGTACAAACAACTAAAGCACCATCCTTCTCCATTTCCATTGTTCATCTCTTCAACATCTCTTCTCCAGTTAAATGTCGACGTTGCATTGCAATGAAATGTCAAATGATCACAACCAACCCAAATTAAATCAATATAATTAAATAGCGGTTTTCAACAAATAAAATAACAATTAGGTACTCTGAGTACGAAACACATATTTTTAAATTTAAATTTGGAATCAATCTGGAATAAATGACTGAGAATTTTATATTAAAAGCATTTTAAAGTGGCCAGTACTTTTTAGTTGGTCAATGTTATTAAAAATATCCCTATACCGTGTTCCGCGTAATGTGTTTACAATTGATTTAAAGAAGAAACAGCCTAGGTGATAGTAAGCAGCCTTGTGGAACATTAATAGGCTCGTAGTCCGAGTATACACCTTGATGCTCCGATGTGCACGAAAACGGATGATCCAATTGCACAATTTCTCGGGAAGCCCTTAGGAAGTAAGCCCTTAGGAAGTAAGCTTCTAAAGAAGCGCTTTGTGCCAAAGACCATCGAAGGCCTTTGATATAACCAAACTAAATACCAAGGCCTCCCTCTTGAACTCTGCTGCTTCCACTATCCAGCTGGTAGTCCTCACGGTACTTCAGGACTGGAATTTGTTTTTTTATTTTATTATAGGAAAATAGTGACAAGCGAGCACACAGTCCACCTGATGGTAAGTGGTTACTGTGGTCCATAGACATCTACATCTATCCTCGTTCGCGAATCAAAATGAAGATGCGTTGTCAGCCTTGAGGACTAAGATGGAATGCCTCTTTTCCAGTAAAAAGGGTCTCCGGTTCTCTACACTCACCATACGAAACACAGCAGCATTAAGCTGCTATTTGACGCTGGTATTCTGTGAGAGCGTGGTCCTTCCCCAGTTGAGCCGACCCGTTCGTGCTACTCCCTGTGCACAGATGTAACAGTTGACTCAAATAAGTTCCCTTAGACAGCCTTGGCAAAACATCTTAAAATTTTTGAGGTATAAAAGAGAGCTTGAGCAGTTTAAAATCTTTGAATCAAGTCCAGTCAGTCAACAAAAGACGAAAGGTACCAAATAATTCAAAGCGTTACTTTTACAATCTATTTATTTGTTTTGTACCAAAAATTAAGAAAGCAACAAGTAAAATACTTGCGACACTTACTCTATTACTTCTTGCGATTATAATACCAAATTTTATTCTATACATAAGTGATACTTGCAAAGGCAAGCTCATCGCCCCCTCGAACCATGCACTCTAGGCACCAACCTAGTTAACCTGTGGGTAAATTGGGTCCTAAGAAAGCCTTTGTGTCGAAACTTGGGCGATGTTACAGTTCTTTCAGCGGTGCAAAGTTGACTGTCGGTATATGGGAGTGTTTTTGTACAGTAGGGCCAAGATGGCTATCCGAGTACAGAATCAGAGTGTGAAACATATCCAATGTCAGAGAGGTGCAAGGCAAGGTGACGTAATATCCCTGAAACTCTTTACCGCTGCATTGGAAAGATGTTTTCAAGCTACTGGACTGGAAAGGATACGGTATTACCTAGGCTGCACTAAAAGTATCGGGAATGGAATATTTCCACTGTTCCTGTCATATTAAAATCTTTTTAATTGAAAACTACTTGGTTTTAAAAATTGAATACCATTTATTTATTTAAAAAAAAGATTCTCGGTCTTGTCACAAGGTTTTGTCGAACTTGTTTAATTGTTGAGAAAATGGAATTGACTCGAGAAAATTCAAGAGCGATGATTTATTATGACTTTCGAAGTGGTTTAACACAAAAACAGTGTGTTGACCGGATGATTTCTGCATTTGGTGATGAAGCCCCATCCAAAACCACAATTTATCGCTGGTTTGCTGAATTTCGACGTGGACGTTTCAAGCTCAGTGATGATCCCCGTCAAGGTCGTCCAAACACTGCAGTCACCCAAGAAAACGTTGATGCTGTGCGTAAGCTGATTGAGGAAGATCGACATGTGACATACCGCGAAATTCAGGCAACTTTAGACATTGGTATGAGTCAAATACAAATAATCTTGCATGAACAATTAGGTGTAAAAAAGTTGTTTTCCCGATGGATACCGCATTCGCTCTGTGAAGAGCAAAAAAGCGGCTCGCGTTACTTGGTGCGTCAGAACTCTCGAAAGATTTCACGCAGGATCTTTACGTGGTAGAGCCATGCTGCAATTATATTAGTAGTATAGTTGTAGCACGAATGGGTCGGCTGGTTGAATAAGTGAAATGTATTTGTATGGTGTGAGGACTTTTTATGGAAGAGTTGTGGGTTGATTTGTAATGGAAGAAGATGTATGTTATGGGCCGCAGCAACCACTTACCATCAGGTGGACTGTGTGCTCGTTTGTCACCCTATCCTATAAAAAAAAAAATCTCAAATGCTGTATACAACATTGTATCAGGTGACGAATTCTGGATATACGCGTACAAACTCGAAACAAAAAAAGCAGTCACGAGTTTAGATGTTCGAAAATGAGTTAAAGCCAACAAAAATTGTTCGTTCACGGAGTGTTGCAAAAAAAATGGTGGCCACGTTTGTCTCCAAAACCGGCCATGTTACGACTATTCCTCTTGAGGGACAAAGAACGGTTAATGCAGAATGATAAGCTAGCATTTGTTTGCCACAGGTCGTTTCTGAACTACGTAAAGAGAACTGCAACCGCCGCATCATCCCCCATCACGACAATGCGAGTTCTCACCGCACACAGAACAAAAGAGTTTTAAGAGTAAGAAAACATAGAATTATTAGACCATCCGCCGTACAGCCCCGACCTAAGCCCTAATGATTTCTATACTTTCCCTAAAATAAAGAATAAATTGCGTGGACAGAGATTTTCATTATCTGAAGAAGCTGCGGACGTCTACAAAACGGCCATTTTTGGAGAACCCAACTTCGAAATGGAATGGTTGCTTCAATTATTGGTTCCATCGTATGGAAAAAATGTGTAAAATTCCGCGGAGAATACTTAGAAAAGCAATAAATACTTTTTTAAATAGTAATGCTGTATCACTTCCTTGATTCCCGAAGTTTTCAGCTCGTAACACCAATGGCGAGTGCATCACTCACCTTTGATTTGCTTACGATATAGGCCTTATGGCAGAATCGCTGGAGGATCTAAGTACTATGTCAATGACCTCAATAGTGTCTCCCAACCGATGGGTGTTAGGATGAATACGGACAAACAAGCTCGAAATTGTTGACAAGTTTGTTTACCTAGGTCAAATAGCGGGAAGTTAAAAATTGAGTTTCAAAAAGAATTACATGTATTCTATATTGAATAAAAATGATTCTGTTCTCATATTATATTCTATTGTTTGCACGTCACTATTTGCATCATCATTGAACAAAAACTAACTAGTAGGCAAAATACCGAAAGAAACTTAAAATCCTGATACTGTTGAAGACTAGTTCCGAAATTCCCAGTTCTTAAAAAAAAAACAGGTCTCAGTTCCAGATTACCTAGCAAAGCGGACATTTTACTTAGCATCAAAATCGTTTATAAAGCTGAGACATCGAGAACATATAATTGTATGTATCCTGCTATTTTGTGTGTTAAAATTTTATTACACTGGCATCGGCGTTGGATGACATTGGCAGCGGGTGTGTCGCCAAGCCTCCGCGATTTTCCAATGTTTGAGCCAAAGTATCAATAAACCGTGTTATTTATCATCGTATTGCGCCTCAGTGCATTGGGAAGATATTAGCGGTCTTCCAGATTATTTAGTTTGTTGGAACGAAGGTTGGATGTCAAGGGCTATCACATGCAGTGCGAGCCCGTGCGCTGACTGCGTCGCACGCACGTCAGTGTACGCGCAGCCACCGCCTCCGCAGTACGTTTGCGATCGTTTTCATATAATTTTTATCAAATTGGCCTTGGCGCTATTTCGATCTGTTTCTGCATCCACACGCAACCGGACCCACGTGTAAGTATATATTTGTATTGCTAAACTATTAAACTACTAAACCGCAATAATCAATCCGCAGATAAACATAAAAGAAGTGAATTTCCAAAAATGAATTTCAAAAAATAATGTCAAAGTAGCATTTAAAGGATTAAAATAATATGGAATGATAATATTGTAAAGAAGATCTTACAAATTGTTAAATCGAAAGAATCAGCAACTACTCATCATACTTAAAGACAAAATAATTCAGACTAAAAAATCATAATGGTTGTTGTAAAGCAAATTATATAATAATTAATAATTAATGTTTGAGTCCCACATAACTCCAAAAAATGTTGACATGCTGAAAGTTTTTGATACGAATACATAGAACTAGATAATTATATGTGCAAATAGTATATATAAGTCTTTGATTAAGTATTGCGAAACGTTTTTGTATAACATATCTATTTAAAATAATATAGGTACCAACACTGACCCCCGTAGAACCCCGTTGATAGAGTTCCACAAGAACTGTAAAATATAATCAAGATAGCATTATCACCTTTAAGCTTTGTATAAACAAAACGTGAAAAGAACTCTTCAACTATGACAAAATAGTCTTAATAACTACGCATTATCTTAATTTGTTTTGGCAAACGCTAACGCTTGATAGGAGCTTTTGTAGAAATTTCGTGAATTTATTAATTTTTATCTGATGTAGCAGCCTAGTATTTGAGCCCGATAGGGGCCGGTTTGATGCGTAAATAAAGGTTGAAATTGAAGATCGAGGCTAGGCCAGCCACACCCACTAAATACTCGTGAAGTTTACTTACGAGCCATTCATCTTTTAAATTAAAACAGTGAGGTAACTTGCGTCGTGCAATCACGTAAACAGTAGGTAAACATTTTGTTTTAATTTGGTACCATGCTAGTGCTCCGAATATTTTGGTTTCCAGTCTATTTCTGTGATTCGGATTTTTTGTCGCATCACGAAAGATTTTTGTATAATGTATCTTATACGGGAAATAAAGAATCATTACTGCGTAAATATTACAGCGCACCGGTAATAATTTATTCAAGTTAACACAAGAATATGTAATGTGCCTTGCTTGTACAAACAATCTACATATTTAAAATATGTTCAGTAAGATGATCACTTCAATTTTAATTCGGAGAAATAAAAGTGACTATCAGGTATACAGGTACCAGAGGGTAAGTGAATAGTGTAACCCTTGGAAATCTAAATCTATCCTAGATTAATAATGTAAATGTAGATGCTTTACCTTGCCTGAGGAATTAGGTAGAATGCTTCTTCACGTTTAGTGAAAAGGGGCTTCGGATTTTGTCACTCTTAATAGGTACGAATGGTGTGTGGTGTGTGTGGTTCTCACCCGGTAAAGGCAACCCAATTATACAGCAGCCATATTACAATGCAGCATGGCCATACCATGTGACGTGTAGTTTTAATACTAAATAATAAAATGGAGGCTAGAGTTGATTAAACATCGATGACTAGTGGTCACAGTAATACATAACATAAAATACATAAACACTCACGCCTGTCACCCAGAGGGGTAGGCAGAGACTACAGACTTCCATTTGGCACGATCCTGACACACCTCTCTCGCCTCCTTCATTATTCACTTCTTTTTTGTATACCTACGCATATATGCTCGTCGGTTAAGGGTGCTCCTAATTTGGCCCGTTTTCAATAAATCGCCAATTTGGTCGATAAATTTTTGGTCGGTTTTTTTTGGTCACAGTAATTTATGGATATTATGTATATTATTATATAATCTCCGTAAAATGTAGTTCAACTTTACACCACTAAAAACACCAAACGAACTAATAAGTATGCTGCTATTTCAGGTTCATTTTATTAACATAACCAGTATCTAAAGTAGTTATAGCATAGTTCATTGATATTTAATATATATATATATATATATATATATATATTTTTTATTAAGGTTGTTAGTAACATTAGTTTGTATTTGTTTCTTTTTTTTATATATATATAAATATATATGTATTGCTTAACGTAGTATAAAGTAATATAGTTTTTCCTTAATCTTACCGCTTCTTACTTAACAACACAATTGTTTTACACTTGAGAAACGCGCTGCGCACTCGTCTCATTATCTTATTTATTAAACTATTTGACTGAATGTTGCGTTAGACTTTATAACGAATTAGCTTCTAGCATTTCTGGTTATTAAATGTTGGCTGTCAATATGCGGTACATAGGCCACAGAACACTGTTAATCTGTACTAAGAGTCCTTAGACCTTTCTTATTTTCTCTCAGATAGAGATATTCGTACTGTGCCTTTCTAGACGGCCTTTTTGAATCTCAAATCTTTATGTAATGGAGTCGTCATATCATTACATCATCATTACAGCCCTTCACAAGTCCACTGCTGAACATAGGCCTCCCCCAAGTAATGCCACAAAGCACGGTCCTGAGCCACCTGCATCCATCGACTTCCTGCATATCTTACCAGGTCGTCACTCCATCTAGTGGGGGGTCGCCCTACACTACGCCTACCGGTACGAGGCTGCCACTCGAGAACCCTTCTTCCCCATCGGTTATCGGTTCTTCGAGCTATATGGCCGGCCCATTGCCACTTCAGCTTACTAATCCGTTGGGCTATGTCGGTCACTCTGGTTCTACTGCGGATATCCTCATTTCTGAGTCTATCACGCAGAGAAACTCCGAGCATAGCCCTCTCCATAGCTCGCTGAGCGACCTTGAGCGTCCTCATACGGCCAGCAGTGAAGGACCACGTCTCTGATCCGTAAGTCATCACTGGCAACACGCACTGGTTGTACACTTTAGTTTTCAGAGATTGAGGTATACCTGACGAGAAGATGTGTCGTAATTTCCCGAACGCTGCCCAGCCGAGTTGAATCCGTCGATTGACCTCTCGGTCGAAGTTGGACTTACCTAGTCGGACTATTTGTCCCAGGTAAACGTACTCGTCAACAACTTCGAGCATAGTGCTCCCCACAACTACCGGCATAGGTGTGACATGGACATTGAACATAATCTTTGTTTTGTCCATGTTCATCTTAAGACCTATCCGTTGGGAGACACCATTGAGGTCATTGAGCATAGTGCTAAGGTCCTCCAGCGATTCTGCCATAAGGACTATATCGTCGGCAAATCGAAGGTGAGTGATGTACTCGCCATTGATGTTAATACCGTATCCTTTCCAGTCCAGTAGCTTGAAAACGTCTTCCAAAGCAGCGGTGAAGAGTTTCGGGGATATAACGTCACCCTGTCTTACACCTCTCTGCAGTTGGATAGGTTTCGAGCTCTGGTTCTGTACTCGGATAGCCATCGTAGCCCTACTGTACAAACACTTCAGCACTTCGATATACCGACAGTCAACTTGGCACCGCTGAAGGGACTGCAGCACCGCCCAAATTTCGACGGAATCAAAGGCTTTCTCATAGTCCACATACGCCAGGCAAAGTGGCAAATTGTACTCGTCAGTCTTCTGTACAATCTGCCGCAGGGTATGTATGTGGTCTATGGTACTGAAGCCTTTTCGGAAACCGGCTTGTTCGGGAGGCTGGAAGTCGTCGAGTCTGCTTGCGAGACGATTCGTAATGACTCTCGAAAACAGCACGTAGACGCGGCTCAGAAGGGAAATCGGTCTGTAGTTCTTCAAGAGAGCGTTGTCGCCTTTCTTAAAGAACAAGACCACCGCACTTCTGCTCCACGCCTCTGGAGTAGTGCCACCATGGAGGACGGAATTGAAGAGCTTCTGAAGGACTTCAAGTACCGGTGTTCCACCCGCTTTCAGAAGCTCCGCTGTAATTCCATCCTCGCCCGGGGCCTTGCCGTTTTTAAGGTGTTGGAGAGCCATTCTAATCTCGCTCAGACTGACGTCCGGGATATCATCGGAATAGTGTCGGATAAGACTTGCTCTTGGATCGTTACTCACACTTGCGTGTGGCTCCAACGATGATGTGTACAGCTGCCCATAGAACCTCTCAATCTCACTCAAAATCTCAGGTGTCCCGGAAACGATGTTGCCACACTCAGTCTTCAGCCTTGACATAATCTCATAAATATTGCTAAAGTGTAAATACTGATATCAACTAGAAGAATAAGAGAAGCAGAGTTGTTGGCATGTTTGTTTTACTTTCGATTTTACCAACCTTACCAACAGCATGTAATGGTAGATTTAAACGGAACTAGATATTAGATACATTTTATTATTACAAAATCAAGAAACAAGATATAAGTCTTACGATTCTAAAACAAATTAATAAGATTGCCTTTCAAAAAATCCTGGAATGGAATCATTGATAACATTAAAGAGCTTTTATGAATTGAATAAAACTATTTATACGGATTTTATCGCGTTCAATTAAATTATTTTTAACTTACTTTTTAACTTCCGGCGTTAAGGTTCAGTTTTCGTCAAAATATGAAGGTACCCGGGCTAGTTGTGACATAGGAACTTCAAAAATCGCAGTCGCCGTGACTATGGGAGCTGTAAAGCACCCGAAACGTCAGGAATAAAAAAATAAGTTATCGATAATTTAATTAAACGCGATAAAATGCGTATAAATAGTTTATTTGATGTGTAGTGTTCGCGTAAATTTGGAAAGTAATTAGCTTTCATAAAGTTTAATCACTTTACCATAAAGTCTATCGTTCATATATTCAATTTTACCTCACGTATAATATAATATGTGTTTCTACAGTTTTAATGGACTTTCTCTTGTTTGGGACGATTTTATTCGCTTCATTTAGATCCCGCCGCATGTTAGTGTTATATTCACTTAATTAAATTAATTTTTTTATATTTTATTATGAAAAAATTTGAATTAAATACACATATCTCAATATCGCATTTGTTTGGAATATTAGAACAAATTACGGATCAAAGTTCGCAGTATCAATATCACAATTTTTCTATAAATTATCAAAAGAATCGGGTTCCGGCGGATCCATCAGTTGTCCAGTTTTATAACTCTACCTCTTCGCGTGATTTTTAAACGGTGGAGCCTTGCTGCAGCTATATTATGCTCTCAGAGAATACCAATGTAAAGTGGCAGCTCAATGCTGCTGTTTTTGTGGTGAGTGTAGAAAACTGGAGAACCTTTTTACTGATCAGTTGAGCTATGTCAATTACTGTAGCTCTACTGCGGATAACTACATTGTGGATTTAATACCAATACTTCGTGGAAAGTTAATGTAATGGGTCCGATTTTGAAAATTGGAAATTTTAACATATCTTCACGTTTCAAGGTCTTTAGAGTCGAATAGTTTTTAAGAGAATGTCCGTGTGTGCACATGTACGTATGTATGTATGTATGTATGTTCGGATTCAATGTTCGCCTCGTGTGTCTCCAGAACAAAGAGTGATATTGACATGGGACCAGTTTCATTTAACGCATAATTACGTAACTTAGACCTCATTCAATTTTGAGCAAATCGGTCAAGTCTTTTTTGTGCCGAATGAAAAATTGTATAAAATATTAGAACATATGATATTTTTTTATTCTTTCACTGGAAAGTGGGAAAGTTAGTCATGTCCTTTTGGGTCGCATCTAGACCGTTTTTTGATATATCAATTATGATATCATATGGAATATGTATATATATATATATATATATATATTTTTATTTTTTTTTTAGGGAAAGAGACCTCTATCACTGCGACCTAAAAGATCTATTGTGATCGCTGCTATGGCTCACTGATAAGTCCCATGTCTTCAATGAATAGAGGGAGTTGCTTAGCTGTAGCTATTTCACATCTTCTGGGCGGAGTACCTCCATAGTTTCCCAGATGAGTGTTACGTTTGCGCATTAAGGGTCGCAATTAGTTCGGATGTGCAGAGGCGTTTCTTCAGCTATGGAACAGAACCGACATCCTTGAGTTGTTTAGTCCTATGATGGACAAGACAATAGTGTTTAGTTAGGGCTCTTGCCAGAACGTGCAATTTATTTTCGCTTAATCTCAGCATACATATACCCCCCGAGCTTAAATAGAAGTCAGTTATTTCAATGTTACAGATTGACATTTTAATTGTATTTATATTTATATAGCTTATTGTCAGGCTCTTGTATCCCAGTGCAGTGCAGTGCGGAGGCATTTTTCACCATTTTCTCTATTTCTTACCTACGAGTGCCGTTAAACATTTGTAAATGTTGGCTACCGCTGACATTCGAAGAATTTGTCCATTATTACGAAAATACGCTTGTTGTTCGGATCAATGACCTTTCATATAGCTATTTACGTTGGTTCATAGTGGACGCAATAAAAATAAGGCTAAAAACACACTAGCTGAAGATATAATAACACCACACCTACATTAACTGTAATCTAGCGTAGAAGTTGTAATCACTATACTTGGCATGCGAAGAAGAAAAAAGAAATTGTTCTTGATACAAATCCAATAAAATTAAAATGTTAATTTAAATAACTCAGAAAGAAAGAAGACGCTTCTAAAATCCAAAATTTATACAATGAATGTGTAGAGTGTATGGTGTGTGTATCTAGTACGGTAACTGTTGTTGGGTGTCTATTGAAGTGTTACTAAAAATAAAAACATAAACTTTTATTCAACATAAATTATAAATTTACCTCGTAGTGGCGGTGTGAGAATATCCACTTCTCCATACCGACCCGTACGAAGCAGGTCCACCTGTTTCAGTGCTATTTAACGCTAGTATTCTGCGAGAGCTCGGTCTTCCTCAGTCCAGCTGACCCATGCGTGCTGCAACCAAAAGGTGACAGAGGGAGATTAAAACAGATGATAGGCGGCAGCATCTTCTTGGTTACAAATCAAAACGATAAAAACTGCAGTTGCCAAGCGGCCTGCCAAGCGTGGCATCTATGGCGAAATCCATGAGGTAATCTATAGGGAAACTTATGGTCAGCGGTGGACTTATATGGGCTGTTGTGGATGGAACTTCTTCGACAGAGACTCGTCTGTGAGGTGCACATCAACATACGTTTGTAAAAGTCTTAAAAGTCGTTTTTTTTAAAGAAGAAGCACACGAGCATATAGCTCACCTGATGGTAAGTAATCACCTTCGCCCATGAACAGCCGTAAAGCCAGGGAATTACAAGTGCGTTGCCGGCCCTTTAGAAAACAGTAGGCTTTTCTCTGAAAGTCCCTAAGTCGGATTGGTTCGGAAAAACCATTATCGACAGTAAATTCCACGGTTTGGTCGTACGAGGAAGAAACGCACAGCAGTGGACCGCCAGCCGTCGAGATGATGAGGATGGAATTTCGAATTCTATCGCAGTGTACCATGGTGGAATTCAGTAGCTACAGTTAATTCTATCTCTTCGTTGAATACAGTCAAGTGTAATGAACTGATACTGGGGTGTCCCGACTCAGAGATGAGAACAGCTTCGCTTTTTAAAACTGCAGTGGGCCGGCATGAAATATTCCCACGTTCTTTTGAACACACAAAGGTTGTTTTCTCCTTCCCTTTTAAGTAACTGCGGAACTGTATATCTCTCAAAATGTTGACGCCAAGAATTACGATGCTGGCAGCAAGCAAAAGTAGTGCCCTGAAATTGAATGCTTGTACCTAAATTGTGTGCTCGAATACGACTATTGTCATACACCATTCCTAATACGAACATTTTCTACTTTTATTTGACGTCGTTAAGCGGAATATTAATATTAGTATAAGTAATAAAATAAAATGAAATTTACTTACAGAATTAGGTTACAAGTTGTAAAAATCATAAAAGTTTTACATACGTCAACAAAAGTCCGAAATGCAAAGTAAGAACTAAAGTAGTCATAAACATATACATACAAATATATAACACAAAAAAAACATTAATATTAATATATTATTACTATGTAATATTTAGTTTTAGTGATATGTAGTTTTTTCTAGTGTTAACACTATTTCATAGCAGTATAACATTGTTAATACCAGTAGGTATATATTTATAAATAAAAATTTCATACATATCGCCATTAAACGGTGATTCAATCTCATTAATTGATATTTTCATAACTTTTGTAACAGATGTTTAAAGATATATCGTGTTAACTTAAAGTAATGTCTTCAACTCAGCACATTTTCTTACGAAATATGACGTTGAAATTAGGTATTTGATATTGTTGACCACGACAGGTGAAGCTAGGGCACTCTAGCACAAATTAAACAGAGACAGTGGCCATTTATTGAACCAATTACAAATTCACAAACAGTTTATCACATAATAGATTCCATACGAATTACAGAATAGATTATTTAGTTGAATATATTCATATACTACGCCACGGGTCTTAGGTTCAAACCCCAGCCAGAACCGATATTTGTATAAAAAGCATTTGTTATAGGGCCTGGTATGGTCACAAGAACTGTGTATAACGTTCATTTCATGCGTCGGTACTTGATTAAAACTACTTTTACGGATTTCATCGCTTATTTTATTTTTAATTCCTGACGTTTCGGGTGCTTAACAGTACGCATGGTCACGGGGGACTGAGGTGAATGATGTCCCAATGTTAGTGTTAACCCACAGTACCTTCAGTTTTTTAGTCATTATTTATGATCTGAATTACGCAGAGTGAACTTATTGTGTCTAGAAATCTTGCAGTGGTATGCTTGGGTTTAGTTTTAATTTTATTAATTACAGGGTCTCAGCCTCCTTCTCTATTGAAATTAGGATGTTTTTTTAACTTAAATAGCCTCACGTATCATTCTTGGTAGGAATCGATTTTCTTTTGAGAGGATTTGTGGTCTATCAAATCTGATGTAATGGTTGCGGCCGCCTAGGATATGATCACAAACTGCAGACTTCTAGAACGGATAATCTGTTCGACTTCGAAAGATACGACACATCTTTACGTCGTTAGATTAGGTTATGTTAGCCACCCTGTGTCTGCCACCAAATAGCACTGCTGTGTTCTGATGTGAAGGTTATAGAGAGCCAGTATCATACTGGCTGTGAGGCAGTCCATCTTAGGCCTCAGAGTGTCTGTAGCCTTTTTTGTTTGAAGTTGACTACTGGTGAACTAGCACTACAATAACCACTTTCTATCAGATGGACAATTTTATAAACTATTATATAACCAAATTATTTCTTCGGCCGGTATGTAAACTCCAAATCTGTGTCTTAGTAGTTTTTTATTTAAATAATTATCGTGGCGGGATCGTGTATACAAAGCGGTGTACAGTTAGGCCACGCACTCGCCAAAACTGATAATATTGAATCTAAACACGCGATCCAAAATTAGTATCACCAATCGCGTCTATTGCACTTGAGCTTGACCTCACTCGTCCCGGTCACTCGGGTTTGTAAGCAAAACTCCGTGTTTACCTGCTGAGAAGCACACCCTTATCGCATCACCGGCTACACCCACGCCTCACTATACGTAGGGCTTAATAGTTTAGATATCTTACCTTAAGGTTTTTATTAAAGGAAATACGGTGATGAACGAGCACACAGTCTACTTGATAGTAAATGAACGATGAGGCTCGTAGCAAAATGTAGATGCGTTGTTACCTCTGAACACTAAGATGGAGTGCCTCGTACGAGTATCCATTGTCCGTACAAGAATCGTAACAAACTCATTGCAGGTTTTTTTTATTGACCTCGACAAGGAAAGGACCACGTTCTCACATAATACCAGCTTAAAATAGCAGCTTAATACTCATAATTTTCGTATGCACGTTTCGAAACTAGAGGCATTCCATCTTGGTCCTCAGGAAGAGCAACGCATTCTGTGTTTTGATTCTTATTTTAAGATAAATGTAGATGTCTATGGACCACACAACAACATAATATTATATTGTAAATTATTGTTAAAGAAAATAAACCCGCTGGGTTTCTTCCCTGGACAGAGGTTTTTTTCGAACCAGTGGTACAAAGATATATTAATTTCAATAAGTGTTCTTGTATTCTGCAGCATCCACTTAGGTGGACCGTGTGTTATCTTTATTCTATGAAAGTTTAACTTTGTCTAAGAATTAAAAAAGAAACAATTTGAGTTGTATAAATATTAAAATAAAATTTGAAGCTTGGACACCGGATCTGTAAGACTTTTGTCTATTGATTGCAATACATAATAGATCAGTACAGGGCATGATTAATACCACACACCATATAAATTGCAACAGAGTTGCGGGTACATTTGCAGTTATCTTGCGGTTAATTGACGTTGACGAGCGTCATGTGATACAGATTATCATGACTCAAAGACGGTTGTATTTAATTTGAGATTTTTTCTTTTTATGATGTATGGATTAGACTTATTAGTTTTTTTGTGGTAGAGCCACGCTGCAGGTTGGTTGTAGTATAGTCGGCTCCAGTGGACCAAAGAGAAGACTAAGCTCTCACAGAATATCAGCGTAAAATTCCAGTTTAATGTTGTTGTGTTTCTTATGGTGAGTGTAAAGAACTGGAGACTCTTTTTACTGAATACGAGTAATTTCAGTCTTTAAGGGTGACAACGCATCTCCATTTTAAATTGTGATTACGGATAAATGTAGATGCCTATGGGTCGTAGTGTTTACTTACCATCAGGTGGACTGTGTGCTCGTTTGTCACGCTGATTCTATAAAAAAGGCTATTATACTTCATGTATGAGCTGAATGCAGAAATTAGTTTCGCGGCGCTAATCGGCTATGTTCTAGAGATGTATTTATTAGGTATGTTCGCTGCTTTCCTGTCTAGGGGTCCGTAAAGGTACATCTTCGTACATATTTCTGCCGGCGAGCAGTAGTGGACCCCTTGTTGTGTTCTGGTTTTAAGGATAAGAGAGGCACTAAGGAAGGAGGATAAAGTAGGGAAGAATTTCATCTCAGTATTCCGGGGTAATCATCATCATCATCATTACAGCCCTTCACAAGTCCACTCCTTAACATAGGCCTCCCCCAAGGTATGCCACAAAACACGGTCCTGAGCCACCTGCATCCATCGACTTCCTGCATGTCTTACCAGGTAGTCACTCCATCTAGTGGGGGGTCGCCCTACACTTCGCCTACCGGTACGAGGCTGCCACTCGAAAGCCTTTTTTCCCCAACGGTTGTCGGTTCTTCGAGCTATATGGCCGGCCCATTGCCGCTTCAGCTTACTAATCCGTTGGCCTATGTCAGTCACTCTGGTTCCACTACGGATATCCTCATTTCTAAGTTTATCACGCAGAGAAACTCCGAGCATAGCCCTCTCCATGGCTCGCTGAGCGACTTTGAGCGTCCTCATACGGCCAGCAGTGAAGGACCACGTCTCAGTTCCATATGTCATCACTGGCAACACGCACTGGTTGTACAACTTAGTTTTCTGTTTTTGAGGTATACTTGACGAGAAGATGTGTCGTAATTTCCCAAACGCTGCCCAGCCGAGTTGAATCCGTCGATTGACCTCTCGGTTGAAGTTGGACTTACCTAGTCGGACTATATGTCCCAGGTAAACGTACTCGTCAACAACTTCGAGCTTAGTGCTCCCAACAACTACCGGCATAGGTGTGACATGGGCATTAAACATGATCTTTGTTTTGTCCATGTTCATGTTAAGACCTATCCGTCGGGAGGCACTATTGAGGTCATTGAGCATAGTGCTTAAGTCCTCCAGCGATTCTGCCATAAGGACAATATCGTCGGCTAATCGAAGGTGAATGATGTACTCGCCATTGATGTTAATACCGTATCCTTTCCAGTCCAGTAGCTTGAAAACGCCTTCCAATGCAGCGGTGAAGAGTTTCGGGGAAATAACGTCACCCTGTCTTACACCTCTCTGCAGTTGAATAGGTTTCGTACTCTGGTTTTGTATTCGGATAGCCATCGTAGCCCTACTGTAAAAACACTTCAGCATTGAATAAAACTAAATTTACGGATTTTATCGCGTTTATTTCACTACTTTTACTTATTTTTAATTCCCGACGTTTCGGGTGCTTTACAGCAACCATGGTCACGGGGGGGGACTGAGATGTTTGACGTCCCAATGTCATTGTTAGCCCGGCTACCTTCAGTTTTTGAATATTAATTTTTGGGTCCTATTTACGCAAAACGAACTTACATTATCTTGAAGTCTTGCAGTGGTATGCTTGGGTTTGGGTTTAATTTTGTTAATTATAGGATCCCAAGCAGATGGCAGCACCCAACCATCTTCTCTATTGAAATTAGGATGTTTTTTAATTTCAATAGCCTCGAGTATCATCCTTGGTAGTAATCGGTGTTCTTTTGCGAGGACTTGTGGTTTATCAAATCTGATGTAATGATGGGGACGATCTTGAACATGTTCACAGACTGCAGACTTCCCGGAGAGTCGGTGCTTCACGTCAGCTATATGTTCTTTCACACGGGTTTTTATGGATCTTTTTGTTTGACCTATGTAAGAGAGACGAAATTCTTCGGCGGCTTGTAGTATGTTTTAATGGAAGCTCGCTTCAAGATGTAGCCAACCTTGTCTGTGATTCCTCTGACATATGGTAGTACAGCAGGTACACGCTCGACTGTAGCCGGCTTCACTCGGTCACTGTGACGTAGGCGCGGGACCCGAAGCTTGTTGTCTTGCAATACTTGCTTGACATGCTGAAGTTCGGCGGCCAGATGTTTTCTGTCACAGATCCCTCGTACTCTCTGAAACAAAGATTTACCCACGGTAGCTAACTGTGAAGGATGATGGTGAGATTCACCATTTAAATATCGGTTGGTATGGGTCTTTTAACTATACACAGTGGGACCAATTGTGTTATTAGGATTTCGAATGTCTAAAACATCTAAGAAAGCTAAAGAATTATTTGCCTCTAACTCCATTGTGAATTGTATTTTAGAGTTTATAGAGTTAAGGTGGTTTAAAAATGCGGTTACTTTGTCAGATGGTAAAATTGTGAAAGTGTCGTCTACGTACCGCTTGTAGAATCTTGGATTTACAGGAGCAGTAAGAAGGGCTTTCTCCTCGAAGTCCTCCATGAATATGTCGGCGACTATTGGAGATACAGGTGAGCCCATCGCCACACCATCTACTTGCTTGTAGAACTCTTTCTTCCACAATAGATAGCCAGATATGAGGCAGTGTTTGAGTAATACTGCATATTCAGCAGGCTTGTTATTATCTTCTAGCTTCCTAGTTACAATTGATATGCAGTCTTCAATAGGTAGGCATGTGAATAGTGACTGAACATCAAAACTGACAATAGTTTCATTGTCAGCGAGATGTAGGTCTTTTATCTTACTAACAAAATGGTATGAATCCTTTGTGTGTGCTCTGGTATGTCCTCTCAGTGTTGACAGTACTTTTGCCAAGTGTTGTGCCAGCTTATAAGTTGGTGAATCGATCTAGCTCACTATAGGACGTAGTGGAGCGTTTGGTTTGTGTATCTTTGGTAACCCATACAACCTCGGTGGTTTGGTACATGATGGTATTAGCGAATTCACGTCGAGATTTAATTTTTCGGAGTATTTCTTTATTAAATCGCTAGTTGCTTTAAGCGTGTTAGTTGTGGTGGTGTCTGTTTTGACCTTTTTGTATGTACTTTCGTCCGATAAAAGCTGTAGTATTTTAAAATTATACTCTGACGTGTCCATTATTACCGTAGCATTTCCTTTATCCGAGCGGAGAATCGTTAGCTCTGGTCTGTTCCGTAAGTTAATCAACGCTGTAAATTCGTCTTTGGTAAGGTTTGGTTCCGGCACTGAACTACGACGTAACAAGGACGAAATATCTTGACGTATACAAACCAAACGCTCCACTAGGTCCTATAGTGAGCCAGATCGATTCACCAACTTATAAGCTGGCACAACACTTGGCAAAAGTACTGTCACCACTGAGAGGACATACCAGAGCACACACAAAGGATTCATACCATTTTGTTAGTGAGATAAAAGACTTACAACTCGCTGACAATGAAACTATGGTCAGTTTTGATGTTCAGTCACTATTCACATGCCTACCTATTGAAGACTGTATATCAATTGTAACTAGGAAGCTAGAAGATAATAACATGCCTGCTGAATATGCAGTATTACTCAAACACTGCCTCATATCTGGCTATCTATTGTGGAAGAAAGAGTTCTACAAGCAAGTAGATGGTGTGGCGATGGGCTCACCTGTATCTCCAATAGTCGCCGACATATTCATGGAGGACTTCGAGGAGAAAGCCCTTCTTACTGCTCCTGTAAATCCAAGATTCTACAAGCGGTACGTAGACGACACTTTCACAATTTTACTATCTGACAAAGTAACTGCATTTTTAAACCACCTTAACTCTATAAACTTTAAAATACAATTCACAATGGAGTTAGAGGCAAATAATTCTTTAGCTTTCTTAGATGTTTTAGTCATTCGAAATCCTAATAACACAATTGGTCACACTGTGTATAGGAAAAAGACCCATACCAACCGATATTTAAATGGTGAATCTCACCATCATCCTTCACAGTTAGCTACCGTGGGTAAACCTTTGTTTCAGAGAGCACGAGGGATCTGTGACAGAAAACATCTGGCCGCCGAACTTCAGCATGTCAAGCAAGTATTGCAAGACAACAAGCTTCGGGTCCCGCGCCTACGTCACAGTGACCGAGTGAAGCTGGCCACAGTCGAGCGTGTACCTGCTGTACTACCATATGTCAGAGGAATCACAGACATGGTTGGCTACATCTTGAAGCGAGCTTCCATTAAAACATACTACAAGCCGCCGAAGAAGATTAGTCAATTTTTACCATCCGTCAAGTGTAATATCCCTCTACAAGATGCAGGAGTTTACAAGTTAGATTGTGAATGTGGTCTTTCTTACATAGGTCAAACAAAAAGATCCATAAAAACCCGTGTGAAAGAACATATAGCTGACGTGAAGCACCGACACTCCGGGAAGTCTGCAGTCTGTGAACATGTTCAAGATCGTCCCCACCATTACATCAGATTTGATAAACCACAAGTCCTCGCAAAAGAACACCGATTCCTACCAAGGACGATACGCGAGGCTATTGAAATTAAAAAACATCTTAATTTCAATAGAGAAGATGGTTGGGTCTCTGCATGGGATCATCATCATCATCTGCTTGGGATCCTATAATTAACAAAATTAAACCCAAACCCAAGCATACCACTGCAAGACTTCAAGATAATGTAAGTTCGTTTTGCGTAAATCGGACCAAAAATTAATATTCAAAAACTGAAGGTAGCCGGACTAACAATGACATTGGGATGTCAAACATCTCAGTCCCCTCCGTGACCATGGTTGCTGTAAAGCACCCGAAACGTCAGGGATTAAAAATAAGTAAAAGTAGTGAAATAAACGCGATAAAATTCGTAAATTTAGTTTTATTCAATGTGTAGTGTTCGCGTAAATTTAAGAAATCATTAAACACTTCAGCACTTCGATATACCGACAGTCAACTTGGCACCGCTGAAGAGACTGTAGCACCACCCAAATTTCGACGGAATCAAAGGTTCACATACGCCAGGCAATGTGGCAGATTGTACTCTTCGGACGTCTGTACAATTTGCCGAAGGGTATGTATGTGGTCCATGGTACTAAAGCCTTTTCGGAAACTGGCTTGTTCGGGAGGTTGGAAGTCGTTGAGTCTGTTCCGGGGTAATAACGCTGTGGATTATAAGTGGAGTAAACCGCCGGTGACTATCATTCCGTCCGACTACGATCTTGGCGCTTCAAGACAAGAGTGAATCATTTTTCGGTCACCAGATATCGCAAGTTGAGACTGAGATTTTTGTTAAATAATGTCATTAAATAGGGAAGTTAATTTTAAATGAGAATTTATCACTTTTAAAGTATTATATTAATACACAAAACACTACCTTAGAGGTTTGCTTTTTAAAAAAAATTTGCAAATGTTTATCCTTTTTTTAAACTTTTACTCACTCTTTTAGGAATATCCATAGTTTGGTTTATACATTTCTAAATATAACTAATAGCGTAGAAAGAAACATTAGCCTTTAAATTTTCCTAACAAATTAACTTACCCCTACGTAATCTGTTAAATATTACACTTCATTCAAAAGAGGCGTCACCCTGGTGGCAGAAAAAGTTGGGTTTGCCCACATTACCAACAGGTGGGATTGTGATCGAGCATTGGCTTACAATAAGGGAAAATAATTTACTAAAAGCTGTTATAGTGCGGGGACTTAGTGCTCGCGGTAAATATAATCAGCGTTAAGGTAGGTGAGGGTAATACGCTGACTCATCTGTATTCACAGATGAGGCTTTGGCTATTTTAGAGGCAGTTTCATATGCAGAATCACATGGTCTGAAAAGGACCCTCATTTTCTCGGACTCCCTTAGTTGCCTTCAAAGTATTGTATCCATTCCTTTTGCACTCTAAGATTAGATACCCCCTAATTTTAAATATTAGAAAGTCTCTGTACTATTGTCATAAAAAGGGATGAACAATTGTATTGGCTTGGATCCCTAGCCACTGCGGGATTCAGAGAAATGAAATTACAGATAATTTAGCTAAAGATGCCACAAAATCTGGCTCTATCCCTAGACAATGCCTCTATGCACATGACCTCCTGCCAAAGACAAACTCCGGCTTTCTGTCTTCTTGGCAAAGTAATTGGCGTCAGTCTAAATTTTTAAAATGTAATCACTATTCCAAAGTCCAAATTAATATCCCATCAAAACCCTGGTTTTTTCAATATCGCCACTTTAGTAAAGCTACCACCTCTACTGTTTGCCGTCTATGCTTTGATCATGCTTTTACTCCTGTACACATGGCCAAACTCAGAATTAGGGATTGCTCAATCTGTGAATGTGGCCTAGATGGGGGATCTGTCAATCATCTGTTTTTTGAGTATCCTAATCTTTCTCTCTCTCTCTCTACGATATCCTGCCCAATTACATCCCTCGTCCAGTAAAATTCCAATTTTTGCTGCCCCTAGTGTATACTCCCTTCGTAAATATTTTATGTTTTTTTTTTTTTTTTTTATAGGAAAAGGATGACAAGCGAGCACACAGTCCACCTGATGGTAAGTGGTTGCTGTGGCCCATAGACATCTAGATGTAGATGTCTATGGGCCACAGCAACCACTTACCATCAGGTGGACTGTGTGCTCGATTCGCAAACGAGGATAGATATCCTCGTTTGCGAATCAAAATGAAGATGCGTTGTCAGCCTTGAGGACTAAGATACGAGGGTGGATTGAAAAGTACTCGGCCTAACCAAGAAAATAAACACATACTAAATCAGTTATATTTTTATTTTTCTACATAATCACCATCAAGTTCAATACACTTTTGCCACCTCCCCTTCCAAGCATTTAGACCGAAAAAAATGATTCTTCCTTAGAGTCAAAATATGCGTCTACAGCTGCTTTGACCTCGTCGTTTGTCGAAAATCTTTGACCTCCCAAGTGCTTTTTTAGGTTAGGGAACAGAAAGAAGTCTGATGGTGCCAGATCAGGTGAATACGGCGGATGCGGTAACAGTTCAAAGCCACAGTTGTGAATTTCAGCCATTGACTGTACTGACGTGTGAACACGGGCGTTATCTTGATGAAACAGGACTTTTCTTCTGAGCATTCCTCGAAGTTTTTCTTTTATTTTCTCTCGTAAACGACGTAGTAAGACGCAGTAGTAATCAGAGTTTATGGTCTGACCCCTTTCAAGATAATCAATCATAATCACACCTTTCGAGTCCCAGAATACTGAAGCCATCACCTTATTTGCCGACAAAATCGACTTAGCCTTTTTTAGGGGGTGGTGAACCAGGTCTTCTCCACTGTTTTGATTGTTGTTTTGTTTCCGGTGTACAGTAATGAACCCATGTTTCGTCCATAGTAACAAAACGATTCAAAAAATCATATGCATCGGCTTCAAATAACTCCAAACAGTCGCGTGAAATAGTCAATCGCGTCCTTTTTTGTTCAACTGAAAGCAGTCGCGGAATCCACCTCGCAGACACCTTGTGGAAACCCAACTCGTTGACAATGATGTTTTGAGTTCGTTCATAAGAGATGCCTATAATCTCGGCTATCTCTCTAATTTTTAATCTGTGGTCTCCCATTATTAAATCAAGTACTTTTTTTAATATTTTCGTCAGTAGTTGACGTCGAAGGCCTTCCAGAGCGGGGTTCATCTTTCACACTCTCTCTACCACGCTTAAATTCTGCTATCCATTTTTTGACGGATGAATATGACAGAGCACAATCGCCTAATGTACTGACCATGTCATCATGGATGGCTTTTGATGATAGCCCCTTCTTATGGAGGTACTTAATGACGGCACGCTGCTCGATTTGCTCCATTCGCGGAAATTATGTCCGATTACTTTGTTAATAAATTTATAAAATCACAACTAATTATCGCACACGTTTCGAACTTCACACAATGAACTAGTCTGAACTGAGCTAAATAATGTGGGTAGATTTGATTTTTAGAATTGAATGGATCTGTGTTAGGCCGAGTACTTTTCAATCCACCCTCGTAGAATGCCTCTTTTCTAGTAAAAAGGGTCTCCGGATCTCTACACTCACCATACGAAACACAGCAGCATTAAGCTGCTATTTGACGCTGGTATTCTGTGAGAGCGTGGTCCTTCCCCGGTCGAGCCGAAGCCGTGCTTTTATTCGTACTAATAATATTAAACTGTAAAATTACTTAACAACTTCGGTGATGGTATTTTAAATATGTAACGTTGTAGATTGTGAACCCACTCATTAAATTGAGAACTCTTATTTTAACCCTTATTAACTTATCACTTCCTGAGTAAGCTGACGCTGGTAGGATTCTACCAAGAGAAGCCATAATTTAAAAGAAGAAGAAGAACAGCGCCTTTTGACCCTTTATTATTTGATTGACTGATGAATAGCTATCGTATCCCAAAGCTATCTATGCAAACAAGGCTGTATTTTTAGAGTTATAAGAAAGAGACCATATTAAACGGATGACCATATTACCCTTACATACTATATTATAATATAAACTAATACATGGTCGATAATAGCCCTGGTACTATGGTGGTCGATTCTAAGCTGTTTGTTATGTAAGATTTGTGAGTAGTTTGTACAACTTATAAAATTTTACTTTTATAAAAAAGTCCCGCTAAATTTGCTTGCTGGTTTTTCCCAGAACAGAGGTATTTTCTAAACCAGTTGTAAAAGTAAAAAGAAAATAACTTAATAAGAATTAGGTATCTGTAATCTATGTTGAATAAAAATTCTTGTTCTTTCTAGTTTAATTTCTGCAGGCATCAAGAAAGCTCGTTTACCACATATTTGACGGTGATGAAAAATATTGTGGAGACCTGCATGCCTTAGAAATCGTGATATTTTGAGACAAAGATCCGTGCGGAAGATCCGTGCAGAGAGGCAATTTTAGTAATCGTAGAAGCTGACGTTTGATGTAGATAAGCTGATTGCACTTGCGGTGTAAAGGATATACGTCAGATACCCCACTGCGGTGACCAGCTGTTCTGTCTTTTTACGGATCATTCCCAATTTTTCTAGATATGTTTATTAAAGCAAGGCGTGGTCAATGATTTGATGGCAGTGGCTTAACAATGAGTATAGCGCTAAGGGCTGCAGGTTTGAATATCGCACGGAACGAGTATTTATACTGCCTATAAATAATTGTTCCGGGTCTGGATGTTTATACTTGTGAAATTTATGTATGGAAGCTGCCTCCGTGATACAGGAGAAAATCCGTAGTGTGGAGGTAAATTTTTTTTAAAGGCTCTTTAAATTTTTTTTACAAATAATTAAATTTGAATTATCTATTTAAGTATCATCTTGAAAAAATCATTGCTGGTAGTGTTATTTCTTCCCCTTTTCATCCCATAACGGTTGAATGCTGGACGTGAGTCTCTCCTACGTTGTGAAGAATTTGTCTCAATCACCAAGTAGACGGTATGGTGATCATGCTTTACGATGTTCCCCGTCACCAGTTTCGGTAATATATGACTACATCTTTTCATGGTATATACGAGGTGGTACTCAAGACTAAATGCAGCTGCTATCTATCTAAGGTCTCAACACCTTTCTAGCCTTTCATAGTATCTGACGTTACTTACGGAATGATACGATTTTTATGCTGCCCGGTATAGAATTGTAAACATTACAAGTAACATTACATTTATTGAAAGTGATTTATGCTTTTCCAACTGACGATCGGAAGAAAACCTCGGCCTTGGGAGAAAATAGCAAGAATCACAGCGATACTCTTTTTAAAATATTTTTACGTAGTAGAGCGATGCCCGAGCTTATATATAAATAAATCAGTCGATTAGGCTGGGGAAGGACCACGCTCTCGCAGAATACCGACGTAAAATAGCAAACTTCATGCTGCCGTGTTTTGTATGGTGAGTGTAAAGAATAGGAGACCCTTTTTACTGGAAACGAGGCATTCCATCTTAGTCCTCACGGGTGACAACGCATCTGCATTTTGATTCTTAATCGAAGATAGATATAAATATACTGCATGGTCGTTCGTCACTCTTAACTTATAAAAAATTACAATGTATATTATACAATTGATGACAAGATGTACATAATATACAACTAAGAACTCTTCCTTTAACATATTGAATTTTTGGTCAACCTAGCTCTGTAAATCTTGTACGTATATACGCAGGCCATTAATAGATTTGACCCGTGACTCCGGCGTCCGATCCTCGCGCCTCTTCTGCAACGCAGTGATGGCTCAAGGTCTTACAGGGGGGTCGGCCAGACCGGGAACGCGCACGTTGTTTAATCAACTCGTTACGAGTTGCCACAGGACCCAAAAGCATTGTGCTACCATTTGACTTTATAAATAGTTATTAAAAATATCTCTTACTCGATTACCTATATCATTCTCACTGTGGGAGCGAACTGTGCCCGACAGTGGATGAAAACGCATTGTTTACAATGAGAAAGAAACGTTTTCCTTCGTCATTTTTATTTTTTTTTTGTAGAATGAGGATGAAAAACGAGTACACAGTCCACCTGATGGAAAGTGGTTACTGCGGCCCATAGACATCTACATCTATCCTCGATTGGACATCTACATCAATCCTCGAACACAGATCAGAATGCAGATGCGTTGTCACCCGTTAGGACTAAGATGGAATGCGTCGATTCCAGTAAAAAGGGTCTCAGGTTCTCTACACTCACCATACGAAGCACAGCAGCATTAAGCTGCTATTTACGCTGGTATTCTTTGAGAGGGTGGTCCTTCCCCGGTAGAGCCGACCCATTTGTGCTTACAACTATACTACTAATATAACTGCAGCATGATTACCACGTATTATATTTACACGTCTACCTCAAAATGAAAGTATGTTGTTTGTCTTTATCAACATCTGTATGCTTAAATCATAAATAGGATGGAAGCAGGATAGAAAGGAAGTAACACAGGCTACTTCGCAAAGTAATAAGGATTACAGATTCTTGACGAGTTGTTCAACAGTGCAGGTGCATGTTTTATATTAGTTTTACCTAATCACTTTTATATTTTATCTAAATTATTTCTCATTCGAATTGTCGCACGCATCCAATTATACCGACGTCTTGATTAGCCAAAATATCTGTCGATATGCCGTCTCTAATTTAATTACTTATAGACAAACAACATAGCCGTGAGCCGTGGTAGCTCGCGGGTTAAGTGCTCACTGCACACTACGCGAGCAACCCGGGTTTGATCCCCGCCGGCACTAATGGAATTGTTAAATGCAATATTAAGTGCTAATTTACAACGTACTCGGCGGTGAAGAAAAATATCGTGAGGAGTTTTATTCTTATTTTTCAGACATGTAGGTTGCGTGTCTGAAAAATAAGAAATAAAACATATCGAAGACATGTGAAGTTCGCCACCACGCATTGGAGCAGCGCGGCGGACTTTTTACATATAACCCTCTCAGAGATGAGAGGAGGCCTGTGCCCAGCAGTGGGCGTATATAGGCTGTAACTTTAACTTTAAACAGTATAGATAGAAGACACGTGTCATTATTAACATGAATTGTAATAGAAGACGTGTCTAAAACTTAACGGCTAAATTGGTCTTATATAGAGAAGTTACGCTTCCCGGAATTTTTCTTAAATCGAAAATAATAACACCCCAATCTAAAAAAAATACATCACTCTCTCACAGAATACGAGCATGAAATAACAGTTTAATGCTGCCTTGTTTTGTATGGTGAGTGTAGAGAACCGGAGACTCTTATTACTGTAAATGAGGAATGCCATCTTAGTCTCCAGGGATGTCAACGCAACTGCATTTTCGTTTCTAAAAAACTTTAAAATAAATATTAGTAAACTACTACAAAATTAAGCTGGAATTTCACCAAGTAACAATAAAAGCAAGTATAAATGATAAATTAATAACTTTTACTTCTATGATTTTCTCCAGTATCGTGGAGGCAGTTTCAATCATCTAGACCCGGAACAAGGACCCGGAACCCGGACTCGGAACAAATCCTTTATATAAAAAGGAGGACAAACATGACCCTAAAAACTACAGGCCTGTCGCTTTGCTTCCAATATTCTCTAAAATAATAGAAAAAGTAATATATAACAACTTACACTGCTAAAGCCACTGCCCTCGGGGCCGTCTATGCGCATTTTATGTTTTTGTCGATCCAAAAGTTGCCTCTAAGACAGTGTTCAGCGATAAAGTTGTCCACTATACAACGGAATAAAACGCTTTCAATTTCTGTTCACAATGTACATAAAGTTATATTTATTTATTCATAACACGTCTCTTTCTCCTAGCGTTTTCTAAATCACTGCCGGAGTCCGCTTTGATATAAGACGTTACTTTGCGGAAATCCGGTATATTAAAGATATTAAAAATGAATTAGCTAAAGTACGCGTAATAAAAAAGTTACTTACGAGCGCCTCCCGCCCTCCCTCAATTGCCTGCACTATTTCCGCGACCACTAATCTCAGCTTACGTGCTTTCCGAGGCAAGGCGATGAGACACCGTCAACTTCAGGAAGTTGGTCAGGACCAAGGGCAGCTAATGAGAATTTTTTAATGGAAAAACTCAAAAACTTTTTTGGCCCGACCCGGGATTCAAACCCACGACCTCATGATCAGCAGTCGCACTACTACAACCACTAGACCAACGAGACAACTGTTATATTAGGTACTATACTGATTTACGTGGTAGAGACACGCTACAGCTATAATAGTTATAGGACGAATGGGTCGGCTCGACCGGGGTACGATTACGCTCTGAGAATACCAGCGTCAAATAGCAGCTTAATGCTGCTTTGTTTCGTATGGTGAGTGTAGAGAACCGGAGACCCTTTTTTACTGGAAACTAGGCATTCCATCCTAGTCCTCACCACCAACAACACCACCACACTAGGAAACACAGACAATCAACGTTAATGCCCGTTGTAATAAATTAGACCCGTGGTAGCTCAGTCGTTAACGCTCGCTGTAAATATAACACGCGAGTAACCCGGGTTCGATCCCCGCCGGCACCAATGAAATTGTTAATTGCAATTTTAAGTGCTGATTTACCGCGTGCTCGGCGGTGAAGGAAAACATCGTGAGGAAACCTGCATGTCTGAGGAATAAGAAAAAAAAATATTTCGAAGACATGTGAAGTTCGTCAACACGCATTTGGGCAGCGCGGCGGACACTTCCTTGCCCTAAAACCCTCTCAGAAATGAGGGGAGGCCTGAGCCCAGCAGTGGGACGTATATAGGCTGTAACTTTACTTTACTTTACAACGTTAATGTGTCTTTCCTGTCCATTTTCCTATTCATATCTTTCCACTTTGACAAAACTGTAGTGTCCTCGATAGCAAGCCCAGTGACTCTGCGATCGGTTCGAATGTATGAATTCGTTTTGATTCGAATACGTGGAATATCGACAACAAAGAGGTGAAGGTCCAGGTTGTCTGATGGTGGAGATGGAAGGAAGAAATTAAAGCGTGTAATTCTCTGCTCATTGTTAGGAAGATTTACTTTGATTATCACGCTTGGCAGCTGGATTAGAGATTATAGTAATCCCAACATCTCAAATTTTATTGGAAAATGGCAGAAAAATATTATGCCCCCGACCACACACTCGTTGAGGGCCACTGGAAGTAGCGAGGAAAGGAGGCACAGACGTAGTGTGACGATAATACTCTTCATGCCGTTTTGTCGGTTTTTTGGGCGGAAGTCAAAGGTCAAAGGAGGCAATATGAGCGCGAGTGAGTCGCGAGTGGCCACATACTCGCGGAAACGCATTCCGAGTCGAGCGCTCGGTACGGAAGCACGTCACGTGTCATTTAAAAATTATAAATAGTGTACTATCATTATCATTCAGCCATATTATCACGAGTAAATAATGTACAATGAAACTGCTATCTCGACGACGACAATGTATGTTTATTTTTAAGACATTGGTATAATTAGTTATAATAAATATGCATAGGTCGCACGCTGCAACAGTTTAACATTCATTGTGTTGCAAACGCGAGCAACCTAGTGTGGAGCGTCGCGATTAATTGCGCGGATAGAGCAGTATGTGGACAGACAGGGCAACATCGTCGCAGCGCGAGGACAAGAGAGATGAGCAACGCGAGGAGCATAGTGAGGCCAAGCTATATGGCTTCCGACGATAGCCGTATTGTTTACGCGGGACGTTTGTAATAAATATTTTCCGTTAATCATTTCTGATTAGGACTAGAAAATTTCACAATATATGTTATACATGGTAGAGCCATGCCACAGTATTTATATACTGTGGCCATGCTGCAGCTGTATTATGATTTATGGTTGGATGGTTGGATGGACTGTGTGCTCGTTTGTCACGCTTATTCTACAAAAAAATGTCAATATAGCCATCTTGTTTACGCTAGTTGAAAATACATAATAGACAAATTACTAGAGACGGGCCGAGAACATAGATTTCACCGAATACGAATGTTCGGCCGAAAGTTCGGTCTATCCTGCTTCTAAATATATATATATATATATATATATATATATATATATATATATATATATATATATATATATATATATATAACAGCGTCCTCGTCAAATTTGCAGTGCCTAAAAAAAGGCGTCTAAGTTGTAAGCACATTTTTTTTATTTATTTAAGACCAATTATGTACACTTGGATTGCAAATAAATGATTTGATTTGATATTTTCCCATTAGCAATTTTTGATCGGGACCAGAAAATTTAGTAGGTCTGGAAGACTAGTATTATTGTAAAAATCGCAAATCGCTCATGAAATTAACACTAAATGTAATACCTAACTTACAATAAATATTTTGAATTTGAATATGAAACCAGAGTTGTTTTCGGTCAATGCAAATAGTAAAACGAAGAGACTGGACGATAACGGTAAATATTGATTTTAACGATGACTGTATACTCGTATTGTTAAAACCCATGATTATCTCATTTGATTATATGCCTGGAACCAGAATACCTCAATCGCACTACTATAGCTATATTATAGTTACATCACAAATGGGTCGCCGCGCCTTGTAGTGACAGAAAGATCATCCACTACACCATATCATCCCATGAGTGTCGTAAGATGCGGTAGATAATAGAAGTACAAAAGATGGCAGCAGCATCTTCCTGAATACAAATTAAAATTAATAAAAAGCTGGGATTGCTTATTCGCCTGCCGAATAAGGTGATCGCAATCATACTGATTCTATTAAAAATAATTAAAAAAGAAATATAGCTATATATATTTTTAAAAACATGTAATCTCACTAGGTTTCTTGCTGGTTCTTCCCAGGACAGAGGTATTTTCCGAACCAGTGGTAAATAATTAAAAAAAAATACTTACGATAAGTACATAAGTAATAACTAAAAATTATCCTATTACATTGTATTCTATGACAAATATCCCCCATATGAGGCAAATCTATTTGAGACCTATGTTAAGCACTAGACCTGGAGAGACTGTAAGATGATTATGATGGCGAATGGGTCGGTTCGACGAGGAAACACCAGGCTCACACAGAATATTAGGTACTGAATAGAAACATTATGCTGTGATGACGTTTGATTGACAATAACTATACACCCTTTTTACTGTTAAAGAGGTATTCTTATGGTTTTTCCTTTTTTTATACTAGTAACGCTATCATTAACCCCACTAACCACTTTAACTAAGCTAAAAATGTTTAATTTGAAATAGTGGATTCGAATCCACGATTTTTAGACGCAATTCGTACCCTTAACTATTGGGCTACTTAATTTACTTAATTTTTATGAAAGTTTTTGGAGCCGGGAAAACTGTGGTGTCCTGTGCTGTCTGGGACGTGAAGTCTGCTTGAACATACTATTAAGTGGTTGGATCCAAGTCTAATTCTGTCTGGAAGTCTGTCCGGACACGTACCGCCTTGTTGCCACCACCACACGGCAGTGCTTGCATTGCTGAGGCCTGAGGGATACAGAGTCACTATAGTTACAGGCGGTGAGGCATCAGGTGAGACCTCAGTCCTCAGAGGTGACAACACATCTGTAGCCGTGTGGTGGAGCCATGTTGCTGTATTACTGTAGCACGAATGAACCGGTACCGGACAGGGGACATATTTGCTGTGTGTATAGAACCGAGGACCCTTATACCTGGAAATGATGCATTTCATCTTAATCCTCAAGGGTGACAACGCTTTTGCATTTTGATTTTTAATAGAAGATAGATGTACAGTAAACCATCGTTAACACGAACACGAAAAATCAGACAACTAGTTCGTGTTACAGGGGAGTTCGTGTAATTCGAATAATGCAAAAAATTTATTCGTGTTTCTAAACTCAATATTAAGATTCATCATAGAAACATTTTTATTAATAACTTTGATATTATTATTTTATATTTGCAATAATTTTTTATTATAATTTTTTAACTTAACATTATTATTATTAGTAGTATAAGTAGTAATTATAAGCAGGTTTTGGAATTTGAAACTTCTAGGCTACGGCAGTTTTCGTCAAGACACCGCGATCAACTTCCGTCAAAATTTCGTATGTAGTTTGCACGTCAAGAGAGCTTTGCTTTCGCTTAGACATCTTGAAGAACTGAAGAATTTTTTGCGCCCGAAGCAAATATGGGCAACCCTCCGGAAAGCGGGGGAGGGAGGTGGGGAATGCTCATAGCATTATGTGTGCTCATACAGTTATGTGGAGACATTTACCCACTAAACCCCACCTTTATTTATTGGCTTACTGATCTGACGAGAGATCCCTAAGCCGTATACGGACGCGACCCTCCTTAGCAGAAAGGAGGGCGCAAGCAGAAAGGAGGGCGCAAAAGTGTTCATCAGACATCAGTTTATATGTACACTTCTTAACAAAGCCAAATTGTTAAGAAGTCTTTGCTTTTGTTAATTAGGTTTCAAAAGTTTACAACCTTTTCAATATCTTTTGTAAGACGTAAAGAAAATTTGAGGTATTGTTTCTATTTTTAGGTACTCGAGTGAATGTTTGATATCCTTTGTTATTTTTAGAAACTCGAGTTAATGACTTTTCTAATCTCTTCAGCCATTGTTTACCGGTATTTGTATTGACCGAAAAAGGACAAAAATATACAAAATACATGATTTGGGAATTTTTATAGTTCATATTATCCGATAATTAACCGTGAAGTGACGAAAAAGTTGTTGGAAGTTCGGATTAACGAGGGTTTGTCTTACGGCGCCTACTACTGTCTTACGGCCAACACAGTGGCGAATGTAGTGGCCAATAGCATTGGCCAACGTGTAGACGGGGTGTTTGGGCTTCATTGGTATGTATTGGAACGATGGCCCGCAAGTTGGCGCGAGATCCATGTGGTGTCGGTTTTTTACAAAAGGTCAAAGGATTGTTGGCAGAGTTTGGTCGCCGCGTCCACACGTTGGCTGCGAGTTTAGTTTGCTACAAGCTCCCAGAGTGATTGTGTAATCACTCTGGGAGTTGTAGCAAACTAAACTCTTGCATCTGATTAAAATTTTATATTCACGCTTTGTAGGGTGGATGGCCCAATTACCAGCCTTTTAGTGGCAATTTCAACTTTAAACATTCCTACTACTTTAATTAGCGCGATTTAATTATTTTTAAACATTTGTTTTAACCGGTAAGCTATTTATAAAAAAAATAATGAAAATTTATTTACAATCAGATTATTACAAGAACAATTTTAAAATGAAAAAAAAATGAAGTACGTCGTTTATACGTGGTAGAACCATGCAGTTATATTAGAAGTATAGTTGTAGCACGAATGGGTCGTTTCGACCGGGGAAGGACCACGCTCTCACAGAATATCAGTGTAAAATAGTAGCTTAATGATGCTGTGTTTCGTATAGTGGGTGTAGAGAACCAGAGACACTTTTTAAAGGAAACTAGGCATTTCATCTTAGTCCTCACGGGTGACAACGCATCTGCATTTTGATTCGTAATCGAGGATAGATGTAGATGTCTGTGGGCCACAGTAAAGTTACCATCAGGTGAACTGTGTGCTCGTTTGTCACCCTATCCTATATAAAAAAGCGTCGATTTCTTATAATTTAATCGTGCAAGTTTTCGAATCATCATCATCATTACAGCTCTTCACAAGTCCTCTACTGAACATCCTCCTCCAAAGAAAGCCGCAAAGCATGGTCCTGAGCCACTTTCCTTGTCATGAGTTATTCGTTTATGTTCTAAGTTATAATTAGTACCTATTATTAAGTCAATGTTAATTATATTTATTGCTATTATTTTTGTCTTTCTCGAAAAATAATTAAATTACCAATAAATTATATGGTGTTTTTTTATATACATCAAATGTCTGATAGAAAAGCAAGTACATGTTTTGCTAAACTTTAAAAACAAAACCCAATTTTAAAACATAGACTTATCGATTATAACTCCTTTAACTTTAAAATAAGTTTAGTTCTAATTAATGGTATTTATTCCAGTTTCTGATGCATGTAAAGAATAAATAAATCTAATCGTATATCTATTTGTAGCCCATTAATATTTACTATTCTTTTATAATTATTTTATAAAAACGTTACCCCCCACACTTGGATTTTCTCCTGTATCGCGGAGGCAACTTACAAACATAAATTGCATAAGGACACACATCCAGACCCGAAACAATTATTTGTAGGATATACAAATACTTGTTCCGTGCGGGATTCAAACCCGCGACCCCTGGGACAGCCACTCATTTCCAAGCCACGACGGGTCGTCTAAAATGAAATAAATTCGTCCACACATTGGCCCGAACCGAAGTAAACTGAACGACGTTCCAACGTGTGGACGGCGTCACCAACTCTCGCCCAATATATTCGCCACTACATTCGCCACTGTGTTGGCCAACGTGTAGTGGCGACATAACGTCGCCTCTACACGTTGGCTACTACACTTCGGTTCGGGCCAATGTGCGGACGAATTTATTTTATTTTAGACGACGGCTCTGTGGCGCAGTGATTTGGCAATGAGTGGCTGTGCCAGGGGTCGCGGGTTTGAATCCCGCACGGAACAAGTATTTGTATATCCTACAAATAATTGTTTCGGGTCTGGATGTGTGTCCTTGTGCAATTTATGTTTGTAAGTTGCCTCCGCGATACAGGAGAAAATCCAAGTGTGGGGGTAACGTTTTTATAAAATAATTATAAAAGAATAGTGAATATTAATGGGGCTGTAAATAGATATACGATATACGATTAGCTTTATTTATTCTTTACATGCATCAGAAACTGGAATAAATACCATTAATTAGAACTTTACTTATTTTAAAGTTAAAGGAGTTATAATCGATTAGTCTATGTTTTAAAATTGGGTTTTGTTTTTAGAGTTTATCAAAAAATGTACTTGCTTTTCTAACAGACATTTGTTGTTGGTATATAAAAAAACACCATATAATTTATTTGGTAATTTAATTATTTTTTGAGAAAGACAAAAACTATAGCAATAAATATAATTAACACTGACTTAATAATAGGTACTAATTATAACTTAGAACATAAATGAAAAACTCATGACGAGCAAAGTGGCTCAGGACCATGCTTTGCGGCTTTCTTTGGAGGAGGATGAACATCCTGAACAGTAGAGGACTTGTGAAGAGCTGTAATGATGATGATGATTCGAAAACTTGCACGATTAAATTATAAGAAATCGACGCTTTTTATATAGGATAGGGTGACAAACGAGCACACAGTTCACCTGACCTGTGGCCCACAGACATCTACATCTATCCTCGATTACGAATCAAAATGCAGATGCGTTGTCACCCGTGACGACTAAGATGAAATGCCTAGTTTCCTTTAAAAAGTGTCTCTGGTTCTCTACACTCACTATACGAAACACAGCATCATTAAGCTACTATTTTACATTGATATTCTGTGAGAGCGTGGTCCTTCCCCGGTCGAATCGATTCATTCGTGCTACAACTATACTTCTAATATAACTGCATGGTTCTACCACGTATAAACGACGTACTTAATTTTTTTTCATTTTAAAATTGTTCTCGTAATAATCTGATTGTAAATAAATGTTCATTATTATTTTTATAAATAGCTTACCGATTAAAACAAATGTTTAAAAATAATTAAATCGCTCTAATTAAAGTAGTAGGAATGTTTAAAGTTGAAATTGGCACTAAAAAGGCTGGTAATTGGGTCATCCACCCTACAAATCGTGAATATAAAATTTTAATCAGATGCGTGTAATCACTCTGGGAGCTTGTAGCAAACTAAACTCGCGGCCAACGTGTGGACGCGGCGACCAAACTCTGCCAACAATCCTTTGATTTTTTGTAAAAAACCGACACCACACGGATCTCGCACCAACTTGCGGGCCATCGTTCCAATACATACCAATGAAGCCCAAACACCCCGTCTACACGTTGGCCAATGCTGTTGGCCACTACATTCGCCACTGTATTGGCCAACGTGTAGAGGCGCCGTTAACCGAACATAATTATATTGAAGCAGGAACTATTGTCTAGAGCAAATTTTTGTTCGCCTTAAACCAAAATTCGTGTTAACCGTGTTCGCATTAACGAGGGTTTACTGTATATGGAGGGTTTACTGTTTGACGACTCCGTGGCGTAGTGGCTTAGCAATGAGTGGCTGCGCTGGGAGTTGCGGGTTCGAATCCCGCACGGAACAAATATTTGTATAGCCTACAAATAATTGTTCCAGGTCTGGATGTTTGTCCTTGTGCAATTTATGTTTGTAAACTGCCCCCGCGATACAGGAGAAAATCCTAGTGTAGGGGTAATGTTTTTAAAAGAAAAAATAGAAAAAAAAATATGTTTATGGGCCACAGCATCCACCTATCATCGGGTGGACTGTGTGCTCGTTTGTCACACATATTCTATACAAACAGTCGCCTGTGCTGTTGACTGCAGCTGCAGTGGTCACTTGCCGCCGGGTAAACTGAACGTTCGTGTGTCAATTCAGTTTAATTAAAAAAAAAAACACAACATACATCTTTAGGTACATAATATATTCGCATACCTAACCTAATAAATGCGGATAAAATTGGCACATTTCACTCATAACTTTATCTTGTGTTTATGAATGTATAAAAGAATTTTATGCGCACTTGTTTTTTCTTCTTCAATTTATCGTTTTGTTGGTAGTTATTATATTATCTATTAGTTATTACCATTGAGTACGCAGAATTCTGACGTAGTCATTTGCAATGTCTCAGTGGTTAATTAAAATATCGTTTGTAGCTTTTTCATAATATTGGGTAACAACATACTACATAATTATTATTAATTGGATAAATAGCGCATGCAAGTTAAATAAAACTTTATCTCTGCTCGCGAGTGTCCATATTACTTTGCATCTTTTCCCCTTCCTAAGCCACGGCGGACTTACCATGGTTACTAAGGAATGTCAAAAAAAAAAAAGTAAAAAAATACATTGCGAAATGTTAATTAAGTTACTTAGGTGAAGTATCTATTCTGACTATGATCGACTGACCATATTTTCACACCTATGTGAATTCTGCAATGCCTAACGCATGCAACGGCCATTTGTCGGGAATCGCGATGCTTTGCTCGGAATAAAAAGGTAAATAGTGTAAACAAATAAACTTGAAATACGGTTCCTAACAGAAATATAATCGTATTATTCTACTCAGTTAAAAATTTTGTTAGTAAACAGTGTTTCAGTGTTGTGTGTTGTTATAACTTAAAATATTTTATATACAAAAGACAAGTAGGTATAGGTATGTAAGTAGATACCTGGATACTGAAGTAAATTTCAACAACATTTTGTAATAAAGTTTGTAGGTATTAGATAAATTATTACTTAATTATTTTTTTCTTTATGTACCTATCTAAAAATAATCATTAAATAAATTCACGTTTCATAACTTCCCACTAAAATCCTTCGGCAACTTAAAAAATGATATATCAGAAACATTTTGTTGGTCATTTAGCGTATATCCACGCAACAATTATAGTAGGAACGACGTTTTGCCAATAAAATTTATCAAATAGATGGGTAATAGACATAATATACTTATGTATAATTTTTAAATTACTTTAAAACTTTTTAACTATTTTACCTTACATTTAAATATACTAAACACTAAACAAAAACTATTTCAACAAGTATTTTACAAAAACTTATTTACGTATAAATAAACAGCGTTAAAAACTTTACATCAATCGTCTACAACGCGCTAGCCCCGACTGCGTATTTCACCCCAGCAAAGAATATATACACTACGCGAACCCCAGGTGACTCGCGATTGTAGGTAATTATTAAACGCAGGTGCAAGAGTGACAGATGCCTGCAGATGCCGTCACCTGTCACCCTCGAGGAAAATCGTTACGGGTCAAACGCAGAACGTAGTGCTCCTCGGTACCGCCCGCATTATCCGCCTGTTAGTTTATTTTCCCGGTCATTTGTTCTCCTCTGCCGAGGCCATTAGGTTTCATTTATTTATTTATCAATTTTAATAAAATGATGTAAGTTGTTTTGTATGTAATATAAGATGCCTTATAATATAAGATACCGCGTGCCCGGTCATTTTGTTTTTATTGAATAGTCAATTGTCAGAGCAGCAATTAATTTTTTATCTTTAATGTTTTTATTATTATGTAACAAATGTATCTACATACTGCTGAAAGTTTCGCCGAATGTTTTCCAATGTTATCGCTGTACCAAGAATACATTAAGTTTTTGTTCAAAGTGATTAGGTCAATTAGGCTTATTATAAAATTAATAATATAGATTGTATGAAATACTGAAGTTTGGAAATTCCAAATGTTTATGCCACTCTCAAACTTATTGTTAAAAATAATAATATATTGAAGACGCTTCTACTTTTATAGAATAAGGGTGACAAATAGCACACAGTCCACCATCATCTTCTATTAAGAATTAAAATGCAAATCTGTGTGAATGTGTGTGTGATAAACTCCTGGGACTGCGATGGAATGCCTCGTTTCAAGTAAAAAGGGTCTCCGGTTCTTTTCGCTCAGCATACAATACTCAGCGTTCACTCATTATTCTGAGAGAGCGTGGTGGAGCTGGTAGTACCCGGTCAAGCGGATCAGTAAGTGCTACATCTGTAATATAACTGCAGCGTGCCTCTACCCCCTACAAAATTAATTAAATGTTATATAAATATGTTTTGCTTCTTACAAATGTTAACCACATTCGTTTTCGGTAAACCCTGTTGGAGAATGACCGAGACAAGGCTCTGAGGTCTGAAGACCCTTCATAATATCATTCATTCCTCCATCCATTACACCTTAATAAAGGTCTATTTCTGATCAGAGGCTATCCCCACAGATTAGCTATAGTTGCTATGTTTGGCAGGCTGATTGGCAATGGCAGTTTCATATGACTTTGAGAACGAATGTGCTTGCTGGTGCAATGCTCCATGAAAAGGTTATTAGTTGTAGATAAGAAATGGAGCTGCCTCGCATGCGCTTCATCTGGATTTCTATTCTCTTTCGTCTTATTACGTCAATTTCTTTTAGCAGCCCTAAACCTTTGATACGCACTGCAATAGCGTGGCAGCCCCATCATAGAATCATCATTGTATATTGAAATTTTATAAGATTAGCAAAATATTTATTAATATTTATGAGATATTTTACCTAAATTATTTTGATAGCGAAACAAATTGTATTATCATAAAGTTCAGATGTCACTGTTGTATAAATGATACTGAAGATCTAGAATCTCGCGGTCTGCGACGCCAGGCCAAGAGTTATCAGGGGCTTTACGATAACCTTCTGCCGGCCTCCGTCTTCTAATAATTTGTAAAATCATCTCTGCTATTATGTGACCTTGGAATAGTCTAATCAAACTTCGAACCTTTTTTTTTAGTAATAATCATTTATTTCTCACGACATTATATTAAAAATCTTGATTTTTAAAAAAATAAACATGAAGTAACGTAAGAGATTGATGCCCAAACTGGGCGATGAACCTGTACTTATTTCAGGTCATCAGATCTCCCTCCCAGTTAAAAAAAACGTAAGTATGTAAGCATCTAATACATATTTTAATAACGATTGCAATGATTGTAGTAAGTATTATTATAATTAAGTATTTGATAAATTATTCTTGATGAAACGTGTGTGCGTGTTCGCGTGTCTTCATAACTTTTTATAGGAGGGGGGGCAAACGAAGATACGACTCACCTGACAGTAAGTGACCGCCACTCTATGAACTACTGGGATTTGCAGTTGCGTTGCCGGCCTTTTAAAAAGGAGTAGGCTCTTTTCTTGAAGGCTCTTTTCTTGAAGCCTAAATCACGCTATCAAAATTCCGAATCATAACAGTATATGTAGAACATCTCCGAACTATCACGCGAAGTGTTGGCCGCTCCCCGGGCAGAACACCTTGCCCGGCGGGAGATCTCTCCTTTTCCTTCCACTGCCACAGTCCCTAAGTCTCAGTCCGGAAAAATATCTGGTTGTAGTCGATTCCACAAGGTAGTTGTGCGAGGAAGAAAGCTTCTTTTAAATCGCAATCGAATTAGTCCGAATAATTTCTTAGATCATTCCCCGTGGTAAATGCGATAAAATACGCAAAGAGATATATTATATATACATATCTTCGCAGTGCCAGTGAGTCAAGCAGTTCAGTAAGAGCTGGGTCGCTAACGATTCGAACGGCTCTGCGCTGGTTGCGATCAAATAGAAGACAGCTGTCACTGGTGAGCCCCAGCCCAGAGACAGGAGCAATATTGCATGTGCGGCCGAACCTGCGCTAAAGTTGCAGGCGATGTGCCAGAATGAAATACTGTCCCGCTCTGCTGAACACGCTAAGGTTTTTAGAGGCCAATTTGGCCTTCTCTTCCAAGTGACCTGGAAACTGCACGTCACTCGATATGTCGATACCGAGGATTCCGATACTGGCTAAGGAAACAAGAGGTGTGTCTTGAAACTGCGGAGCGGACTTGTGTCTTTTAGGGATTGAACTGGTCTAGATTTAGTTTCCCCTAGTCCGAGCCTTTGTTGAACAAAGTCTCGACTTCAGACACAAGTTTTTTCCAGTACACGGCGAAATTTGCATGAGAAATATTGGCACGGCTGCTGTATAAGGCATCACACACACACACACACATGTGTATGTGTGTGTGTATGATGCAACATATCATTGATATGCAGAAGAAACAGCGTTGGTGATAGCACGAAAAAATTGGTGATCCAATTGCACCATTTCTCGAAAAGCCCATAGGAAAAAAACTTCGTTAGAAGCGCTTTATGTCAAACCCGATCGATAGCCTTCACTATGTCCTAACAAACGACCAACGCCCCCCCCCCCATTTTGGACTCTACTGCCTCCGCCCATCTCTGGGTTAGGTAACCCAGATGATCACCAGCTAAGCGACTACGACGGAAACCGTACTAGCGGTCACTAATCAGCTGGTGATCATAGAGGTACCTCATTAACTGGCAGTTTATAATGGATTCTATTATTTTGGAGAACAAGGTGGTGATAGCGATAGGCCTGTAGTTAGACGGAACTGAGCGGTTGCCTTTTTTAGGGACTGGGCGCATTAAAGCTGTCTACATGATTAGCATGATTTCGGGACCACGCCTAGGGAGTAGGAGTACCTGAAAAGAAACGTTAAAACCGGTGCCAAATCCGGAGCACACGTCTTCAGCACAATAGGAGTGACGCCATCTAGCCCAATTGATTTGTTGACGTCCAGGGAGAGGAGTGCTCTGCGCACTAATTGCTGGGTAAATAGCATATTCTACATGAAACACTCACACCGCGGGATGGTCGGAGGTGTGTTCCCCCGTCATCAAAAGTTGAGTTGGACGCAAAGAGAGAGCTCAGCAGATCGGCTTTCTTCTTTGCAGCATGGGCCAGTGAGTCGTCCTCCCTGTGCAGAGATGGGAGAGATGACTGACAGAAGTTCCCTTGGACAGCATTGGCGAGAGACCAGAATGCACATGTTCCCAAAGGAAGTGGAACTAGTTTCTCGCCAATTCTGCCGATGTGCTCTTACTTTACCTTGGCAATGACACTTGAAGGTCTTGGAGGCGGTATTATACTTTTTTTAAGAGCGCTGGTGTTTGCCCGAGAGGTCGATGCGTGAGCTCAGGCCTGGTAGCACTCTTGCTTATGGAGCAATGGAATTTTGCAGGAGCGACCAACCATGACCAGTGACGTCATCAATCACGTCCATTTGGATTTGTAGCCATTTGGCTACAAATTCCTTGCTACAGCAGATCCCATCCACAGAGATCGTGATACCTGGCGATTTTAACGCCCACCACGCTGAATGGCTCGGTTCACGTTTAACCGATCATGCGGGGAGATTTGTTTATCTTTGGCATATAGTCTTACACATCTGGTTACCTTGGCTACCCGAATTTCAGATGTCAAGGATCATGCTCCTTCCCTGTTGAACATTCTACTGACCTCTCATCCGGACGGACATCAGATTTCCGTCAACGCCCCTCTTGGCTTCTCAGACCATTGTTTTGACCGGACTGTGGTGCCACTCACACTTACGTCGCGGTTGCACTCTGCAGGCTGTCGCCCCGTTTGGCATTATAGGTCGGCCGATTGGGATAGGATGCGGTCTTTTTTTTGTATCCTACCCATGGAGGCGGGTTTGCTTCTCGCCGGACGCTCTTAGCGTTGTTTCCGATTCTGTCACTGGAATGTTACTTTAGGGCATGGAACTTTTATTTCATTTTCTGTGGTACCCATCGGAGGCAGATCAAGTCTTCCCAGTCAATCCCAGTCATAGTTTAGTCACTCCTGTAAAATAGCATCACGCTATAAGTAGGAGTGCTACCGAGCCTGGGCTGACATATCAACGTCTCGGGATGTAAAAACCAGTGCTCTTAGACAGAAGTATAGTTCCGCCTCCAGGTCCTTCAAAAGAGCCATTGCCGAAACAAGAACAAGGTCAGAGCACATCGGCAGAATCGGCGAGAAGCTAGTTCACCTTCCTTCAGAACCAAGCATATTAACGCTTGTGTTCCACAAGGCTGCGTGCTGTCACCACCGCTGTTTCTTCAGTATATTCATGATATGTTGCAAACTGGTAACATTCATTGCTATGCGGACGGCACGACTGGTGATGCTTTATGCACCGGCCGTGCCAATATGTCATAAAAACGTCGCCGAATACTAGAACAAACTTGTGTCTGAAGTCGAGTCCTTGCTGAACAAAGTCTTGGATTGGGGGCGACTAAATATTGTCCTGCGGGACAGTATTTTAGTATTTACATCGCTTGCAACTTTACAAAGTCCAAGTTCGGCCTTAGATGGAATACTGTTCTCATCTCTGGGCACTCCAGTGCCAGCTCCTTCCCCTTGACCGCATCCAGCATAAAGAGGTTTGAATCGTCAACGATAGAGTTCCTTATGATTAGCTCGATTCACTGGCGTTGCGTAGGGATGTTGCATCCCTTTGCATAGTGCTGTGAGGAATTGTTCGGATTAGTTCCAGCCACCAAACTTCACAAACGCACATCACGTTGGAATTCATTATACCATCCTCATCATCTGGATGCTTGGCGGTCCACTACTATGCGGTTTAGGAGTTTTCTTCCTCGTACAACTTCTCTGTGGAATTGTTTACATAAAATAATTACATTACAATTTTATATATACTGGATGAGATTTTCTACCGTCTGGAAAACTATGGTGTAACAGGTGAAAGGAATAGAAGGCTATGGCACTAATATTTTACTTTTTTTTGGTTTACACTTTACATTAACATATTATGAAATTTACTTATCAATAAATCCTACTTATTGGGTACGTATTGTTTTAATTTCGATAGTTTTTAATTGATTTATTTCTTTAGTTAAAAATAATGTTTTAGTAGGTACCGAAAGTTTATCTCAAATTAGTGTTATTTATTGATAGATCAATGTCATAATATGTTAATGTAAAATAAAAAAATGTTAAATATTAGTGCTATACGCTTCTATTCCATTCACCCTTAACCCTAAAAAAATCATCAAGCCGTAATTGTAAATATATACATGTAGGTATTTACGATTACGGCTTCAAGAAAACGGCTTACTCCTTTCTAAAAGGCCGGCAACGCATTTGCAATTCCCCTGGAACGTTGATGTCTTCTTCACATGTCGAATAACACATGGAGGTTTCGGGCCTCGGGGTAATCCCCCATTACCCGTGCTGTCCTCGCGGTCCACTACTATGGACCGGTCCTGGGAGCCTTTCTAATGGCATTGTAGGTGTCATACGATTTGTCGCAATCGGTAAATTTTTTCGTAGTCGGTTATGACTACGAAAAAAGGAGGTTATCTAGTAAAGTCGGAGTTGGCCTTTCAGCGGCATTGAGGGTTGTTACTCGACTCTCTAATCGATATAGAGAGGAGTTCTCTTGGATAGGGTCGCCCGTCCGGAGGGCGAGAGTGTAGCGGCGCAAGGTTGTTTAGATGTAAGTGTGACCCGTTGTCTGCACGGTCGAACAGTCCGCGCGCCAACCGGGCCACAAACTCCTGGATGGTGATGATCTTCAGGTTGGCCGCTATGACGTCATTCCGGACGTAGCGACCCGCACCGACGATGGTTCTTAACGCCATATTTTGCTGGGCCTGCAGTCGCCGCCTCAGAGGCTCGCTCAGAAGCGCGTACCAGGCCGGAGCAGCATAGGTGATAATGGATCTAATGTAGGTTTTATATACTCGCACTTTGGTGTTAAGTGGTAACTTGGATGCCAGGACCGGACGTAGCATCGCCCGCGCACATCGTGCTCTGCGGACAACGAGGTCGACGTGCGCAGTCATGCGCAGCGCCCGGTCGATCCGGCACCCAAGGTAGGTCACGGCCTTCTCGTACGCGATCTGCTGGCCATTGAGGGTTAGTTGAGGTGGTAGGTTCCTGAGGCGGCGAGTGAGCAGAGCGGTCGTCTTACCAACGTTGACGACCATCCTCCACTCATCTAGCCATGGTGGCAACAGGTCCAGGAGGCGTTGCATCCTGGCAGCGGCAATATGGGCTCTTCTGGAAGAGGTGAAATAAGCGCTATCGTCCGCGTATAACATCAATTCCACGTCGTCCTCCCATTCTTGCAGCCTGCCTGCCAGGGTAGGGATGTCGTTGGTATAAGCCGCGTACAGGACTGGAGACAAACAGCTGCCCTGAGGAACGCCGGCTCTGATGGTTCTGGTTGCGGACTCGGCGCCCTCTACGCAGACGTAGAACTTCCTGTCTGCCAGGAAAGACGCCACTAGCCGCAACATAGCAGGAGGGACACTGGTCTGTTCTTTCAATTTAAAAAGTAGTCCAGAATGCCACACCCTGTCGAACGCCTTCTCGATATCGAGAAAGACGCCCAACGTAGTGCGGCCACGGTTGTAATCGGCCGCAAGCAGGTGCAGCACTCTGGTCAGCTGTGTTGCTGTAGAGTGACCCCTCCTGAATCCGTGCTGCTCCGCCCGAAGTTGGATGCACGGGCGGAGGCGTCTTAGCAACAATTTTTCAAGCAGTTTAGCTATGTGTGGTAGCAGCGTGATCGGCCTGTAGCTACCACCGGGGGCAGCTCTACGCCTGTCCTTCCCGGGTTTCGGCAAGACGATTACTTTGCCTTTCTTCCAGTCCTCCGGGAAGTGGGATGTCCGCAGTATCCCATTGTAGAGTCGACCAAGCTCTACTAGGACTCTATGGGGCAGCTGTCGGAGTGCAGCGTTGGTAATCCCGTCGTGCCCCGGCGCCTTCCTCGGTTGCAGGCGGGTTGCTGTCCACCGCAGTTCAGCGGGGGAGATGAACCACTCTCCTGCAAGAGGCGGCGCGGGCGACGACAGGAACTCCTGTACGCGACTCTCCTTTTGGGCATGAAGCTTCAAATGAAGCCGCACTTGCTGGGTTCGGCATAAATTGCTCCTCGAAGTGCTCGACTAGGATATCCGCTCTACCCTTGGCATCGTAACGACGTTCACCCGCGTTGTTGGTCAGCGGGCAAACGGGAGGTTTGGCTTTAGTTAACTGCCGGTTCAGTTTGTAGAGCGACGCATCGTGCTCTTCCGCCTTCCATATGCGCCGCTCCCAGGCATCTCCTCTGTGTGCCTGGACTGCAACCGACAGTTCCTCCGACAAGGTGTTCAGTTTCGTTTTGATTCTCGGGCAGCGAGTACGCGCCCAGAGTCTCCTTAGGGCCCTTTTTCTCTTAATCTGCACGCAGATGTGTCGCGGCAGATCATCCCTTTTGGTGGACATCGGGACGATCGTAGAGGCAGCGTTGAGGGCCTCTTGTATCGCCTTTGTCATATTTGCGGCTGCGGCCTCTACGTCGTCCGCTGTGTTCAAGGGGTGGTGTGCTGGAGGTCTCTCCTGTAGGTGTTTGTGGTAGAGCCTCCAGTCGACACGTGTCTTCACTGTTCTGGGCGGCGTAGTCACCGCCTTTAAGCCAAGGGTAATTAAGATCGGGAGGTGCTGTGATTCCAGGTCGTACAGCACCTCTACCACTATCGGGTAGTTGATGTTCCTAGCGAGAATTCCCCTGGTGTTGTGGTTGTGCATTGGCGGCGGTCGTGACTTACCATCAAGTGAGCCGCAGCTCGTCTGCATCAAGTGAGCCGCAGCTCGTCTGCATCAAGTGAGCCGCAGCTCGTCTGCATCAAGTGAGCCGCAGCTCGTCTGCATCAAGTGAGCCGCAGCTCGTCTGCATCAAGTGAGCCGCAGCTCGTCTGCATCAAGTGAGCCGCAGCTCGTCTGCATCAAGTGAGTCGCAGCTCGTCTGCATCAAGTGAGCCGCAGCTCGTCTGCATCAAGTGAGCCGCAGCTCGTCTGCATCAAGTGAGCCGCAGCTCGTCTGCATCAAGTGAGTCGCAGCTCGTCTGCATCAAGTGAGCCGCAGCTCGTCTGCATCAAGTGAGCCGCAGCTCGTCTGCATCAAGTGAGTCGCAGCTCGTCTGCATCAAGTGAGCCGCAGCTCGTCTGCATCAAGTGAGCCGCAGCTCGTCTGCATCAAGTGAGCCGCAGCTCGTCTGCATCAAGTGAGCCGCAGCTCGTCTGCATCAAGTGAGTCGCAGCTCGTCTGCATCAAGTGAGCCGCAGCTCGTCTGCATCAAGTGAGCCGCAGCTCGTCTGCATCAAGTGAGTCGCAGCTCGTCTGCATCAAGTGAGCCGCAGCTCGTCTGCAGCAAGTGAGCCGCAGCTCGTCTGCATCAAGTGAGTCGCAGATCGTCTGCATCAAGTGAGCCGCAGCTCGTCTGCATCAAGTGAGCCGCAGCTCGTCTGCATCAAGTGAGCCGCAGCTCGTCTGCATCAAGTGAGCCGCAGCTCGTCTGCATCAAGTGAGCCGCAGCTCGTCTGCATCAAGTGAGCCGCAGCTCGTCTGCATCAAGTGAGCCGCAGCTCGTCTGCATCAAGTGAGCCGCAGTTCGTCTGCATCAAGTGAGCCGCAGCTCGTCTGCATCAAGTGAGCCGCAGCTCGTCTGCATCAAGTGAGCCGCAGCTCGTCTGCATATGAGGCTACAGAGGACAACAGTAATTGAGAAACAACACATTCCTGATAAAATCTAAAAATAATCATAAACAGTGGCTGCCGACACGTCCACCAAGCGTGGCAGCTGTGGCAAATATCCCCCTGTGAAGCAAGCCATAATATTTTTTTATTAAACTTTAAACTTGTATTACACACAGAAAAAATATCTTACATGGAATAGCAATAAAGTTAGGTAAAGATTAAAAAGTTAGGATGACGTTTTTTCTCCTTGCTAGACTATACAATCGTGTAGGAGATGCAGTCACTTACCCCTTACCAAGGGGGGAAATGTTTCCATGGCGAGGCCTATGTTCAGCAGTTGACTTTAGATAGGTGGTAATGAGTGAATAAATGAAATGCTGGTCGCCGCTACTGGTGATTACACGACTGGTTCTTTTATCGCTCAAAGGCTAAGTACAGCTATGCAGCGAGAAAACGCTGCTAGCGTTCTTCCATACCACGAGGAGTAGAACTGCATGATGATTTAGGTTTTTAGTTTTTATTTATCACTTATAGTTTTTTAAAATTGTATATATTTCAATGTTATGTAAATAAATTATAATGAAGAAAAAAATTTTAATGTAATGTGTAGCGATATTCGTATACCCATTACCATTTTTTATAGAAAAATACACCAATATTTTTCGCCAATTTTGGGTATATACTTTAAATCCACAAAATTAATTGTCAGTTGTTATTCTATTTACAGTTTTTCTTAGATACATACTTCTCTTCTTCTTCTTGAACTGTAAAAAGGCATCTACCATGGCTGTAAATATTTTTCTATAATCGCCATGTTAAAAAAGCACAAACCAAGTACTGAACCAACAAAAAAACACAATAATGTATATCCAGCAGAAGACTTGTTTATGATGCACCGTACAATTACCACGTCGTTGCTATAGGTGGCCATTTTCTCGAGTGCGGTCAGTTCATAATTTAAATTGCACGATATTAGCATTTAAATATCTTTAGAGTAGCTTGCAATACGGACTAACCATAAATAGTTTATAACGAAGTCAGACACGTTCAATGTACTCAAGCAGCGGCCATTAATTGTATTGTATCACAAACGTTATATAGAACCGCGCTGCAGCTATATTGTAGCACGAATTTGTTGGCTCGACCGGGGTAGAACCACGCTCTCACAATATACCAGCGTAAAATAGCGATTTAACGCTGCTGTGTTTCGTATGATTAAGAACCGGATACCCTTTTTACTTGAAACGAGCCATTCAATCGTAGTCTTCAGGGGTGACATCGCATCTGCAATTTGATTCGTAATTGAGGATAGTTGTAGATGTATATGAGTCAGAGCATCCACTTACCATTAGCTGGCCTTGTGGCCGTTGGTCATCCTTATTCTATATAAAAGAGCAAAAAAATTTACTCTTGCTTTGAAGACACATTGTTATCGCATGGGAAGGCAGATGCTGGTAACTTATTTCACTCCTTTGCTGTACGCATGACGAACGATGTAGCAATCCGTTTGGTTCGGATGCGTGGTCGAGAAAAAGGAAGGTGGAGACTAGCCCAAAATCTGGTAGTGCTATGGTGAAAGGAATTAAGTCATACAGTTCCAGCGCGCAATCTCTGAAATGCATCCTGTAGAAAACCGAACTGGCTATTTTGTACCTGTGTTAGAAACTGGAGAGATTAGTTTTAACCAAATTCGGGTCACAAGTAAACGAGTTAGCACTCTTTCTTGCACGACCGCACTTGCACTTTATTTCTCTTTAAAGTAAGCAGCTATCACGGCGTGAAGTACCGCCGAAACTTTGCAAGAACTCCTAGCTTTCTTGCAGCGGCTTTGTAAGTAAAATTATCTAACATTTTCTCGCAACATTTAACTCACCTAAAGCTGGAGGAATCAAACTTCTCTTGTTCGAGTATTATGAAATTTTATAGAAAGCACTCAACGTTTGAGCCTCTATTTTTCAAACGTGAATTCAAAGTGTAAAATTATAGAAAGCTGCGATTAACTGCGTATTGGCGGTGTCAGAATGTCCACTACCCCAACATCCTCTCGTGAGTGTCGCAATCGTAAGAGACAGCGGGAAACTGACACAGGGGACGGGCAGAAGCTTCTTCCTGAATACAACTCAATTATTTAAAAAGAAACCGCTTACCAAACGTGGCAACTATAGCAAAATCCCCCTAGGAGTACATCTTAAGGAAGCTTGTGTCCAGCAGCGGACTTTTATAGACTGCTATGGATGGATGGATATTTTAATAGTTAAGTATATAGATGCAAACTTTTTATAACATTGGATGACAATCGAGCATACAGTCCACCTGATGGTAAGTGGATGCTGTGGCCCATAGACATCCACATTTATCCTCGATTAAGAATCAAAATGCAAATGCGTTGTCACCCCTGAGGACTAAGATGGAATGCCTCGGTTCCAGTTAAAAGGATCTCCGGTTCTCTACACTCACCATACGAAACACAGCAGCATTAAGCTGCTATTTTACGCTGGTATTCTGTGAGAGCGTGGTCCTTCCCCGGTCGAGCCGACCCATTCGTGCTACAACTACAATATAGCTGCGGCGTGGCTCTACCACGTAAAAGACAACAAATAAAATACTTTTATACACTTTGACTTTAATACAACAATTTAAAAGATCGCTGCGTCATGTAATCACACTCCCGCAAACACACAGTAGTACAATAAAACATAATGAAGAGGCGGCGACAGTTATGTAGGTAATATTCTGTTATAAATTGTTTTGTATACTTTACAGACGAAGTATCATTATTAGCAAGAAATTATACGAGTTCATAGCGCGTATATCCATCTGCAACATTATACAATATACTGTGCTTTTCTATTAAATAACTAAAATTCTTCTATTCATCCCTTAGATTAGACCTATTAAAGTAGATTGCCTAATTTTGCCATAGCATAGCAGTCACGCTTGGCAGATGGTTTTTTAACCACAGTATTTGTAATAAATAGTAAATAATAAAATAATTATTTCCATTAACTGTATGCGATGTTGCGGAATATCTTTGTCAAACGTTTGCTAATTTGACCAAACGGGGGGTCTGCGGGGTGGGGGTGGGGGGAGAAAGTAGGCGCGCCGCTTCGTCAGGACCGCACCGTTGCGCGTGCGCTGCATTGCCGATGTGGGGCGAGGGTACGCGGTGGGCGGAGCGGGTAAAAATAGCTCCTGACATGTCCATGGAAAGTTTTGATTACAGTTCAAAGAGTAACGTTCTCCAGGGGCGATAGGGCCGAGTCTGATAACCGTTTGTAGGTACGGAGGAAAGTAAGTTTCTTTCCCAGCCATCAATGTTTCTATTGCAGCCTGTAAAAATCCCACAGCCCTCTCCTATAGATTGTCTCATAATGAGATTTTGCCATAGTTGCCACGCTTAGTAGGCATACGTAGTTTTTTATTTTATGTTTTAGTTTACTTCTGTCGCCGTCTACCACATCCACAGGATGATGTTGAGGAGTGAGTACTGTTATACCGCCATTACACGGTGATCGATCTTTAGTTTGACCTTTGATTATACTTCAGTGGGTAACTAATACTATCTATTGCGTTTACGTGTAAATTTATACAACAAGTAAGCTTGTACAGGCAAACAAAAAACAAGAAAAGTTAGTTAATGTAAATACAGGAGTACGTCGATTTTGATCGATTAATTTGATGCAAGCACTGAAAAAGCTCGCTTAGAATTGTTGATCGTATTACGTATATTAAAAATAAAACTTATTCTCTCAAATCTGTTACCATTCCATGAATTTACCGAGAAACGGCAAAAAAAAAATAATCAGTCAAACTCTTCTTGTCATATTTTTCTTACAATAACGCAATCATATTATTTATGTAAAATGAAAACGAATAGGCCCATAGTAACCTAAGCATAGTTAGTTACAGCCTATATACGTCCCACTGATGGGCACAGGCCTCCCATCATTTCTGAGAGGTTTGGGAAGGAGTTGTGGCAATTTTTTTTCTTTCGACAGAGTTCTGATGTATCCTTGAGCACATGTATGTTTGTTACATCAATACCACGGCTCTAACTAAGCATGTCCTTTATATTTTATTCGCGTTCCTCACTACTGAATTATTATATTTCGCAAATTTAACACCAGCTGAGGGCATTTACGGACTTACAAAGAAGAAGAAACAGATAACATAATGGCTTTAAAAAGCATATATTCCATAGACCAGTTCCTACTAATATACGCTCTATATCACGAATATTTTGACACATTTTTCACATTTTCTTCTAACACATTTCTAATTTTCATGCAACTGCTTACATAATGGTGATTGTGTTTATGCTTATTTACATTTTCAACGCGTACACTCAGTTGCTCTGCTTATTCACAGAACAAGTGTACGCGGACGTTATTTGTTTTCATGTGTGTGGACTATGGATATTTAATATTCTTTTTTAACTTTTGAACAATTGATACTGTACTATTTTATAATATTATATAGATCTTTATGCAATATTATTGCTTTATCCGTTGTGTAGATACTGCGATAAATTTTCAGATTCACAGAAATTAACGATACTTTACTTTTTTAGCACACAAAGTGGAACCCCTGAGGCACTCTAAATTTTAAAAAGTATATTTGATTCATGATCACTGACAACTATCGACGATATCTATCTATCTGGGCTATCGATGTCCGCAGTCGGCTGAGCGCAGCAAGAATTTCGTCTGGCGATAAATGTCGCGATGTCGCGTTACTTTTGCCTCGTCACGTTTCCAACGGCCTACGGAATGCCGATTGCGAACCGATGATCGTGTTTTCAATTGTTTGCTAATCCTGCTTCTGAAGGATATGGGGGCTGTGTAATGTGTTTTGGTAGTTTAGAAAATAATGGAAATGACTGTTTATTTCTTCCTGTTTGGTCTTTAATAATAATTATTATTCATACTTATCTACATAAGAATGATAAAAATTGGAAAGGTGTATGTTGAGCTGTGGACTTGTGATGAGTTACACCACTTATTCAACATATTATCATCATAATAAACATTCATTAAATATTAAAACATTTAGAAATAGCATGGTAGCGATCAATTTACTCCCACGGGTTATTATCAACCATGTACTCTTTAGTACTAGAATAACTAATAACCCTTGTTAAACAATTTGTGCATAATTGAAATTTTAAATCGTTTTAATAGATAGGTCCTGCATATTTTCTGTGACTTTATTGTAAAAACACAGAAAATATGAAGCCTCCTAAAGGAATCTCTGGAGGATTCTTTGTGGTGTCACAACTGGTACAACTAGTTAGTGCTTGTCGCTAGTATTTATAGATTATATGTCGCTGTTTTTAATAAAACACTACATTTTCGTAACATTAAAATGGTTGTATACATTTAGTCGTGATTATAAAAAATAGTTAAGAACAAGAACCCTGCAAGAGCACTGCAAATGTTCGCTATTAATAGTCTTATTATTATTACATTAACAATTATGGTATTATTTATTGAGCTACAATACAAAGTGGTTAAGGGATGAACTACCATAAATATAGGTACTGGTAACCTATAGACAAATTGACGCCTTCTTTCGCATTCGCACTCGAAAAAGATAGATTTATGCATACGTTTTGCATAGAAATGAGATAGAGCGGTGTGATTGTTTGTCCCTTTCTCCGTGCCGGTTTTTTTATTTAGCAAACTACACTTTGCTAAACAACTTTGACAGTTCGTAGCGATCTAAGGAGTTTGCAAGTTAGTTTAAGTGAGAAAAAAGTGTTTTGTGAGATTAAGAATCTTGTTCAGTTCAGTTATTAGAACAGTTAAAATTTTTATTTAAATATGTTTAAAAGTCATAAAGATTATTGTATAACCTAAAACTACGTTATCGTCTTTTCTCACTCGAGGCCACGCTAATCATTAGTCTATAGGTTTCTCTGTCTACGCAGTGAGCCCTACATTTAGTTTGAAAAAATCGACAACCAATGAGATAAGTTCTCGAGTGGCAACATCGTACCAGTAAGCGATGTGCTTGGCGGCCTCCACTAGATAGAGTGACGATCTGATAAAGAAGCTGATGAATGCAGGTGACTTAATACCACGCTTCATGGCATTCCTTGGGGAGAGCTAGGTTTGGCAGTGGCCTTGCAAAGGCTGTAGTGATGATGATAACGATGGAATATACCAAAAGTATCGTTTTTTGTTTCAGATTAAAGCACTGATTTGAAAGCAAAAACAAAATGTCGGCGGCAGTGGAAAATTTCACAGTGAGAGACACGCAAGTGAACGGCCATGGATCAAAACTCAACGGGTCAGCGGCTCAGGTCAATGGTGCCTCGACTGCCCAGCTGAATGGATCGTCTCAGCTGAATGGATCAGGGCAACTAAACGGTTCAGCTTCAGCTCAATCGGCAAGCAGTTTATGGGACGCGCAGTTCTTACCGCCACCTTTAGTGCTAGAAGATCGTGCAAGAGCCCTAAAGGTATGTATTTACTTTATATTAATTACATATCTTTATAATCTAAAGCGGTAGTACGCCTAGAGTAAAAAAAATCCTTCACCAAATTTCTCCCCATGGGTGTAGTAAGCAGGGACTATAGGAAATGCTAGAAAACTAATAGATTCCAACAAAATGGTGGTGCGACCATCTTATTTAATTCAGATTTAAAATATCCGGACAAGCGACCGAGAACAACGTCAAGGGGCGTGAAGTCTAGTGTTGTGATCATCACTCCCCAAGCCAAGCGTAAAGATTAATGTTACCTGTCGTACGAGAGAAACCCAAGACCAGCAGTGGACTGGTGCAGAAGAACAGGAAAATATCCACATGTCTAGTTATTGAACATCTGTCATATTCGAGATAGTATCATTACACCGTCTTTCGGAAGCAATGCGGTCTATTTGGCCATCCCTATCGTCATATTTTGCAACATCCTGAGTATAAAACGTGGCGATGTATTTTGCTACACAACCACCAAACAACAAGTCCTTGAGATAACAAAATTTAACAGGTATCCGTTTAACTTTTTACTGGCTTTCTTATCTTAATTATTACTCTTGTAAATTATTGTTTTATTTTATTTTTTGATCTACCATTAAATTTTCTTTTGGTACAACGTTACCAAATATATTATGATTTTTTACTGTATCATGGAAACAAAAATCTAGGCCCGGAGAAATTATTTCTAGGCTACAAAAAACTAATGCTTCGTGCGGAATTTTACCCTGCCAGTGCCATCCCGCAATAATGTAGCCAAACGCTTGGCCATTGCGCCACCGATTATATTATTCTATTGATAATATTTATGTAATATTTACGATTAAATATTTATAGCCTATTTTAAGCTAAAGTAAGTAAGTAAGTTTAATTTCACCTAGTCCTACGTTAAGTAAATAAAAATGAATTAAAAATTCCATTTACCGAATTACATAAAAATCCTAGAAAACCCTGCACAATAAGCAATGAAAAACATTACTCACGTATTAATAAATGTTAAAGTTAATTAGACTTTAAATGAAATTTTTGTAAAATACGTCGACTAAAATTGTATTCATAATTTAACTAATTTAAATAAAATAATAATAATAATTCTTTATTGACATTCATATTCATAAAATAATACAATACTAACTACTACACTTTATTGACCAAAAAGGATAAATAAAACAAATATTGAACAAATAATGAGGGAAAAACAAAAGGCGGTCTTATTGCTACATTGCAATCTCTTCCAGACAACCCAGTAGAAGAAATTAATAAAAATATGAAAAAGATTAACGGGTAGAGTCACTGACCTCTCTATATATATTGACTGGCTATACATCACGACATAATGAGACGATTTGATTTTGGGCATTTTGGCGCTGATAGCAGAAATGAGCGTCCACGGAACTAATAATACAGACAAGACAGTGTTATAAAATATATCGATAAAAATTCTATACGCAAACCTACCTGTGACGTCCGTTCTATTTAAATATCCTATTAATATAATGCCATACAATAAATAAATGTATCAATCAATACCCAGGCATTAGACGCAAGCTTTATACCTCATATACAAACAAAATTGATGCTGCGTTGGTCTGTCTATATATTTATTCGTAACCATTGAACAGATTTTGCTCCGGGTTTCAACATTGGGTATGTTGGTATATTTACGACACTTAAATATTCAATTAGTCCTGAAAAATATTCAACTGGTGTAAGTAAGTATACACAATAAAAATAAAAACATAATTTCGTAAATTTTGTATTATCATTCCTAATTAAACAATATCATAATCATCATTTTAGCCCTTCACAAGTCTACTAATGAACATAGGCCTCCCCCAAGGAATACCGCAAACCACGGTGACACCTGCATCCATTGACTTCCTGCACACCAGGTCCTCACTTAGTTCAGTTGCCAATAAGGCTGCCCCTACTTTAAACGAGGCACCCCTGAGATAAGAGACTACCAAGTCTGTCTTCGCAAACCCCACAATAAAGCTTTACTTCTTTCTCAAGCATCCAAAATCATTCCTTCAGGTCTCCTGCCATCGTCTCTAAATATTCTATAAATTTCTAAAGCCAAGGGAACATTTTATAGAGATACGAGCTCTTCAGATGACATCGTTTAAAGAACCGTGAAGGTACAACATTACACTTCTTGATTCGACCAAATACCAGTAACTAACCCTCGAATAATTTTACTCTAAGATAACTTTGTTTGCGTTTTTCCAACACAAACGTAGATTAGCCAATACTGAGTATTATTACTGTAGAGTTTGTGAATCAATAACAACAGTAACATTTGATAATTATATGTTGTCGATGAATTTTATTGTTAACAGTTATGGATTGAAAAGAATATCGATAAGTATTATAGACAAGGAACTCGACAACCCTATCGGATTTTATTGTTTATCAAAACTCAGTAATATAAAGCCAAACATGTTGATAATTATGATATAGATTACAACACATTTTTATGTACTTATATTATCAAATACTTATTTTTTTAACATTAGCTGTAAACTCACTTACTTGTGGAATGTTATCCCACTTCTTTTTTGGTAATAAGTTTTACAAATTACGTACACTCTCATTATCACTAAAAATAATTCTTATTATATGACTCAAATCAAACATATTCAAACTACACAAAATACTTTCGCTTTTTCGTTTCAAAGTTTAAAATACAGAGATATGACTTGAACAACACAATAAACTTTGGCATATTATGTGAATTTTAGTTCCCGATTTGAACAATAGTGGCGCTTCAAATCGGCACAAAACATTTTGTACGGTATAGCCAGTCCAGGACTTGTATATACAACATGTAACAAAAACCCTGTGGTTCCCATTAACTGCGCGATCAGATTCAGTATCCAAGCATATAGAAATATTTTTTTTTTTCAAAAAAAATAAAAAAAAAACAATTTTAATGAAAAAAAATTAATTTGAAAATTGTATGTGGTTTTATTATCTCTGCATTGGCCTAGGAGTAAGAGGATTGTCAAAGACCCCGCATTACCGATACTCGTGTGAGTTAGAGGAAATAAAAACACATAGAATTGGCAAATTAAATTTTTTTTCATTAAAATATTTTTTTTTAAATGTGTTTTTTTGAAAAAAAAAATTATTTCTATACGCTTGGATACTGATTCTGATAACACACTTAACGGGAACCACAGGGTTTTTGTTACATATTGTATAGAGGACAGTGGGTAGGGCGCACTAAATTAAAAAAAAAAAACCTATTTATGTACATTACAAAAAGACAAGATTCTTTAGGAAGATCAATGACCATAACTAAGAGGAGGAAGAGAGAGGAGTTAAAGAGACAAATAGTGTTCCTCAATCTGTATCTTGAACACATTTAACGATTGAGTTAACTTAACTTTAAATTGGCTGGGGTTTAAGATTTATCATAAAATTTCGAGGAGTGCAGAGGACATTGGAGGGAAAGATTTTTTATGACTGTAAGGTTAAATCGTGACAAGAGCTAAGAAATTTAAAACGTTCTTTTAGATAAAGAGGACTTGATATTTTGAACAAGAGAAAGTAGAGCCCAGAACGTATATGAGTATTCCAACGAAGACGGATTGGGAGCCAATTGAATTTAGTGCGGTATTCCGAGAGTAGGTCATGTTTTTAATAAGAGAAGGGTATCAAACGAGCACACAGTCCACCTGATGCTAAGTGGTTGTTTTGGCCCACATCCTCGATTACGAATCAAAACGCAGATGCGTTGTCACCCGTGAAGACTAAGATGGATCCCCTTTTTTGATGGGTCTCCTTTCCAGTAAAAAGGGTCTCCGGTTCTTTACACTCACCATACGAAACAAAGCAACGTCGAGCTACTATTTTACGCTGGTATTCTGTGAGAGCTTGGTCCTCCCCTGGTCGAGCTGACCCATTCGTCCTACAACTATACTACTAATGTAGCTGCAGTACGGCTCTACCACGTAAAATCATATTTACTAATATTTACGAAGCCCAAATATGAACCGTGCAAACATTTTGGAGTTACTCACGTTTGTTAAGTTGCTCCTCGGTGATATCGAGTTAACAAATGTCAGCACAGTCAAGTATAGGGAGTAGTAAAGATTGTGCAAGCATAATTTTGGTGACAATGGGTAAAAAGTAATTAAGCCTCCGAAGAGAAGCATATGTTGCAAACATTTTTCGGCTCACTGCAATAATTTGGAGAGTCCAAGAAAGACTGGAAAAATGTAGTGTTAATGGTATAATATTGTATAAGTTATGTTACAGGTTAGATAATTCAAAAATAGTTAGCCCTATAGATTTGCTGTTCCTGATATGCCGTAAACAATTTTAATTTGTACATACAATTTGGAGAGTAAATTTCCTTCGCATTAACAATCCATTTAATCTATGTTTATAAACTTTTAATAAAACGTCTGTTAATCGAGATAGATAGGAAAACTGGCCGCAGCTTTGACTTCCAGGTCATTACGTATTAATATTTGTTTTTAACATAGTAATTTTATCTGGTATTCACCCAGCATCCATGAGAATTTGATAGCTAGACTTAAGCAATACTTAATAACATGATGATTGCGAAGAAAATAAAAGAAGTGATTACATTTTTATATTCACTTCGGCGGGCACCACTTCCACTTTACCTTAAGCGTTGCCGTTATAGCCTATTGAAGTCCACTGCTGAACATAGGCCTCCTTCATAGATTACTTTATAGTGGGGTATTTGCCACAGTTGCCACGCTTGGCAAGCGTGTTGGCAGCTGCAGTTTATTCTTTATTTTTAGTCGTTATTAGAAAGACGCTGCTGCCCAGCTCCTGATTTGTTTCCCTCCGCCGCCTCTTGCGGCTCCCGCGGGAAGATATGGAGTAGTGGATATTCTTACACCGCCACTACACGGTAACTTAGGTCGTTGCCATTAATTTCTAGCATTTTAGTAGACTTTTTGTCCTTGTCCGTAAGAATCTGTATGGAATTATTTCCACGGTGGTTATTACCTTCGTGACAGAGCGCATGCTTTTTTAATCAATATCTCTATCTGGATCTTTCCGTTCATTTCGTTTGTTGTCTACGGGAATGCTCGTTGAGCGATTTATTAATTGAATGGTTAGTGGAGTCACACGTCATGTGCTCTCTGATGATGGTGATCAATCAAGAAATAAATATACTGTAAGTATAACATAGCGTTATCTAAAAACTACTTCTAGATTGTACTATTAACCTAGTAATACATTGCATTTTTTAGAACTCTGTCGCAGGACTCCATTAACTGCCTCTTAGGCAATCCGTACGGGTAGGCATTCACCATGTTAACTCTTTCTACCATCAAGCAGGTAGAAAACCAGTATAATTACAGGCTGTGTGGTATTATATCTTAGTTCTCGGAGATAACAACGCAATTTTAGCCTTTGTCAGATGCTGGTTGTAGATGCCCATAGCCTGCAGAAACCACTTACCATCAGGGCTATTACTTCATTTGTCACTCCGATTGTATTAAAAAAAAATTGTGGCTCCAATTCGACATCAGCATGTCCACAATCCGTAGTCCACAGAAACTTGGGCAATCCAAGTCAGAAAGTGTTTTATAGAATAAGGGTGACAAACGAGCACACAATCCACATGATTGTAAGTGGATGATGTGGTCCATAGACATCTATATTTATCCTCGATTAAGAATCAAAATGCAGATGCGTTGTCACCCTTAAGGGCTTAGATAGGACTCCTCTTTTTCAGTAAAAAGCGTCTCCAGTTCTCTAGACTCACCATACGAAACACAGCAGCGTCAAGCCGCTTTTCTAGGTTGGTATTCTTTGAGTACATGACCTAACCCCGGTCGAGCCGACCCATTCGTGCTACAATCATAATATAGCTGTAGCGTGGCTCTACAATGTAAAGAGTAACTCGACGTAGTCGTGCAAAAGGGATATAAGTTAGAGTTATACCCACATTAGAAACTAGTTTTATGCAATAAAAATCTCTAAAGGCGTTGTTATTTATCTAAAATAAAAATTGCAAACAAATTGAAGCAAATATGTTCAATATCGAAGACTGACCGCTAGTTGAATTCCACATGTGTTTTTATGTACCTTGCGTCGATGAATGTAATCTGATGATTGACCTTCATTATATAGAAGTTTTGTTGGCTTAATTATTATTTGTTGGTTAAATGACTTTGACCTTGAAACAATTTGTTCAGTTTTCTTTCGAAGAACACTATCAGTATAATCCCTTTTTTGACCATCAGACCAGTCTCCAATATGTGTCTACAATATGGATTATTAAGAAAAGAGTAAACAGCCTTTTGTTAAACTATGTTAGTGCGCTTTATCATCTTTGGCTGCATCACCACTTACCATCGGGTGGGATAGCAGTCAAGTAGTGGCTAATAGTCGTTAAAATTTAATAATGTAGATAATGTAAAAATTATTAACGTAATGTAGATATTCCCAGTAAGACCAAAGTGAGCGACACATCCCAACAGATTAGTGAGGTGAAGAGATTTCAAAATAAAGTACTTAGGTATACCCAGTCGGTAGGTACCTAGTGTATGATTCTACTTGTACAAAAAAAGATATGATCGATTTAATGAAAGAGATATTTTGACACATTTAAAAATACCTACAGGTTTCTTAATATATATTACAAACAACAATGTTATAATCTTAAGAGTTAATACAAAATCATCCTTAGGAAGAACATAAAACGTATACGTGGCAGAGACACGCTGAAGCTATATTGTGGTTGTAGCATGAAAGGGTCGCCTAGACCGGGGAAGGACCACGCTCTCACAGAATACCAGCGTGAAATGGCAGCTTAATGCTGCTGTATTTCGTATGGTAACTGTAGAGATCCGAAGACCCTTTTTTATTGAAAACGAGGCATTCCATCTTAGTTTTCAGAGGTGATAACGCATTTGCGTTTTGATACTTAATCGAGGATAAATGTAGATGTCTATGGGCCACAGCATCCACTTACTATCAGGATGACTGTGTGTTCGTTTGTTACAGTTATTCTATTATAAAAAAATACAACTTAGCTATATGTGGTTAGTGGTTAACACTGTACGATAATAATTTAACATTAATAGACGAAGACGCAAACGAACATTCAACTACAATGTTTCGTTGGTTTGTTGTAAATAAAACATACTTTAGTGATAAACTTAATCGGTGTGATTTACAACGTGATGTTGCATTGAATCTTTTCTAAATATTTTGTAAGTAATTCTATTTTTAAGTTAAATTGTCGGCAGCCCGCGTTATACAGTCTCATAAAGATAACGATTGTAAAAGTATATATTTAATGTATTTATATACCCCACCGGCTGCAATTACTTTATTAATTTATTACGGTAAAGTATCCATGAATTTAGATATACAAAAAAAAACAATTCTTTTATTGTGTATTGTTGATTGCGTATGGAAAGCGGATTGGCGGCATGGCAACAAATATCTCTCGTTGCTTTTTTAAATATAGAAGTACCCGGTTGACCGAGCTTTACTCGGTATTTTTCGCTTGTTTTTTTTAATTCGTGTGTTTTGGAAATTATATTTAGATACAAATTCCATACTGATAAAATACGAATAATATTTTTTGATCTTAGCGACAACATAACAAACTGAACTGATTATTTGAATAAAAAAATCATGAGTGCAATTAGTTTAATTTAAATTTTCGTGTTTTTTTTTAAAAATACTAAAAGAAAAGGCTCCAAATAACAGATTTTCTCAAAAAATAAGGGAACTTGAAAAAAAATGAAAAAAGTAAGTCTAAAGACGGGACTCGAACCAGGGTATTACGATTTTGTGACCGGCAAATATACCAATTAAGCTATTTATAATCATTAATAAGCTGTCAAAATTTAAATATATATATATAAATATATATATTATATATATATATACAAGAATTGCTCGTTTAAAGGTATAGGATAAGGGTTACAAACGAGCGTACATTCCATCTCATGGTACGAGGGTACTATGGCATATAGACATCTACATTTATCTTCGATTAAGCATCGATATGCAGATGCGGACCCCTGAGAACTAAGATGGAACGCCTCGTATCCAGTAAAAAGGGCCTCTGGTTATCCACACTCAGCGTACGAAATAGCGGCATTAAGCTACTACATATTTTAAGGTGGTATTCTGTGAGAGCGTGGTCCTACCCCGGTCGAGCCAACCAATTCATGCAACAACCATAATAGACTGCAGTATGGTTTTACCACCATTTGTTGTATGCCATAAGGTTTTCCTGAATTTTACCTATATCATTGTAGTCTGCAGTGTCCATCCACGGGTCCAAATGGGGTGATTGAAATATTTACACCGAAAACTCTCTTACATTAGAGAATTGGACAGGCGGCATCGATACACTTGGCAGACTATTCGCAAAAAAAAATTAATACTTTTTTTTTAGAATATAGCTGGAGCCGGCAGACGTTGTCCTGCTGGTTAATGTCGTTGTTGTGTTCAGCAACGTATTTGTTTTATGTTAGCGCATGCAATTTAATTTATTAATTGCCGCTCTTGATTGAAAAAAAGCTAATAAAATCAAAAAATATAAATTTTGCTTCTAAAAATTTTTTTTTCAATGGGATGCCATTAAGACATGAACAACCTATTATAAACTTTTGTCCGGCTGTGTGTCCGAGCTAATCTTCGGATTGACTTAGCTTATCCTGCTCTAATGAAACACGAACAGGAAGAGGTGCAATGCTAGAAGTGATTTAGACTGTATTTTAGCCGTAAAACATGGAGATTTAAAAAAAACGTAAATTGATAAATTAAGGGTAATGGGAGATCCTACTGTGGGAATGTGGGAAATAAATTTTGCCTTCCGATTGATGGTGATATCACAATATCGTATGAGTCTGATTTTACATCACACACAGAACGGCAGCCGCAATCATAGGTGCGACGGTATGTTTTAGTATTTTTAGGAGCCATGCTACGTCTAAATTACAGTTGTATCTTGAATGGGTCGACTCGACCAGAGTAGGAACACGCTCTCAGAGAGTACTAGCGTAAAAAAACAGTTAAACGCTGCTGTGTTTCGTATGGTTAGTGTAGAGAACTGGAGATGTGTTCAGGTTAGTATTGCCCAAATGCAAGAACAAGACGAGACTTAGCCAGTCTTGATCTTGGTCTTGCGCCAATACACCTGGTCTTGTTCTTGGTCTTGGTATTGCGCTCTCAGTCTTGTTTTTGGTCTTGGTCTTGCAGCAAGAGTCTCGCAAGTCTCGCCATTACCTATTAGCCTATTGTTATTTATTAAACGTTACTTTAGATCTTAGAACAACTTAACAGAGTAGGCACATTTTGAGGTTGAATTAACATATCCATAGAAGACCAACCAAATTAATAAATGTCTAAACATTTAAGGAGAAATTCGAAAAATCAACTAATACCGGGTGGGGTTTGAACCCACGACCTAAGCGATCCGTGCCGATGCTCTAACCAACTGAGCTGTCTACCAAGTCTCACGGCCACGGGAGTTAGTCTGTTTCTTAATAAACGTTTACATTTAATAAGCTTACATGTGCTAAAACTTAGTCAATACATATAAAAACAAATTAATGACATTTACTTGACTGTATTATAAAGAACATTATCTGTCTAGAAAGAGATTGATAGACCCTTATATGAAATGGAATAAAAGAGTTATACAATTTAGCATTTATTTAAATAAAAAAATAAAATACAATACAAATTAAATTACATAACAGTACGCAACAGCTTTGACATTACTGTTACTTTATATTAATTCTTTTGACCAAGAATTAATACAAAGTAACCATCTGGCTGACTCATCACTTAACCTATTTCTATGTTTTCTAATTACTAATGATGCTTTAGAAAATAATCTCTCAGCAGGTACTGAAGTTGCAGGTATTGAAAGAAAATCACGGGCCATCTTCGATAAAGTCGGATATTCTGTCTCATGCGTCCTCCACCACTCTAAAATGTCTTCCGAACTGGCGGCTCTGGGTTTACTTAGGTGGAGTACCTACCTCCAACTCGTCTATAACTAAGCCTTGATGAAAAGATCCAGATCCAGATGACGTCGAGGGACATGCATACAATTTCTCAAAGTCTATTACGTCTTCATCTTCATCATATTCACATACTTTCTTTTCATTTCTTGGTGATTCTAGAGATGTATTCACTGAGTGTAGACTTTTATATTCTTTAAAAGTTCATTAAATTTGCGCAGGCTTTCTGTTTTAATTTGCTTCCCCCATAATGTCATGTCAAAAATCTGAGTCTTATGCCTTGGGTCTAAAATTAAAGAGGTACAATAAATCCAGTTGCTCTTTTTATAATGTTTAAGCATTTTGTCTCGAGCTGCTTGAAAACCCAGAATGAGCCTTTCATCCACTTCGGATCGATTAGGTTTTTCATCTAATTGTTTTACCATGGATTCAATTTTATCGAGCAAGAGATTGAATGATACAATGACTAGCGGTAATGTAACATATTTTTCTCCACCAAGTTTCGTTGATAGAAGTTTAAAGTTTATTAGAAACTTATGTATTTTTTCGAGTAAGTAGTTTCGAGTGTTAGGAAACACCATATTTGGGCAAATTGATCGAAAATATACTTGTGTAGCTTCGTCATCGAAAAATGAGAAGGGAAGATATTTTTTAACCATCCAATCAACTGTAGCTGTCGTGATGTTGTCACTGCTATTTTCAGACTGAAATAAAACAGTAAATCATGTGTCTCGCCGATTGTAAAAACAAATGAAAATATGAGTGAATTATAAATACATATTTAAGAATATAATCTCTCTCTCTCTCTCTCTCTTATATATACTTTTTTTTTTTTTTTTTTTTTTTTTAAAAACAACCGATATTTATATATATATATATATATATATATATAACTACCACTCACTGACTGACTATAACGATATCTCAGGAACTATAAAAGTACAAACTTAAAGTTTGTAGCTTAAAGTTGTGTATAAGGTTCATTTTATGGCATAGAGAAAAGTTAAGAAACGGTTTTGAGAAAATCTATCCCTAAGGGAGTGAAATGGGAATTGGAAGTTTGTATGAAAGTCCTACGTTTTTGAAGTTAGAGACACGAAAATCGGCATTAAAGTTATAAGTTTTCAATAATAAAATCCTGAATAAGCTGTTTTACGATATCCTAACCCTAAGGGGGTGAAATTGGGGTAAAATGGTTACATGCAAGTCCTACATTTTTAGAGTATAGATATGAAGATCGACATTTACTTTATTAGTTTTAAATAATAAATACTTGCATAGTTAAGCTTTACCTATATAGCCTCTTTATACTTAGGTAAGATTTTTGCAGCGAGAAAATTTCAAAATCTCATAGGAAATCAGATATTGTACGCGGACGAAGTCGCAGGCGGCCTCTAGTTACATAATATATGTGTTATGTAATTGTGTGATAAGTATATTTTTTCTTACCTGTCCACTTTTTCCGGTGGTTATTAAAAAACTTGTGATATCTCCACTTAATTTTGATTTTTCAGGAAGAAATATTTTTGATTCCTTTTTGTGGAAAGATATTAGATGCTTCCTTAAGCCTGAAGTGTTTCTGTTTTTCATTTTTATTTCAACCTTTTTATGTTGGCATAATTTACACAAAGCAATTTGGGATGCATGAATTATGTCGAAAAACTCATCAAATTTACTTTTAGGTCTTTTAGATCTATAACTCCAACTCTCACTACTCCGACTAGAACAATTCGACTCTTCGTCACTCATGTCAAATTATAAACTTATCACTCCGAGAACAACAAGGATTAGAGTAAAAACAATTAATACATTAGACTCGAAGCAAAGCTCAATTGGAAATGACTGGAATTAAAATAAATACCACTATTTGTAAGTACACGCCGAAAGACCGACAAAGGAAAGTTCGGCATCCTTTGATAAAATTAATGATTTGCCAGGTAGGTATAGTGTGCCTACGTAAAAATGAAATGTAAATATGTAAATAAAATTGTGTATATTATGTTTTTCTTGTGATTGAATTAATCTACGTTAATTAAACTAAATTTGCCTTCACTCGTTTGAAATTCAAAATTCAAATATGTTTTATTCAAGTAGGCATTAAAAATACACTTTTGAATAGTCATATAATCACTGTTTTCCCCAATTTTTTCTTTTCCATGTCCAAGGGTTCTGATTCTACTGAGAAGAATCATGGAAGAAAGTAAGAAACTCAGTAGTTGCTCTTTTCAAAATATTTTTACAATAGTTCTGTAATTATGTAAAGCGATAAGTCAAACATAAAATGTCAAATGTATATGTAGATACCAAATAGGTTTAGAAATTTCTAGTTAGTCCTGTGTAGTACGAGAGGTCAGTTCCAAGCATTTTTGTCCGACTTAAATTGAAAAGGTGAAAGATCTAACATTTATTTTGGAATATTATTATAAAAGCGTATATCGCTACTCAAAAACGCATTATATACTTTGTGTAACCGGAAAGCAGGTATTGTGATTTTTTTCTATTATTAAATTGTGCAAATCACTATTATTTACATCATCAATCATGCAATCAATTTCTTTAAACGGTTCTCTAAGAGATACTCGGGCTCCTAAAAAGTACATAGATCTTATTTTGTTTATATTTGTATGCACACTTTTTATATATTCGATTAACATTGTACAAAATGTTTACACGTTTCAAGTGTGTTAAAAGTGTCTACAATATTTATCAAATGGGTGACGACATATTCGAACACTTTGTGTTCAAAAACACACACTTCCAAAAATCGAGATTTGCAGTGAACTTATTGAACATGTTTATCTATTAGGTAATAATAATAATAGTAAATAATTATTATAAATCCATATAGTTAATATTATAATAATTACTTACTAGAATAAATTATTATGGTATCTACCTATCCTTACCATTATCTAATTACAATATTCCTTGCGAGATCAGCATAATGTATTCGTGTCCATTCTGAGCACCCGGAAACTTATTTTGTTCTTTGGATCATGTACTCTGTGGCGGCATTCAAACAGTGTCAAATGTAGTGCGTGCGGCGCGGCGGCGACGATTGAATGCGATATCAATAGAAGCCGCCGGCGCGTGTATCTTGACCTTGTACTTCCGAATAGCTGCAAAATTTTTTTGACAGGTCAGTATTCGACCTTTGATGATGCCGACAACAAGACGCCGCGCACTATCAAAGTGCCGATGGTCAAAACTAGGGATGCACTGTTTTTTCTTTTAATGGATATTTTCATCCGCTATGTATGTTTATTGTATTGTTCATAATGCGCATAAGTCAAATTTCCCAAATTTTTTTTATATGTTTTTTGCGTCTCATAGAGTCCCTAAGCGTATACCCGAACTCCTATACTCCCTGAAACGACACTCATTCCTAACTGCAAGACGCAAGAGTCTCGCAGGCTTAGTCTTGTTCTTGGTCAAATCTTGCACGGTCAGTCTTGGTCTTGATCTTGCTAAAATTAGGCGGTCTTGTTCTTGGTCTTGGTTTTGCAAAAATGCAAGAATAAGACCAAGACTGCAAGACCAAGACCGATTTTGGGCAACACTAGTTCAGGTGAAATATCGCATTTGAATTTTGTTTCTTAATCGAGAATAGATTTAATTGTCTATGGGTCAAAGCATCCACCTAGCATCAAGTGGACTACGTTCCCAGACAATAATATTAGTTGCAAGAAACACGTTACAGTTCTGTAACGATCCGCGCCGACCCAAGCTGACACGAGCTATAAAATATTAATTCACCTTCCACTTCATTCTCACTGATACAATAGCTTTCACTCGAACCTTGCTTTCAGATATTTTTAACATTTTAAATGTGACAAAATGTAGATTCAACGCGTGAGATTGTTTTTTCTTTATAGGATAGGATGACAAACGAGCACACAGTCCACCTGATGGTAAGTGGACGCTGTGGCCCAAAGACATCTACATCTATTCTCAATTACGCATCAAAATGCGGATGCGATGTTACCCTCAGTTAGTCTTAGTCCTCACTGAGATGAAATGCCTGGTTTCCAGTAAAAAGGGTCTCCGGTTCTCTACACTCACCATACGAAACACAGCAGCATTAAGCCGCTATTGTACGCTAGTATTTTATGAGAGTGTGTTCCTTCCCCGGTTGAGCTGACCCATTCGTGCTACAACTATACTACTAATATAACTGAAGCATGGCTCTACCCCGTAAATTGTATTCTGTCAGAGGCATTTCTTAGGAAAGTCTTGTCTTGACTTGAACTTTTCATCATTATTAGAATGTAAACGTCTAGTGATAGCAACAGGCCTTCGTAATGGTTAGGATTTGTCATAAACAGCCCCACTTTGTCAAGTGTGTCACTTATGAATCTTGCAATCTCGTTTAGGCAAACATTTATCATGTTATTGGGAATTTAGCGTCTTGCACGTTTGACGCTGCAGATAGATTACAATAGAATTGAATATATATTTATAATTCAATATTGATCATAAGTAATTCTTATTGAAAGTCATATTATGTTAAGGAAAAGTACAAGTAATAAATTTACATCTGGCACAAACGACATGATTATACAGCCATCTATCCGTCGCTACGAAATTTTTACGTATTCTTTATAACACTTATGGGATTAAGTCTCACGACTTTCTTACGCACGCCGTTTTGTTTTATTTTAAATGTAAAATATCTAAAAGAATAAGGGTGTATATTGGTGGCTAATGGCTAACGAGCACACAGTACACCTGATGGTAAGTGGATGCTGTGGCCCATAGACATCTACATCTAACATCGATTAAGAATCAAAACGCAGATGCGTTGTCATCCGTGAGGACTAAGATGGAATGCCTCGTTTCCAGTAAAGAAGGGTCGCCGGAACTCTACATTCACCGTACGAAACACAGCAGTATTAAGCTGCTATTTTACACAGTTATTCCGTGCTGTGGCCCATCGCTTTGTATACCAAGCGGGCGTGATGGTATGTTAAAATAACCAAAATGTTGACGATGTGGTGCCGCAATCGTCAATTCGTGTGCTAGGTGTTGTGGTTACTTTTGAGATCTTTTGATACTATGTGAGGCCAAATTCCAGAAGTAGGATATTCGAGTACTGTTGAAGTGTACATACTTATTTAAATTAAAAGTATAAAATATAAAAAGAAAGTTTGTGAAGATGTTTGGATGTCTGTTACTCAATGACGCATAAACCGCTAAACTAAATTTGATTACATTTGTAACATAGATACATATCCTGGATAGCACATAGAATTTTTTATTGCAGGAAGTAAACGTAAAGGCTTCTCTTTGTAATTTCTGTTACCAGCACGCGCGCGAAGTTTCACTTCAGAATAATATTTTACTTTACTATATTTTTCGTACATATATATATATATATATATATATATTTTTATATAATTTTATTTTAACTTATTAATTATTTTATAGGTATTTATTCATTCCAAATAGATGAGCATATCACATAAATACACCATAATAATAATCATTTATTCTATCTTATTTTTGTTACTAATTTATCTCAACCAGACGCAATAGAAAACATCATAATGATAATCATCCGCACAATGTGCAGCAGTATACTTTCAGTGACTAGGCGGCTAGATATGGCTCTTCAGCAGGTTCTGATCATCTCACTGATAATATCCGAAACACGGCTTTTCCCAAATCCTTAACTAAGAATTTAGCAAATCTAGGTGTATCAGCGAAACCTTCTAGAAGAAAGCAGCGGTCTGTCTAAATGAAACATTATGGCATCTTCTATCTAATAATAATAAGGTTTATTCGTTTTTCACACAAAATCAAAAGTAAAAACTAACTTACAGCTTAATAATAATATACCACAATTTGTGAGAGACTGGTGTATATGCTTGGATTTCCTATCTGACCGATTACCTTCGGAAAAGCAGGTTATCAGTTCTACTATATTTTCTTTTAAATCTCCATTCAAGTGTTTTAAATTTGTCTGATTTATTTTTGTCGAAAATATTTACTAGTACATTTTCAGCAGTCTAATTTAAATTTCAAGCAGTTTAGACGACTTTAGATATCAGTTTTTGGTTTGTTTTGTTTTAAATTTATTTTTTGATAATTTTATTATTCATTAAAAGAAATTGTCACGTTTCGTTGGTGAAATTTACGACGAGTACTTAGCCATTTTATAAATATCTCGTGCAGGTGCAGTCTCGGCTGTCGGGTCTGGTGGTGTGCGGCGCGACACTGTCGCGAGTGGGCGAGACGTTTTCTCGTGAACTGGAGCGCGGGCTCCGCCAGCTGCCATCCAGCTTGCAGATGGAAAACACATACGTGCCCGAATTGCCGGATGGCACAGGTAATTCATTTCATTCTTCTACCTACATTCATTTTACGGACTAAAGTCAATGCTGTTACTGTATTATGATTGTGGCACGAATGGGTCGGCTGGATCGGGGAAGGACAACACACTCACAGAATACCAGATTCAAGTAGCAGCTGAATGCTGCAGTGGTTCACATGGTGAGTTTAGAGAACCGAAGACCCTTTTTACGGGAAATGAGACATTTCATCTTTGTTCTCAGGAGTGATAGCGCATCTGCATTTTGATTTGTAATCGAGGATTAATGTAGATGGTTATGGGCCACAGTATCCACTTATCGTCGAGTGGATTGTGTGCTCGTTCGACACCCTAATCCATAAAAAAACTTTTTTGTCGTATGACAACATTGGATTTGACTTTCTGAAATTATTCAACCACACACCTACACCCACGTGGCGACGTGGGGCAGTGGATATCCTCGCACCGCTACTGCACGCTCTGATTTACGGCAAATCGACGTATAAACACTAACCTAGGGCACATGCGTGAGGTGAAGCGAAAACAGTATCAGAGTACTCGGTGTTGAGATATCCAATGACATGCAAGTTCGTGGTCACTTTTAAGGGAAGGTCAAATTGGCCTCTTAACGTGCTCAGGAGAGCAGGGCAGAATTTCATGCCCACCCCACCATGCAACTTTACAAGGCGCAGGTTCCGTCTCACAATTAATACTGTACCCATCTCTGGGCCGTCGTTCCCCAGTGCCAGCTTCTTCCATTAGATCGCTTTCAGCGCAGAATGTTTCAAATCGTCGGCGACCAAACTCTTTCTCTTCGGCTTGACTCTCTGATACTGCGAAGAGAAGTTGCATTTCTCTATCGCACCTACGAAGGGGAGTACTCTGAGGTATTGTCCGGACTTATTCCAGCTACTCAAACATCGCGACAAAACTAGAGATACCATCCATACCATCTGGATAATTGACGGTCCACCTCTGTGCGATTTACACGAAGTTTTCTTCCTTGCACAATATGCCTTGTGAATTCGACTACCACCAGCGATTTATCTGGACCGATACGGCTTAGGGACCTCTAAGAAAAAAAAGGCTCTTCTTAAAAGGCTGGCAACGTATCTGCGACTCCCCTGGTGTTGCAGTTGTTCATGGGAGGCGGTCGACACTTACCATCACGTGAGCTGCATGCTCGCTTGCCTCTTCGTCTATAAACAAAGCAGTGGACTTTGATAGGTTGTAATAAAAATGATGATGATGATATTAGATTTGATATAACCTTATAAATAGTATAGTGGCAGTGTAAGAACACGCACTACCGCATATCATCCCGTAGGTGGCGTTAGAGGCGATACAGGGAAACAAATCAGAATATGGACAGCGGCGTCTTCCTGATGACGCTTAAAAATACAAAACCGCTGTTGCTAACCCGCTTGTCAAGCGTGACGACTGTGGTAAATCTCTCCCCTATGAGGCAATCTATGGGGGAGGCCTGTGTTCAGAAGTGGAATGCAATAGGCTGCGACGGTAACGATATTAAATATAAATATAAGAATATAGGTAATTACTGCACTAGTGTTGAGTTGTATTAAATATTCATGGTGGATATGTTTATATTTATATTAAAGACTCTTTCTTCAAAGCTCATAACGCGGTTATGTCAATTACATGACACGACGTGTGTCCTTTCTGTTTCTCAATGGACGTAGTTACGAAAAAAGGATCGAAACCATAGTCGGCTCAAAATGAGTTACATACTTATTCAAAAATAATCCTTAAGATTTATTCTTTCATGGAGTACTAGGAGTAGGAGTATTCTTTCATTCAAATAAAATAATTGTCTCTAAGCGACAGTACATGATTTTTTTCCCTCTGAGAAACTTCTTCTAAAAGATTTTTAAATGTCAATATTACAAAATTAGTATTTTGTGGGTTAGATCCTTTTTGCGTATCGACGTCCAATTTTGCCATGCAATGCTTCCGAGCGCTCATCATATTATTTTGTAACAAGTGCACTGTAACCTTAGAAGTAAATTATTACGTATGTACCTGAGAAACTTGAATGTCAATAAAATAACTAACATTATATATGACCCACCCACAGTAAAGAACAAGAGACTCTTTTTATTCCAAACGAGGCATTCCATCTTAGTTCTCAGGGGTGACAACGCATCTGCATTTTGATTCTTAATTGAGTAAAGATATAGATGTCTATGAGCCACAGCATCCACTTATTATCAGATGGACTGTGTGCTCGTTTGTCACCCTTGTATCTAAAAAAAACATATTTCGAATATTAAGTTTTATTTCATTAAGCCAGCATTTATAGTTTTGGGGGCATTAAGGACTTAGTGATGAACGAAGTTACAACGACTATCTATTTGCATTATTGGCAAAATTAGTGACAGAAATTGTTTCATCCATAAATAGAATGCCTTGATTGAAACGACGTGGGGGGAACAATAACCTAACATAACTAGCCGGATATCACTTACTGAAAACTAGATCGCGTCGAATTGAACCAATCTTTACTACGAGTCAGTTACAATGATCATGAGTTGTTACTGAGTATTCAATAAGTAGACTTACTTAAGAAATATAAATACAAATTTTAATATTGTTATTTATAATATACTCGACTGCCTCGTTGGTCAAGTGGTTGCAGTAGTGCGACTGCTGATCATGAGGTCCTTGGTTCAAATCCCGGGTCGGGCCAAAAAATCAATTATTGAGTTTTTCTGTCAAGAAATTCTCAGTAGCTGCCCGGTGTCAGGTAGTTGGCGGTGTCTCACCCCCGTGCCTCGGAAAGCACGTAAAGCCGTTGGTCCTGCGCCTGATCTCTCTCCGGTCGTGTGGGTTTACCGACCCATCGGATTATGAGAGTGAGGGAATAGAGAGTGCACCTGTGCTTGCGCATACACTTGGGCACTATAATCCTGTCCTGCGCCGATGGCTAGCCTCCGTTGAGGCAGGCCGCCGTGACCGAAATTCGGTCTGGAGGATATTATTATTATTATTATACTCGACTCCAAAGAGTCAGTAATTTCTTCAAAAGCTATTATGCTTTTACAATAAAGTCCCAAAAAATATGTCGAGCATATTTTTTGTTTAACTATCAAAAAAAAAAAACCTTAAAATTCTTATTGAGCAAAAATTGTTAAGTGAAGATTTATTATACTACTAATGAGTGAATGATTGATAATAAAATGGGCAATAAGTTCGGTGCGACCGGGGAAGGACCACTACACACTGTAAAGTAAATTTACAGCCTATGTACCTCCCATTCCTGTGCACAGGCGTCCGCTCATTTCTGAGAGGGTTTTAGGGCAAGGAATTGTTCGCCGCGCCGCCCCAATACGTGTTGGAGAACTTTACATGTCTTCGAAATATATTTTTTCTTATTTCTCTGACATGCAGGTTTCCTCATGATATTTTCCTTCACCGCCGAGCCCGTGGTAAATAATGGTAAAAACTATACACTCAATACTAGCGTAAATTAGCAGCGTGTTGCTGCTGCTCGCTGTTTATATATGGTAAGGTTAAGGACCCAAAGAAATTTTCTGCAGGTTTTTCCGAAACGAAACGAATTCTATATTAGAAAGTACGTAAGAAAGAAATGCATTTATTCCAGTTAAGTACGCAGCACACAATACAAACAAGTAATAATACTGAACATCATAAATTTAAAAAAACACTACAGTCTTAAAACCCTATGGTTCATTAATTGTCAGTCCGGCATAGGAGGAAGAAATTCTGGCGGCTGAATGTACGCTCGCTCTTGGTGTATGAAGATAAAAAACTAAAATAAATAAATACGAATACTAGTTTAGCTTTTTTTTAAAACTTAGCGTCATATTTGATCACCATTTATCATGGTTCGCGCTAATCGCTGAGGTTAGCATTCGGTCAAATGTCTAGAAAATATCTTACCCATAAAAGCTAAAATATCACTCGTCCTCACTCTTGTCCTACCTCTCCTTGATTATGCTGTTGCATGTTATTTTGATGTGCTACAGAGGAGCTCCTTAATAAACTTGAGTGCTTGCAAAATCACTGTGTCCGTTTCATTTCTGTTCGACCGAATATCTCAGTTTCGCAAGCAACTCAAGTGGCTCTAAATTCGACTTCGAAGGAACACTCAATTGCTATGTCTCTTCTATAACATCCTGCACAATCCATCCTCTCCCACATACCTAAGATTCCTGCACCCATCCTCCGGATGAACCATGTAGATTCCTTGTTAAAACTCTTTTTAACTTTCCCGTCCATAATTCCGGTTATTGCTCCCTCCTGTTCTGTTCACGCGGTTAGGTTACGGTAATCACTACCGCCAAATATAAAAAAAATCCTAAACTTTATTGGCATATGTGGCATGAATGGCATGAAACGTGTTAGTGATAATTTCTTTGCATCCTGTAATTAATATATATATATATATATATATATATATATATATATATATATATATATTTTTATATATTTTTTTTTTTGTAGTATTATTTAATATAATTTACATAACATTTTGTATATTATTTCATCATCATCATCATTACAGCCCTTCAAAAGTCCACTGCTGAACATAGGCCTCCCCCAAGTAATGCCACAAAGCACGGTCCTAAGCCACCTGCATCCATCGACTTCCTGCATGTCTTAACAGGTCGTCACTCCATCTAGTGGGGGGTTGCCCTACACTACGCCTACCGGTACGAAACTGCCACTCCAGAATCTTTCTTCCCCATCGGTTATCGGTTCTTCGAGCTATATTGCCGGCCCATTGCCACTTCAGCTTACTAATCCGCTGAGCTGTGTCGGTCACTCTGGTTTTACTGCGGATATCCTCATTTCTGAGTCTATCACGCAGTGAAAATCCGAGCATAGCCCTCTCCATAGCTCGCTGAGCGACCTTGAGCGTCCTCATACGGCCAGCGGTGAAGGACCATGTCTCAGATCCGTAAGTCATCACTGGCAACACGCACTGGTTATACACTTTAGTTTTCAGAGATTGAGGTATACCTGACGAGAAGATGTGTCGTAATTTCCCGAACGCTGCCCAGCCGAGTTGAATCCGTCGATTGACCTCTCGGTCGAAGTTGGACTTACCTAGTCGGACTATTTGTCCCAGGTAAACGTACTCGTCAACAACTTCGAGCATAGTGCTCCCAACAACTACCGGCATAGGTGTGACATGGACATTAAACATGATCTTTGTTTTGTCCATGTTCATCTTAAGACCTATTGGGTTAGTGCTAAGGTCCTCCAGCGATTCTGCCATAAGGACTATATCGTCGGCAAATCGGAGGTGAGTGATGTACTCGCCATTGATGTTAATACCGTATCCTTTCCAGTCCAGTAGCTTGAAAACGTCTTCCAACGCAGCGGTGAAGAGTTTCGGGGATATAATATCACCCTGTCTTACACCTCTTTGCAGTTGGATAGGTTTCGTACTCTGGTTCTGTACTCGGATAGCCATCGTAGCCCTACTGTACAAACACTTCAGCACTTCAATATACCGACAGTCAACTAGGCACCGCTGAAGACTGTAGCACCGCCCAAATTTCGACGGAATCAAAGGCTTTCTCATAGTCCACATACGCCAGGCAAAGTGGCAAATTGTACCACATACTAAGGGTATGTATGTGGTCTATGGTACTGAAGCCTTTTCGGAAACCGGCTTGTTCGGGAGGCTGGAAGTCGTCGAATCTGCGTGCGAGACGATTCGTAATGACTCTCGAAAACAGCACGTAGACGCGGCTCAGAAGGGAAATCGGTCTGTAGTTCTTCAAGAGAGCGTTGTCGCCTTTCCTAAAGAACAAGACCATCGCCCTTCTGCTCCACGCCTCCGGAGTAGTGCCACCATGGAGGACGGAATTGAAGAGCTTCTGAAGGACTTACAGAGGTTTTCTACACGCTTTCACAAGATCCGCTGTAATTCCATCCTCGCCCGGGGCCTTGCCGCTTTTAAGGTGGTGGAGAGCCATTCTAATCTCGCTCAGACTGACGTCCGGGATATCATCGGAATAATGTCGGATAAGACTTGCTCTTGGATCGTTACTCACACTTGCGTGTGGCTCCAACGATGATGTGTACAGCTGCCCATAGAACCTCTCAATCTCACTCAGAATCTCAGGTGTCCCGGAAACGATGTTGCCACACTCAGTCTTCAGCCTTGACAGTTGGCTCTTTCTGGAAGACAGATCTCTGGCAAAGACTTTGGAGCCCTGGTTCCGCTCGATCGCTTCTTTAATACGAGCAGTATTAAAGTTGCGTAAGTCTAGCCGCATGTATTTGGAGATCTGTCTGTTCAGTTTCCTGTATGCTCTCAAATCTGTTGACGATTGCAGCCTCATCTCCCGTCTAACAGCCATGAGATTAAGAGTGTGATCGGAGAGTTTTTGTGTTCTTCTGCGGCGGGTCTTGCAGAACTTAGCTCCGACCGCACGGACAGTTTCCACGAGCTTGTCATTCATATCGTCCACTGCATTGCAATCCTCTAGGCACTGAAAGCGCTTTTGTAACTCGAGCTGAAAGATTTCTGGATTCTGGATTAGAGCACGAGGGGGGACGTAGCGTTGACTTCATTAGATGAGACCTCTCCAACTTAACATTTAGGTTCAGTGTGCCTCTAACCATTCGGTGATCGCTGCCAGTTTTCACCCTTGCGATCACTGAGACATCACTAAACAGTTGGCGTCTGGTCGTCATAATGAAGTCAATCTCATTTTTTGTCGAACCGTCGGGGCCCGACCAGGTCCACTTCCTGTGGGGCCGCTTCTGGAAGAAAGAGTTCATCATAAAGAGGGACTCTTTCTCCATAAAGTCGGCCAGCTGCTGGCCCCTTCGGTTCCGTTGCCCTACTCCAAATTTAGTTAGTTTTGCGCTGAAGTCTCCCATCAACACCTTGTAGTGGGTTTTGGAGGAATGCATGGCTCTGGAAATATCCTCATACATTTCCTCCACCTCCTCATCGGGATGTGCCGAGGTTGGTGCGTAAACCTGTATGAACTTCAGCGAATACCTTTTGGTGATTCTGAGTATCAGGTACGCGACCCTCGTCGACACACTCCCAATCTTTACAACGTTGTTGACGAGAGACTTGTGGACGATAAATCCGACACCTCCTTGGGACAGATGGTCGCCCTCCCAGTGGTAGAACAAGTTGCCGGACTCGAGGATTGCCGTATCCTCCCCCTCTCTTCGGACCTCGGATACTCTTCTTCCAGCTCCAGTATCTTCTCGTCAGTCCTCAGAGTGAGTGCGTTATATGTTGCCAGGTCGAGTCGTCGTAGGTGGCAACCGAACCTCCATCGGAGATTCTTAGCACCCCCTGCCCCGTGGTTACCATGGTCGCCACCGTAGCCAGGAATAGCGGGGCCGCCGGGGGATATTTGCCATAGTTGCCACGCTTGGCGAGCGGGTTGGCAACCGCAGTTTTTATTATATCATTGCATTGTTATCAGGAAGATGCTGCTGCCCATCTCCTGCCTGTCTCCCTCTGTCGCCTCTTACGACTCCCACGGGAAGATATGGGGTAGTGGATATTCTCAACCGCCACTACACGGCATATTATTATAATTAATTGAGCCCCTTCCTAATATCTACTCGTAATTATCATCAGGTAAACTGTGTGCTTGTTTGTCACAATTACTTGTAGATAGAAAACAAAAATGAATTAGAAAAAGAGAACAACATCACTGGTGTTGGCAAAAATGGTAGCTTTTGGGTTTATACAATGCTCACAGAAATTATGAAACTGAATCCGACTTATTGATCCACTAGCAAATATACTATATACTTATATAACATCAGATACAACCGTCTAATGCAGATCGACGTATCAGTATGCCGTGTCAAAAGTCAAAACTGTGCAGTAGATATACAACAAATAATTTTATGGATGCACTAAGAGCCCATTCTTCATCGACAAGCAGTTCAATTGAAAAGCAATAAAGAGAACAAATGGCTTTTTAAAGTCTCAATGACTTCATCAGCACGAGAAGACAATGCCAATTCGAACTCATCGGCGCTTGCACGATTGGTATCACCTTACGACCTGGTAATTGATAAATGAACTAGTGCTTGGAAAACAAACAGAAAAACTGCGAGTGTTGTAGTGAGGAATATGATTAATAATAATTTAATTAATTAATGAACTGATAACCTTTATGTATTTACTTATTTTTAATTGAGATTGCATAATAATTCGTTAGTGTCATATTCAGCGACCCCGGTTTTCTGAGATGTTTCGAATGAGCATTCCCTCTCAATTTACCAAGTGCATGGAAAGGTGTTTTTTTTATAGCGTAAAGGTGACAAACGAGCACACATTCCACCTAATGGTAAGTGGTTGCTGTGGCCCATAGACATTTACATACACTTACCATACGAAACAGAGCAGCATTAAGCTGCTATTTTGCGCTGGTATTCTGTGTGAGCGTGGTCCTTCCCCGGATGAGCCAACTCATTAACAGCCTACACAGCTGCAGCGTGGCTGTACCACGTAAAAGAACAGTTGATTGCTTTATCATTCGTAGTACTTAATTATTTTTAAATGCATGACAATCTGGGTATTTTTATTAGATGATTTAAATGTTTTTCTCCACGATTCCTTTTTTATCACTCAGAAATCGTTTTAAAATTTACTCAATGCTGTTTTTAAGAAATTTAAACTAAAATTGATTAGAAATATATATTTTTAGATATTTGAAGCTTTTGGAAGTAACGACTGTCACTGACCTGCTACCGGTAATTATTATCACAGACTGTAAATCTTTTTAAATTACGCGTTTATTTAAAAAAATTGAGGTGAAAATTTCTTGAGGCACATTAGGCACTTTTGGGAAGGGGACAAAGCACTGAACTCGTTACATACATACATACATACATACATGCATACATACATATATACAAATGTATTTATAAGTTTATTTGTATTATATAGATTATAATCATTCTTTTTCATGTAAAATAGCGCAATAAATGACAATGTTATTACTATATTAATACGTTGACAGAAATAATTTCTAATAAAAAATACTTCCTAAAAGAATATTTCTTATCGACCCACTAATAACGTTTACAAGTTTGTGATGCTAAGAAGTGTTTACTTCTGACGTGCAGTCCTGCGACCGACAGTTCTTTATTTCTAGTTTCGTAACAACATTATTTATTTTGGCAATGAGGTTCCTTTGCTGTGTAAGCCTCTGTTTCCGAAAAGCTTTTTGTTAACATGTATCTTACAGATTTACAGTGTCTTACACCATTTTTCTTTTCTTGCAAATTTTCCAGCTGCTTGGAATGGATTAGTCAACGTCGATCGATAGTAGAATAGTCAAAATCGATCGAACTGTTTGATTATTTGAGAACCCACCCCGCTCCACCAACCGCTATTTTAGTTTAGTTTAGTTTATGACGGGCTGTTTTCCACAACTCCACGTCCAGGCGTATTTTACATATGGACAGGAATAATGTGAATAATCGAGCCATGAAATCTCCCCAAAGAAGTTCAACAATCCTTTGACGTGGCAAGCAACTTCGGGGAGTGATCCCGGCATGCCTAGATGTTTAGCCCTGTATGCAGCGACCACCGGATAGTTAGTAATACGTGGGCCGCTGTTTCTTCCTCCCCTATAAATGCCCCGCACAGGGGACTGTCTGTAACACATGTGACAAATAAGTGTTAGTTAAAGGAGCCACGTCCTGTGATAGCACTTGTTACCATCCTGATCTGTGGCTTATTTAGTCTCATTAAAACCTTGGTTAAACGACTGTTTATTACAGGCAGGGCCTCTCTAGCACGAACTAGGGAGACCCTGCAGCTACTGCATGTGGAAAACTTCAGTCTACTAGATTTTTCCAAAGCTGAGCGTGTAGATTAGTGAAGTTTCTAAGAAGTCAAAGTGAACGAACGTTACCAATGGGGATTGGTATTATTAGTACCGGCACTATAGTGGTCAAAGCCAATCCTTTTCTGGCCAGTTCGTCTGATGCATGCATGATTTAAAATGTTGTCTAGATGAATTTAAGCTATGTCTGGCTTTAAAAACGGTTGCATCCAGTGTTCTGCGTTTTCGTTTCAGTAATAACAATACGAGCAAGAGCGTACTGGCCAACAATAACGCGTTACTCTTCTGAATACATTTTGAGAAATACTGATGATGAGTCCACAACCACATCGATTAATTGTCATGTCCTGTCGTTCATGATTGAGCAACGTTTTAACCGCCCAGTATTCGTGGATCAGCTAAAGCTATCAATGTCGATCGACTTGTGTGACACTCTATATCTATATCAGTTTAAGTTTCAAAATTAATCAAAATGATTTCATACATTGAAGAAAACATTTCAGTACTAAGCTCACAGCTCAGTGTAATCTCTTTACTTGGCTCATCTGTTAATTTTTCTTTTGTAGGATATTAAGTGCTAATTAAGTACTGAAAGATCATTGAGGTCGGTTATAGATGGCGGTAATATTCTGGGAATTATAAAAAAAGGGTCTCCGGTTTATACTCACTATACGAAACACAGCAGGATTAAGTTGCTATATTACGCTGGTATTCTGTGCGAGCGTGGACCTTCCCCGGTGGAGCCGGCCCGTTCGTGCTACAACCGTAATATAGCTGCAGCGTGGCTCTACTTCGTGATAAAGATATAATTAATTGTTATAAGTACACCACAGCTCGATGATGTTATTGTCTTATTATCATTTTAGAAGTGATAAAGTACATATTGTCAACAGAGGAGGGTGTGTTCCTGGCGCTGGACCTGGGCGGCACGAACTTCCGCGTGCTGCTACTGGAGCTGTCTAGCGGCCATCTTGTTCGGGAGAAAGTCAAACAGTATCACATTAGGTGGGTATTTTTGGTATGATGGGGTAAATTTGTTATTGGCAAAAATAACTACTCTAATGTTAGCTAATACGTGCTTAAACTTGGACTCAATAAGTCAGTAACAGTTTTATTTAATAATGTTACGAGCTTAGGGATCGTGACAATAAAAACTGCCGATTGAATTACCAAAGTCCGAAATCTTCACTGTGTCGCCAATTCAATACTGCCCCGATCGCGGCTTTATATAGGCTTTTTCCACCGAAACATCCAGAATATTCCAGAAAATACCGGCCCCGACCGACCAGCTGCAGAAAGTTCAAGTGTGGGGCATTTTAGAAAGCTTAGTTCTTCCATTCAATACTAGATGGCGCTAGTGAAAGAGTTCTAGAAAGATCTTAACGCTCCTATTTCTGCTGCTTGATATTAGATGGCGCTAATAATCAGCCGCTACATACTAGGCGCTAATTACAGCGCGCAACAATAACTGAATAATGATGGTTAACATTTTTAATTTAATGTATTGAAGCGACAGTAGCCTCTAATGGCAGGGTTGCGGACCGCGAACGCAAAAGGTCGTATGTTTGAATTCGCCATTCGACTACTGTTTTGAACCACTCCTAACGCTTACTTACAGAAAGTGGGTACACGGAATATTAGTAATATGAATAGTATTGCAAGTATTTTTTTAAAATAATAAAATACCCACAAAGTAACGTCTGAATCTAATAATTAGAATTGAAGTGTCAGTCTGTTTTATATTAAAATAACTGGCATCTATTAAGCTCAGCGGGTTTTTTATATTGTACCTTGTATATTTCGGATCAAACAGTACACAACAAAGATAAGAAAGTATATGAACACTCCGGCAAAGGCAAATTGGGAGCCATTTGAGTTAATTGAAATTGGAATACATTGTCATATTTGCATAAAACAAAAATGAAGCGAATGGATAGATTCTGGAGACACTCAAGCTTGTTTGAGCGCTCCATGTTAGCTAGTTATCTAATAATCGATAACATTTACATGAGTTATCCCTAAAATATTATTATTGTAGTGACTCTCTTCGCATTGGCCCCGGAGAAGATCTGTTCAATTTCCTGGCCGATTGTGTGCAAGATTTCCTTCACTGCGAGGGCATGGAGGATCAGGAGCTATCGCTAGGTAATTGACATCAATTAGTAAGTCTAAATACATCACAGTGTTGGTCACAGGTCTCCTCCTATTTCTGAAAGGTTTCTAGAAAAATTACACAGCTGCGCTGTTCCACTGCATCATCATCATCATCATTACAGCCCTTCACAAGTCCACTGCTGAACATAGGCCTCCCCCAAGTAATGCCACAAAGCACGGTCCTGAGCCACCTGCATCCATCGACTTCCTGCATATCTTACCAGGTCGTCACTCCATCTAGTGGGGGGTCGCCCTACACTACGCCTACCGGTACGAGGCTGCCACTCGAGAACCTTTCTTCCCCATCGGTTATCGGTTCTTCGGGCTATATGGCCGGCCCATTTCCACTTCGGCTTACTAATCCGTTGGGCTATGTCGGTCACTCTGGTTCTACTACGGATATCCTCATTTATGAGTCTATCACGCAGAGAAACTCCGAGCATAGCCCTCTCCATAGCTCGCTGCACTTCCACTGCATGTGCGTGACTTATTGGAGTGAAAGCATAAATAAAATTACTTTAAGCTAAAGAAACGACTTCTTCTGCCACCACCCTGGTGGCAAGTGGCCTGGCGTCACTTAGGAATGAGATGAAATATCTGGCAGATTGAATCTAGCGGGGGAAGTTGTTAATTTGTTAGAAAAATTGTGCATGTTATTGTATTGTACATACGTCCGAACTAAAACTTCTTTACGACGTATCATTATTTTTTAAATTTGTTACTCATGCAGCCGCGATGGTGTGATGTTACAAAAAAACGTAACTTTTTTTAAATAAAATACTAAATTTCTCCACTTCGTCGATAAAGAAGTTTCATTTCAAATAGTATAGACATTAATGTTTCTCCCTGAAATATTAGTTATATAATAATTTCTTGTATTTACACGAACACTATACATTAAATGAAACAAATTTTACGAATTTATCGCGTTTGATTTTGATTTTTTAAATACCGATGTTTTGCAAAAATTAAACTCCCGACGTTTCGTAAAAAGTCAAAATTAAAAAAATGGATACAGAATTAATATTTGTTTCCATATAGTGTACCTTTCGTGGCATGCGACAAAATTATTTTAAATAAATGTGTTCAGAACAAATGAACAAAAAATTAGAAATAAACACGAGTATTAGACCAGTATATAATTACTACTTTGTAATGATTTATGTTTTTAGAAGAACATAACGAAATTAGAGAAATAACTTTTTATTCAATTGAGAAGTATTACGCAAATACCTGGATACATATTAAGGTACTTAATTAAACAAAATCAATGGAAAATGAAAAGCAATATAATATTTATATATAATACTAATTAGATTAGATATGGATAAATCAAACTACGGATATTACTAAAAGTAGAAGTTAATTTTTTTTAAAAAAATCAAAGAATACAGCACTGAGGTATTGTTTTTTGTACACACACACATACATACGCGCGCGCACTCACACACTAGAAACCGAATAACTTGTAATTAAATCGCAACTATTCAATAATGACGACCCTGTGTGATCTGCGTAATAAATAAGTTTACCTCAGTTCCTGCTAGCAACATCTGGTGAGCGTAAGACTATAACGTCTCATTCAAAATACTGTGTTAGTTCCTACCTCTTCGGTTGACTGAGAAGAGTGTATATTATGTTATGTTATGTAATAAGGACTAAAATACTCGAACTAAGTAAACCTTGGGAGCTGAATTGATGAACGTAGTTATGCTACAATTGCACCGCTAACATAATATTCCGCTATATCCTTTCAAAGCTCCACTGCTAAACGTATGCCTCTTCCGTAGATTGTCTCTAATGAAGGTATTGGCCTAGTTTACATGCTTTTTTATGGATCGGGGTGACAAACAAGCACACAGTTCACCTGATGATAAGTATATATTGTGTAAGTGGCCATAGACATCTACATTTATCTTCGACTAGCTGTACCCCGCGGTTTCACCCGCGTATATCACGCGTCTCTGCCACGCGACATGATATGACACCTCGCTCATTTAGTTCAATCATTTTAGCTAAAAAATTTGCAAAATTAATGGAGTACTTTTATCTATCGGCATATACACGTTATACAGAAAATTTAAATTTGATCCACTCACCCTCCCCCCCCCTATATTTTAGCTTTCTATTGGTAAAAATTGATTAAAATCGGTCGAGTAGTTTCGGACTTATTTGGTACAAACAAACTAACAAAAACATCTTTCCTCTATATAATATTATATATATAAGTATAGATAATGATGTTTTTTTATTATTGTTTACGTATCTTTTTTATTTTTTTATTGTTCTTTTTTAATATTTGATTATTTTATTTTTATTTCTAATATCACACCCCAGTGACACCCGCATCGCATGGTGCTGGCAGTGTACGCGATATAAGGATTTTTCGACGTTACTATTGAATATTTTAACATGGAAAAGTAGTTATTGTGAGATAACTATAATAGTTAGATATATGGTATTGCAGACTTTTATGTAGATATTGATGTCCTCCATAAAACTGTAGCACATCACTTTGCTCTATTGTCAATAGTTTCCGCAGCGCACGCGATATAAGGTTTATCTGGTATTTTTTTCGCACCTTGGATTACATTAACGAAGTTTTCATACGGATCCCTAAATTTTTTGAAAACGTTCTATGGCCTATGTTCATCAGGAATTCTAGGATTCTAACGGTGAAAGAATATTTCAAATCGGTTCAGTAGTTTCAGAGCCTATTCAATTCAAACAAACAAACAAACAAATCTTTCCTCTTTATAATATTAGTGTAGATTAAGAATCACAATGCAGATGCGTTGTCACCTCTGGGAACTACGATGGAATGCCGCGTTTTCAGTAAAAAGGATATCTGGTTCTACAGCAGCATTAAGCTGCCATTTTATGTGGTACTGGTGTTCTGTACGCGGTCCTTCCGCGGTCGAGCCGATCCATTCGTGCTGCAATGCATGCACAACTAAGCTGCAGCGCGGCTCCAGCACGTAAACGCTTGCCAGCGCTTGCAGGTTGGAACCGCAGTTGTTTAGTTGTTGTTAGGAAAACGCTACTTCCCATCTCCTGGCTTGTTGCTCTGCTCTGTCGCCTCCTGCGACACCCGCGGGGTGATGTGAGATATTGGATGTTCTCACAGTGCTGTTCACGATCACGGACACGGTCACCCGCTTACATTTATATACAAACAAGGAAAACATTCTGCTGGAAATAATGAAACACGTCCGCGAAATATTTTTAACTTCTCAGGTATAGGTACAGAATAACTGTTTAACTTCGAGCATCCAGTGAAATAGCATTTAGAATCAATCGACAATATAATTGGTGTTGACGAGGACTAGGAAAAAATGCGTGCTATTGATGACTTTGAGGTGGTGTCCTTATTACTGTTAATAATTCTCTAAGTGGCTCGGACATATATATCTATAGACTATCGTGGCATATTATATATCTATAGACTATAGTTCAGGTTTCCCGATGTGTGACCTGGACTGAAAATAGTATTATCATTAAGTGTTCAGTCCGTTTTAGTTAACTGATTTGTGTACTTCAACTTACTAATAAATTTTAAACTAACTTCCCGATGAGCTAGAGGTTTAAAAGTTTAATAGCTCAAAATTCATTGTATGACAATATAAGAATACCAAAAAAAGTTTTTTTTTAAAACGCCGTATTTTAAAATATTGATTGATGTAGTTTATTCACTGTTCGCGTAAATATAAGAAATCGTTATGTTTACCGATTGACTTTTTGTGGTTAATACGTACTGCGGTACAGATATATCTTATAATATGTACTGTTAATTTTGTTGTTCATAAGTATTATGTATGTTTGTATTTCATTATCCTTCGTGCCCTCGTCAGGGTTCACGTTCTCGTTCCCGATGCGGCAGCACTCGATCTCGTCGGGCGAGCTGCTGACGTGGACGAAGTCGTTCTGCTGCTCCGGCATGCGGGGGGTGGACGTGGCGGCGCTGCTCCAGCGTAGCCTCGACGCGCGCGGGCTGCGCGTCACCGTGCAGGTGTTGCTCAACGACACCACCGGCACGCTGGTTGCTGGCGCACGGCTCGATCCAGACGTCGGAGTGAGTTCTTTTTCCTAGATCGTTTTTTCTCTTTATTCTTTTCTCCTTCTACATCAGCTTGTATGTCTACTGCTGGACTGTGGTCATTTCCTTCTAAGAAGGACTTCATTGTAAGAATTGCTACGCTACACACGAGAATTAACGATAGTACGATTATATTATGGCGTCATTTCCGTCCCTGGTTCGTGTATATTACGTCTATTGTCTAGCCTACATAAAAATTATTCCTTTAACTTAATGGGATTGAAAAGGAGAATGTGTCACGGTAGAGCCATGCTGCAGTTATATAAGTAGTATAGTTTTAAGATGAATGTGTCGTCTCGACCGAGGTAGGACCACGCTCTCACAGAATACCAGCGTCAAATAGTAGCTTTAGTTAGTGTTTCGCATTGTGTGTAGAGAACCGGAGACCCTTTTTACTGGAAACGTGGCATTCCATCTTAGTCCTCACGGGTGACAACGCATCTGCATTTTGATTCGTAATCGAGGATAGAGGTGGATGTCTATGGGCCACAGCAACCACTTACCACCACGTGGACTGTGTGCTCGTTTGTTACCCTATTATATAAAAAATATGTTACAGTTGAATGTGCTAGGATATTTCAATTTTGATTATTTGGCTTTATATACAATATTCATGATTTCTTTTACATTTTTATACAGTGTTTGGTCATAGCGTTCTATTTTTTTGACCCCTGAAATTGATCCCTAGATCAAAATTCTATTTAATAAACTTGTCGTCTTAATTTGGTTTGGGCACGTTGAGCGAATGAGTGAAGACCGAATGGTGAAGAAAATATATAGAGCGAAAGTAAATATTAAAAGGTGTCGAGGTAGACCGAGACTAACTTTCGAAGACCATGTGAGCAAATTGCTCGAAGAGGGGAAGGTCAAGAGTACTCGGATACCTAGACGTGCATGTATGAAGAAGTTAATGAACCTGAAAGAAGCGAAAGAGGTATGTAAGGATCGTGACACTTGGCGATCTGTTCTCTCTGGCTACCCCGTTAGGGATTGTGCGTGAAGATAAGCGAAGCGTCGTCTTAATTTGAAAGCAATAACAGGTTTACAATGCAAATAAAAGTTAACAATTTCATGTTAGTAACTTTGTAAATTTGAAATAGTTGTAATGGGATTTAGATTTGTTTTTCATAGTTATGTGGCCATCACTCGTTAACTCTACGATAAATTTAATAAGTAGATTTATAGAACCCGCTTATAAAAATTTGAGGGGCCTAATGTCATTCGTGAAGCATTTAGTTTTGTCTAAACTTAGTAATTATAAGAAGCTGAGATGAAGTAAAAAATAAGAAGTTACTTATTATGGCAAGCTGAATAAAAACTATCGTATATATTTCCAATGATGATGAATACTTAATCTAATTCATACTATCTCTAGCGATCCGGCCCGGCTTTCTGGATGCCAATAACAGCGCCTCTTACCAGCCACAATTGTCGAAAATTCCGACAATTGTGGCTGGTAAGAGACATTTTCGAATGAACACATAGCAATTGATATTTGATTGAGCTTTAAGTAATTGAAAAATCACCGGTGGTAAACAAAGAAGTTATGCGGTGAAGAAAATTCTTAGTAAATCGCACAATTTATACTATCAGCCTTCTTATTATTTATGTTCTTATGTGCGCTCTATTTGCAGATCGCCGTGATAATGGGCACAGGTTCTAACGGGTGCTACGTGGAGCGAGCGGAGCGCGTGTCGCACTGGGAGGCTGCGCACGAGCGCGTGCGGGACGTCGTCGTGGACGTCGAGTGGGGCGCCTTCGGGGACAACGGCTGCATCGACTTCCTGCGCACCGAGTTCGACCGCGAGGTCGATAACAGCTCGCTGCTTGCCACGTCTTTCACGTACGTTTTGTTTTTGGATTTTTCGACTTGTGCACTTATACAGAGTACGACTGAAAGATAACTATCTGCTTGCCATTACTCGATTTAAAAAAATCTTAAACACGACACTGGCACTGTTAGGTCGCAAGCTCGAATCATTAATAAATCTATTCTGCGCGGAATTCCAGCTCGCCCTCTGTGTGGCAAATATTGGCAAAGGGTCGGGCGGCCCACTACTAGATGGTGTGACGACCTGTTGAGATATGCAGGAATACCTACGAATTTCTGCAATTTCGTCGTCACCACGCTAAGACTAACTATAATAGTGACGTTAAAGGTGGTGGTATTGGATCTAGGCGCAGCGGGAACGTAGGCAATAATGTGCGGGAGGGATGTTGTGTTCTACGAAATAGGTAAAATATACCATTTTGTTTTCACGCAGAAGTCAATTAATTAATTGTCACATCTTCATTGTACTAAGTATCGCAAAATAACGCCATGTGTTAATAACATTGTTTAATGGACTATAGAATATAAATAGAATGTACATATTATTGAAAGACACTTTTATCTTTAATATAACACTGGTTATGAAAATACCTCAGTCCTGGAAAGAATCAGCAAATACGGTATGTATTTGCTGATTCATATTCTTTTTTTTTAAATATACCCATATTTAAAAAAAGAACAGTTTACAACCGTGTGTTGTGTGTACGTGGTAGAGCCACGCTGCAGCTATATTGTGGTTGCAGCACGAATGGATCGGCTTGACCGGGGAAGGACCACGCTCTCACAGAATACCAGCGTAAAATAACAGCTTAATACTACTGTCTTTCGTATGGTGAGTGTAGAGAACCAGAGACCCTTTTTACTGGAATTGAGACATTCCATCTTAGTTCTCAGGGGTAATAACGCATCCGCATTTTGGTTCTTAATCGAGGTTAAATGTAAACGTCCATGGACCACAGCATCCACTTGCCATCAGGTGGACTGTGTGCTCGTTTGCCGCCCTTATTATATAAAAAAACATAGTGGAACAAATCACCGAATACAAGTACTTTTACTTCCCGATGTTTCTGGTGCTTTCTAGTACCTATGATCATGCGGTGATGGGATTTTGTCCCTCCCTCCTGCTGCTGATAATATTCGCGTAAATTTAAAAGAAGAAACCATTATATACAAATCATATAAGATGTAGATAAATACCATACCACTACCTCAATCCCAGGCATTATAGTCATACATATTTATATCGGTTAAGTTTATTTTTGGAATTTGCCTTTTATAATCAGAAACATGCTTTATCGGTTGGCAGGTTTGAGAAGTACATCGGCGGCAAGTACTTGGGCGAGTTGTTACGTGTGGCTCTGAGCGCTCTGGCGCGGGACGGACTGTTCCCCGCCCCGCCCGCCGCCCTCACCTCCGCGCACCTCAGCATGTTTGAAGAGTAAGCCAAGCTTCATAATACGTCCTTACATATGAAATTGGCGTTTTGAACGGGAGGAATATAAAATCGATTTTATTTTGTAAAATATATTTAATTAATCAAAGTATTCACCGTTGTTATCTATGCACTTTTGCCATCTCATAGGCAGTTAATTGAATCCTTTTCCTAAAAAATCCATGTGGGCGAGAAACTCTTTGAAGGCGGTTTGGACTGCCGCATCGGAGTTGAATTTTTTTCCTAGTAAGAAGTGGTCTAAATTCCGGAAAAAATGGTAATCTGTTTGTGCGGTGGATGTCGCAGGCATTCCAATTGTAGCTCATCTAACTTAGTGGTTGTTTGTTGTGCAGTGTGTGGTCTTGCGTTGTCGTGAAGCAGCAGCGGCCTAGAGCGATTGACCAATCTCGGTTGTTCAGCAGCTAGTTCTTCCTTAATGGTTTGCAGTTGCTGACAATAGATATCTGCCGTAATCGTTTCGCCAGATTGTGAAAGCTGTAGTGAACGACACCGGCGCTAGTCCACCAAACACTCACAAGTAACTTTTTCTGAGTCGATTCTTGTTTAGGGCAGGATTTGGCTGGGTGTCCAGGATTCGGCCATTGCGACGAGCGCTTCCGATTATCGTACAGTATCCACTTTTCGTCACAAGTAATGATTCGATTTAAAATCCATTCATTTTTGTGTCGGTTGAGCAAAGTAACACAGCAATCGATGCATATTTGCAAGTTCGATTCACTCAATTCATGAGGTAGCCATCGTTCAAGTATATTTACTTTCCCGATTTGCTTCAAGTGGATTAATACAGTTTTATCACTTACCTCGAAGCTTCGGGTGAGTGAGAAAACTTGAGATACTGCAGCACTATCTCTGAAGTGCTTTGTGATGGATCCGCTTCCACAATAGCCTTTAATTCTTCATTTTCCACTTTGGTCTCCGGCCGTCCACAGGGTTGATTCTGAAGGTCCAAATTTCCAGAACGAAAACCTTGAAACCAAAAACGTACCGTGCTTCCTTCTGCGACACCAGCGCCGTACACATCATTAATCTTAAAAGTCCCCTTAAAGGTCCTCTATTGATCATGGACCATTGTAGGGAAGTTGCCTTAAACGTCACTCTTAGCAGGTGGATTGACGTTTAGGGTATAGTCACGTTTAAAAGCTTTTTTATGACTGAAGTATCAGTAGTACCACATCTGCGATCAGATCAAATGAGGTGAGCTTGTGATTGAGCGTACATTTCATTCAGTATTTCATACAGCCTATCAAAAGTTTATTGCTAAACATTGTCCTCAGAGGTTTGCCATAGTTACTACGCTTGGCAAGCGGGTTGGCAACTGCAGTTTTTTATCATTTTGAGTTGTTATCAGGAAGATGCTGCTGCCCGTTATCTGTTTCAGTTTCCCCCTGTCGCGTGTTACGACAGTAACGGGATGACACGGGATAGTGGATTCCATTCGTCTCCCGACATAACTACATGTGGCACGTACGTTTGCGGCGGTAGAACCTATGCTTTTATTATGTTGTATGATACTTCTACTGCTGTGTACATCCACCTTAAACTGTGAGATAAGGCATTTTATATTACTCCTCACTGGTGATAACACATCTGTTACTTTGTTTGAAATTGGTTGGAAGTGTCCATGAGATGCTATAGCCATTTACAAGTGGAATGTAGCGTTGGTACTCTCGTATATGCTTGTCGCTGAGGCGATGCGTGCATGTGTGCGTGTGTGCGTACTTACTAGTGGAGTGCAAGTATGGGAGTACCGCACGTGTGGGTACGCTGGCAGTTAGTCTGACCGCGGCGCTGTGTGCGCGTGTCGCAGGGAGAGCTGCGCGGGCGGCTGGACGCGCACGGCTGCGGCGCTGCGCGAGGCGAGCGGCGCGGACATTTCGCGCGCCGACGCACTCGTCGCGCAGCACGTCGCGCGCGTCATCTCCAACCGCGCCGCGGAGCTCGTCTCCGTCTGTGAGTATCGCTGTCTTCACAAACATCTCGCCATCAAAATCATCTTTACATCGGACGATCCATTACAGCCTATAGTCTACTATTGAATATATTTACGCCCTATTCAGGCAAAAACGGGGCGTGTCGCTAGTTTTAAATAAAGTAAACACAGCATAAAAGTAAAAGTAAAGTTACAGCCTATATACGTCCCAAAGCTGGGCTCCTCTCATTTCTGAGAGGATTTTAGGGTAAGGAATAGTCCGCCGCGCTGCCCCAATGCGTTTTGGCAAACTTTTCATGTCTTCGAAATATTATTTTTTTCTTATTTCTCAGACATGCAGGTTTCCGCACGATGTTTTCCTTCACCGTCGAGCACGCGGTAAATCAGCACTTAAAATTGCAATTTACAATTTCATTGGTGCCGGCGGGGATCGAACCCGGTTTGCTCGCGTATAAACTCAGCATGCTGGTATAAAATAGAAGAAAAAAGAAATTTAAATTTACAATGTTGGTATTAAACAAATGAAATTTCGAAAATTATAATAACCAATTAAGTATTTTAACAATCAATACAAGAAGATAATACAGCTGTGTCTCTTACCAAATTTTCAACAATTCTAGAACTGATTGATAAAAAATGCTTAAAAGGAGAAATTTACATGCTTCGTAGCGCAGCAGCTAAGCATTCATATGAGGCGCTGAGGGCCGTAGAAGTGAAACGTTATTTATTGTTTTAAGACCCAGATTCAAATCACAATTCTAACGAAGTTTTCATTTAGAAAAAACTGAATAAATAAATAACGTTAACGACTCCGTTGCGCAGTAGCTTAGCAATGAGTTGCAGCGCTAAGGGCCGCAAGTTCGAATCCCGCACAGAATAAGTATTTGTATTTCTACTGTTCCGGGTGTGAATATTTGTCCTTGTGAAATTTATGTATGTAAATTGCCCCTCACGATAAAGGAGAAAAGCCTAGTGTGGAGGTAATGTAAAAAAGAAATAAAAATAATAATGTGTGTGTGCGCGCGTGTGCCCGCAGGCATCGCGCAGTTGCTGCGGCGCATGGGGCGCGCGCGCGTGGCCGTGGCGGTGGACGGCTCCGTGTTCAAACGCCACCCGCGCATACAGCTGCTCATGCACAAGTACATCGCGCTGCTGGCACCGCACCACCCGGTCAGTACAACGTATTATAGCTATACATATTTTTTATAGAATATAGGTGGTAAAGGCTGTTTTGTATTTCCCCTGGCAGTTCCTATGAGTTTCCAGAACATTTTTATGTTAGCCTGGAAATTATCAGATATCCTTCTATCATTCTTATCCGTTCTTTCTTTCTTTTACCTTTCAAAAACTTCTTTTACTTTCTTATTTAGACGTCTAAATTCTGCCTTTTTTCTTTCAATCTCATCATTCATACCAGAACAATTACCAGCTTTGGTTGCTAGTAAATCTAACTATGCTTTCTTCTTTGATTCAGCTTCCACCCGTACCTCATCATCCCACCACAACGTATTACTTTTCCTTTCATTCGTTCTCTTACTTACACCACATACTTCAGTGGCGGCATCCACCAAACCTTTCTTAATATTATCCCACACAGTATTCAATTCTAAATCATTCATACACAACTCATTTAAACATCTAATATAGGAAATTCTTCAGTCTACATTTATACTTCTCTTTCACATCTTCATCTTGTAACTTCTCTATTCTTATACACTGTAACGCAGTCGTAGACACAGATGTCCGCTGCCGCAAACGCTTGAAAAGACCATTAATTCGACATAAGACTAAGTAATGATCCGTCCCTACGTTGGACCCCCGGTAAAACCTTGTATCTACGACTGCGCTCCTCATTCTTTCATCCACAATTACGAAATCTATCATGCTTCTATCATCACCTCTTTCCCATGTATACATGTGAATCTTCTTATGACGAAAAAAAGTATTCGTCACAAAAAGATTCTTTTCCACACATACGGTGAGGAGGTCTTCACCATTCTCATTTATACTTTCATCACCAAACGTTCCCAATATCCTTTCATAACCAGACCTCTTTACCCCAACCCTTCCATTAAAGTCTCCTAACATAATAATATTTATTAACATTTTCCTTACATGTTGTCAACACCACCCTTACCATGTCCCAAAACTGCTCTCGGATGTAAGTGGGCTTAGACCTGTCTGGGGCGTACACCCCTAGCAGGAACAGCTTCTTTAAGCCCACTTTCATTCGTATCCATAGCAGCCTCGGGCTTACACATTCATACTCTTTCACACATTGACCCATGCTTTCTGAAAGGATGATACCGACTCCCTGGCATGCCCGTTCGGTCTCGCCTACACCAGACCAATACGCGGTATACGTGCCATGTGCAGTGGCATCCTTTCCCTTTCGTTTCGTCTCATTCACACATAACACGAGAGATGCAGAATATTCCTCTGTCATTCATCATTTCGCATACTTCATCCATCTTCTCATTCATTCCTCCACATACATTCAGCGTAGCCAGACGGGTTTCCGCAATCCACTTTTCGCCCCTCCGGGAGACAGAACGTGACGGGTGGCGAACCTCGTCGCCTGCTTCGAATTTAAACAGATGGATTCCTTCCACTTTGAAAGCATGTTTATGAGTGAAAAGTCGTCTGAATTAAATGAACTAGAAATTCCGAAAGAAGTGGAAAGGGGTACGGAGATAAGTGTAGATGAAATAATGAAAGCAATGAAAAGCATGAAAGTAGGTAAGGCAGCTGGATATGATAGAGTATCACTCGAGATGCTAGGAGCTGGAGAGAGGGAGTGGTGGCAGGCCTGCTGTACACCTTGTTTAATTTATGTTGGGAATTAAAACGGGTACCGGATGACTGGTGTAAAGCAGTTATAGTACCAATATATAAAGGAAAAGGGTCACAGGAGGACTGCAAAAACTACCGTGGTATCAGCTTGCTTAGTATTGTGGGTAAACTGTATGCTAAGGTGTTAATTGAAAGAGTTATGAAAGAAACTGATGGAAAAATTTGTGATGTGCAAGGGGGGTTTTAGAAAGGGAATGGGGTGTACAGATCAAGTCTTTCCCATGCGCATGATTGCGGAGAAGTTTTTGGCCAAAAAACCAGAAAGTTTTTTGTGCGTTCATGGACTTGAAAAGGCTTATGACAGAGTGGACAGGAATGTGTTATGGCAAACACTGAACTCATATGGGTTGAGCGCTGGTTTGATACAGGCATTGAGGTCTCTTTATAGGGACTAGTTGTGTCACGATCAATGGGGTCTACTCGGACTGGTTTGGCATCCAAAAAGGTGTCAGACAGGGCTGTGTAGCTTCCCCTTGGCTGTTCAACCTGTTTATGGACAGCTGTTTGCAAACTTTGAAAGATGAAGAATGTGGGTTAAGAATGGGCGAGTTAACCGTCAAATGCCTTTTGTATGCCGATGATCAAGTCATATTTGCGTCATCGGCGGCTGAGTTGCAAATGATGGTTACATTAATGAACTGGGAATTAAAAGAAAGGGGAATGAAAGTGAACGCAAGTAAGACGAAAGTGATGGTTTTTGAAAGAGAAGAAAGCAAAACGGTATGTGAAATAAGAATAGAAGGAGAGTTAATTGAGCAAGTGGATGAGTTTGTGTATTTGGGATGTGTATTTAGCAGGGATGGTAGATATGATAGCGATATAGAACGACGAGTAAATGCAGGGAATAGAGTGAATGGGGCACTACACTCTATTATGAAGAACCAGAATGTGTCAAAAAAGGCATTCATAATGCTGTGTTAGTCCCTACTTTAATGTATGGTAGTGAAAGCTGGGTGTGGCAGAAGAAGCACGAAAGTAGAATAAATGCTGTAGAAATGCGGTCTTTAAAGAGTATGCTAGGGTTGAATCTGAATGACAGGGTGAGAAATTGCGTGATAAGATATAAATGGTATGCAAGATGATGTTGTGACCAGGATTAAGAAAGGAATGCTTCGGTGGTTTGGTCATGTAGAAAGAATGAATGAGGAAAGAATGACAAAGCAAATTTATATGGCAGATGTGAACGGCCGAGTCGGGAAAGGACGCCTTAGAAAAAAGTTTATCGACCAAATTGGCGATATTTTGAAAAGGGGCTACGTTAGAAGTACCCTTAGCCGACGAGCATGTATGCGTAGATATAGGGATGTAAAGGAGGCGAAAGAGGTATGTCAGGATCGTGCCAAATGGAAGTCCGTTCTCTCTGCCTACCCCTCTGGGTGACAGGCGTGAGTGTTTATTTATGTATAGGTGGTAAACAAGCACACAGTCGATCTAATGGTAAGTGGATGCTGTAGCCCATAGATGTCACCCCTGAGGACTAAGATGTAATGCCTCGTATCCGGTAAAAAGATTTTAAAGCATATCGTACAATCGTATTTGTTTATTTCTTTATGCTTTATTTGCACACCGAGTACAAAAAGGCGAACTTAATGCAACAAGGCATTCTCTGCCAGTCTACCTCCAGGATAAGCAGAGAAGATATTGTGGGTGCAAAGTCCAACTGAGTTAAAATATCTGTAAATAGTCATATACATTACATATTGCATTACATGTTAGAAACATAATTATACACATATATTATTATATAGATATACATACAAGATATATAAATATATACATATATGTGCTTAATGCTGCCCTAATATATACATTTACAATACATACATAATTAAATATAGCTGTTTCTGATTCAAACACCTATTAAATATTTGAAATAAAAACAGGAAAAGGGAACAGTTAGAATTTAAGGATATAAAAAATGTTAATCAACAAACTACTCCTGCAACGCCAGCAAATGATTCCATAGCAAGCATATTAGGAGGTTCATATTTAAATAATATAGTTTGAGAGCGGATTTTCATTTTGCTCACTTGTTTACACAATATATCATAAACACCATTACAATAGCTTAACGCACTACATATACATACCGTGATAATCCACTTTTAGAAATGGATTAGATGACATGAATATTTGATATGTTCTATTGCTATTTATTGGATACGATGAAATATTTTCCGAGCACTTAAGCCACTTACGATACTCACTAAGCAAGAAATAAATTCTTTCATTTAATGTATCCAGAACAGCATCAGGTATTATTTTACGGCAATTCATTATAATAAAGGTGCGTGGAATTAAGATCAGGTCAAAAATAAATGAGGCATTATCAATAAAAATAGTCCAGTAGTTCTTCTGATGGATGCCTCTTTAGAAGGCGAAATACGTGTCGTATTATTGTAGTGGTGTGTGTTGTTGGTGTAGTGGTGTTAATAGTAGCTGTGTAAGTTTTATATGTGTTCGAGGTAGGTTCCTGTTTAACTAGGGAATACACACAATTTAATTTTTACTGGGATCTTAGCCAATTAATTTTTGCGTCTTTTATCTCTTTAATGTTATATAATGGATTAGCAAGCTGAAGTGGCAATGAGAGTTACATAAGGCGTTAGAAGATGACATGAACCCAATTTCGTTATTAATAAAACACTATCATATCCAGTTCACGCTGCTGGGCGCGGAGGATGGCAGTGGAAAGGGGTCGGCGCTGACGGCTGCCATAGCGGCCCGCGTCGCCGCGCGCAATTCGAGCCTTGCGAGCGCCTAGCGCGCCGCCATCTTGTATAGACATTGCTTCAAGATACATAAAATGAACAGAAAGAGAAGAAAAGGCAATAAAAATCAATTGAAGTAATATGTACTGTGTAGGTAATAGAACAGACACCGCAAATAAAATCTATGTAGAAGTGCTGGACGCATGGCAGAACCACAAAGTATTTTTGTATGGCACATATTAAGTAAGTTTGAGCAAGAGCGCGTAGCGCGTGTTGCAATCAAGCCACGGCATCTCTTCTAGTAGTTCGTACAAATTACTTCAGTGTAAAAGCCACACGATATATTCTAGTAGTTCGTACAAATTACTTCAGTGTAAAAGCCACACGATATCTTCTAGTAGTTCGTACAAATTACTTCAGTGTAAAAGCCACACGATATCTTCTAGTATTTCGTACAAATTACTTCAGCGTAAAAGCCACACGATATCTTCTAGTAGTTCGTACAAATTACTTCAGTGTAAAAGCCACACGATATCTTCTAGTAGTTCGTACAAATTACTTCAGTGTAAAAGCCACACGATATCTTCTAGTAGTTCGTACAAATTACTTCAGTGTAAAAGCCACACGATATCTTCTAGTAGTTCGTACAAATTACTTCAGTGTAAAAGCCACACGATATCTTTTAGTAGTTCGTACAAATTACTTCAGTGTAAAAGCCACACGATATCTTCTAGTAGTTCGTACAAATTACTTCAGTGTAAAAGCCACACGATATCTTCTAGTAGTTCGTACAAATTACTTCAGTGTAAAAGCCACACGATATCTTCTAGTAGTTCGTACAAATTACTTCAGTGTAAAAGCCACGATGATATTCTAGTAGTTCGTACAAATTACTTCAGTGTAAAAGCCACACGATATCTTCTAGTAGTTCGTACAAATTACTTCAGTGTAAAAGCCACACGATATCTTCTAGTAGTTCGTACAAATTACTTCAGTGTAAAAGCCACACGATATCTTCTAGTAGTTCGTACAAATTACTTCAGTGTAAAAGCCACACGATATAGTTTAGTAGTTCGTACAAATTACTTCAGTGTAAAAGCCACACGATATCTTATAGTAGTTCGTACAAATTAATTCAGTGTAAAAGCCACACGATATCTTAAAATTTTATCAAAGCATATTTTGTTAAACATGCCAAGTGGTTAAATTTAAAAAAAATGGCCTGTGAGCATTATATACTCATAAAGTACGGGCGCTTGTTGGGTATATAATTTCACCTATAATTTTTTTTAAATTATTAGAAATACATCCACATAGTGGACAAAAGATATTTTTATATGCGATTAAAAGTGTTTAGTGAGCAATTATCAATTTGTGACTGTGATTATTATATTTGTGTGCGTCTTGATTACTGATGACTGTATGTACGTGTTTGTGTGGGTGGGTACGTGGTAGGGTGTGTGCGTAAAGTCAGACTTGTTAGTTTGTACGTGATATGCATTTGTAGATGTAAGTTGAATGTAACGCGATATGCCATAAGCAAATGTGTACCTAAATAAATAAACCATGCAGAAGTAAGGAAATCAATCAATTAACGACCTTAAGGTAATTTATCTTTGGTTTATTCTTTTGCTGTACTTTATTAATTAACTTTTATATACCATTTTTTCAACCACGAAATTTGTCTGTGTTAAAAAAATACTTTAATTAAGTGATGAAGGTCGTTGATTCCTTTTTATAGTTAAGTTCTTTCTAAGTTTAGTTAATGTATTTGGTGCCATATTTTTGAAATAGCTTTCTGAATCCTATAAATTATACAAAATTATCTATTTTTTATAATAAATTTATCAAAATTAATAATATCTTCATAAGCTTTAAAATATTAAAGCATGTTCAAATACCAATCCAGCAAATTAGAAAAAATCTCATGTACATTAAACTACAAATAAAAAATGGATAAATTAAAATTTCATGTATTTCCTCCACGATAGTTCGTTTGTCCTTAAACTTTCCATGTGCCATTACACGGGATATAGGTATGACTGGTTTCTAGAACACCGTAGATCCTTTGTGATCTCTTGGATGACCGCTACTTAACATACATATCATAGCTATTTATCTAGTTGGGGGTCATGGATACGAGTATCGACTGAACCGAATCCTGAGTTGCAATACTATGATGATTGCTTTAATTTTTTTATAATTATAAACCATGCGCATAAATATTACTGATGGCAAGTTTTCGATCAATACATGATGTCATGGCGCTATCTGCAAACTTGCGCTTGTGTTATCATTGTTTCCACCATTCAATTTTATACAAGATTTTTGGCGTAACGTGGTTACTGTTTATTTTTGATGGGGGCTCAGCTGCGTTAATTCTCTACTAATTCCTTTACGAGTATTACCAGTGTCATAAATGTAAATACGTAGTACAATATAATGTAAATTGTGCTGTTTACAACGATTGGGATACGGTAGTGACATAGGGACTCGTCATTTTCTCAGACGTGTAGTAAAGTTTAGGATGCAGTGGACTAAGAAACTATTAAAGCACCTTCAGAAAACAAAGTATTTTTCTTTAAGCAGCTAGTTCCTGATAGGTTTTGAACCTTGGAACTTGGACCCAACATTAGATATGATCGATTTTGCTTATTCGTTATTGTTTGAATGCTCAAGGAGAACTCGAGCTGATTCTTGATTGGTCAGTGCGAAGACGAATTCCTATACATAATATTCGGAATATTTGTTAAGAAATTATGTCAATATTCGACACCGGCAGGACAACGATCAGAAAGATGGTTGTTGTTGTTATTCTCCCATCAATTTTTCTTGATATAAATAATATGATACCAATATCAAAGGTTTATTGCCTATTAGTAACAAAGTGTAAAATTAAAAAATTGTATAATCGACTTCAATATAAATAAAATAAGAACATCATCAATATAGTCGAAGTCAATTAAATACGTGTTGTCAAGGATTACTCAAAAACTACCGATCAAATCTTAATCCAAAATATATGGGACCACATGAGAAGCATCAGCTTTCAAATAAAAGAAGAATTATCAAAATCGGTCCACCTAGGCAAAAAGTTCTGCTGTAACTCACATAAAAGAAATAGAGTCGAATTGAGTATCTGCACCTTTTTTGAAGTCGGTTAAAAATAAAGATATTGTTATGGACAACTGTTTATTACTACAAATGACATTTCTAACAGATGCACGATAAATAGACATAGACATAGACGAGAGACAACGTCGTATCGCTTAATAGGTCGCGTTGTAACAAAGTTTTCTATTAATATTGTTATACGCTTGACATATTTACACAGTAACTAAAATAATAATGTATGTGTGATATAGCCTTATTATGTTGCACCATTATGGTACTGCCCAATCAAGAAACAGTTTTGTAATAATTACATATCTCATTATTTAGGTCCTGTTAGGTTTATAACATTATAAAGTAAAGACTATATAGTACAATTATTAATCGAAATAAAAATATCGATAACGTTGCATTTTTTAAAATATTTTTAATCTTAAATCTTTACGTGTAAACGTTTGTTCTTTTTAAATTTGAAATCCAAATTCAATATCTGAAATATATTTTTAGCATACAGTATAATTTTTAGCATACAATTTAATTTTTAGCATGCAGTTTAATGTTTAGCATACAGTTTAATTTTTAGCATACAGTTTAATTTTTAGCATACAGTTTAATTTTTAGCATACAATTTAATTCCACTTATAGCAGCTAATGAGTACATCGCATTTGGTTGTTGTTGTATTTTAATGGTTTTTAGAATTTCGACAAGAATATTTTTAATATTATTGTTATATTAGATAATTTTTACGAATGACAAAGGTTTGTAATTTTTTGTAAAAAGAGGCAACTTTATTGTACTACTTAAGGTAATAGACTATTCTATAATTTGTAACAAGATATTTGTAAGAGTTAATATGTTAAAATATACACATTTTATATTATTTGTGTAGCGTTTCTTTCGTGAACCATTTATTTTTAAGATTTTTGGTTCTATTGTGAAAGCGGTGTAAGAGAATTGGTCAACCCATTTCGACGTCTGTGGGAAGGGCTAGAATGTTCTTACTGTCTATGCTCTATGACGTCGGTATAACACACAACCATTTTTTTTCTTAATATATTATAACAGTTCAATGTCTAATGTGCAATCGGCCTCACTTATTGTAGGAAAGTTTTGCTTTAATCGAAACGCTTTTTAGGAGATTGACGATCGTAATATGTCTAGCATCATTAACTTTGCTCCTCTTAGTATACGGTCTGAGAATTTAATTCTCAGACCGTCTAAGAGGAGCTCTTATGTTCCTGAGATTATAAGGAGTTTTCGGCCTTTCATTCAGACGACATGACAGATGAAAAATGGTCGAACAAAAGGGGTACTCTCACTCTTCAACAATATATAAGAATAAAAAGAGATAGGTATAGAAATAATTACTATAATAATTGACCGGTAAGTTAATTTTATTAATCCTGCAAAATTTACTCTAAGCGCCATAATGTTGTTTGTACGTGCATTAATTTCTATAATATATCACTTTCTGGTAATTTCTGAATCAAAAGTGATATTTTAATTGTGTTAGAATAACCGCTACAACATGTAAAAGCTGCTGACTCTCATCGGTTAGCCATCACAGATTCTCCTGATGATACCTCATTTAGAGGCGAAAAAGTGTCGTTATTTTGGATGGTGTTGTTTATTCCTAGTGTAGGGCTACACGCTATCGCGATGTCAGCTAAAAATTGTCACATCTTAAGTGAATTATGTAATTAAAAATTTAGGGCGTAATAACTTATAAATTAAAAATTTATTGCGAACAAGTTAAATTGAAGCATCTGTGTAATATCGAAATAACAGGCTCGTATTAAAATGAAGGTTTATTTGTGTGTCAATGACCATTATTAAAATTTTGTCTGTCTGTCTGTCTATTGAGGCTTTTTTTCGAAATGACTGAACCGATTACAATGAAACTTCGAGAACAGAAAGAGAACAAAGCCCGGAGTGATTTAAGCTAGGTGATATTTTATCCGAAATACTTGAAGATTTTCTGTAAAAAATTAAAGATTTATAAATAAAATGGTCTTATGTATGGACACACACAAAAAAATAAAATGCGATAAGGAATTAAAAAAAAAACTTTAATAGTTTAACATAATAACATGCAAAAGAAATAAATAGCAGACTGTAACTATTGCTGGCGGATCGATTGTGTCAGCAGCGCGAGGAGCCGATGTAGAGGAGGCTCAGGTCACCTCCACCTTCTCGCGGACTTTGCGAAGGATACTCTGCAGTTCCGAGGCCGACGTCGTCTTGTACTGCGCAATTGAATATTCACGATATTTAAATAACATCTTTTACTTTTTTGTGATTTAGATTAACACTTGTACTAGGGTTGCCAGGTCCTTAAACCGAAAAGCCGGACAGACCATCCGGCTTAGGCGGTAATTTTGGTAAAAAGGCCGGACACCCTTAATTATTCAGTCTTAGTATAACACGATAATATATTTTTTAAAGTAAAACAATGCTTATATCATTTACCATAAAATCTTAAATTAAAATTGAATGAATCAGTGTTCTTTATTATTAATCATTCAATATTTATTACAATATTTATTTCAATAATTGCAATAGCATGTATTTAGTACATGAAAAATGTAAAAAATGGTCAAATATAAAAATCCAGCAGGCCGGACACCGTCTTATTTGGCCGGACACGTAATCAAAAAGCCTGGCCGTGTTCGGCTTTATCCGGATGCCTGGCAACGCTAAATTGTCCTAGTGTTTAGGCAAACCGTTCGGTTTTATAATTAAAATAATAATAAGTCAAAATAAATATTGTGTAACTTTACCATGTAGTGCTGGTGTAAGAGTGCAGGTGTCGACTTCCCCATGTCATCCCGTGGGTGTCGCAGGAGGCCACGGAGGGAAGTAAAGCGTCTTCATAATAAAGACTAGAAATAAAAAATAGCGGATGCTAACCCGCTTGCCAAGTGTGGCAACTATGGAAAAATTCCTCCTGTCTAAGGGGGAGGTCTATCAGTAATGGGCTGTAACGGTAACGGTTGTTTAACTGGTGTAAGCGTATGTGCCAGTCACAAACATGAAGGTGCAGTTCTGATCTACAGAGAATGCACTGCGTCATATCACCACGTGGGTGTCGTAAGAGGCGACACAGAGGTGACACAGAGGATGGGCAGGAGCTGCCTCCTGATAACACCTCAATAGTAATAAAAGTTGCGACTGCTGAACTGCTTGCCAAGCGAGGACGCTGTGACACATGTCCTCCCGAGGCCTCTGTGCAGCAATGGGCTCTGGATGTATCGTAATGGATGAATAAACAATAAAGTGATAAAATGTCTTAGAACAATATATAACACGCGTAGTACTGAATCATTAAGAGGTGTTTTCAAAACAAAGGGTTTCCTAACACTGACTGGAGTCGATATTTAAATTTTAAATCTGATTCAAAGAAAAAGATTCACAATCAATTTAAATATGATATAAGCTTACCTATTATTAAAAATATGATTTACTATAAAAGTACGTATATTACTGCTATTCGTGTATACAATCAGTTACCAATAGCTATTAAACAATTAAATGGAAATATATTCAAAACAAAATTAAAGAAATTGTTAATGAAAAATGTTTTTTACAAGTGAGTTATTTAATAAAATTAATGTTTGTAAGTAGTAAATTTTAAATTTATTTTCTTAATTGTGGCATAGTTGGGTAAAGTTATCCAACTTGGGTAAAGTGTTAGCCTAAAACTATACGTATTTGTACTAAGATATTGTACACAGTTATGCAATAAATGTATGTTTATCTTTAAAAAAAAAACAAGCCAACTCTCCATGAGTAACTTCAAAAAGGCCCTCACAACAGCATTCGATACAAATAAAATTCATTAACATAAAGATGCAAAATAATAGCGTTGAAAAAGGTGACGGCAAAAAATTCTTGGGTGTAACTCTCGATGGATTTTGTAACTGAAAATAATATATAAATGATGCTGATCCCAATCTAAGCAAATTTACCGACGCGTTTAGAAAGCTTCGGACCGTGTCAGAGAAAAGACTGCAGGTATAGCATACAATTTGGCGTCGTTCTATCACTGTTAAAAACATTTTAACATTGGTAGAGCCACGTGGCGGCTCTTTCTGACAGATGGGCCGGCTCGAACCGGGATGGTACCTCGACCTCATAGAATACCAGCGTGCACTGCGTTTCGCCTGGTAAGTGCAGGTGGCTGAAAATCCCTCGCTGAGCATCCACGCCCAAGTTACCCTACTCTTCCTGGGTGGGTCTACCTGGCCCGGGTGCTCAGACTACCCCACGTATTCTAAGGAGGGGGGGGGGAGTGGGCGTAATTCCGTTCAAGACTAAGACTGCTCAGAGCAAGCGAAGCAATAAGACAAAAGCGACACTAGTGAATTTCTATCCACGACCATCATCTGGTGTCGGCGAAGTGGGTCTTGCTCTTTCTAACCGATATTTTCGAGACATGCGTCCTCTCCGGCTAATACTTCGTATCTATCCTACCCGCAGTACAAATTAGAACACATCTTTGTGCTCCAGGCTGGAATTTGCGTTTACGTCAGAGACGATATCTTTTCAACGTCTTGCCGAGATGAAGTCACTGATGTTTTCAAGGTACGGACCTGTCCAACCTAAGGCTGCGCGTAGACAGCGACGACCATCCCCACGTCTACGGGTCTATATAGGCCCCGTAGCGGTAATGCCGACACAGACCGATTGGTCGACCACGTCCAGATGGCTGGACACTCCGTGCTACAACAGGTCCCATCCGTAGAGATCGTGATGTTTGGTGATTTTAACGCCCACCATGCTAAATGGCTTAGATCCCGATTAACGGAAAATGCGGGAAGATCTGTTTATGACTTTGTCTTGGTATATGGTCTGGTTAACAACTGGTTACTTCATCTACGCGGATACCAGATGTGGAGGATCATGTATCTGCTCATCTCTCACCCAGATGAGTATCAGGTCTCTGTTAAGCCCCTCTTGGCTCTTCGGACTATTGTCTGATCCGGAGTACGGTGCCACTCACGCTCTCATGGCGGTTGCGTTCTACAGGTTGCCGCCGTGTTTGGCAATATAGGTCAGCTGATTGGGACAGCTTGCGGTTTTTTTTGCATCCCCACCCTTGGGGGAGTGGGTTTGCTTCTCGCCGGATGATCCCAACGTTGTTGCTGATTCTGTCGCTGATGTAGTATTTCAGGGAAGGGAATTACTTAATTACATCATCTATGGTGTCTATCGGAGGCAGAACTCAGCCATGGTTTAGTCACAATTTTTTTTAAATTCAAGGGGATCATGTTACTAAATAAAGAACAAGAGGTCGTACTAAAAAATTATTCCGTTTGTAGAACAACTTTAAATAAAAATAATGTTTATTACATGTGCATAGAAGTTTTTAATAAACTGCCTAAGAGTCTAAGAGAACTATCATATAGGTAAATATTTTTAAATTTAGTTAAGAAAATAATTAGTGAATAAGTGCTTTTATACGGTAGAAAATTTCATGTAACACATTCATCTGATTATTTGTGAAATATAATATAATGTAATTAAATAATAATAACTATTCCAAATAATTTATATAGCTTGACATTTTCTTAGCAATACAATAGTATTTTAATTGTTATTCATAATTATAAATATCTGCAAGCCTAATAAAGGCAGAATACGACCTTGCAATCATCATCATCATCATCATTACAGCCCTTCACAAGTCCACTGCTGAACATAGGCCTCCCCCAAGTAATGCCACAAAGCACGGTCCTGAGCCACCTGCATCCATCGACTTCCTGCATGTCTTACCAGATCGTCACTCCATCTAGTGGGGGGTCGCCCTATACTACGCCTATCGGTACGAGGCTGCCACTCGAGAACCTTTCTTCCCCATCGGTTATCGGTTTTTCGAGCTATATGCACTTCAGTTTACTAATCCGTTGGGCTATGTCGGTCACTCTAGTTTTACTGCGGATATCCTCATTTCTGAGTCTATCACGCAGAGAAACTCCGAGCATAGCCCTCTCCATAGCTCGCTGAGCGACCTTGAGCGTCCTCATACGGCCAGCAGTGAAGGACCACGTCTCAGATCCGTAAGTCATCACTGGCAAAACGCACTGGTTATACACTTTAGTTTTCAGATATTGAGGTATACCTGACGCGAAGATGTGTCGTAATTTCCCGAACGCTGCCCAGCCGAGTTGAATCCGTCGATTGACCTCTCGGGCGAAGTTGGACTTACCTAGTGGGACTATTTGTCCCAGGTAAACGTACTCGTCAACAACTTCGAGCATAGTGCTCCCAACAACAACCGGCATAGGTGTGACATGGACATTAAACATGATCTTTGTTTTGTCCATGTTCATCTTAAGACCTATCCGTTGGGAGACACCATTGAGGTCATTGAGCATAGTGCTAAGGTCCTCCAGCGATTCTGCCATAAGGAATATATCGTCGGCAAATCGAAGGTGAGTGATGTACTCGCCATTGATGTTAATACCGTATCCTTCCCAGTCCAGTAGCTTGAAAACGTCTTCCAACGCAGCGGTGAAGAGTTTCGGGGATATAAAATCACCCTGTCTTATACCTCTCTGCAGTTGGATAGGTTTCGAACTCCGGTTCTGTACTCGGATAGCCATCGTAGCCCTACTGTACAAGCACTTCAGGATTTCGATATACCGACAGTCAACTTAATTTACTTATAATAATATTCTTTATTGACATACAATTTGTTACAATATTATTTAAGCCTCTGACTCCCGAGCTAGATTAGAAAACCTGTGTTACGAGAGTCAGCGATCTCCCTAATATAATGACAGCTACTTATTTTATGTAAATAAAGCAATTATAAAATCTATGTGTGCGTGTGTATGAGTGTGTGCAGGTGTACGTGCGTGTGTGTATGTATGTGTGAGTGCGCGCGAGAGTGCGTGCGTTTGCGTGTGTTCGTGTGTGTGGATGGAATTTAAGATTTAAACAATTTTTTATACTAATATCGATTCAGTTTGTTCATAATCCAATCCTAATAGCCAATTCTTAATTTTAATTTTCACTTTTCTACTAACTAGTAGAAAAGTGAACAAATATATAACCCTTAACTAAGGGATATATATTTGTTAACTTATTAATTTTGTTGTATAAATATATAGCTTTATATGCATGTTGCCGTCTAGCAGAGGCTGTTCGACATGTTATTGGTAAACATACATTTTTTATAACCCGGTTTTTGTTATAATCAGTGGCATTATTAATGGTAAAACCATATGCTGTTTAGTAATTAACTTCAAAATGTACAGTTGCCTCACAGTTAATACTTGACATATCTCATACAATTCTTTAGTGGGAAATCTGTATGACCTAAATGCCATGACTTTTAAGAGGGATCTTTGTGCCCTTTCCAGGCGGATTAGAAAGGTCTTACAGACTCCTCCCCAGACGTTTATACAGTACCCCATTACATACTGAACTAAAGGAATCAAAGGCTTTCTCATAGTCCACATATGTCAGGCAAAGTGGCAGATTGTACTCTTCGGTCTTCTGTACAATCTGCCGCAGGGTATGTATGTGGTCTATGGTATTGAAGCCTTTTCGGAAACCGGCTTGTTCGGGAGGCTGGAAGTCGTCGAGTCTGCCTGCGAGACGATTCGTAATGACTCTCGAAAACAGTACGTAGACGCGGCTCAGAAGGTAAATCGGTCTGTAGTTCTTCAAGAGAGCGTTGTCGCCTTAACTTTAAAGAACAAGACCACCGCGCTTCTGCTCCACGCCTCCGGAGTAGTGCCACCATGGAGGACGGAATTGAAGAGCTTCTGAAGGACTTCAAGTACCGGTGTTCCACCCGCTTTCAGAAGCTCCGCTGTAATTCCATCCTCGCCCGGGGCCTTGTTGTTTTTAAGGTGCTGGAGAGCCATTCTAATCTCGCTCAGACTGACGTCCGTGATATCATCGGAATAGTGTCGGATAAGACTTGCTTTTGGATCGTTACTCACAATTGCGTGTGGCTCCAGCGATGATGTGTACAGCTGCCCATAGAACTTCTCAATCTCACTCAGAATCTCAGGTGTCCCGGAAACGATGTTGCCACACTTAATCTTCAGCTTTGACAGTTGGCTCTTTTTGGCAGACAGATCTCTGGCAAATACTTTGGAGCCCTGGTTTCGCTCGATCGCTTCTTTAATACGAGCAGTATTAAAGATGCGTAAGTCTCGCCGCGTGCATTTGGAGATCTGTCTGTTTAGTTGCCTGTATGCTGTCAAATCTGTTGACGATTGCAGCCTCATCTCCCGTCTAACAGTCATGAGATTAAGAGTGTGATCGGAGTTTTTGTGTTCTTCTGCGGCGGGTCTTGCAGAACTTAGCTCCGACCGCATGGACAGTTTCCACGAGCTTGTCATTCATATCGTCCACTGCATTGCAATCCTCTAGGCACTGAAAGCGGTTACGTAACTCGAGCTGAAAGGTTTCGGGATTCTGGATTAGAGCACGAGGGGGACGGAGCGTTGACTTCATTAGACGAGACCTCTTCAACTTAACGTTTAGGTTCAGTGTGCCTCTAACCATTCGGTGATCGCTGCCAGTTTTCACCCTTGCGATCACTGAGACATCACTGAACAGTTGGCGTCTGGTCGTCATAATGAAGTCAATCTCATTTTTTGTCGAACCGTCGCGGCTCGACCAGGTCCACTTCCTGTGGGGCCACTTCTGGAAGAAAGAGTTCATCATAAAGAGGGACTCTTTCTCCATAAATTCGGCCAGCTGCTGGCCCCTTCGGTTCCGTTGCCCTACTCCAAATTTCCCTACCTTCAGCTCACCGCTTTCTTTTGTGCCTAGTTTTGCGTTGAAGTCTCCCATCAACACCGTGTAGTGGGTTTTGGAGGAATGCATGGCTCTGGAAATATCCTCATACATTTCCTCTACCTCCTCATCGGGATATGCCGAGGTTGGTGCGTAAATCTGTATAACCTTCAGCGAATACCGTTTCGTGATTCTGAGTATCAGGTACGCGACCCTCGTCGACACACTCCCAATCTTTACAACGTTCCTCACGAGAGACTTGTGGACGAAAAATCCGACACATGGTAACACGTGGTAGAACAAGTTGCCGGATTAGAGGATTGCCGTGTCCTCCCCCTCTTTTCGGACCTCGGATAATCCAATAATATGCCAGCGCAACTTGTCTACCTCTTCTTCCAGCTCTAGTATCTTCTCGTCAGTCCTCAGGGTGAGTGCGTTATACGTTGCCAGGTCGAGTCATCGTAGGTGGCAACCGAACCTCCACCGGAGATTCTTAGCACCCCCTGCCCCGCCGTTACCATGGTCGCCACCGTAGCCAGGAATAGCGGGGCCGCCGGGGACTGGGGGCCGTTTTTTTTGCGTCGTTATTCATGGGGGGATATTTGCCATAGTTGTCACACTTGGCGAGCGGGTTGGCAACCGCAGTTTTTATTATGTTATTGTTGTTATCAGGAAGATGCTGCTGCCCATCTCCTGCCTGTCTCCCACTGTCGCCTCTTACGACACCCACGGGAAGATATGAGGTAGTGGATATTCTTAACCGCCACCACACGGCAATACAATAGTTTTTTAATTGTTATACATAATCATAAATATCTGCAAGCCTAATACAGGCAGAATACGACCTTGCAATATGCACCATTATTAAATCTGGTAGTACCTGTATTCTGTGCAAATAAATGTTCCTTTCTTTCGGTTGTGGGTATTCGGTATATTATATTTGTATTATTGTATACGTAGGTAGTTATGAGAGGAATAAATCGGTCGTTGTCTCGGTAACGAACGTGTATTATTGCAAACACAACATGGTGTCAGAAGTGGGATCATAAGCATAGTAAGCGCTTAAAATCGAGGACATCAATAGAATAATTGCAACATATATACGTAAAAATAAAAAATAAAAATATAAATTTCTTTGCAACTTTCGCTAAACATATAAAAAGTGGAGAGGACCTCACCTATAAGCGCACATATATACGTAGCATAATATTTATGAAAAGTAGTAAACTGTGAAATAATTCTATAACGTGTGTCTTGCAATTAACAATGGAGCACGCGCGTCCACCTAACGAATTACAGCTAGAAGGCGGACCCGTCAGCAGGGCTGTTGCTTGGAAGAAGTGGAGACAACAATTGATATTCTTTGTGAAAGCTTCGGGTGTGCATTCGGAGACATCGGCAGTAAAAGCAAGTTTACTTGTCAATTTAATTGGTTCAGAAGGATTCGACATTTATCAAACTTTTGCGTTCACTAAAGAAGAGGATTGTAATGATGTGCAAATAATATTGAGTAAATTTGATGAATATTTTGGAACTAAAATTAATATTACATTGCTTAGATACAAATTTTTTACTCGCAATCAAGAGGAAGGTGAAAACATACAGCAGTATTTTACGTCATTATGGTTATTGAGCAAAAATTGTAAATTTGCAACTTTAGAAGAAGAGCTGATAAAGGATCGAATTGTGTGTGGTGTAAATAGCACAATAATCCGGGACTATTTGCTCAGATGTGAGGACCTAGACCTGGACAAGGCTGTGAAGTTGTGCCAGGCCGAAGAAATTTCGCAAGAAAGTAGCCGTCAGCTAAGTACTAGTGGTATGTGTGCTGGTGTAGTGCAGGTGGATAGTGTCAAACAAAGGAGAGGACAACGCGACGCGCAGCGCCAGGCGCCGGCCGCGCCTCACGGGGCTCCGCGCTGTGCTGCCCGCGCTATGGGCTCGAGCGCTGTGCAATGCCTCGATGTTCGGCCGTTTACGTCACGTGTTTCATTTGTGGTAGGTTTGTAAGCAGAATTTAAATATTAACAAGGCCGGTGTAAACCGTGTGTATGACATTGAGCAAAATCAAGATGTTACGCGTTCTATTGATTGTGAATCGTTTTTTATATCATATGGTCAAGAAGGTTGTTTAGATGGCTGGTTCGAAACATTATATTTTGAGAAGGGTATCGAAAACTTTAAATTGGACACGGGGGCGGATATTATCTTTTGAAAGATTTTTGCAACTGGGTTTTGATTCCAATATAATAAAAAATTATTGTATTAAATTAGAATCGTATAGTGGTAATATAATACCAGTAAGAGGCGTTTGCTATTTACAATGTTTTTATAAAAATGTTTGTTATAATTTAAAGTTTGCGATTGCCGATTTACATTGTCAAAACGTACTGGGACGACAGTCGTGTGAGAAGTTAGGGTTAGTCAAATGAGTTCATGTAATTAACATATCAGACTATGGTGACTTATTTAGTGGTATTGCATGTCTTCCAGGAAAGTATCATATTGTTTTAGACGAATCCGTACCTCCGGTGATTTGTAATCTTAGGAAGATTACCTTAAGTTTACGTGAATGTCTAGCAGATGAGCTTAAAAATATGGAAAACCAATGTATAATAAGAAAAGTTTCTCATCCAACTGAATGGGTGCATCCACTAGTTCTAGTCGAAAAAAAGGACAACGGGATTCGCGTGTGCTTAGACCCACGAGAACTTAACCGTGCAGTGCGGCTACATGGAGCACGCTTCTTTTTCGTCTTGGATGCCAACTCAGGTGTTTGGGCTATACAACTGGATGAGCAGAGTGCAGACTTGTGTACATTTGCCACACCGTTCGGTCGATATCAATTTCTTCATTTACCGTTCGGTATTAATTGCTCATCCGAAGTATTTCACGATAAAATAAGGCAGCTTTTAGAAGATTTAGAGGGCACAGATAGTTTTATAGATGATATAATTGTCTGGTGACGGAACAAGCATGAACATGACAGAAGACTAGTTGAGTTGTTACAAAGAGTTAGAGAAATTAATTTAAAATTTAATAAAAAAAAATGCAAAATAGCAGTTGAAGAGGTTACTTACTTGGGACATATTTTTGATAAAAATGATATCAGGCCCGACCCTAATAAAGTAAAAGCCATTTCCGAGATGCCTCAACCCTCAGACAGAAAAAGTTTAGAAAGATTTTTGGGAGCCGTTAATTATTTATCGAAATTTATTCCGTGTTATTCTGATCGCGGTCTTGCCCTAACGAATTTATTAAAAAAATATAGTAGTTGGCGATGGGAAATTAGTGAGCAGACAGCGTTCGAAAAATTAAAAGAATGTGTTTGCACAGCGCCAGTGCTGCCAGAAATTCTTGAATCTCAGCCTGTCTTGTTATCGGTAGACGTGTCTCGCGATGCACTCGGTGCGGTACTACTGCAGGGGGTCAGCCGCGATGGTATGACTTATTTTTGAAAAATATGTTTGTAGAAAGATATAAACCTTTGGAAAGTAAACAAGGGTTACCTTAGCGCCGCTTCCCGACTGAGCATTAGATAATAAATTAGATAAAAAAATTCTGTATCAAGTAAAATTAATTGTAAACAGTATTCCAATTTCAAATAGCAAGTTAACACTGATAAAAAATGAAACGAAAAAAAGATTTTGATTTATGTACCTTACTAAATTATATTAAATTACCCTAAGAGACAGAAGCTTTCACTTAGCTATACATGATTCGTCAATATCAGACATAAACAAATTTTTGTAGGAATAAAGAAATTTAAACCAGTTCCACCACAACGAGTAAAATATGAAGCTATTAATTATGATCTTTTGTACAAATATAGTGAGGAAGAGTTTTGTGACACTAGAAATGATAGCAAGGAGTTTTACAATTTTAATGAATCAATAAAAAAAGTTATAACTAAAAGTAAAATCAGTAAAATAAAAATAAAAAACCCACCCCAAAATGATTGGATAAATATCAAAATTATTAATAGCATACATTCTAGAAATAAAATTTGGCAAAAACTTAAAAAATGCTCAAATAATGAAAAAGAAAAGCTCATAAAGCTACATAAAAAAGCAAGAAATGAAGTAACAACACTCATAGCTAAAACAAAAAGTGAGTATTACTATAATTCATTTATTATCTGTAAAAATAACCCTAAAAAAATGTGGAGGCTTATTGAAACCTAAAAATTTATTAAAACGGATAATATTCCTCCAAAACTAAATACTCTTTTAGGAGAAATAATAGATGGAAATCGTAGTTGTGAAGAATTTAATTTATTTTTCGCAAAAATTGGATCGGTCTTAGCTAACGAGACAACACAGACTTTTTCGGAGGTAAATAATTCATACATTTTTAGTAACAAACATAAAAATGCAATTAATGAACTATCAAATTTCCAAAAATGTGACGAATATGAAGTGGCTAAAATAATTGAACAACTAGACCCTAATACGAGCTCGGGAATAGATGGCATTACAACAAAGGTAGTCAAGTGTATTAAGGACTTAATTCTTACAAGGCTTACTTCTTGTATAAATGATTGTCTCGAAAGCGGAATATTTCCAGATGAACTGAAAATAGCTAAAGTCCCACCTATATACAAATCAGGTACGAAAAGTGACCCCAGTAACTACCGTCCTATCTCTGTCTTACCAGTAGTTTCCAAAATTTTTAAAAAGTAATATATAACCCTTAAATATATACCTAACATCGATTAACTTTATTTCAAACTGTCAGTATGGTTTCCAGCCTAGGTCAAATACCTTAGCCGCAACGGTAGATTTAATTACTAAAATAAAAAAAACATTGATGCAAAAAACTTAGGGCTTGGAATTTTTATTGACCTAAAAAGGCGTTTGATTCAATAAGTCACTCACTACTATTAAAGAAACTTTCTCATATAGGTATTAACGGCCATGCCTTAAAAATTTTTGAAAGTTATCTAAATAAAAGATATCAAATTGTAAAGATTGGTCACTATCAAAGTTCCCCACAACCCATTACGTACGGTATTCCCCAAGGCTCTATATTGGGCCCACTTCCTTTCCTGATTTATATAAATAACATAACTGATCTTAAATTAAATGGCGAAAATTTCTTTATATGCAGATGATACTTGTATTTTCTACTTTGGACGTTCCATAGAAGAAGTTATCGCACGAGCCCAAGTAGATCTAAATATAGTACATAAATGGTTCCAATCCAATTTGCTTACAATAAATACATCAAAAACCTCGTACATGATATTTAAACCCAAAAACAAAAACATTTGCAGTTATTCCTCTCTCACCATTGACAACTCTACAATACACGAGTCAGCCGAAGAGAAATATTTAGGCTTAGTACTAGATAAAACCTTGTCATGGAAGGGTCATATAGGCAAAATAAGATCGAAACTATCTTCTCTACTGGGTTAACTTTATGGTTGTATTCGATGCCTTCCTTACCGTGTTCGCCGAACAATTTATAATGCTTTAGTCAAACCACATCTGGATTATCTAGTTGAAATTTGGGGGTGCACCTACAAAATAACATTAAAGGACCTACAAATAAACCAAAATAAAATATTAAAACTATTATTCAATTATAACTTCTTTACACCTACAGACAAACTGTACAGTGAAACCAAAATTATGAATATTTATCAAACATATTGCTATAATATTTGTATTCTAATAAAGAGATATAATAAAATACACACACAATTAAAATTTATAACAAATAAAGGCAAAGGAAAGAAAGTACTTCGCAACACTAATAGTATTTACATACCTATGGCACGAACAAACTATGGTAAGCAGAGCATACTTTTTGATGGAGTTAAAATATATAATAAACTACCATAAGAAATAAAAATATTAAATAGTTTTAACATCTTTAAAAGCAAACTAAAACAACATATAATGAATTAGTTCTAAATCCGACCCTGTCCATATGCCGACCGCTAATCAGCGTTATCGGTAAGGTTATCGATAAGAAATACCTTACTTACTACCCATCTTATCTATTACTATCTACTAAAAGATTGCTAACTTGTACGTCAATACACAAAACGATAATATTGGAAGTATTAAGTTGTATGCCTAAACTAGCAAGAAGTTGTATGTCACGAAACTCTTTCCTCCCTTTTTCAATGTTTATATATATATATATATATATATATATATATATATATATATATTTGCTATCTGTATGCTCATAACCCATTTATAACTTGAATATTGTAACCTCTCATTAAGTGAAATGTATATTTCTTTTGAGAATAAAATATCTTTAACCATAAATTAGGATGGCCTAATGATAAGTATAACGTAATAGAAAATCTTAAAAAATATTGTTCTTTAAAAAATGAGTTATATGTGGTAGACGACGTCATATTTAGAAATAATATTGTTTTAGTTCCTCGTTCCCTGAGGACAGATATGTTGAAAATTGTGCACGAGGGGCACTTAGGTACAGATCGGTGCAAGCGACGCAACAAGACAAGTTATATTTTGGCCAGGCATGTCACGTGACATATAAATGTATGTGAAACGTTGTTCGGTGTGCAGGAAGAGTTCAAACGCATTAGCTAAAGAACCCATGATTCAGGTGGAAATTCCTAATTTGCCCCGGTTTAAGGTGGGGTCTGATATATTTGAATATAGAAAGAAATATTATATTATTTTAGTTAATTATTACTCTAGTTATGTTTAGGTAAAAAAATTAGAAAATATTACATCGCAAGTGGTTATACGCGGTATGAAGGAAATATTTTCACGACACGGTATACCTGCAATACTTATAAGCGATAATGGCACTCAATATACTAGTCGCGAGTTCAAGCAGTTTAGTAGAGATTGGGGCTTCACTCACAGCACATCCTCACCAAACTATCCACAGGCTAACGGAAAATGTGACCGCGCGGTGCAAACCGTTAAGTCTTTGTTAATTAAAACTCCTAAGCGGAATAGTGACTTTGGATTTGCTTTATTGAATTACAGAAATACTCCGTGACATGGTTTGGACTCTCCCGCGCAATTATTAATGGGTCGCAGATTACGTTGTAAATTACCAGTTTGTGCAGATTTACTAAAACCACAAGTTGTAGACCCATCTACGTTTAAAACAATTCTGAAAAACAGCAGCAGTCAAAAATGTAAACTTAACATTGGTGACGAAGTAATATGTATAGATGGTAAGAAAAGAACTCCCGCTACTGTAATAGATAAGGTGATACTCCTCGTTCATATGTAATAAATAATAAGCTAGGAAGACCAATCCGACGCAATAGGCATCATTTAATTAAGTCTTACTTAAGTCAAGATTTTAAAAATATAAAAAAAGATATTTTCATCACTGGAAATGGAGGGGGTGGCAATTTTGTGCAATGCAAAAAATCACAACACCGTGATAAGATAAATCAGCGTAACGAGAATTCTAGTTTAAGTGAAAATAAAATTGCTCAAAATGTGCTCAATTATAATAATAATGAGGCATCCACACCATGGCCACACCCTCTCACACGTAGTAAGGCCCCCGACTCAACATAAAAATTTTATTGATTAATTTTAAGGTATAAATATAATAAATTTTAAGTTAGAATTATAAGAAATTTCGTGTGTTACAGTTATTTTTTTATTTAAGGGGGATGGATGAATTTTGTATCTTTATTAATAAGGGGAGATGTTGTGGGTATTTGTATTATTGTATTTAGGGAGTTATGAGAGGAATAAATCAGTTGTTGTCTCGCTAACGAACGTGTATTATTGCAAACACAACACTTTCCTTCTTTCTTTCTTTCTAAAACCAAGGTAATTAATGAGTTCAATAACGACATGATACTTGAGGTGAAGGTGAAGTGAAGTCGAGAGCAGTATAGACCTGGGTAAGGATGCGGGCGACTCACCCCGGACACGTTTCGCTGCACGAGCACCTGGCTGTAGAGACGCTTGCCCTCATCTGGACCCAGCACACGCTCGAACTGCCCACGGCTCAGTGCGAACAGCTGGTGACCAGGCATTCGCATCTGCTTCTGCGCCGTCGCGCTGAACCCTTTGGCCTCGAGCCATTCCACTACCTCATCAGGGTTTGATTTCTGCAAGTAATTTGATTAAGTTAATAAATAATTTATTTAAAATATATTTTGTTTAAATGAAAGAGAACCGAGAATCCGCAGTAGAACTAGAGTGATCGACATAGCCCAACGGATTAGTAACCTGAAGTTGCAATGGGCCGGCCATATAGCTCGAAGAACCGACATCCGTTGGGGAAAAAAGGTTCTCGAGTGGCAGCCTCGTACCGGTGGCTAGCCATGAATGGAGTGACAACCTGGTAAGACATGCAGGAAGTTGATGGATACAGGTGGCTCAGGACCGTGCTTTGTTGCACACCTTGGGGGAGGCCTATGTTCAGTACTGGATTTGTGAAGGGCTGTAATGATGATGATGATGATGATGAAATGAAAAAGTTACCTCCACACTACGATTTTCTCCTGTCTTGTGGGAGTAATTTAAATATGTACATAAATTTCACGTTGACAAATATCCAGACACGAAACAATTATTTGTAGACCATATATATACTTGTGTGCGAGATTCGAACCCGCGGTTTTTAGCACTGCAACTCATTGCTAAGCTACTCCGCGACTGAGCCGTCAAATCTAAAATTTGAATATAATTCATCATTTGTTGACAATATTCTGAAAGTTGATTTTAGAAAAACATTTCGAAAAGAAAGAGATTTCAAAGACATTGTTTGACATGGCAGAGCCAAGCTGCAGCAATATTAAAGCTATAGCACGGAAGGGCCGGCTCGACCGGGGAAAGATTTTAGTGAGAACGTGATTATCACTAAACAGCAGCGCAAAAAAGCATCTTATCTGCTGTGTTTCGTTAATGAGTGTAGAGAACGGATACTTTTTTAACTGGAAACGAGGCATTCAATTTTAGTCCCAAGGGGTGACAATGCATCTGCATTTTGATTCTTAATTAAGGATATGTGATGATGTCCACGGGCCACAGCATTCACTTACCATCATGTGGACTGTGTAACGGTTCTCCCCTCTGTATGTATATAAAAGTGGCCGTCTTAGTCAGGACCCTTATTTACGTTGTGCTTGTTTAGTAACTTAGTTCTTTTAGGTGTCTCTTAGAAGAATAAATATTAACCAGAGGAGTCGAAAGCTGTTGTTAGCGCTTTAAACTTATCTTTAGCTAAGGAACCCCGTTTACGAAGAAGGACTCAAAAAGGTTAAGAACATTAAATCGTCCCTATTCCACTTGTATCACGTTCACATAAATCAATTCCTTATAAATTATTCTTTCGCTTGGAAAAGGCTCACAACATTTATATAAAAATACTCTCCCACATTTGAAAAAATAGGAGGAGGCGGCTTTCACGCCGTGTGCGGTTAGCGCTAACCAGCCAACGCACCCCCCCCCAAGAGAGAATTTAAGATGGAAACTGGTCTGTAGTCCACAGCAAAATAACTGGCAAACCGGTTAAAGAGGGCTTGGCCCCTTGGTACTGCGTAAGCACAAACATCGACCGAAGTCGCGCATGTTAATGCGTGTTAACGCCATACAAAATAAGTAACACTTCAAATAACAGACACACTGGCCATAAAAGGCCCTCCGTGAGCGCCACCAGCGCCACCACCTGTCAGGCTGCCGCTTCTACAGACATAATGTAAGTGTATGGCATCACCACGGTTAGACCGTGTCATAAGTCTCCCATTCACTTCAAGGGAATGGGGCCCCAAGTTGTGCGGTGCTCCTTTCTGAAAGGCCGGCAACGGATTTGCGATTCCCCTGGTGTTGTGATTGTTCATGGGCGATGGTAGTCACCGCATATAGCAGTAGCGTGACGGTGAGCCGCATGCTCGTTTGCCCCATCTTCTATAAAACAAATCCTAAAGATAGCCGATGTATTATAATATTATGCGCTAAGATGCCGCGCCCAATCGGTAGGGATGTATGATGTCCACGAGCAAGTCATGTTGCTACAACAAACCCGCTTACCACCGGCACTAAGATGACATGCCTAGGACATATCGGTTACCGAGTCCAAGTTCACCTCGGTCTCACACAATGAAGCAGTCTACACACCACTATAATAATACTATTCAAGACCCATTCCTATCAATATAATGCATTCACGTTTTTTGTTTCATTGGAGAGGATGACAAACGAGTACACAGACCACTTGATGGTAAGTGGTTGCTGTGCCCCATAGACATCTACATCGACATCAAAATGCAGATGCGATGTCACTCGTGAGGATTAAGATGGAAAGCCTCGTTGCCAGTAAAAAAGGTCTCCGGTTCTCTACACTCGTCATACGAAACACAGCAGCATTAAGCTACTATTTTATGCTGGTATTCTGTGAGAGCGTGGTCCTACCTCGGTCGAGCCGACCCATTCGTGCTATAACTATACTGCAGCATGGCTCTACCACGTGTAAAAAGTCATATTATATATATGAATCCTTACACATATTTACTCTATTTCATAGACCTTACAATTATATGTATGGGACTTCAATCCACAACTCTGCTATTATAAAGCTTATGCATCTAAGAAACCTTCTATATTAATGATTTTGTATCATAGAACTTACTAACTTTGTATCATAGTCTCTAATGTAGGAGGAATATACATTGTACTACAGTACTTTAGTAGTCAGGCATCTGACCACCCCATACACATATATGTACAATCATAGGTTTGCGTCTCCGGCAACTCTATGAACCCCTCCATTAATATAGAACACGCTCAATAACTTTCCAATTTTCTAGTTATATTAAAAATGTTAGTTATTTGTATTTGTATTTCTATTATTTAAAACATTTTGAATATTTTAGGCAGAGCTTTAATAAATATAATGATTTTTAAAGAAAATATTAAGCATTTACTACACTATTATACTAATTGTTCAAAAAGAACGTATTTCATCCTTATGCTTATTAATGCATTTTTTTAAGTATTATTTTTAAGATGTTTTAGGCTTCATATAGAAAATAATAATAATTTATTATTAATAATAATGAACCTTAACAACTGTTAAAGAATACCACGAGGCCTTAAGTCCACCATTTGTAACCCAAAAACCCCATTCGTCGTATCTCCTCAGTTTCAAGGCACTACCCTTGTTGCCTCAGCCAGTATTTGAATCCTCAGCGTCGACATATCGAGTGACGTGCAGTTTCGTGGTTACTTGGAAGAGAAGGCCAAATTGGCCTCTAAAAAGTTTGGCGTGCTCAGCAGTATTTCATGGAATACTGTTCCCATCTCTGAGTCGGGGCTCCCCAGTGCCAACTCTTTCCATTTGATCGCATCCAACGCAGAGCTGTTCGAATCGTCGGCGACCGAGCTCTTTTCGATCGGCTTGACTCACTGGCACTGCGAAGAGATGTTGCATCTCTTTGCGTATTTTATCGCATATACCACGGGGAGTGCTCTGAGGAATTGTTCGGACTAATTCCAGTCGCACAATTTCACCATCGCACATTGCAACAAAACTCACGATATCATCCATACCACCTGGATGACTGGCGGTCCACCACCGAGCGATTTAAAAGAAGTTTTCTTCCTCGCACAACTTCCTTGTGGAATCGACTACCACCAGAGATTTTTCCGGACCGATACTACTTAGGGACCTTCACGAAAAGAGCCTACTCCTTTTTAAAAGGCTGGCAACGCATCCCGTTCGGTCCCATGGTGTTGCAGATGCGCATGGGCGGCGGTAATCACTTACCATCAGATGAGCCATATGCTCGTTTGCCCCCCTCTCCTGTAAAAAAACCCTTAGTAGGTGTTTGAAATATATGTATATATATATATATATATATATATATATATATATATATATATCATTCAAAGGAGCTTATTAGTGTTACTAAGGAAAAAACTTTAAAAAAATACATAAATACCTCTAATATATTATTTATAGATCTAAATAAATGTTAAGCAGAGTGAAACACCCCAGAACTGGTATATTACTCTCTGGTGTAGTTTCATCGCTAATTTATGCAAAAACCTTAGAGAGAAAAATCTTGTTTTCACTTTAGTGCAAACCAAGAAAATTAAATTTAAAATAATCGGATGGACTGATAAAGAATACCACAAGGTATTCAGTTCACCTTTTGTAACCTTTAGTTGAAGATGTCTGTAATAAAGGATAAATAAATTATAATTCAAAGGAATTTCTCAGTAAAACTGAGGTGAATATTTTAGTGCAAAACTTACTTGGTGTATGAAAATATCCGGCGTCTTCTTAATATCAAGCTTGCGCTGCTGGATCTGCGGCAGCACCAGCTTTAGCTCGTCGTGCAGCTCACTGCCGGTCGATTTTATGGACTTTGTCGCTGTAAACAACATTCATGAAAGACTATTTCTACCAATTTGAAACGCTTTTAATTTCATTCAAGTCGACAATAGGGAACAGCGTTTGCGCATATGTTAAGGATTTCCTTTTTTTATTAACCTGGAACGGTGTAAGAAATAAAATAAAATTGCTGATATCGCAACCATAGTGTGAGTAATTACGTATCTGGTTTTGCTAATGAGAGTTATAACAAAGTATGGTCAAGTAAGATCCGGCTCGATGGATCGAATTCTACGCTGACTCCTGCTTTATTCCCGGTTCAAAGTAAGGTACTTTGCTGCCGGCAACCAGGAATGGTATCTAACTGATGTAATTTTGGCCAGGAAAGGAGTCATACCACCGAGTAAATAAAATATACGATAATATATATATATATAATCTTGTACTCTAAACGGTAGGAAATGATGAAGGGTTATGTGAATTGAATCGGAACTTACACTTTATAGTATCCGTCATGGTAGGCAGTGGCGGTGGCGAGGCTGGTGCCGGGGGCGGCGGTGGTGGCGGCGGCGGGGGAGGGGGAGGCGCCGCGAGCTCTGCCAAGTCGCAACCGACTTTGTGTTATATTGAATAGCCTAGTATTTATCTTATCTTAATGAAGCTATTGTAAAAATATTTTCATATAAGATTATTTTTCAACTTATATTTTTTCACAATAATCACACACAAAAATGGAAATTACCGTCCAATCCCACCACCGAACTCTCCAACATTCGTTACAATGAATCAAGCATGCGAACTGAATGGTTCGACCGAATTATTTTGGCGATACATATATGTTTAGGACCTTCTTTTTACCAAGGCTTATTTGCGTGGCCTAAATACGGAATCTCGGTTTGTGGGGTCGAACGTGACGTTTCTAACGAACGTACCAAACGTTTGAACGGTTAAACCAATATTTTGTCAGTCAATATTACTCAAAATTTTGGCGAATGCGTTGCTTAACGTTATTTGATTTCAAAATCATAATGAATCACAAATTGATATAGCAATGATTATTTTACTCTTAAAAACACTATTCATATTTACAAACATTTATATAATGAAATACTTACCGTATATATGTACCACTATGTATGTACCATCATATCACAGAGTTAGCACTAACACTTTGCGATAGTGAGCGCTACACGCACACAGCAACAGCATATATAAAGCAAAGCGTTACGCACACCACACAACATGATTCTTTTATTAAGATTATTTTGAATTTTTTATTTTCTTTTAATTTTTAATCCACAAAACTGTGTGTTAAAGGACAGTGTTAGGATAAGGCATAAATAGAAACAGAGCGTTATAAAGAACTTTAATTTATAAAAATGTAAAATACAAAAACGGACGAAGAGGCCGCGCGGGGCGGGCCCTGCTATCGAATTCACTTTAAAATGCGGTTAAAGTATTCAGGATTGTTTATTGGGTCAAATTTTTTTTGTTTCATTTATTAAATACCTATTTGACTTATTTAAAAATCCATATAACATAATATGTTCTAAATTAATTGAAATAATTATAATATTAGTATTTGGAATTAAAAAATATAGTGTAACCAAGTTTTTTTTTAAATTGAAAGTAAAAAAAAAGAATATGTATGGTTTGAATTTTGTACTCGATACATAAATATATTACAATATGGAAGGCAACAGTATTGCAAAAACTTTAATATTAATAGTAGCTTTAAATATTATACAAGGTTATAAATATTTTTTATAACTACATTTATTTTGATTTGTGAGTTCGATAGAGGACCCACTTCGTGCGTAACATATATTAACATTTATTATATTCTAATTCGCTTTACAGTACAAATCGGGTATAATTTGTAAATTTATAAAATAATAATTTAAGTACGACTAAATATCTACTTGTAGACTCTGCTCAGATGAAACTTGTACAAGATGATAATCCAATATATAGAGATAGCAAAAGCTATACTTATAGAGGACTAATAAAAAGGAAACATACGGTTTTAACACATCGAGCAAATTATATGTTTATAGATGAGCAGATGTTTATCTACGTTAAATTATTGTAACAATATATTTGGGAAGAAATGTTCTCGACACGTCTTGTCGAGGCCGCGAGAAGGCCATACATAAGCAGATAATCAATTCAAAATTTTGACCACATAGCTTTGACATTATAACTCAGAGAGAGAGAGAGAGAGTCTTGGTTGTGTATACGAGTATACTAAATTTATTGATAAAGTAGGTATATTAATACAAAACGCATTGTTGTTATTAATAAGATATCTCATAAATCCTGGATATACTGTAAAAGCTATGTAATTTGAAGTGGGAAGAAGCCATACGGTTATTAATAGATCTAAGCTGTCAAATATACAATAAAGTGATTCTTAATTCAAAATGATGCGTAAGGCTTCACCCATATTATTACCACACTATTGAAACTACGCACACATATGTAGCTACAACAATCCCCAAACACGCACGACAGCGTAGCGGAACACACACAACAGTAATGCACACACACGGCCGCGATGCGCCGCGACGAGCCCCGATACTTAAAACGTCGGGCTCATAAGCTTTAGTAATTGTTCCATAATAGATAACTCTATCTTATATCTTACTTCTATTTATAAATTATGACTAAGGGTTGTCCAGAAGGACTGCGCGGGATACGCGCGAATGCACTTTGGTCAAGGATGGTAGAGAGCGGGAAGGGAGGGGAGGGGAGGGTTGGTGGGTTTGAGCGGGAAAATTGGCGTTACAAATGCAGTCGGTCTTATGTTTGTGGTGTTATGTAAGCGCGGAATAACTTTATCTCTCAAATATTTGCTCAATTATATAGATATAATTAAAAAACGAATCAAATACTAAATCAAAACTTATAGCGAGAGAAATAATTTCTTATTTTTGGTTACAATAATATTTTACGCGCTGCCGCGTTACTTAGTTGTGTGTTATTCGATGGAAAACTTTTACCGAAACGTTTTGCCGGAACAGGTTTACCGGAAATAACTATATATAGTTCCACCTGTGTCACGATCGATTCTTTTTAGAACGGAAAACGGTTGCAACGAAAGACCAAAATGAAGATGAAACTTTCATATAATTTACCAGCGACTGATTTATTCGTCTAACCATCTATGAAGAAAAATATGGTCCTTCGAGCCTGATGTTTCTTCTTGGATGGTCTTTGTAAGATACATTTTATCCAAGAATTAACAAAGACTAATGCATTGTAAAGTGCGATCAAAGGCGCGGTCGGTAGGGTTGGGATGTTGGGATGTTGAGATGTGTGAAAGAAGGGCCGTCGTTAGAAGTATCGGAACTCGCCCTTTTTGCCGAGGCGCTCGCGGCGCACCCAGTCAGCGGCGGCGGGCGCCCCCGCTCCCCCCGCGCTCCCAAGCGCCGCGCCGCCCCCCGCCAGCCCCGCGGCCCTACCAGCGCCGCCCGTCGGACTGCTGCCACCTGAACCGCGCCCCCCGCCCTCCTGCAAAACAATAACATATTTCTAAAACCTGCGTAAAAGTGTATACAATTAGTGCGTGTTGCCAGGGATAATATTATATTATGACGTTATCCTTGAGAGCTAATCGCATGAGAAAGCTCAAGATCATTCAGAGGGCTGTGATGGAAGTTTCTCTGCATGATAAAATTCGAAAGAAAGAAATCCACAGTATAACCAGAATAACAGATATAGCTCGGCGGATCAGTAACTCGAAGTATAACAGAAATAACAATGGGATGTTCTAGCTCGTTGAACCGACTACGAAAAAAGCTTCTAAGTGGTCACCTAGTACCGGCAAGCGATGTACGGTCCATCCTAAAATGACTGACCACCTAGACCTTGCAAGATGTGCGTGACTCAGGACTATGCTTGGTAGTATTCCTTGGAGGAGGTCTATGCTCAGCAGTGCACTTGTGAAAGCTTTTGATCATGATGGTGGGACTTTTTTTATAGCACTTACGTATCTGCATTTTGATAATCGTAATCGAGGATATATGTCGATGTGTATGGGCCACAGCAACCACTTACCATCAGATGGACTGTGTGCTGGTCTATCACCCTACCCTATAAAAAAATAAGAAAATCTTATTGTTCTTCCGTGTTAGCCTTCGAAATTTCATATCTGGGCATATAAATGATAATAATAAATGATATATATATATTACGCCGTTTGACTGAAATAAACAATTATTATTATTATATGGTAGGCGAAGTGTGTGGCGTGGGGACTGATGGAGTGACGACCTGGTAAGATATGCAAGAAGTCGATGGATGCAGGTGGCTCAGGACCGTGCGTGCATTCCTCGTGGAGGTTTATGTTCAGCAGTGGCCTTGTGAAGGGCTGTAATGATGATGATGATGATTATTATTATATGTCTTTCCCGTTGTAGAGTATGTACCTTAATCGTTGTTCCTGGTCAATGGATTGACGATCGTAACACCAGACATTTCGCAGCTTTGACACTGCTGCCTGTCACCAGTCTGGGTATTTTAAGTCTGTCGTAAACGACGTGGTTATATTTTACGTAACAGAGCCATGCTCGTGCTTATTGCTGCAGCACGAAAGGGTGGAATCGACCGGGGTAGAACCACGCCCTCACAGTATACCAGCAGCAGAATAATTCTGTGTTTCTTATCGTGAGTATAGATTACTGGTAAAGAGGCATTCCATCTTTGCCATCAGGGGCGACAACGCATCAGCATTTTAATTATGATTCGAAGGTAGATATGGGCTGCGACATCCACTTACCATCGGGTGGACTACTGTGCTCGCTTGTCACTTGTCACCACCCACGTGGTAGTGAGGAATTTTATTACAGGACATGAATGATTTGGTTTGCGGTTGCCCCTGGGAGTGAGGTGATTGTTTTCATGCTATTTCTAAACATTTTCATACTAAGTGTATATTGTAAATTACTTAACAACAGTCTCGCTTGGTTTCTTGTTGGTTCTTCCCAAGACTGAGGTTTTTTACGAATCAAGGGTAAAGGTCAAATTACTTTCAATGAGTATTCTTGTAAAATATATTGAACAAAAGTAATGTTTCTATTCTATTGTGGTGACCTGATGGTGATGGTATTGGTAGATGGGGTTGGGGTAGAGGTGCGGCGAGGCGGGTGGCGAGAAGGCCGGTGCCACGATGGTGTGCGGCACGTGCGCCGTCACGCCGCGCCGGTTGCGCGCCTTCCACCACTTTCGCGAGTCATCCAGTACCTGCACACAACGCAGAGCACTCACTCAGTATCATGCGATAATTCACTCGTTAAAGTTAATGTCACAGCTTAAATATGTTCCACTGCTAGGCATAAAACCTCATTTTATTTCTGAGAGGATCTTAGGGCAAGGAACTAATATATATTGGCGAGCTTCACATGTCTTCGGAAATATTTTTTTCTTACTTCTTACATATGCAGGTTTCCTCACGACGTTTTCCTTCATCGCCGAGAACGTGGTAAATCAGCACTTAAAATTTCAATTAACAATTTTATTGGTGCTAGCTGGGATCGAAACGAAGTTGCTGGCGTCCTGTGAAATTTAGAGTGAACGCTAAGCCCCTGAGTTACCACGGCTCTAATTCACTTCTAATCTATTAAAAAATAGCTTTTACCCGATGCTCTACCTACGTGAATGTCTCAAAACGACATTTATTAAATATTTCTTGGGAGACATTTGTCCAGAAGCTGATTCACACGTCTAAGACGGTTTTTTATCGGATTTACGTGTGAGTGAAGGAACTCACGCAATATGCTAAGTAAAACTTTTTGCTTATTTATTTTATAACTCAGACTTTCTCTGAACAAGATCATCTTACAAAGTGTACCTAATGTTAGAGGTGTTAAAAAGAAGGAGACGTGTTGCTGTTATTAAAACTTTAGTTGACTATCCCTTATTCTAAAAATAACACAATATACATAATATGTATACTGTCGTTAGCCATAGCCATAGATCCTGAGCCTGATTTCTCTCCGTTCGTGTCGCATTGCACTATAGGATTGGAGGAATAACGAGTGCACCTCTGCTCGCACTCGGGAACTGAGGAGACTGGCCGCCGTCACCGAAATTCGGTCCGGAGGGCATTAATTATTGCACACCGATATTTTCAGCAGCTTGCGTAAGTTTCAAAGGATTCTTATACTAATACTAGCTGCCTCGTTGGTCTAGTGGTTGTAGTAGTGCGACCGCTAATCATGAGGCCCTGGGTGCCGGGTCGGGCCAAAAAATCAATTATTGAGTTTTTCTGTTAAGAAATTTTCAGTAGCTGCCCGGAGTCTAGAAGTTGGCGGTGTCTCACCCCCGTGCCTTGGAAAGCACGTAAAGCCGTTGGTCCTGCGCCTGATCTCTCTCCGGTCGTATCGGTTTACCGTCCCATCATGAGAGTGAGGGAATAGAGAGTGCACCTGTGCATGCGCATACACTAGGGCACTATAATCCTGTCCTGCGCCGATGGCTAGCCTCCGTCGAGGCAGGCCGCCGTGGCCGATATACGGTCTGGAGGACATTATTGTCGTTAGCGCTAAACTACAAAAGAACAATACAAATAAATTGATAACACTTCATTCCACGTTAAAACAAACTTAAATAAAAGGGAATGAAAACAATTTCTATAAAAAGTTAAGGAACAATTACAGAAGGTTCTATCCTTCATTAATTGAAGGAATAATAACAAGTATTAACTACTTGATTTCACTACTGGATATAGACTTTTCCGTGAACTCACCAAACCTGCGCATTGTGACCCTTGTTCAAGAAAGTTGGTGATGACCAAGCTAATAAATTGATTTGATGAGCTCATATACTTGTCTGTTCCATTTGAATAAGGCATATTGGATTTATTCTTAATTAAGTTATCATTCGGATGTCAAATACTCGTTAGAAGTATGTCAAGTACAGCGTGTGGAGCTTGGAAAAGATAAAGTTAGTGTATTCTTCGTTACATAAACACATCAAAAGAGTCTAGGGATACGTTAATCCTAAATTACTTACGGATTTATAGTTTAAAATCTTTTTAGCTTCCATAAAAAAAGTTTATAAAGATTGAAAACTCTTTTATATTATTTTCAAAATTTAAAAATATAAATTAAAATAAAACAAAACACAGCGGAAAAATTGTTAGTAATTCGTTACATCAAGAAAAATTCAAATTGTTTTACGGATTAATAACTTCATTTATTAATCCGTAAAACAATTTGAATTTTTCTTGATGTAACTTAAGGATTAGATTGTTGACGACGTGGCAATCGCGATCGGCTGCTTTCGTGTGCTCGGGAGCATTTACCATGCAGTGACGAACAATGGTCTTTGGTACTGTCCACCGAAGAGTTTTGGTTTGACTTTCATCTGGATTCACAAAAAACACGCGTTTGGAAAACTCCACGGAGGGTTAGCCGTCTACGGCACTCTCAGGAGGGCCACTCATACCAGGGCCAATCATGGTGTGCGAACCTAGCTCGTTTGCATCCAAGGCAGCATGACTGCACATAAATACCGCGAGTAGGTAGTAGAAGTTGAGAGATTTCCCGCCAAATTTGACGACAGCACAATAACTTTACGAACGTTTGCAAAGAACATGGGACTCCATACCGTAACAAGACATTGACAATTTAATTTAAATATGAACAATCGATGTCAATGTGTAGTTAATGTAAGAGGTGGCAAATTTTATAAGATTTTTTCAATTTTAATTAAAACTAATAGTTTTTTTAGAAGAAATTAAGTTTTTCTACGGCAAATAAAAAATATTTACATTTTTATTTAAAACAAAGAGATTACGAAATGTTTTTATTTTTTATTAAGGACCTTAAAATAATCTGTAATTCTTCCATTTACTATATCAGAAAATTCTTCATAGACTTTTAGATGTCTGATGAAATATAAAATATCCCTAGATTCTCTTTATGTGTTTAAATTGAAAGAGAATTATAACACTTTGTCAGATCAGATAAAAACAACTTCCGTCGGACACTACTATTTTAAATGAAGTGCCCAGTTTTGGTGATTTAGGTGGTTATGGGTTACAATGGTCAACGTGTAGTGTAAAGTAAGCGGAAGTGGTCGTGAGTGGTGAGTGGTGAGTGGGTGGTGTGTGGTAAGTGGTGGTACCTCGAGGTACTCCCCGCGCACGACAGACAGCTCCTTGTCGTTGTTGGCGGTGCGCGGGTACGTGACGCGCACCACGCGCCCCCCGCGCGCCGCCACTCCGCGCGCCCACGCCTCGCCCAGCTCGTCTGCGAACAATTCTACCTATGTAATATATATATTATGGGCTAAGTGAACGGCAGAGCCGACAAGAGACGCCCTTGACGAAGGTATATCGACCATATTGGCGATATATTGAAGATGGGCCAGATTAAGAGTACCCATAACCGGCGAGCATGTATGCGTAGGTATATGGATGTAAAGGATGCGAGGGAGGTGTATCAGGATCGTGGTAATCTGAAGTCCGTAGTCTCTGCCCACCCGTCTGGGTGACAAGCGTGAGTGCTTCTGATTATGATAGTTATAGTGCCCGTGCACTATTATGGAATAACGGTTGTGGTGGCGAGGCCATAGCTGTTCGACCGTTCGGTAATCTTCGGAAGCCCTCGGCTGCGCGGGAGCGGGAGCAACAGGCTCGGTTTTCCCCGCCTCAGTCGATTCAACTGTTCTAAGCCGTGAGGAAGTTTGTTCACGCTCCGATCTACTACTTTAACACTTTTTTCTTAGAACCTGAAATCCTTCTTACTTTACAGTAAAAAGGATCACCGGTTCTTTACACACGGTATACGAAAAAAAAACTGCTATTGCACGCTAGTATTGTATGAGAGCGTGGTCCTTCCCCGGTCGAGATGACCCATTCGTTTTACAATCATATTACAGCTGTAGCGTTGCTCCACCATAGCACGTACATCGATAACGACAAGTCAAGTCGCGCTAAATAACAAATAATGATTAAAACTTCATTATTGATCACATTATCTGGTTTTAACCTAACCTTGCCTAACCTATCTTTTTTATTACTCTGCCGGTTTGCCCAATAAGTAACGTGCTTTATTCACAAAGACCTGTGTAATTTATTTAACTAGTTTTTATCACAATATTACCTACCCATATTAGGCAATTTTAAAACTGCCTGGACATTATAAATAACATAATAATCACTTGGTACATAACAGATACATCATCATATGATTACTATTAATCAAAAATATAACTGTTTTAAGTATTTATCACAAAAGGAAAGGAATAAAACTTAATATCTACTACTTAATTTTTAACAACTTTCATTCTGCATTTGTAAGTCCCCTGATACAATTTAGACATTTTGAAAACATTTACTGACTTTTATTATTTTATTATAAGTTGTAATTTAAATAAAATTGTAACATGGTTTTGAAAAATAAAAATCGTAGTTTTGCCTTTGAGAAGGTCTTGTTCGTGTGATTTATTGATGTAGATTCTGATGTTTATAACAGCTTTAAATAAGTCAAGTAATTGATAACAAAGTTTTATATATGTGCATATGTAGGGAGAGGATTATGATCTGAATTTCTCGTCGTAATAAGGATATCTGAAGAAAAACGACAGTAAATAACAGTCGGACAGTCAGGCAGTCTTTTAAGCTTGACGCCTTTATGGCTGCGAACGCCAAGCTTATAACGCTGTAAAAGCCAACTGACTAACAGCACCAACATCACAGGAAATAGTCACACCTAGATCAGCATGTTTAAGTGGCAATGAGTGGGCCATAGTACTCGAAGAACTGACTACTGATAGGGAAGAAAGATTAACCAGAGGCACTTCGTACTCTGCGTTTTGTTTGACGATTTGTGTAGCTGTCACTGGACCACAGTAACTCGTCGTTAGCTGAACTATATGCTTATTTACTTGTATAAGGATGGCCTGATGCGCAAAAGGGTGTGCGTATAAAAAAATTAAAGGAAATTTCCTTATGGTGTAATTAAGGAAAAACTACTGACCATCATCTCGATCTGGACCACGGTAAGGCGGTTCCCGTTCTGGTGAGGAGGCTGCAGAACCGGAGTCTTCCCGGGCTGTCGATCTCGTATTCCTGAAAATTCGCGTTCATTGGTAAAGCATCAATGAAACTAAGGCAATATGGACACATTTGTGATGACCTATTGGTACTATGACCATTAGCATTTCAATATTTTAAGTAATTTTCGTATGTCTTTTTGTAGAAAGTAAGGTTCTGTTAATTTAAATAAGTCTGACGAGGTGGGCGAGGGTAACGTTTATATGATCAAAGATGTCTTTAGAATATCTTAGATATTTATTACAGATAAATGTACATAACTTCAGAATATTCTTTGTGGATGCTCACTTAAAGGTCACAGGTTCACATGAGGACTCGTTTTTGAGTTTTGTTTTCAAATGTAAAACTCCTTTAAAATTGAAACAGCCAAATTCTGATTTCAAAAATGTTGTAGGTATAATTTTATTATAGAACTATCAACACGCCACGGTTTCACCTAGGAATAATAGGATGTTTAGAATTAATATATTTAAAGACTTTTATTCTATAAATTTTTTTAATGTCAAAGTGTTTCGGTTAAAATATAATCTAGATCAGTCCTGGCAGTGCTCTCTATCTGTTTGTGAAGTTTCCACACAACCGGTTCAGCCGTTCAGAAGGTAAGCCCGCACACACTGACAGACAACGAAGATTTTAAAAAGAATTGTTCATGTTTTAAGTGCGTTCAAATAACCGCCTCAATGCAATAGAAACCATTTATTTCGATATTACAGACATATACTTCAATTTAAAGTAATATGCTATAATTGTCAGGTCATATTCAGTTCGCTTCCATTATATAATTTACCAATGAGGTTATTTCTATATCTAATCTATTGGCTAATAAAAAAAGATGTGTGACTAATGAAACTTTGATTAGTGTTGTAATTGCTCACAGGAATGTGTTTTATGATTGGTGATTTTTGATATCATTCTATGATATCAAAAATCACCGATTAAAAGCTAAATGCCTATAAAAGTTCACTGCTGAAGCTAGGATTCTCCTATAGATTGCCTCATGGGGAGGATATTGCCACAGTTGCCACGTTTGGCAGGCGGAGTGGTGACCGCAGTTTTTGTTATTTTATGTTGCTATCAGGAAAATACTGGCACCCATCTTCTGTTCTAGTTTTCCTCTGGCGCCTCCTGCGCCGCCCGCGGGACGTTATGGGATAGTGGATAATCCTACCCCGTTCCACGGTTCAATCAATCAATATGTTCTTTATTGTACACCAACACATTAAAATCAAAACAAATAGAAATAGATTATATAGAAGGTACGTTAGCTGGTCTAATCGCTGTGATGTTTTCCAGCCATCGTGTGATGTTTTCCATCGTTTTGCACGAAGAACCGTTGTTTACATAATATGTACGTATGAAAGATACAATTATGGACGGGAATTATTATGGGAAATAATGCAGCTTCAATAAATAAGCTTTGACTAGATTTTGATATCATTAGTTTTAAGTAATACAAATTTGCTGAGAACAGATAATAATACCTGGGGTATGGAGGGTACTGGTCCGTGTAGAGATCTGGTTCGTCGCGATCGTAGGCGTACCCGTCGTTCCGCTCTGCACCCACCTCTCCCACCTCCTCTCGCACCTCTCCCCGAACCTCACCCCGCACCTCCCCCCGCATTTCCGCTCGCACCTCGCTTCGCACCTCACCCCGCGATGACTCCCGCCGTGGTGACGTCCTTGAGAATTTACTTGTCAACGACACAGGACAGCACAACACAATACAAAACTATTCAACACAAATACTAATGGTTGTAGGATCTCACCTGCGCAAGGGCTGATCATCCACCTGGTAATCCGGCGACCAGCCGTCCATAAACACCGGCTGGTAAGGCGGGATGGCCGTTTTCCATTGCTCTCTGAAAAAATATTCATATTTTTATATATTTTTTCTTTAACAGCTAATGGAGAATGGAGAGACCCATAGCTAATTATAGTTCTCTTCGATATATTTATTTATAGCATAATGGTGATAAACGAGCACAGTCCACCTGATGAAAAGTAGATTAGGATTAAACTCTGAGGATTAAGATTATTGTAGGAAGGTATTGTTGTCAGTAAAAATGGTCTCCGGTTCTCTACACCCACCATACGAAACACAACAGATACCCTTTTTAGTGGATACGAGGCTTTCCTTATCGTCGACAACGCATCTCCATTGTGATTCTTAATCGAGGACAAGTGTAGATATTTATGACTTACAATATCCACTTAGCACCAGGTGGACTGTGTGCGCGTTTGTCACTCTTATGCGATAAAAAACATTTTTTCTTAAAATAGGGATAGAATGCATTATACAGTGTTTCCTGTTATCCTGGTCTCCCTTTATGAAAGTTGCACTTTTACCGCGTGTGAACTTCACACACGTTTTATTGGCTAGGGATGTGATTTAGCGTACCTGGGTATGAGCCAGGCGTCGCCGAGCGAGTGCCAGAGCTCGGTCTCCTTGCTGGTGACGCAGTTGGCGAGCAGGTTGAGCGCATCCCGCGTTAGCAGAGGCTGAACCACGCGCGCTGGCAGTCTCCCATCCGCTACATCCTGTGCAGCATCCACGATTAGCGCCAGCGGCGTGAATAAAAAGTGCACCAATTCTGGCGCATTCGGGTCGTGAATATGCGCGCGCAGACGAGCCAGTAAGTTGAACGACAGCTTGAATTTCTGTAGCACGTCCACGAAGTCCCGCTCCGGTGGCGGCCTGGTACGAAGCGCCAGCATCCCATCTCCCGCACGCTTCGCGCCGCGGGAGCGCCGCCGTCGTTCGAGCTCCCTCGCCGCGGCCGCCGCGTGTTGCAGCCGCGCGATGAACTTCTCTATGTCATCGAAGCACCGGTTAAGGATCGCGATGTCCTGCTCGTACAGCCGTTCGGAACCGGTCGAGGACGCGTCGTCTCTGTCTCCGCCGGAGCCAGCTCTCTCGCTGCGACCCAGTTGCGCTGATATTTGCTGTTGACAAACAAAACCCTAGTTTATCTGCCTTGTTGGTCTAGTGCGGTTGCTGATCATGAAAGCCCAGGGCCGGCCAAAATCAGTAAATGGTTATTTCGGTCAAGAAATTTTCAGTAGTAACTAGGAGTCAAAAAGAAAAAAAAAAGCACATAAAGTCGTTGGTAATGCGCCTTCTCTCTTTCTCTGGTCGTGTCGCATTACCGTTCCATCAGACTACCAGAGTGAGGGAAGAGATAGTGCACCTGTGCTTGCGCATACACTCGCGCACAATAATCCTGTCCTGCACACACACTAGCCTCCTTTGAGATTGGCCACCGGGACCGAAATACGGTCTGGAGGACATTACTAGTTTATTGTTTGTTAACTAAGTCATAAGTACTAGCCGACCAAGACCCTATAAGGTCTTACAGTTAAAAGAATGGATTAGCGGAATCGCTGCCCGCATTCACGATTTTTTTTAATATAGAATAAAGGTAACAAACCAACATACTGCCCACACCCTTGATTAAGAATCAAAATGCGATACGAGTTGACCTCCTAGGTAGGTGTAGCTGTTACGCCACCTCCGTGCTCCGTCCTTAGCTAAGGGTCGCGGTTTGAATCTTGCACGGAACAAGTATTATATGGCCTACAAATAATTAAAAAATAAAAATATAAATTTCTTTGCAACCTTTCGCTAAATAAATACAATGATGTGCCTTACCTGGATTGAAGAGCACCTCCCGCCCTTCCTCAATTGCATGTACTAACTCCGTCACCACTAGTCCCAGCACCACTACTCCCAACACCACTATTCCAGGTAAGACACACCATCGACGATAATACGACACGTGTTTCGCCTCTACACGAGGTATCTTCAGGTAATGTAGACTCTACGGCGGCTGACCGCTAGCGGAAGGTTGCAAAGAAATTTATATTTTTATTTTTTATTATAATTGATTTCCGCATAGTAACGCCTGATTCTATCAATTATCTACAAATAATTGTTACGGGTCTGGATGATTGTCCTTGTTAAATTTATATATGTAAAGTGCCTCCACGGTACAGGAGAAATTAAAGTAAAGGAAAACAGAAAAACAAGGAGCATGTGATAGAAGTGCATGCACCATGCCCGCAAGGCCGGTGCCGAGTGCTACGCCATTGACATGCCTCCGGGAAGCCACGCTTAATCCGCGCCAGATTATCCTACATTTGCGGTACGTAAGACCTGTATCTGCGACGCAATTAACATAATATGTAGGTACTATACTATGTACTAGAACAGACACCGCGAACAAAATCCGTGCAGCAGAGCGTGGCGCGTGGTCGGAGCCACAGAGTGCTTTTTATGGCACAGACTAAGCTAGTTTTGACCCATGGGTTCTAAAGCGTGTCGCAAACGATCAAGACTTGTTATCTCTCCGATTAGTGATCTTTTTTAAAACTATTGCATTATACGACGATTTACTTGTTTAACAATTTTTTACTACTCGAATTAAGTCCACTATCATAAAAATAAAATATCTCATAAATATTTTATCTAACAACGTCAAAAGCAGTATTTGATAGGAGAGCGATAACAATCGGTTACACACGACGACACACTGTGTTGTAAAATGTTCTTTCGAAAAAAAAAATTCCACTGGATCCTTCTTGGTTCTACCCAGGATTATTTCTTTTTCTCAAGTACTTAGTGGTAAAAGTAAAAATTACTTAGAATATTATAACTAATTGCTCCTAGAGCGAGGCCATTTAGTAATGACGTCAAATATTTGACATACTTCATAGCGGGCAGGTTAGTTTGTTAGGAATGTAAAGGTTAATGTTTCTTTCTGTATTATTAGTTCATTAGTTACATATTATATTATATTAGTTAGATTAATTATTAAATGATATGAGATAATTAATAGATGAGTGAAAATATTCAAAAAATTAAAGCACTGAGTCATTGTTTTGCGTATTAATTTAATTCTTAGGAAATTTATATATTTTTTTAAATTTAATGACGCAATACAAAAACCTCAGTCTCAACAAACGACATCTTGTGAGCGTAAGATAATTAGCTCTTCTTGAAAGTATGGTCTTAATTATTTTTACTATATTATATATTAAACAATATATTATTATCATTATATTCTTGTATTATAATCTGCATAGTGTGCGGTGTTTTATAGCTGAGACGTAAATTAACTTATAAAGTAAGTATTTCATACATCGATATTTCTTTTGTTTGCGATAGATTAATTGTATATTTAAAATAAGCAATATAATTGATAAAACAGATGATAAGTGACGCTTATCAGATAAGAACAAGTAATGTGATAAAGTTAATACATACGAACGGTATCAATTTGGTTCTAGAAACTGTAGAACTGGTTGTAGAAACTGTGTCAATTTATTATAACAACAGCGTCAAAGTAACCTCAACAATCACTTTATTATGTTAATATATTAGCTTGAAAAATACGTATTATCTAGGGAATATAATAATACAAACACAGTGTTTGGTTGCGTTTAATATTGCTAACCATCGTGGCTGTATGATGATGACGATCGTGATAATATGTGTTACAAGCACTTGATATTAATAAAATCCATAAAGATGAGGTTCTTGTTTGTTACCTGTCGCCGGGGTCGTTCCATCTCACTTTCTCTCTCTCTCTCCCGTTCCCGCTCGATGATGAAGTCGCGGCCGCCCTCCGCTGATGCACCGCCGCCGACTCCCCTGGGCACACGCACAATTTAATCACTAGGCTACGATTCAAAATCAATTATTAGTAGACTCACGTTTTCCGTAGAAGTAACAAAGACCGTGGGCCTAAAAGCGTGTTTATCATTATAAAATACAACGAAGCCAATTAAAATAGAAACACGGTGACGAGTTCAACTAAAGCGTGCTATGTCCAAATACTCATACGCCGTTCAATGTTAACACCCCGTCAAGTCTCGTACTGTCTCTGTCACTAAGTCAAAGTTACTGTGTTGTGACACCACGCGCCGTAACGACATCTTAAAATTGAGTTTAAATTGAGTACGTTTGAGTATTTAGCCATTAGTATAATAAAGTTCTTATCACACCAGGAGTAGGCGGAAACGGGCAGCAGTACGGTCGGTCGGAAGTGGATCATCGCGGTGCTGGAGTGCGCGCGTGCGCATCCGCCGGTACACACATCTCGATTGATCTAAGCCTCATCTCTTCACATCCGAGGTCATCTTCCGTATCTTCACGATAAGATTAAACATGTGCTCTTGAAATAATATTCTTTAAGTGTGGCTTATGCACGGTGCCATTTGCTTATTTAACGTCTCCTAAATTCGTATGATCTGTGTTCTACAAGTCGTTATACATTACAGTCTATAAAAGTCCACTAGTGAACATAGAGGCCCCATGGATTGCCTCATAGTGGGGATATTCGCCATAGTTGCCACGCTTGGCGAGCTGGTGGGCAGCCGCGGTTTTTTTATTTTAAGTCGTTATAAGGAAGATTTACGACACCCACGGGATCGTATATGACGGTGTGTGTTCTTACATCGCCACTACACGGTATTACTTGGAGCGGTATTGAGCAGTTAGTGAGTCATGCTGCTTCAGTATGTGTTAACAGAATACACGTGCCTTCGAAATGTTTTATAGATATACAGGTTTCCTTGCAATGTTTTTCTTCCTTACCGGGTTTGTGCTAAATCAGTATTTAAATTGGAATTTACAATTATTTGGCGTTGGGCCGTGGTATAACGGGTTACTTTTTTGTCTAAAACTTACAACGAGCTATTAGTCCCTGAGCTACTAAGGCTTGTTTGTATACACCTAAATATTTCACGAAAAGCATCGTTAAAAACAACTAAAACTTTGCTTGTCAATCTTTCTGCGGTGCAATTATAGAAAATTCACCTTTAGTTCTATATAAAAAACTCTGTGACTCTCACTACTGTGGAGGAGGCCCAGCCAGAGACCTTGCGGACTGATGGTATTGGAAGATGCTGCTGCCCATCTCCTCTTTTAATTCAAAAAGACAAAAGACAAAAAACAATTTGAACACATTGTTCAAGTGTCAGTGAGAGGTATAGAGTATGTCAGAAAAGTTCGAAAAAGAAAAGGGCAGCGCACCGGCAGTACTTCGCACCCCTGTACAACTGTACAACTGTATTTGCCAACTCACCTGTTAAGGGTGGCAGCTATGGCAATACAATATATAACATTAACGTAATGGTTCCCGTAAGGGCATTATCAAAATTCAAACATGTAAAAATAACTTTAGAACAGAAAAGTCGGCCATAAAAAATATTACCTCTTGCATGCGCATCGATAAAGTGGGATCTTTTCAAAATACTCTTACAGCCCGGCCAATGCAGAGGGTAAAAAACAAACAAATTGCAAATAAAATTTTATTTAAATTTGATTTAAAATAATTTGTGAAATTATATCTATTATGTAGCACAAGGTTTTGTTATATGTTGTGTAAGGTGGTCATTAGGATGCATGAGCGCGTACAACGTAGACCATGTTGCACGTGCTCAGGCCTCCTAATGTTTCTAAAAAAGCTATGAAGCAGAAGTTCAAAAGTTTAAACTCAAATTTAATACGGCGGCGGGGAGTTTTCGGACCGATACGTGTCAAGGGTCTTCAAAAAATGAGCGTACTTCTTTTTAAAAGGCCGAAAATATATCTGCAAATCCTTAGAGTTGCAGATAGGCGGGAGTAGACACTTACCATCAGGTGAGCTGCATGCACGTTTGCCCCCTGTTTTATAAAAAAATAATTACTTGAGCGCGTTGAGCTCTTCGACGAGGGTCTGCGCGCTGACGTCGTGGCACTGGAAGATGTGGAGCTCGCGGCGCGCATCCGGGGCACCCACCACGAAGGCCAGCACGTTGTTGTACAGCTCGCCAGGCTCCGGCGATGTAAACGCGGTCGGCGAGTGCACGTAAGAAGCTGGGAACCGCTCCATGATCGACTGACCAAAAACATTATTATTATTAATTAATAAAAACACAATGCGATGGAAGCCCTTGGTAAGAAGAACAAACGAGAGAGAGTTGTTAGGGAGAAAGGGAAAGAAAGCCTCCCCCAAGCTTTCCGAAGGCGAACGATGCGGGCGGTATCGAGGAGCATCAGCTTCTGCATTTAAGATCGAGGAGCACCGCGTTCTGCATCTGCGTTATTACTTTGGGGTATTCATGGAGTATTCTCATTATGATGCTCAATGTGATGTTGGCAAACCACCCCATGTGTCGGTCACCTCGTGAGTTACGTTCAGATAATTTGTTTTCTTATCTGTTTCGGCTTTCACGAGATTCTCGTCATAAGGAAAATATTATTATTATTATTCTTGTAAATGGTAGAGCCTTGTTGCATCTATACTATAGTTGTAGCACAAATGGGTCAGCTCGAAGGACCACGCTCTCCCACAAAAACCAGCGTCAAATAGCAGCTTAATGCTGCCGTGTTTCATGTGGTGGGTGTAGGGAACCGGTGACTTTTTCACTGGAGACCAGGCATTCCACCTTAGTCCTTAGGGATGATAACGCATTTGCATTTTGATTCGGATGATAAATGTAGATGTCAATAGGCCATAGCATCCATTTAAAATCAGTTGGACTGTATGCTCGTTTGACACCCTTATTCTATCTATAAAACAATAAGAGAGGGAAGCACCACGCTCGCTTAGAATGTGAAATACCCATATAAAATAGTAATATAATGATGCTGTTTCGTATGGTGAGTACATTGTATCTCTTGAATATACGCAAAAAAATTTTTACGTGGTTAGAGTATAATTGCAACAATTAGACGCTGTCCCAGAATAGCCAAAATAGTTACTTAACTATATCGTATGGTGAGTGTAGAGAACCGGAGACACATTTTACTAGAAAGAGTCATTCCATCATAGTCCTCAGGTGTAGCAAAGTATCTGCGTTTTGGTAATTAATTACGATTAGATGGAGATCGCCATGGACAACAGCTCTCAGTTTACCATCGAGTGACGTTTATGCTCGCTTAAAGTCATCTTCATATCTATGAGTATACAGAAGAACGAAACTATAGCGTACTGAAGACATTGGTTAACCAAAATCAATTAAAAGATAAACTGGAATGCTTTTATTCTTGGAATGAAATTCAAAATAATTAAATATACAACAACATACCCCTGTTTCATAGTCCATGACCAGCACCCACTGGTCCTCTAAGCATAGTTGCATCTTCTGACTCCATATTCCTAAAAGATATAATTTATTATAAATTCAGATAAAAATATCGTGTAGTAGTAAGAATATCCACTATCCTCCCGTGTAATAAAAATAAAAAAACTGCGGCTGCCAACTTGCTTCCTAAGCGTGGCAACTGTGGCAAATATCCCGCCTATGGGGCAATCTATGGGGAAGGCTTATTTTCAGCACTACACTTTAGTATGCTGTGACGGTAACAGAAAATAATCGACGACTAGATCGATGTTAATGTTGGGAGATTCTGGTACAAACCATTGGTTTTCTCCAGTTGAAGCAGCCGGCGCATCCCATCGGCTGGGTACACGATGCCGGTCTCCCGGGTCACGGTGAATGTGGCGAGGTGCTCCAGCACGTACGCGGCGCGACCCCGGAGCCCCGCCAGCTGCTCGAACTCGTCCAGCGCCCGCTGCGTGTCCCCGCCCCCGCTCCGCGCGACCCCCGCGCCACCGCCACCCCGCAGCGCCATTTCTCCACGGCCTCAGGCTGGGTGGCCCGGCGTCATCGCTTGGTTCACACTCTCTCGCTTGGGGTTATGCTTCTTTTGTATTTTCTGTGAACGCAAAATAAGACCTAATTAGCTAAGTATTCACATCATCCATTAGAATTCAACTAACTACCACATATTACGAAGAATACAATAATTAAAACAATTATGAATTTATACTTAAAGAAATTAACTGACTTTGGAATTTGAAAATACATAAATTTTACGTGGTAGAGCCATGCTGCAGTTATATTAGTAATATAGTTGTAGCACGAATGGGTCGGCTCGACCGGGGAAGGACCACGCTCTCACAGAATACCAGCGTCAAATAGTAGCTTAATGCTGCTGTGTTTCGTATGGTGAGTGTAGAGAACCGGAGACCTTTTTTACTGGAAACGAAGCATTCCATCTAAGACTTCACGGATGACAACGCATCTGCATTTTGATTCGTAATCGAGGATAGATGTAGATGTCTGTGGGCCACAGCAACCACTTACCATCAGGTGGACTGTGTGCTCGGTTTTCATCCTATCCTATAAAAAAAAAACTCAATTTATTTTCCACAGGATGAAAAATGGGAGTAGTGCAAAGTTATCGCCTCCTGACTTTTTAGCCCGTTTTGTGAGTGTAGTGGGTATAGAAGATCTACGAGTCTTTTCCTTAATAATTGTAGGCGTTATGCTTAAAGAAAACAAGTAACTCACTTCTGCAATAATATGATATTGTAAAATAAGAAACATTATATTGTGTTTTATTCGAAAATTAAAGAAGATAAAGTATGGTATGAAAGTTATAATTTATATTTCGAGAATGGATTTTTGTCAGTGTTAACTATGCACTAAGACATCTTAACATCAGTTACCATAGCTTTTTCAATTTTAATGCATTGTATTTAGGCTCCATCTTTGTTCTTTATTATTGTCTAGATTTTCAGCTTAGCATTAGAACATAATTTTCTATAGCCTAATATTGTCTTGTGTTTAGTTTTCGCTTATTACTGTTACGATTTAATTTAAATTTATTAAGATGACCGCTGCTCAAATTCAAATTCATAATATTTTTCCAAAATATTTATTGTAAGTTAAGTGTTACATTTGGCGTTAATGTAAAATATGATCTATCTTACAACTTAACCATACTTTTCGGGTACGTGAAATCTGGCAACTCTGCCAGTTTTCGAAGAACTTAAAAGTTTAGGACCAATTTTCCAACATAAAAGGTACTCTCAGAGTGGGCGTCAATTATAAAAGTGACACTATATTCCTCATAAATTTGGTATTTATTAGTGTTTTCAACAAATACTAACATTAAGTAGATAAAATACCCAAAAATAGAAAATGGCAAAGTTAACCTCACTTTGTCGCAACTTTGCTATCAGGATTTATAATGAAATAAATATTTGATTTCAAGGTTGAAGGTAAGCTTACATCATAATATAATACACAACACTCAGAGTTATGATTTGCTCCATTAGTTGTGTAGCAAATAGCAAAGTTTTCATTTGTGGCAAAGTTGTCTTCCCGTTTTTCAATTTTTCTTACAAACTTGAAAATGTGCGTCATGGTTGTTAAAATCCTGAATTACGTACTTTTCTTATTTTTTTTTTAAATTTAAATCTTGTCACAGTAATTTCATAAGCAAAAATCTAAACTATATCAAACAAAAATACTCTCCTGTAAAACTAAAAATCAAATTGAGAAATAATAAGCTTTAATCAATTATAGTGTACATACATATAAAATTATAAAAAAAGCTTGTCTTAATCATTTTTACTACGATCTGGTAAAAAAATAATTGTTAATAACATAAATATAGTTTTCCCACAATAGCTAAACATTCTACAAAAAAATCATTTTAATGATTATTAAGAATGACACTGTTTTTGGACGCAAATTAATATCAACACACTAAGTCGAAATTATTAAAAATACTGAATAGCAATAATATTATTAATGCCCGACAACGTCGTAAAAATTATATACATTTTTCTTTTCTTTTCCTTCACTTTTGTTTATCATATGAAATCATCAAAATAACGATGAATCGATTGACAACTCATTTGGCAATATCGGTCTAACGGGCTACTACGGAGAAACATCGAGACAAACGTACATACATAGAATGTCAAGTACAGAACCCTTTCTTTAAATCGTTGTACTCGGTTAAAAATTTAGGTTGAAAGTGACAACCATTGGTTGTAGCAAAACATGGCAAAGTAACCGTCACATCATGGCATCACTAGTGTTGTAACTTTGCAAACAAAATCATCAGAAGTTCTAGAGCACTGGACAAAGAGATTACTTCGCCGACATATTCCGTGTTAGAATAAAATGCCAAAATTAACTCTCATGTTGTATTTTCATCCAAAAAATGGCATATCTCGTAAAACGTTACGCTTTCCGTGTTAATAGTAATTTTGTACCGGTACAACCCAGATGGCAAAGTAATTTCCTCTTTCTTAAAAAGGTTGTCAGACTTGACTGTATTACAATAATAGGTCTTTGACTTACTACATAACTATAATGGTTAAAATTGTTAGTTGTTATTAAACGATTAATCATAGTGATAAAAATTACGTAGTAATAAAATAATGAATACATAATATGGAATTAGATTTATTGAAGAGTAGTTTAATTTTGTAGATACCTTACAAGTTCTATATACAGCTTTGTATTAAATATTTGTTATTGCTTATCAATTGGAGGCAATCTTCTTTTCATTTCTAATATTCAAAGGTCATTTATATACACTCAGAGGGCCACACTGAAAATCAGTGGCTCTGGCGCGCCAAGAGAAATGCTGTGTGCGACACATTTTCGTTATATTTTTCAACGTCCAGTAACATAAAATAATGTTTAAAATGGGAAATATTATGGACACTATGGCGATTATTTGGCGAAATAAATATTTAATTTATTTATTTCTTTTCTTTCTTTTTAGATGAATCCTGTCATCATTCTTCTCTTATATCTTAAATTACATACATACATGTTATCATGAATATGATCTTGTTTGTAACTACGGCGGCAACATGTTCAACATGTTCACCGGACTGTTGGCTGACTACAGCACCAGCTAGAACAATCTGAATTATTGCCGCTAACTTTTTCAGCTTTAAAAATCACTGGAGTTTCGAAAAAATCAAAATGTCTAACGACTGGACCATTGTCAACTTTTGATAAGCGAGTACCACTAGAGCCCCCTGCAACTACAACAAGAGGTAAGATTAGGAATTTGTGGCAGAAACAGGAAAGCGCTATCCATCCAGATGGACCATTTGAGATTTTAATAGAATAACTTACATCCTTTTTATTTTATTTAGGTTGTATTAACGCCATTACGACCCCTTATATAAAAAATAATGCAATCCATTTTTGCATTAATTTTTTGTATATGGAGGGTAAACAAACATACGGCCCACCTGATGGTATGTGACTATCGCCACCTATACAACTGCAACACAACGGGACTTGCGAATGCGTTGCCGGCCTTTTAAAAAGAGTAGGATCTTTTACTTTTTTATTTTCTAGGCATTAACAAATATGTTGGTAAATTGCTAAATCATTAGAATTTTTTTGAGAAATGATATTGAAAAAACCTTACTGATTTATGACTTATATATCAAATAGAAAATGCTAACACCGCGAAACAAAGTTATCAGAAACAGTAGACTTTATAATGAACAGTGCTCGTCCGAATTTAAGCATAATAACAGACGATCAGCAGAGCGGAACCGCACCAGGTACAGTTAGCGGCACAGGTAGCACCCGATCGTGTACAATATAGGAATACGAAAGTGCTTTAACCAACTTTAACTGCTGACCTAACTTAAAACTATTGTTTCACATCAAATTCGTACGTATCAAACACCATTATTAAACATATTCAGTAAAAAATTCTGTTCAAACTGTTGTTTAATATTTACATTTGAATAATACTTTCACCGTACACCTCAATGCGTCCCATTTACGTTTTCACTATTATTTTCACTTATCACTGCGATCATCGTAATAACGATCTGGATCACGTCAACGTGATCTCATTTAGTTCACGTTGATAAACCTAACATACTCAATGGAAGTAACACAGCTTTTACTTAAAAAATTTGAGCGCTGCGAGTGAGGTGTGGCGGAAGTACGGCAAGGTGCGCGGCGCGCTTGAGACTGCGCGTGCGCCGCATCCCGATCAGCTCTCACCATCTCGCTTACTCATGCAGCACCCGCACGTACTGCCTCCTTCGCACGCGTGCAGGAATCCAACAGGATATAGCTTTAAAATCTAGCGGATTATGTTCCGTTGTCTTCAAGTACAGGAACCACCAAGAGTAGTCGTATTGAAGCAATATGTACTACTACGTACTAGAAGAGACGCTGAGATTTGGTAGTTTGCAGCACGCGTTAGAGTTCATGGGCTCAAACTTAGTCTGAGCCTTAAAAAGGTACACTGTGCCTCCAACCACGCGCCCGGTACTTCCGCACAGATTTTAAAAAATAGAACAGTGTACTTAGTTGGAGGGATAATTTTGTGAATGATGAGCATACAATGCTTTTTAGTGTTTTGGAGTTAGGTGCTAAGTTTTTTTTGAATTGAGTGTAACATGTTTAATTTAGCATAAGTTGTACAATAAATATATAAATAGTTTATTCATAATGATTTCTTATATTTACGCGAACACTACACATTGATTAAAACTACTTTTACGGATTTTATCGCGTTTAATTTTAATTAGTTTTATTTTTAATTCCCGACGTTACGGGTGCTTTCCAGCACCCATTGGTCACGGGGGACTGAAGCTTTTTAATTATTGTTTATGGTCCGATCTATGCAAAATGAGCTATGTCTTGAGGTCTTGCAGTGGTATGCTTGGGTTTAGTTTTAATTAGTACCCAGCCTCCTTCTCTATTGATAGATTACATAATAACTATAAAAATTGAAATAATAAAACTTACAACGTTCCCGCCAAAGGTATGTTAAGTTTCGAAATGTCTACAAAATTTTATCTATTAAAAAGTTTAACATACTAGTACTAAAGAGTATATGATTGATAAATAATACCTGGAAATGAGGTGATATCTACTTTTGAAATGTCATATTTAAATTTATGAAATATTATATTGTGACGACTCTGTGGCGCAGTGGCTGCGCTGGATGTCGAGGGTTTGAATCCCGCACGGATCAAGTAATGCCTATAAATAATTGTTCCGGGTCTGGATGTTTATCCTTGTGAAATTTATGTTTGTAAACTGCCCCCACGATACAGGAGAAAATCCTAGTGTAGGGGAAACGTTTTTTTAAAGAGTTTAATTGTAAATTAATGCTCAAAAAAATTCCGCTGGGTTTCTTACAGGGTCGAAAAATATATCAATGTTTATAGGAAAGACCAGCGGAACGGCCGAGGCTTGTGATAGTAAGGACCCTTCCTTGTCTGCGTGCAGCACGCGGCCGCGTCGCGTCGTCCTGTGAAGATCCGCAGAGACGCGTTCCATTCATAGCTATTTACGTCACAATACGCACGAATGCTGTCACTTTCTCGTAAACCTTTCAATACTTTAATTAATAATGACATTTACAAACTTTTTAAACGGCTTTATCTCGTTCAGTTGGAAAGGTAGGTACTTTTAATTGGAATTGAATTTAAACGTTTTCAGTTCAACGTAACCTTTACAGTGAAAGTGACATTCTTTAGACGTAACTATTTACTTCTGTTAGGAGCGCATTTCACGACGTAATAACAATTTATTAAAGAGTCTCCTTTGCATAACATTGAAATATCAAAAAACTATAATAAAATAACTTAAATTATAACTTATATAACCCTGACTGCGTTTCCTCGCTGAATGGCTATACTTAGAAAAGAACCAGCCCTCTCATCATCAGCAGCTACGAGCATCCGCGGCTACAGTTGCATTAGGTACTTCACGTAGAGCCACGTTGCAGCTAGACTGGAGAAGGACCACGCTCTCACAATGTAGAATAACAGCTTAATGTTGCTGTTTCGTATAGTGAGTTGAACCAGACACCATTTTTACTGGTAACGAGTCATTTCAACTTAGTCCTGTGGGATGACAACGTATTGTTGCGTGAATAAGTCAACGTCATACACTAGCGCCATCTAGTGTCAGGAACGAGAGCGAGGGGAGCTTTGCAGAAAATGACATCACAAATCTTTCAACCGACAGCGCCATCCGAAGAACTAAGTTTCTAGAAAATCTACACTCGAAAATTCGTCGCTTTGCGCGCATTTACTTGAATATTCCAGATGCTTCATTGCTAATTTGTATATATAGGCGCTGCAAGATGCGATCGGGGCAGTATTGGATTTGGCGAGACAAGCGAAGCTTCGGAGCGGAATAAAGTGAATTAGTGTGTTTAATTATTAGTGTTTTAAGTTTTAATTTGTGTAAAGTAAATTAAAGCGTTAATTTAGGTAATTTTTATTGTCACGAACCTCAAGCTCGTAACAGTATCTACATTTTGACTCTTAAGGATTTTCAAAGATAAATGTAGGTGTCCATGGATCGCAGCATCTACTTAAATGAGGTGAACTGTGTATGCGTCACCCTTATTCTATAATCATAAAAAAAACATCTTAAAAGTAGTAACTTGGTGCTCTGAGCCCCAAGATAATACTTTTATGGTGACAATGCATAATGGTTTTCTCTTTTCCATAACTCTTATAAAGAAAGCATCGCGAAATTTTGCGCAGTTAAGACATAAAAGATATTAAATGAAATGATTAGCGTTGAATTGCTTAGTGCGGTGAATTTTTATCTTGGGTCTGTAATACAATTGTAAAATGATGTGAATGCTATCTATAATACTTTTACTAAGCACTCATTTATATTTTTATTTGTATTAGGATCATATGTTTTATATCCGGAATTTTGACAAAAGTACGTCTATTATTTTTTTTTAAATTATTTTTTATAGAATAAGGCTGACAAACGAGCACGGTCCACCTAATTGTAAGTGGTTGGTGTTGCTTACAGAGACCTACAGTTATCTTCCATTAAATCAAATTAAGTCAAATATCTTTATTCATATAGACTTAAAACAGAGCAGCACATATGAACGTCAACATATCGTAATAATAATAATAATAATAGTTTTTACTTAGTTTTCACACTATACTCCTATAGTACGTGAGGGTAAAATGATTATCCGGTAAATATGGTTACTGTCTTACTTATAACACAAAAACTACAGCCTTGTTTGCATTGATGGCTCTGTGGTAAGATACGAGTAGCTCTTCATCAGTCAATCAAATAACGAAGATCAAAAGGTCGCTGCTTTAGCCAAGCCATTCTGACTGGAAATTATAGTAAATATTTTAGTCGATCTTAGTATTGTGTAGTGTAGTCAACTATTTTTAAGGTAATTTTTAGAAGTGTTCCTAATTATTGCTAAAGCTTGTTTGTCATTTTTTTTAATATATTAGTTATAGTATACGGCTTTGTCTTTGTTCTCCTTCTAGTTTGGTTTTTAGGGCGGCAAAGCTTAAGGTTACCCATTACCATAATAATCTCACGTAACTTGTATTGAAAACAGTTACGACGAAATACGTTTTTGGCGAATTTATATTGAGTTTAAATTCACATATTTAAACGTTATTAAATTTTCCAACTTGTAAATAAAGTTGCATATAATACGTTACAATGAAAGACACCATCTACAAGGTAATTGACTGTGTGATACAAGTATGCCATCTTTGTGAGTGACTCTAACGTATTTTATTTATTATTTTTAGAGGTAAGTTTACTTTCTCCTTGTTTATCTTATTGAAGAAACGCACACGTTATCCTGCAAAGGAGTTACTTACTTTCTTCAGTTTTAAGGAAGGAACCATTAATTAAGAATCAAAATGGAGACGCGTTGCCACTTCTGCGGGCTCACATCGAATTCCTCGTTTCCAGTAAAAAAAAGGCTTTTTTCTCTACACTTAACATACGAAACAACCGCATTGCGCTGCTATTTTACGCTGGTATTTTGTGAGAGCGTGGTCCTGCTCCGGTTGAGCCGACCCATTCTTGCTACAACCATTATAAAGCTGTCGCGTGGCTCTACTACGTATAAAATTATTCCACGATCCACGTTATTGATGAGTAAGAACTCAGTAGGCGCGCTTGGCTTGTAGGTTGACAACCGCGTTATGGCGAGGCCATTAACGTCTCATTTAAATTCTGCGCACTTGATGTCGCCCTGCATTAGTCCCGGTGGTTTAAAGTACAATGCGACGAAATTTTTGATTTGTTTTTTTTTTTTATATAAGAAGGGACAAACGAGCATGCGGTTCACCTGATGGTAAGTGGCTACCTCCGCCCTGAATTTAAAAAAAAGAGTAGGCTCTTTTCTTGCTTATTAGTTACAATAGTTATTCACACCGCAATGGTCAATCTACGTGAACATGGATTTCTTGCTGATTCTTTAAGAAGAATTCTCAGGAGAGAGGTATATTTCCACCTAGTGATAAAAATTGCTTTCAATAAGTATTAAGTATGTAATAATTTATATCGAATAAAAATTAATTATTTATATATTATACTAAAGCCCCTTGAGGCAGAAATATTGACTACTACTAAATACCAACTATCTTATTCCTTTTATTTTCTTTTCATTGTTCAATTCTATATATTCATGGCGACTACGTCAAACACTATCTACAATCGGGGAATACCATGTAAGGAAGTGAACTGTTGGGGATGGATTATGATGTTTACAAGCGCTGGTCTGGGTTACTTTGTATCTTGATGTTTGAAAAAATAATTAAAAGTTCAAATTAAAGAAATGATAATTTTAATTAGTAAATTTGAGAATCTTAGACAAATGAAAACGTCTGCTGTTGGGCTATAGCTACAGGCCTCCCCGCCTCCCCTATTGTAGCCACAATTTGCCACAGTTCTCACGCTTGGCTGGTGAATTGACAAGCGCTGCACCAGACATCTCGCACATTTGTATATATACCTTTTTAGAATTTCTCAGCGATGCTGTAGTTATATTAGTAGTATAGTTGTAGTACGAATGGGTCGGCTCTGACCGGGGAAGGACCACGCTCTCACAGAATACCAGCGTCAAATAGTAGCTTGATGCTGCTATGTTTCGTATGGTGAGTGTAGAGAATCGGAGACCTTTTTACTAAAAACGAAGCATTTTATCTAAGTCCTCACGGATGACAACGCATCTGTATTTTGATTCGTAATCGAGGATAAATGTAGATGTCTATGGGCCACAGCAACCACTTACCATCAGATGAACTGTGTGCTCGTTTGTCGTTCTATCCTATAAAAAAAACATGCAGGTCACCCCACAATGTTTCATTTCAACGACGAGTATGTTGTAAATCAACTCTTAAAATTGCAACTATCTCATTGGTACCAGCGAGGATAGAACCCGGATTTCTCGCGTACTGTGAAATTTAGAGTGAGTGCTTAGCCCCAGAAAAAAGTGAGTGTCAGTACACTAAAATATAATTTTGTGTCTGTTTTTCTGTTTGTTCCGGATAATCTCCGAAGTAGCTGAACCAACTTCGTCAGGAGTTTCACTGGCAGATAGCTGATGTTATAAGGAGTAACTTAGTCTTATTTTTATTTTAGAAAAAGAATTGGGGTCATTCGCAAAAAATTCAAATACATGGAATTCAATCGTAATAAATTTCACGCGAACGAAGTCGCGGGGAACAGCTAGTGTGATATATATCCAATATTAAAAACTAGAATAAAGAAAAATTAAAACTAAAAACTTAAATAATCATACAGTCCTAATCCCCACGGTATCGTGCCAAACGCTGGCTGCGTTTCCTCGTTGAAAGGCTGTACTTAGCCTCTCAGTGAGAAAAGAACTAACCCTCTTATCACCAACAGCGAAAATCAGTCGCGGATACAGTTTCTATAGGAACGTAAACGCACGTGGACTTCACGGACCCATAGTCTCTACATTAAACTGCTCCTTATTTTCATTAAAAATTTCCAGCCTGTTTATAGCGTGTAGTGGCGGCATGGGAAATGCTTCAAAAATATTACGGTTTTCAATAAATTTCAGTAAATTTATTGAAAACCGTAATATTTTTGAATAAATTTCAGTAAATTTAAAAAACTTTACCGCCAAAATATGTATGACTATAGTAAAGAATAGAACATGCTCTTTAAAACAGGTACAAATTATTTCTTAACTCTTTCATTATGATAAAACTATTTATTTGAATAAGAATTAATACTACGATACGACTGTAACCGACTTTTGTTTCGGCCGGTGATCTAATTAAATTTTAGAACACAAAAGCTACTATTGTGACTTAATTATGATAGTTAGATATATTCCTTACGCGGACTTTTTTGAAGGTAATAATGAGTACTTGGATCATGTAGCACATAATTTCTATGTATCATCAAGTTTTCTCAGCGCACGCCAAATAATGAATTTTATAGGCAAAAATTTGCTACTTTGGGTTACAATTTTCTTAAAGATCTCCAATTTTTTTGAAAATAAATTATAACCTATATTACTTTGTGATAGTTTAGCTTTCTATTGATAAAACATTATTATAATCGGTCTAGTAGTTTTGGAGCTTATTTGGTACAAACAAACAAACAAACAAACAAAAAAATCTTTCTTCTTCATGATATTCAGGTACAGGTGATGATTTTTTTGTTAATATTTTTTACTTATTTTTTTGTTATTTTTTAATTTTGATTATTTTATTTTCGATTATTTTATTTTTATTAGAAATATTATTATATTATTTGTAAAAAGATAATATCTACAAAACATAAATTTATTAGTTCAGAGCTTCCCTGTAAACTATATTTGATGTTGTTTTATTTTGTGGCAGCAAAATATCCTCGGTATATGAGGTAGTTGACCAGCTGATAGGTCGGTGATGATGGTCGCTACAGTTAAATTTAACTTCATTAGGACCCGCGTAAAAGAACATATAGCTGATGTGAAGCATCAACGTTCCGGGAAGTCTGCAGTTTGTGATCATATCCTAGATGGCCCCAACCATTACATCAGATTTGATAGACCACAAATCCTCGCGAAAGAACACCGATTCCTACCAAGGATGATACGTGAGGCTATTGAAATTAAAAAACATCCTAATTTCAATAGAGAAGGAGGCTGGGTACTACCACCTGCTTGGGATCCTATAATCAATAAAATTAAAACTAAACCCAAGCATACCACTGCAAGACCTCAGGACATAGTCAGTTCATTTTGCATAGATCGGACCATAAACAATAGTTAAAAAAGCTGAAGGTACTCCGGGTTTAACAATGACATCGGGACGTCAGTCATCTCAGTCCCCCGTGACCATGGGTGCTGGAAAGCGCCCGAAACGTCGGGAATTAAAAATAAAAAGTAAAAATAAACGCGATAAAATCCGTAAAAGTAGTTTTAATCATGTTTTAATCATTAACTTCATTATCTTAATAAGTAGCCTCGTCCCATTGCACATACTCGGGGGCTTTACATATTTTAATATGAAAAAGTAGTTATTGTGACATAACTGTAATAGTTAAGTATATGGTATCGCAGACTTTTTTGTAGATCTAGATATCATCTATAAAACTTTAGTACATCACTTTGCTCTATTGTCAATAGTTTCCGCAGCGTATGCCATATAAGAATTATTCGGCGTTACTATTGCATAATTTAACAAGAAAAAGTAGTTATTTTGACATAACTGTAATAGTTAGACATATGGTACCGCGGACTTTTTTGTAGATAATGATATCTTCTATAAAACTTTAGTACATCACTTTGCTCTATTGTCAATAGTTTCCGCAGCGTATGCGATATAAGGATTTTTCGGCGTTACTATTGCATAATTTAACATGAAAAAGTAGTTATTTTGACATAACTGTAATAGTTAGACGTATAGTACCGCGAACTTTTTTGTAGATAAAGATATCTTCTATAAAACTTTAGTACATCACTTTGCTCTATTGTCAATAGTTTCCGCAGCGTATGCGATATAAGGATTTTTCGGCGTTACTATTGCATAATTTAACATGAAAAAGTAGTTATTTTGACATAACTGTAATAGTTAGACATATAGTACCGCGAACTTTTTTGTAGATAATGATATCTTCTATAAAACTTTAGTACATCACTTTGCTCTATTGTAAATAGTTTCCGCAGCGTATGCGATATAAGGATACTTTTGGTATTTTTTTCACGCCGTGGGTTACATTAATGAATCCCTAATTTTTTGAAAATATACTATAGCCTATATTCATCAGGGATAATGTAAACTCCATTGGTGAAAGAATTTTTCAAATCGGTCCAGTAGTTTTGGCGCCTATTCAATACAAACAAACAAATTTTTCCTCTTTATAATATTAATAATATAATCACAAGAGCAATTCAAATAATCAACGCTGAAAATATTATCACCGTACAAAGTCGAAGTCTCCGGTGAGTCAACGAATTCCGCACGTAGTTATCAGGACCCTTATCGCAGCTTATTATTCAAGACGTTCAGATAACTTGGTGTTGTTGTGATGTAGATTTGCTATAATCCCAGGTATTTTAATTAAATTCGTTTGGTAACGTATATTATAAACGAAAATAATTAGATTCCGGCGACTTTGTGGAAATCTTTATCTTCATAATATATATCTTCTGCCGTGTACTCCTGAGCTCCTCCAAAACAGCTAGACCGATTTTGATGAAATTTTGATTTGGGAATGTTTTACATTTGAAATTGGATTCGATAGGTGATGCTGTTGTCGAGATTCAGAAATCTCCCATGCGAAGTCGGGCGGATCGCTAGTGTAAAGCACACTCATAACATTTTACACACGAATCGTAACTAGTTAATTATTCATAAAACAACATGAACTGTCACGCCAGTCACATAGAGGGGCAGGCAGAGGCTGCGGATTCATTAATTTATTTTATTTTCGGTAAAAATATTTTTACTGCGTTATAGTAACAAATGAGATTTTGATCAAACGTGAACTGTTAATTGAATTAATAATGATTCGAGCAGGAAATCCGACACTTTGGTAAGGTCTACAAATAATTGTTTATAGTCTGGATGTGTGTCCACGTTCCATTTATGTATTTAATACACCTCTGAAATACAGAAGTAAGGTGTTTGTTAAGGTTAATGTTTTAACTCTACATCGAGGATGATACATTGTGATTGTCCTCTGGCAATAAACATAAGATATCCATAGGCTATTGTTATCCTGGCCCTCTTACAGCAATAGCTTTCTTACCTGATAGAGCCGCACTGCGCTGCAGCTATATTATAGTTGTAGCACGAATGGGTCGGCTTGACCGGGGAGGGACCACGCTCTCAAAGAATACCAGCGTGAAATAACAGCGTAATGCTGCTTTGTTTCGTATGGTGGGTGTATCGAACAGGAGACCCTTTTTATTGGAATCGAGACACTCCATTTTAGTCCTCAGGGGTGACAGCGCATTTGCGTTTTGATTCTTAATTGACAATAAATGTAGATGTCTATGGGTCACAGCATCCACTTATAATCAGGTGGACCGCGCTTGTTTTGTTGCCCAATGCTATAAAAAAACTGAAAATAATTAATTCATAGGGCAATGTATACTTAATGACAACAAAGTCCACAAAAATATACAAGGCCTCTCCATTACCAAGTTTAATCAAAAAGTGTATAAAAAAAGGGTTATTACAAATGAATATATGGCTGATAATAGCTCCTAGGAATGAGGTGTTCGCTTCCAAGCTGTTTCTTAAATAAATTTTGTAAATAGTTTGTACAACGTAAAATTGTACACAACCTTTCTTATTGTACAATTTTATCTTGAAAAAAAGTTCCATTAGATTTCTTGCTGGTTCATCGAAACAGACGTTTTCCCGAACCAGTGGTAAAAGTAAAAAATGACTTTCAATAGGAATTACATATAATCTGTTGCGAATAAAAAATAATTCTATTCTATGCTATCTAACTATTCTTAGTTTAGATTCACAAAATTGCACCCAGTAGGTAGTGCTTTTGTCGAGACCCAATTATAAGCAAAAGCAGATTACTAATGAGCCGTGCGAAGCCGAGAAGGATCGCTAGGTAAGATATTATATCGTGCATGTTGTTTAGTTCATGGTAGTTATTGTGTTTCGACAGACGTACAACAAGTCGCGTACTCGGAGACTGTTAGCCAACAACCAGCACATTCCTGCTGTAGGTCGCGCGTCACAAATGTTATTGTGAAATGAAGAGGTGTCTTAAACGTTTATTTGTGTATGACATTCCATCTTAGCACATATAACGACTGTTAAGGTTGTGTAAGGTTGAAAGATGTATGTCATGAATCTTATGATCTATTTACTGTTGAAAGTTACGCGTAAGTATAAATTTTTCTGTGAATATGAATCAAAATGTAGATGCGTTGTCATCTCTGAGAACTAAGTTGAAATGCTTTGTTTCCAGTAAAAAGGGTCGGCTTCTCTACACTCACTACGAAACAAACCGGCATTAAGCTGCTATTTTACAAGCATAAGAGCATAATCTTTCACATAATATAGCTGCAGCGTGGCTCTACCATGTATAGAAAGTGTGTGCAGTGTTGCGAGGTGATAATGACGCGTGACGTATTGTGTGCAGCCGTGAGAGCGACGGAGGTATGGTTGAGTGGGGGAAGGGTGTGTCTCTCAATGGTGCTAATGAAGCGCGAGAGTGACCGTGACACGATGAGGCTTTGTGCCGTCGCGCTGTTCGAGTTCTCGAAGTCTTGAAATAAAATATCTATTCTTCTGTCGTAGTTATTGTGTTAGATTGTTCTATTTGTATTTAAAATATTTATTTGATGGGTTGGAGAATGAGTTTTTTCGTATTTTGTTTGTATAAAATTGAAGAAAAACCTCTTTGGTTGTACTGTTGGCATCTAGCTGGTTTAAAAATTAAATACATAAAGGACATTAAGAAAGGATTAATTTTGAAAAAAATACTTTTCCGCTATTTTTCAATTTTCTGTCCACTAAAATGAGTGAATCTAACGAAGAAATTTGATACCTTCTGAAATTTTATTACAAAAAGGGAAAAATGCGACTCAAGCCGCAAAAAATATTTGTGACGTTTATAGACCTAATGGAGTGTCAGTAAGAGTATAAAGTTGTTTTAAGCGTTTTCAGTCGAAGAAATTTTAAGTCAGAGATGCAGCTCGCTCTGGTCGCCCTCATACGAATAAAGTCGATGCCATTTTCGAAAAATGGAGCTAAATCAGTATCTTAGTAGTTAGGACATAGCCGATTAATTGAGGATTGACCACAAAACAGTTTTGATCCATTTCAAAAAGTCTAGCTATACAAAAAAGCTCGATCTTTGGGTACGACACGAGCTCACCGTACTCATTTGCGATTCTCTACTGAAGCGTAATAAAACCGAACCATTTTTGAAAAGATCGATTGGATCACTGGTGATGAAAAGTGGATCACCTACGATAACAAAGTGCGAAAAAGTCATGTTTAAAGGGTAGTTAAGCTCCACAGACTGTAGTGAAACCCAGATTAACCCCTCAATCCCAATAAAAGGCCCATGCAGTCGCATGCGCCCGGCGAGTCCCGAGCGATCGCATGCGACCACACCCACTTAAAACCATTAAAACTTATATTTAGAGACTACTTTTATGTGAAAAAGTTTGGCATTATAAAATCTATACAAAATTCTCTATATAAAAGTCAGGTTTTACTTCATTACAAAAAGACTATTGTATTTTGATAACAAAAATAAAACATAACAAACTAATGTCGGCAGCGTGAAAATCACAATTATTTCAATATATATTACTCCAAATTATTTACGTTAAAGGATAAATTATATTCGCACAAAAACGTTCATTACAATTTTAAAATAAAACACTATAGTAAAACACTAGAAAAATTCAAAAATCAACACAAAAACATTCACGTAAAAATGGCGTACGAAATGAACATAGATTATAAATAAATATCCATAGGATAACTTGACTTTTTATTGCACAAAATGATAGAAAATTTCGTATTAATTCTTAAATGCCAAAGTTCGTCATAGAAAAGTAGTCTCTAAATATAAGTTTTAATGGTTTAAGGTGCCGTGAGTGTACGCGGTTGAATCCGACCGCTTGGATTTTGATGGAATAGCGCCGCAGTCGGATTCGACCGCTTGGGCACTGAGAGGTTAACACGAAATAAGGTTATGTTGTGTGTATGGTGGGATTAGACGGGCATCGTTTATTACAAACTTTTACCGCCGAGCAAAACCATCGATTCGGATCTCAACTGCAAGCAGCTAATGAGACTCAAGCAAGAATTTTTTTTTTATTCTGAACAATACAAATTGTGTTGAATAATTCATGCAAAAAGTACAATTGAAAATATTAACTACTAAATTTACAACTATACAAAATTACAATAAAAATATGAGATTACAATAATTGCTATACGATTAAATTATATAAAATGTCAATAACTATAAAATTACAATAAAAATTACAAGTCGAATCTCACCACTATCAATAAAATTTAAAGTTTTAAACATCACACAAAAATAATAACTACATTCGTTACAAAAAAAATTTCCATTATTTCTTAAAATGTTATCAAAAGTTCAAAACACATTGAATTGTATGTAATAGCATTAGCATGTAGAAACTCGTCAACACTATAATAAGATTTATCCAATAGGAACTTTTTTAAAGTATTTTTTGAAGCTACTCTTGTATAACATATTTTTTAAATCAATTGGTAATCTATTAAACAGAAGCACTGATTGATAATGAGAAGAGTGTCTAGTCATAACCATACGAGGGATGATTTTATTATGAAAGTCTTTTCTCCTGGTGTTTTCCCATATGGTTTTTTGGTCTATAGTCTCATAATCGCCAATAACTTTAGCAAATTGTGTAAGTAAGACCAGTATATACAGGCATGGAACAGTCAAGATTCCAAGTCTTTTGAAATGCATGCGACATGATTCTTGCTGTTTTATCCGGACCATGGTTCTGATTGCCCTTTTTTGCAGAACAAAGGCTTTGTGTGCATTATATTTAAGGCTCCCTCCCCAGAATAAAATACTGTAACGTAGTCTTGACTCCACCAATGCGCAATAAACCAGTTTCAGATGTTTTAGATCCGCTTCATCCCGTAAGCTTCTTAGTACGTAACAAGCTGAGCTTATTTTACTTTCAATCTCGTCTAATTCATATTTCCACTTTAATTTACTGTCTATTCTGACGCCTAAGAATTTAGCCACTTCTACAGATTGTACTGTTTTATCACCTAGTGTGACCTGCAGAGATGTGTTATTACTGACGTTATTGCGGAATAACATCACACTTGTTTTATTGGTGTTGATCGACAAGCCGTTGACAGTAAACCATATTCTAAAGGATTCCAATATTTGGTTTATTTTAATTTCTAGTGCCGCTACTTCGGAGGCTGAGATAACAGCATTAGTGTCATCTGCAAAGAGGACTAGGTTTTTCAAGTCTGTCGTTCTACGTACATAATGGTTTAAATCATTTATGAAAGTAATAAATAATACGGGTCCTAAAATGGAGCCTTGAGGTACACCCACTTTAACATTAATCATTTTGGACTTCGTCACTATTTCAGACATATTATCGTTCACCGTTTTTATTTCTACGAACATTTTTCTGTTACTCAAGTAGGATTGACATAGTTTCAGAGCATGTCCTCGAACCCCATAATAGTGCAATTTTCCCAAAAGAAGATCATGATTGATGGTATCAAACGCGGAGCTCAGATCGAGAAAGAGTGCAGCTACCTTAAATTTGTTATTTAATTTGTCAATGACATCATTGAGCAATGTGTCCATTGCATCCTGTGTACCGATGTTGTTTTGATTTCCTCTATCATCAATCTAGACTTAATTACACTTTCGAATATTTTAGAAATTGTGGGTAATAAAGATATAGGTCTGTACATCTTGGCATCCGATATCGAGCCCTTCTTGTGAACAGGTACGACTTTGGCAACTTTCAGTTGATCTGGGAAAATGCCCTCCTTTATGCACTTATTAAAGAAAGAATATAATGGTTGAGCGAGAAGATCTATATTATCCATTATTATAGTAATAGGAATATCATCAAAATAGCAAGATTTGTTGGCCCCCATTTTTTGTGTGATCTTTCGTACTTCTTCTACAGATGTTGGTCTTAGTGTCATAACGTTTTCGACTCGACTTATATTACATTTAGGGTTTGTTAGTGCAATCTCAATATTAACTGGAACATTATTGATACTATGATCGAACTGGTGAACAAAGGTATCAGCAATTTGAACTGGTTCGTGAATAATATTTTTGTCTACCTTTAGCATTAGTTGCGTTCGTATTTTTCCCCGCTAGGTTTCTATGGCTGTTAATGAGGTTCCATACACTTTTGGATAAATTTTTGGAACGAGCGATCTCATTTTGAACTGCATATTTTTTTGTTAGTCTAATTATTTTCCTGTAAATTCTAATATATTCGTTACGGTACCTGACGATTGTTTCGTCATTATGAGATCCTTTACTTGTGCAAAGAAACCGTTTCATTTGGCTTGATACTTTTATTCCTTTGGTAATCCATCGTAAATTTGATTTCTTGTTAGTGTTTACTATTTTATTTTTATTCTTGAAACAGTCATCAAATAACGCTTTGAATTTGCTTATAAATGTGTTTATACCCATTGAGTTCCAATCACAATTAATTAAATTCTGTCTAAAGACAGATTTATTATTTTTGGTTAAAGCTCTTTTCTTTATATATACTATGTTATTTTTGCTTCTAGTTTTAACATAGGGGACCACAATATTGCATAATATTGCCACGTGTCTATCTGATAATCCATTATGATCTGTGTTACAATTTATTATACTCTTGTTAGGTATGTTAGTAACAATATTGTCAATGCATGAGCTCGAATTATTCCTTATAAAAGTAGCATCAGAAATTAGTGGCCTAAAATTAAAACCGGTCAAAAGATTCACAAATTCACTCTTCTTCTTATTTTCCGGTAATAAGTCTATGTTAAAGTCACCACATATAACACAATTTTTATTAAAAAAAGTATTCGCACAACTTTTCTAATCTATCAATAAAGATATCAAAGTTTTTATCATTAGGGGTGCGATAACAACAGCAAATACAAATATTAGTTTCTAAGTCCTTTACACAACATACTTCAAAGCTGTCCATTTTATATACAGATTTCGCTATAGGCAGATCTATTTTATTTTTATCTTTGCTACATAGTATGTGTGTTCCACCCCTTTTTTATTGACTCTTGTACTATACGATACTATTTTGTAATCAGTTAACGCTAATAACTCCACTAATTTTTCATTCAGAAAATGTTCACTGATACATAGATAATGATATTTTACTGTAAGGGAATTTATATATAGTTCTAACTCCAGTTTTTTGTTATTTATACCACACAAATTTTGATAAAATATGTTAAGTTCCATATTATCTACGTTGTTTTTTCGCAATTCTAAATTAATACTATTATTCACGAAAAAAAGAATCACCAGTAGTTATTACACACTGATCATCATCCGTTTGTGTACTGACAGAGCACTTTTGGTGCTGCTGCTCATCATGATTAGTAGCAGGATGGACCTCACGTGATTTCAACTTAGTCATGCAGGGTAATTTAGTCACAAATTTAATATAATTATGTTTATAAGAAATTCTTAATATTTCTCTCAACAGAAGCCTAGAAATTTTGGTCAGGTTTCCTACTTGCCTATAACTAGTATCATTAAAATATAAGTTGAATGGTACATATGACGTATTTTCAAAGTGATTACAAATTGATTCAACTACATAATTTAACTTAAATCCATTAAAGTAGTAGTTTTTTTTAATTTCACCAACCAAAACATTTGTGTGCTTCAGTTTATGTAATTGGTAATATAAAAACGTTTGTAATTTTAATAAATTGCTGTCATTACAGCCGGCTAAGATCACCAAAGGGGTTAAGGAAAAAATTGCAAGAAATTTTAGGAAATGAGTATTTCGTTTTGATAAAAAATTCTAAGATTTCTACAGCAACGGGATTATGTTGGTGGTTATTCCTGCGAAGGCAAAAGTTCAAGCTCCAAATATTAATTGTAAGCATAAAGTTTGAATTCGCTTGCGATGCCATACTTTCTACTTTTGTAACGTGTATGTACTGTGAACAAGGTTAATGCAGTGGCTTAGAAGAAATACATCATCATATTTCATTCCGTGAATTTACACGAGTGGACCAGTAAAATTTGTAGGAAATTTTATTATAGCATATGGGTGACAAGCGAGCACACAGTCCAGCTAATGGTTAGTGAATGCTGTGGTCTATAGACATATTCATTTATCCTTGGTAAATAAATAAAATGCACATGCGTTGCCAATATTGAGTACTACGATGGAATGCCTCGTTTCTAGTAAAAAGGTTCACCAGTTTTCTACACCTAATACACGAAATACATCAGCATTAAACTAGACTACTACTAGACTTAGAGCCGACTTACTCGCTGCAATCATAATAAAGCTACTCTGTTACGTTAAACATTATAGTGAGATTTATTGTTCGATCTTCCAAAGTACTCAGCATCATCTATCTATCAAATCTACGCCTGCATTATCATCTGTTCGGGTTTACATAGAACGCTGAAGCAATGAATTATTAAATAAAACTAGGTTTCGATTGAGTAAAAACTGACAGTTCTGGATCATCATCGATATCTGGCTTTGACAATGTTCCCAGTACGTCTGCCCCTGACAGCACGGGGTTGCCCGGATCTATTACGGCCTTTGACGTAGGAATTTTAGTGTACCAGGTAATGTAGTAAACAAACGGCTTTTGATAAGTTATTTCAATTAAAATTAACTTGCCTACCCCTGTGGGTAACAGTCATCAGTGATTATGTATGTATATAGGTATGGTTAACGGGAAAACTTTTCTAAAATAATGATATTCATATTAGAGCAGTAATAAGTATAATTAGAATACATTTCAGTTAATTAGAAAGTGGCGCCCTAAGGCCCGGGCGAGACGTGGCACTGTTGAGATGGGTGTTGGGTTCACACAAGTGCGCTTTGCGTACAGATTACGCACACACTCGATGGTATCGCGCGTGTACGAGTACAAACTACAAAGTGAGTTTGCGGTCAGCTGGCTTGCTGTATATTATGGAATTTATGGATGATATGCGAATAAAGTGATCGCTACCAAGCTATTTGTAATTTATTTTGTGTTGATAAATGTGTATCATATGATTGTAAGCTTTAAACAAACGTCCCGCTGGGTTTCTTGCTGGTTCTTCCTGAATTATTTTCCGACTCAGTGCAGTGGTGAATAAGAGTGACTTTTAATAAGTATTATTTACAATCTTTATTAAATAAACAGGTTATTGTTCCTATTTCTGTTTCTATTTCTGATTGTAATAATTAGTAAATCTAGTAGCGAATCTAAATCGAATTTTCTATGATATTTCTATGGTATTGGAGGAATTAGGCTAAGATATGCGGGTAATTAGTTAGGGAGTGTGTTACCTATTGCATATAAAAGTGAATTTAATTAATCGCAGACATTTAAAAAATCAATTGAAGTTTAAATATATATCTTTACTTTTTTAAATTAAGGGAGACAAACGAAGTCACATTTCACCTGATATTAAGTGTATGCTGTGGCCCACAGACACCTATATCTAGAAGCGTGATCACTATGAGAACTATAATGAAATGCCTCTACCTCCTAAAAAGTTTTATCAAACTAGCCTCTTACCGGCTAGTTTGATAAAACTTTTTAATATTTTAAAAACTAATGTAGTTTAAGACAAAATTAAATATAGTAACATGTTAACAAAATTGAATGATTTTTAACTGATTTTTTTGTTTCGTTTTAATATCGTAGGAAGCTTATCAGCGGCGCGTCATACAGGAAGTACCGGCCGGCGATGTCGACGTCAACGCACACACGTAATCCACACAATCCGCATACTTATTAAATGAGACACTGATATAGAACGATTTTATATTTAATACAGATGATATTTTTAATTTTGTTATAATAAATTTCGTCATTTAATGAAAAACATTATAATAGATTAGGTATAATATCTTATAAAATTAAAAAAGCAGGAAAAACAAAATAACATCCGCAAAGTATGTTTCTTTCACTGGTTAGTGTTCTTGTGTTTCAAAAGCAGTCTACTAACTTAGGTCTTTTGTACGAACAAACTTAATGTTCCCAGCTCCTTTGTAAGTCAGAATCTTCCCACAAAAGATTTCAACGCGTGCTACGGCTTTCTACCCTCGTCTTGAAATGGACGAGAAAATTAAATAATATTAGATATTATTATTATATCTAATATTATTTCATTTTATCCTGTGTCGTACTGCAGGCCTAATATTTTATCCCAGTCCTATTTATTTCTGTAGGTGTTGTGAAAGCTATAGAGTGACAGGAAAATCAAACGGTATACGACAAATGATGCTAAATTATTCATAGCGCATTATATACGAGTATATAAAAGATTTTATTGAAATGTAATAATGTTTTTAAGGTTATTATTTCGACACGAAAAATTCTTTTGTAAAACATCTTTTTTTTAAATCTACTCCTGAGTTCTAAAAAACAATTTATGGCTCTCTATCTAGATATTGTTATTTTTAACATCCATTCGATAATACAATTATATAAATTATAAGACATTGCATCTTAGTCGGCAGGTGTGACAACGCAACTGTATATTTATAAATAAGCGACAGTAGCCTAATGGCAGGGCACGGACCGCGAACTCAAAAAGGTCGTGGGTTCGAATTCGCCATTCGGCTACAGGCGTGAACCACTCGTAACATGAGCAATTTAAGCTTACCACGAGTGGTTAAGGGGAAAATTAGTAATGTTTATAGCATTGTTAATATTCTTTAAAAAAAATGACTGCCTGGTTGCAGTAGTGCGACTACTGCTCATGAGGTCCCGGGTTCGAATCCCGGATCGTTTAAAAAAATTAATTATTGAGTTTTTCCGTTAAGGAATTCTCAGTAGCTGCCCGAAGTCAGGAAGTTGTCGGTATCTCACCCCTGTGCCTCGAAAAACACGTAAAGCCGTTGGTCCTGCGCCTAAACTCTCTTCGTTCGTGTCGTTTTACAGTCCCATCGGATTATGAGAGTGACAGAATAGAGAGTGAAGCTGTGCTTGCGGTGCATACACTTGGACACTCCTGTCCAGCGCTGATGGATAGTCTCTGTTGAGGCTAGCCACCGTGACAGAAATTCGATCTGGAGGATGTTATTATTATATTTATTCTTACCAAGGACAGCTTCCCTTCCCTATCAGATATACTGTTTACTCGTTTGCCATATTATTCTTTTATAAAAGAATGATGGTATCAATTAACAAAAAAGCAAATTTGTCGCTGTTTGTATGTCCTGATAAATTATTAATAAAAAAGTTTTGTTTTATTATTGTGTTACTAACTAGCACTTATCTAAGTCTTCATAAACACGTTCTTGAATTACGACGAACAAGTTGTTGCCGCGAAACAAGTTATCGTTTAGTTTTATAATACTTTGTATGTTTCGTGCATGCATACTTTAAATTCTTTGTAGTGTCCACGTATATACTGGACACTGTACTGTACTGTACTGTACTGGACTGAGTAATCTATTTTTAATTTGATCGTTCAGTTTTGATAAGCAATTTCCATTAAAAATGTATTAAAATATTTGCTTTTAATGGACATTTATTGGCGTCATAATATAACGACCTTAATTCAATGCAATGATTGAGCTATTAGAGTTTATATATTATGTAATAAAACGTAACAAAAATCAAGAAAATGTGTAGTTTATTCGCAAGTAGGTATGTACACTACCTGTATGTTTGGGTTTCTATGCGCCGCTATATTTCTATAAAAATATAATTTTAAGAACTGGTTCGTCGTATGTTCGTTTATTTTTCATTGATTCATTACACCATTGATAAAAATTTAATAACAGTAACAAAAACTGTGGTCATTAACCCACTTGGAAGGCGTGGCAACCATGGTAAATATTTCAACCTGTTCGGGCAATATAGAGGTATGACCTATTACCAGCAGCGGACTTTTGATGAGAAAATAAAGAATGAAAATAAATGAAATTCGATGGTCACATGAAGTAGTCGATAAATATACAAACAAAGTTAAGTTTGTCTGGGGTAGGAACATGCCCTCACAGAACACCAGCGCTAAATAGCAGCTTGACGCTGATGTGTTTCGTATAGTGTGTGTAGAGAACCAGAGATCCTGGAAATGAGGTATTCCATCTTAGTTCTCAGGGGTGTAAGCCTTATTCTGTAAAAAATAGAATATTGAGAGTTGCCGGCTTATTTATATATCGTATGGATTTGTTTTTGCTACATCAGAAATTCACAAGCCCTACTCGCTGCATCGCCGACATGATAACTGATGTCTGAAGGTTTCTAAAAGGCATTTGCTCGCTGATTTCATCGGGCATTCCGATCGCTTGGCCGGCGCAGGCGCGCCTGTCTGCCTACTTGCTTACGCGTGCACGCAGAGCGAAACAAAAGATATGTTAGAGTGAGATCAATACCATGTTATCTGTTTATGGGATAAAATTTCGCGACCATTGTGTTAGCGTTAGCCTTATGTGTAAATATATAAACATAAAATGCAATCTATAAGAGAGAGTGCTAATATTGTAAGTTTGTGTATATGAGGGTAAATCTTTTTATTTAAATTCTTTCACCATTTGAAGGTAGATTATTACACGAGAACATAGACTACATAATATATTATGCGTAAAAGTTATAATGATATTCCTCAACTATTTCGAAAAAAGTCTTGCATCTTGAGATTTTTCAGAGCATGTGCAGTTAACTCTCTTTTAATCTCTTTTAATAGTTAAAAGTTGCACAAAAATAATCTAAGTCAATATTGTTTATCTTAAAAAGTTCTAAATTAAGTCCATGACAGCATATCATATCTATCTATCTTCTAAGGATAAGTCACAGTAATCATTTTTATATAAAACTCTCGCGCAATAAAATAAGTATGGAAAATACCCAGGAGAAGTCGAGAAGGACCGCTAGTATGTTTATAAGCACTTTACTACCACACTATCGCGTCAACTCAAGTTAATAGCTAATTTTTTATGCGTAATTAATGTCGTCAATTTTATATTGGGACTTTTTGTTCTTATTGGTTAGGTTTACAAGAGTTTTGTCCGTACTTGTATTAATAGAAAACTAGGTTAAAACATAAAACGGGTACCATAATACGTTTTGGATTCAACATAAAATTAGTGCATCCCCGTGTGTATGTATTAAAAAAAGTAAAGGAATTTTAAGAAAGATAAAGTTTGTCGTTAAGTTTTGTTTCAGTTTGCGGAATTCATTCTTTTTAATATATCTCTCTCGAGCTTGTTTTGTTTTTGTTTGATTATCACCAAGTCTTAATCGGCTACGCTGTAAAAGCCTTTTAGAATATAATATAACGTAATAAAATGTTAACAATATGAATTTTATAAAACAAAGTCGACTGAATGTTAACTGTCTCATAAAATTTAATCAAAAGCAACAAGTACACCATATATAATCTTTGTATTATGTTGTAAAATAATCAAATACCTATTCAAGAAGTAGGTTAAAATACGACTTTCGAAGGATATACACTATACACTAAAATAATGAGAGAAAAGAACAATAGAGAATTCACCAGCACATAACATCATTCCGCAGAAGATGAGCAGCAGCGTGCTCTGATAACAATCCAAGAAATTAAAAAACGGGGCTAATAACTTTCCTGCCATTTGTGATAATTATGGAAAATAGATGGCGTATGAGATAATCTATGGGGAGACCTATATGCATCAGTGGACTTTGTTAGGCTGAAGTAACGATGATGACGATGAAGGCGACTAAAAGACGACATAGAAGTTAGAAAACTCAAATGCTGATACAGTCCTCGGACTAACGTGGAATTCCTATGAACTGATTGGACATCACGGAGCTATTGAAACTGCAATCAAATTGAAACGTAGAAGTTAGATTACTGCTACAGCCACACCAATTCGCTACTACGTGGTAGAGCTACGCTACAGCTATATTATGGTTGTAGCACGAATGTGTACACTCGATCGGGGTAGCACCACGCTCTCACAGAATAGCAGCGTAAAATTGCTGCTTAATGCTGCTATGTTTCGTATGGCGACTGTAGGAACCAGAGACCACTTTTACTGGAAATGAGGTATTTCATCTTAGTCCTCAGGAGCGACAAAGCATCTGCATTTTCATTCTTAATGGAGGATAAATTTAGAATGTCTGTAGGTCACAGCATCCAGTTACCGTCAGGTGAACCGTGTTCTCGTTTGTCACCCCATTCTATAAAAAAGTGCCGGTTCTGGGAATTTACATACTCGTATATGAGGTATATTATATATATATATATATATATATATATATTATATATATATATATATATATATATATATATATATCATATATATATTTTAGAGAAAGAATGAGATATGTGATAAATGAGCACACAGTTTACTTCATGGTAATTGAATGTTGTGATTCATAGACACCTACATCTGTCCTCGATTAAGAATCTAATTGAAAATGAGTTGTCCTCTCTGAGGACGACGTTGGAATGCCTCGTTTCCTTGCCCGTTATTAGTTTGTGGTTTAACGTATGAAATATATCATCATTATGTTGCTATTTCGTACCACTGTGCAAGCGTAGTCCTTTCAAGGTTGCAAATAATACCAGGGCAAAGCACCAGGATAGTGATGCTGTATTTCGGTGTTGAGTGATCGGAGAATTTTTATTGGTAACGAGGTATTCCATCTTAGTCCAAAAAGATAACGTATCTACATACTAATTGTTAACAGAGGATACACCGTCCGCTACAGCCTGTAGAAGTTATAGATAGCTGAACATACGCTTCCCCCACAGGCTGTCTCATTTTTTTATAGGATAGGATGACAAACGAGCACACAGTCCACCTGACGGTAAGTGATTGCTGTGGCCCATAGACATCTACATCTATCCTCGATTACGAATCAAAATGCAGATGCGTTGTCACCCGTGAACACTAAGATGGAATGCCTCGTTTCCAGTGAAAAGGGTCTAAGGTTCTCTACACTCACCATACGAAACACAGCAGCATTAAGCTACTATTTGACGTTGGTATTCTGTGAGAGCGTGGTCCATCCCCGGTCGAGCCGACCCATTCGTGCTACAACTATACTACTAATATAACTGCAGCAAGGCTCTACCACGTAAAATCATAGGGAGGATGCAGTCATAGTAGCCATGCTGGCAGGCAGTTTGGAAACCGCAGCTTTTTATTTTTTCAGATGCTTTTTGGAAGATACTGCTAGCCATTTCCTCAGAGAATACAGATACGTTTTTTCTGACTAGTGTTATTCGTGTATAGTAAGATTGATCAATAATAAAATACTCCACTTGGCGGTAAGTGGATCAGCCTATGCTCACTTGCAACCAGTTTCAGGAAGAGAAGACCACAAGCATTAATATGCAAAATACTCGCAATGCTTTGTTAATGCTGGCACACATAAAGAACGGATTGTTTTACTCGGTGTATATTGTTAATATCTATGCGTGTTAATCTAATCGAATTCCAATGCACTAATAAGAAAAATGTAATTTTTCATTATTTAAAAAGCACGTGACCTTTTCGCTAACACGAAGATATATTTCTAAATATATATTTTAAAGCCTTTAACGCATTAGACGTTATACAACTTGATATTATGAATTTAGAACGAGTCCCTATTAGTATGTGCTGATCTGAGGTTACCATATTCGGGTAAAGACATTTTTCTTTAACAAAATTTAGGTTAATGAATGACGAAAAAGGGTCGTGACAGTGTTTGTACATAGTCGTAAGAAAAGTGTGTCAAAATACCACTGAGAAGGGAGATCGCTGCGACTTACTTTGTAATTTAACAGGTGTTGCTTTTGATAGCTGGTCTGTTTGGGTTTGCAATTAATTTATAAGCTTAAATTTTCGCTTGAGAGCACACGGGGGAAAATGAGAAGTTTTTCTGCAACAATGTTGAATGCACAGATGTACGTAGAGAACCTGTAGACTAACTAAACTAACTAAACTAACTAAACTAACTAAACTCTGACCACTGACTAAAGCTAGAAAATCCACTACAAAACGCTGTACCTAAATCCCATGAACAATAATTTTGCTGCAAAATACGTGGAGTATTGACGCCTTTTTGATAAATGCATGATTGCTGGTGCATTTTGTTACAGCCTGTGTGCATCCGCTCATCAATCTATCATAGCATATAAAAGTCCACTGCTGAACACAGGCCTCCCAGGGGGTTCATGCCATAGGGCCACGCTTAGCAGGCGGGTTATACCGGGACGATATGCGGTAGTGGATATTTTTACAGCGATTTACTGTAACATGGTTCATTCTACGTCCATTCTTCAATATTCTCGTTAATGTTGCTTCTCTTTTTTTTGTGGATTGTCTGGAATAAACGGTGTGTTGCGTTAAGACTGCTTTTTGTGTTTTGTTTGTTGCCACATTGTCACGCTGATAACCGTCAACTCCTCTCCCACCGAGGAGCCTCGAGACAAGATAACACAGACCAAAGACAGGACATTGGCGAACTATTGTGACCTAACCACAATAACATCAAAGGTCATATTAAAAGAAAGACTGCCTTTTTTCCCCTTTATATTTTATATTTTTTATTGAAAAAAAAAATGTCGGTGCTGTAATGTTATATGGGAATCCTTGTTCACTTTCACAAATAATATTGCATTATTGGTCTTTAAAAATACTAGCGAAGTTTCTTTCGCTTTTTTTGTTCGGATAGACGTACACTATTTTGAATTGGTTTGGATAAAAATAATTTTTAATTAAAAAAAAATTATCAATTAAAAAAAAATAATTTCATCAATGCTTAAACTGTCGTTGCGATTCAACAGCCTTCAGGATCAGTAGAAAGTTATTTGTTCACGATGTATTGTGGCGCGGCTTCCGACACAAGCGACCCCGTGCAGCGGATGTCCAATAATGCAACAGGTAGGCCCGTTGTTATAGATTTTGGTTTGTATAACACGAGGTACAGAACTATAAACAATGATCTACATATTATCTGTTTTACTACTGTAGCAAGGTTTTGTGTGTTCTAAAGCTTTACGTCGTTTTCTATATACGCCAAGATTGTATTTGCATTTGCACAAAACCAGTAACTATTCTAATTTATGTATATTTAGTGGATATTTTACACCGCCACCACACGACTTTGAATTTCTGCAAAGTAACGTCTGATGTATTTTATAGTCCTATTTGATATATTTTATTATAAATAGGTCTCCTTTAAAGAAAATAAACACCAATTTTCAGGCATCTTATTAATAATAAAGTAGTATATGGAGCTACTTGTACCCATGCGTATTTTGTAAACAAAGGCGAAATATACTCCGTATTTTTTTAAAACGCTACCACCGCATTAGCATTTCTTTCAATATCGTGGAGGCATTTTACACACAAAATGCACAATGACAAACAACCAGACACGGAACAATTATTAGTAGGCCATACAAATACTTGTTCCGTGTGGGATTCGAACTCTCGGCCATAGGCACCGTAACTAGCTAAGCCACTGCGAAAAGGATCTTTTTATTTTTCATGAAGTTACCATTACACACATTACACCATATCACAACCTCCTACAGCAGACCTACAACAGACAAACTTTCCTAGCATGCAGACACCAATTCGCATGAATCAGAAATTCTCGCATCGCAAGATTAGTCGAAGCTCACCATACTGGGCAGACAGGCAGGTGAGCGCAGGGATAACACCTGTACCTATGCTAATGTAACGCACCCGTTTATGTACACTGATAATGGAATTTGAGTACGGCAATTTTCGATAAATTTTCGGCTGTTGGTCGGACTCCTGACCGCGTGCTGGTGAATTTTTTTTGTAAAATAAGAGTGAAAAATTAGCACACAGTCCACCAGTGGTAAGTGGATATTGTGGTTCATACCGTAGACGCCACATTTATCCTTAATTTCATTTCATCTTAGTCGCATTTTACTGAATGGTAAAAAGGGTCTTAGGTCAGTAAGAATGGTATTGGCAAAGTTGGCTTTAAAAATACATTTATCATTATTATTATGTGATCAAACAAACTTCTCAAGCTAAACTCGATGGATATTATATGAGTCACTTCATTTGAAAATATAACTGTAACCAGTTAGTCCTGCTACCTTATAGGCAAAAGCACTACCTGGTTTTAATTATATCTGAAGAATGAAGCGAGGAAATATAATTAGACAGTAAGGTTCTATTTATTGGAGTAAAATTCCCGATCATCGATTACTCTCTCATCATGAGAAAACGCTAATTCTATATTATAAGACGCTTATGACAAGATTATAATCACGGAAAGTATTCTGTTTAAAGTCTGTAAGGAAGACGTAGAAACTGGTTTGAAGACTAACGTTGGTATTGGTTGTAAGTAACAATTTTCTTTTTACCTAGCAGCATTGGGCACAGTGCGGTGACGCACTGAGACTTCGAGCGCGGGCACGGGCACAGAGTAGCCAGCCTCTCTTTGCATTTCAGAGAGTGTGCGTAGGAACTATATGCTATAATTCCTCTCATGTCTTTCCGCCATCAAAAAACCACTGTCAGTCTTTGCCCCTTTGTTGTCGATCTTGAAACGATACAGACAACGTAGTGTTAGTGACCGTTTTGCTCACTTCATATATATGCGGTCGCCAACTGAGGGTGTTGTCAATAACTAAGCCAAGATCTTTAACAGTGATTGAGTAAGGAATAGTAACATTATAAAAAATTATAGGAGGTAGCGCCTTCATATCAATTTTAGGCAATCTACGAGAACTACCAACCACAATAGCCTGACATTTTGATGGATTAACCCTAATACCAAATCTGTCTGACCAATAATAAATACAGGTAAGATCGCAGTTAAGCTTTTTTCTTTTAAGCATGCCTTAAGTGAATATTTTTTCATTTTAATTTTAAATATGAAATAGGAAATACAAAAGCCAATATTTAAATAAATGAGTTTGCTGTTTGTTGCTGCACTTTACCACTAGTCCGTGGAATTTGAATGATGTTACAAGCCGCGATCATAAATAAAGCGAGAATATTCCAGGAATTGACAATTATTGCCAGCGTATTGTATGTGTTGCTGAATTTTTTTATATTGTAAATGGTGACAAGCAAATACGTAGTCCTCCTGATTCTAAGTAGGTGATGTGACCCATTGACATCTACATGTGTTTTATTCAGAATCAAAATGCAGACGCATTACCACCGCTGAGGACTAAGATCGAATGCCTCGTTTCCAGTAAATAGGGTCTTCGGTTATCTACATTTACCATACAAAGCACTGCAGCATTAAGGTGCTATTTTATGCTAGTATTATGTGAGAGCGTGGTCCTTCCCCGGTCGAGCCAACCTATTTGTGCTACAACCATAACGCTGCATGATTTTACCACGTATTATTTCTGATTCATCCTTATTACGTTGGATATTTGTTACTTCTAATGAGAAAGGCAAAGATCAAATAGTACTTATGTACGCTATTGCATATATGCACGATATTGTTACAAAATACTGTATTTTGTGGCAGTCTATGGTCTGTGTTCATCAGTGGACATGTAAAAGGCTGAAGTGATAGCAATATTGTGATACTGCACCAGAATGAATCTTGCGTAGTCTAAAAATTATAATGAAGTTGTATTTGTGTTATATATCTTAACTCTCGACTGCCTCATTGATCTATGTTGGGCTTTTCTGAGCAGAAATTGTTAGTAGAAGTCGGAAGTCAGAAAGATGTTTCGCCCTGCGCCTGAACAGGCACGTGGAACCGTTGCTCCTGAATCTCCGGTCGTGTCGGATTCCCGTCCCTCAGACTATAAGAGTTACTTGACTTGTCTGTTGTTTAGGGAACGATAATTACAGACGCCATTGATAAAATCGATGCTATCGTAAACTTCTGATGTTAACTGTTTATCTCTACATCAATCCGGCTTCAAAGCATGCGCGGAATTCGCAATAATTGCGGTGTTAGTTAACTCTGATCGGAATCAGGACTGAAACTGTCAGGTTGAAGAAGTGTTTCAAATTGCGGCTCCTAATGATTTTTAAATATTATTTATTTTGTGCAAAGAAAATAAAAAACAATATTTGAACAACTTGATTTTGAGTAAGGTTTAGTATGATGAAGTAAAAGAAATATTTACATGTTACAATATCAACATTTTTCCATGAAATAACTTAATTTCGAAACTTTAATTCACTATAATGAAATTTAAAAGGTCAGTTAGATTCATTAATATTAAAGCGACCGATTCAGTAAGTTGATTGCAGAAGTAAACGGTTTATTACTGCGGAATGAACGGAAGTTTTGTTGCGCGAACGATTTCCGATTGGCTTCAACGTCCGCTCTCAACGAACGCTTCTTCACTACCGAATATTGAGTTAATGATCAATTTCGTTAGCTGGCTATTCTTCGTTCTATACCTTAGAACCACGTCTCATTATGCAGCAACATTAACTGTCATAAATTTAATTAATGTGCCGGTAGAAAGGCGTGTCCCGGTAACCGCATTCAGTGCTAATCCGAAGCTCTCTTACTTTCGACGGTACATCTTCCACACAATACGTATACATTGTACGATACTAAGCCAAGTGAACTACTACTGTTAGCAAGAAATGTGAACACGGGGCAGCGGGCAACAACGGGTATCGGGTCAGTTTTCACGGAATACGGCGGTGCAAGCGCGTGCCCGCGGGAGCCGCTGCGTGCGCGCAGCTCCCGCCTCGGTACTCACCCTCGTTTCTGACAAGAGCAGGTCGACGACTCGCAGGAAGCAAACGGGAAGGCTCGTTCTCACAACACTCGCGACAATACTTCGCGCCTCGGCGGCGACCCGCTGTGCACTGGAGGCCGGGCTGCGCCCCACCGCCCCGCGGAGGCTCTCGGCTGCGGGGGAGGGGGACACGGTGTCCGGGGGGAGTACCTCGTCGCGCCGCACGTCAGGCGCGCGCAGTCGCAGCGATGTCCGCGAATGGGTCGGCGGCCGCCGAGCCGCGGCTATGCCACGTGCGGAAAGTGCCGAATTTCGATGGCTATGGGTTTAACTTACACGCGGAGAAGGGCAAGCCCGGCCAGTACATCGGAAAGGTGGACGAGGGCTCGCCCGCGGAGACGGCGGGCTTGCGGCGCGGTGACCGCATCCTCGAGGTGAACGGGCAAAGCATTGCCGGTGAAACGCACAAGCAAGTGGTGGCGCGCATTAAGGAACGCCCGGACGATGCAGAACTGTTGGTGGTCGCGCCGGCGCCTGGAGAAACCCTACCTGCTGAGTTGGACGTAGCTCCGCCCTCGCCATCACCGCCGAGAGCGCCCTCTGTCGACGCCGAGGCGCCGCGTCTCAACCTCACCATGACCGCCGCTGAGATGCGCGCGCATCTTGCCGCGAAAAAGAAGGTCGACCCTAAGAAGGTACCGATGGACCTGAAGTCCAAGTTCGACATCGTGAAGAAGTTGTGAGTGAGTGCACGGACGTGCGACGTTGCCGTTCCGCGTCACACGCGCCCCTCCCGCTCGCACGAATTGCCATTGATTTTATTGTACATAGGTATTGTACGTTTAAGGAATTCCGATGGAACTTTATATTGTAATTATATTGATAATTTATTTTTATGAGCGAAAATCGATTTGAATTTTATTACCTGATTATCTAAATGTGTAGTTTAGAGTAATTTACCTACTTAAGTGCAATTATTGTTGAATGATCAATAAATGATATCGAAATATCGGAGTGTTTGTGTAATGATATGGAGAGCCGCGGACGCACGGACTGGTGGGTGCTACACGCGGGGTAATACTCAAAAAAGGGGACGGGAGAGGGGTAAAAGCTCAAGGACGCGTCCGTCGCGGTCGCTGACTTGGCATTGGTGTTTCCATTTTTTTCCCTTTACTATCTTTATTTTTCTTTATAAAATGTCTTGCCGACATTCGAAAACTCACTTCATCATCATCATTATCATCATTACAGCCCTTCACAAGTCCACTGCTGAACATAGGCCTCCCCCAAGTAATGCCACAAAGCACGGTCCTGAGCCACCTGCATCCATCGACTTCCTGCATATCTTAAAAAAAAATGAACACTATCATGATATAAACCTGCCAATAATACTTTTATGATTATTTAATAGTCATTAAAATGGGCAAAAGATCTATTGTGCATTACATTTAGTAAACCATTATTTTAATTGAAAAAATAAAACTGTTAAAGTGGTATCATTTGGGTATGATGCAAACACTGGTCTCAATAATCAGGTTTTATAGAAACCGTTTCCAGTAAGTTGGCTGATATACAAACATTACTAAATTATTGAAATCGCTTAATCAACATTGAATCTTCTGCAATACCTAGGTACAACAGGTTTGTAACGCGTTTACTATCAGCGCATTCGTAATGTTACATTTGAATATTTTTAATTTAAATATTAAGAAACGTTACAGTTATTAATTGTTAGGTACTTAGTTTCTTGGATTTCATCTTGTCTATTTATTATAGATAAGTTGAGTAATATTCTAGCTTTAGATATCATAACTGACGTTGAGAATGAAAGCAAACGTTTTTTTTTTTTGATAATTTGTGCATAAAAGATACGGCACAGCTCTTACACAGTCTATGTACAAGCAGTTATAAAAAGAAACTGCACGATCAAAAGTGTACTCAGTTAACACATTCAGGTCATCATCGATAAGTATCTGCTATCAAAAGAAAAAGAGTTTAATAATGTTGTTACGTCCAATTTTAAGTTCTATATCATAAAATGTGGCAAATAAATAAAAACAATTTGAATAAAAATATATAAACTACTTTTACGGATTTTATCGCGTTTAATTTTAATTATTTTTATTTTTAATTCCCGACGCTTCGGGTGCTTTCCAGCACCCATGGTCACCGGGGAAAACGCGATAAAATCCGTAAAAGTAGTTTTAATCAATGTGTAGTGTTCGCGTAAATATAAGAAATCATTAAAGAAAAATATAAGACAACGCATTAATCATGAGCGGTGATGATCTCAGACCACTTGGTCATGGTCATGAATTAGTATTGTCACTGGTTACTATTATTCAAACATCGGCAGATGTTGGTGACAACCGAATTAAATGTAAAAAGTTTCGTTGAAACATATGGAGAATAGCGCTCGTTGTAAATTTCACAGTACGCAAGCAACCCGGGTTCGATCCCCGCCGGCACTAATTAAAACGTTAACAGCTATTTTGCCTCACTGATGCATAGAATGAACTGAAGTAGTAAAGGGCTCATATAGCTCGAAGAAATGACACTCGATGGGGAATAAAGATTCTCGAGAGTCAGCCTCGTATCGGCAGGCGAAGTGTAGGACACCCTACACTAGATGGAGTGATGACCTGGTAAGACATGCAGTAAGTCGATGGATGCAGGTGCCTCGGACCGTGCTTTGTGGCATTGCAGGTCTATGTTCAGCTGTGGGCTTGAGAAGTGTTGTAGTGGTGATGAAGATGATGATGCATAGAATCAGGGGAAGCATTAACGGCACCCTGGGCTTAATATCTGATAAGTCAGACTTCGGAATTTGGTGCACATGTATATGTTACCTGGCGCAGTGGGGTGGAGAAAATAATGAAGGGTGTATTTTCAACATAAGTGTCGTTATTCCTTATTATTTCAATTTTTTAGATAATAGACATGTATTTTTAGAGCAACTTGCCCTCATGCAGTTTGTATGCAATACACTCTAACTCGCCTTCAAATTTCCAAAAGATTTAGCTGAGAAGCGCATTCGAACAACCGCTGCTTACGTAGTACCTTATTTAATTTGTGCTGTTCCACCTACGAGTACTTCACCGAGGCTGATCCCTTCCTTGGACAGTCGTGGGCTTGTGGGCAGTTGCGCACATGCAGTAGTAGTATTCGGCACGGTTCTTCGATCGCCTGCTATTCACTCGTGCACCGTTAAAGTTTACTACTGAACACAGGCTGCCCCATAGCTTACCACTTAGAGGAACGTTTGCTACAGCTACCGATCGCAGTATTTTATTTTTATTCGTTATCAGGAAGACGCTGCTGCCCTTCTCCTGATTTGCTCTCACTCTGTCAACTCTTACGAAACTCATGGCACGATATAATGATATTCTTCCACATACCTACACAGTGCCAGTTGGTTGGTTGCTATTAAAATCGAGGTTTAATTCTATAATCTTGATAGTTTTAATACAGACAATAAATTGGTACATAAAATAGCAAAGATAAAATTAAAAATGGAACACGGACGTAAAATAATCTGATGGCAAGAGGGGCTTTTTTATAGGATAGTGTGACACACGAGCATACAGCCCACCTGATGGTAAGTGGTTGCTGTGGCCCATAGACATCTACATCTATCCTTGATTACGAATCAAAATGGAGATGCCTCGTTTCCAGTAAAAAAGTCTCCGGTTCTCTACATTGACCATACGAAACACAACAGCATTAAACTATTATTTTACGCTGGTACTCTATAAGAGCGTGGTCCGTCCCCGATCGAGCCGCCTCATTTATGTTACAACTAATATAACTGCAGCGTGGATTTGCCACGTCACCACATAAGCATGATGAGATGGATAATAGGCCACAACTCAACATAATACTGCCTACTTAAATCGTTTATAAGTTTGGTGAATGGATTACGATCGAATGAAAGAATAGTAATTATTATTAAGTGCTGATTTACTGCGTGCGTGGCGATGAAGAACAACATCGTTAGGAAGTCTGCATGTCTGATAAATTAAAAAAAAAATATATTTCGTTGACATTTAGTGACCGCCAATACGCTTTGGGGCAGTGCGACGGATATTTCCTTACCCTGAAACCCTCTCAGAAACAAGAGAAGGCCAGCCCTGGACTAGATCGTATATAGACTACAGACAGTACTTAAAAACTTAATACGCATTGATCAAACTATGATGAACCTAGTGAGAATACTAGGTCATGGTCCGATTGTCTCATGCATGTTTAGCGAGCGGGTTAGCAACCCTAGATTTTTTATTATTTTAAGTTGTTGCGTACATAAAATGTTTAGACGATGCTGTCCATCTCCTGTTCAAGTTTCTATCTGTCACCTCTGACGACATCTGCGGGATGATCATCATCATGATATCATCACAAACCCTCAAGTCCACTGCTGAACATAGGCATCGCCAAGGAATGCTACAAAGCACGGTCCTGAACACTTGCACTATAGACTTCCTGCATGTCTTACTGGGTTGTCATTCCATCCGGTGAGGAGTAGCCCTACACTGCGCCTACCGGTACGAGGCTGCCACTCGAGAACCTTTTCTTCCCATAGGTTGTTGGTTCTTGAGCTATAATATGGCCGGCCCATTGCCATTTCAGCTTACTAATCCGTTGGGCTACGTCGGTCACTCTGGTTCTACTTTTCTAAGTTTATAACGCAGAGAAACCCCAAGCATAGCCCTCTCCATAGCTCGCTGAGCGGCCTTGAGCGTCCTCATACGGCCAGCAGTGAAGGACCACGTCTCAGATTCATGTCATCACTGGAAACACGCACTGGTTACAGGATGATACGGGATGAAAATAGAAGATAATAACGCAGCAAGTATAATAAAAGTGTGTTGATTAACTGAATATATATTAATAATTATAAGGAAATTATTTTTTAATTCTTGACGTTTTGAATTGCTTGCTTTGTCGCACCTGGCACTGCTAATAACAACATTACTGCGGGTTACCAGCAAGCCATACCTGGTGAGCGTTACTGTAGTCCATGGACTAAGTAACCGATTTCAAACAAGGAAAACCTACAATTATACTGACTTTCTATACCTAACTATGAGTAAAAGGTGTATCATTGTTTTCTACTATAATTATCATTATTATATTATCACATTATCTGTTAGAGCATAGTCATTTTCCGATGTAACAGATCCGCACCTGACGCAACTACCATAACGTAAAAATTAGTTGATATTATCCACAATAGGCAGGTGTAACATTACAAATATCATCATTGTCATCACTGCAGTCCTTCTCCGCAAGTCCACTGCTGAACATAGACCTCCCCCAAAAAATCTACAAAACACGGTCCTGAGCCACTTGTATTCATCGACTGTCTAATATCTTACCTGGTCATCACTCGTACAGGACTAGAGAAACTTTCTTCTTCATCAGTTATCGATTATTCGAGTTATATATCATAATCATCATTACCACCCTTCAGAAGTTCACTGCTGTACATAGACTTCCCTCAAGAAATGTCACAAAACACAGTCCTGAGCCAGCTGCAACCATCGACTAGCTGCATGTTGTCACTCCATCTAGTGGGGGGGGGGGACACTCTACATTTCATATAACGGTACGAGGCTGCCACTCGAGAAAATTTCTTCCCCATCGGTTGTCGGTTCTTCGAGCTATATGGCCGGTCCACTGCCACTTCAGCTTACTGCTACGCTACATATGTCAGTTATTTTAATTTGACTGCAGATGCACTCACTTCAAATTCTATTATGCAAAGAAGGTTCGAGAATAATCTTTTTCTATAGCTCGATGACCAACCTTGAGCTTTTTCATTCGGTGAGCACAAAATCACCATCACCAGGAATGATTATTCACTACTAGGGCAGCACGCAGTATTTGGGAGTTACGGCTTAAAATTAGAAGAGGAAAGAAAGAAAGAACCATTTGTACGCGGTAGAGCCTCTGTAGGTATATTATAGTTGTAGCACGAATGGTCGACCCTCGATTAGGGTAGGACCACGCTCACAGAATACCAGCGTAAAGTAGCCGCATATGCTGTTGTGTTTCATATGGTGAGTGTAGAGAATCGGAGACCCTTTTTACTGGAAACGAGGTATTCCTTTTCAGACTTAAAATGAAAAAAAAAAACTAAACGGTTCGTATATAATTGAAATGGTGTTTTATTTTAATAAAGGAGTTTTCATGTAATTTTTTCAAATACATATACTCGTAGTATCCCGGCATAAGTCGTATCTAGAAAATCGCCGATGGTCGCTAATTCCGTAAATAAATACACTATTGCTCATTTGCCTCTCCCTGCAACGGGTTGCCTCTCCCATCCCTTACCCTCTCCCTGACATGTCCCGGAGTGTTACTTTTGTATATTATTTCGTTTTACATTATTATTCGACTTAAAAAATAATATTATATCCTTTTTTTTTTGAAACGCGGCATTTCAACTCAGTCCTCAGAAGTTGACGACGCATCTGCATTTTGATTCTTAATTGAGGATAGATGCAGGTGTCTTAGATATGCAGACAGAATAGCAGCGTTGCAGCAACATTGCTGCAGCATAACGACGGCATTTCTGGTTCCTATATTTATCCTTATCCCTCATATAAATCTATGTCTAAAATTAGTTCCATCCTCTTTATTTCTTTACTATGTAAGACACTAGAATAGTTACGGGTAAAGGATGAAGACGATGCGTTGCATCGATTAGTGTTAGCGTAATTACATTAATATGTGAATTCCCGCGTACTAATAATTTAATTACACGGATCAGTAATCTGAAGTAAAAATGGGCCGGCCATATAACTCGAAGAACCGACAGCCGAAAGGGGAAGAAAAGTTCTCGAGTGGCAACCTCAAACCGGTAGACGAAATGTAGGGCGTCCACCTACTAGATGGAGTGACGACCTGGTATGACATTTAGGAAGTCGATGGATGCAGGTGGCTCAGGACCGTGCTTTGTGGCATTCCTTAGAGAAGGCCTATGTTCAGAAGTGGATTTTTGAAGAGCTGTAATGTTGATGATGATGTAATGAAGATGATGATGTAATGAAGATGGTATCAGATCCTGAATTCCAGCGTATTAATAATTTAAGACAAGCATCTTCTTTCCGAAGCTACTACGACTCAAACATAGACAAGGTGACCACACAATAATAAGCGCTATGTAGAGTTTATATTGTTCGATTCATTTCCGTATAATTAGCAACTCGTACATTGTTTCTTAATATCCTCGTACAACATTGCATTTCGATTTCCTTTTAAAAAATCATTTTTCCTGTTGCCAATGCTAGTTGATCCAATAATCCGCGTTTTTTTTTTCGCAAACTTTAATCGGTGTAATGCTGCTATGTATAACTGACGCAATACATTTAAGTGAATTAAAATAATAACATCCTGCTGATCCTAGTACTCTGTGATAATCTCAGCTAACCAAATATTCGCACAATTATGGTGTCAGTGTTAGTTTACGTGCAAAGAAAGAGGCATTTACTTGTTTTAAGCAACACGTGTTGATGTCATGCAATATTTTATAATTAAATTTATTTTATTTTTATTTTTATTTAATATATAATAATAATAATAAATTTAATAAATAAAATTAATTAAATTTATTATTATTATTATTATTATGTAGTATCTCGGAGAAAAACTATAATGAATTGGAGCAGGGGTTTTGAAATTTGAGGGGGGGGGCAGAGACCCGTAATGGGGAGCGCCTGACATATGTGTTTAAATGCATGGACCAATTATGAGTATAAGGACTATTAAAGATGTTAAAAATTAAATAGTTAAGATCCTCGTAATAAAATAGAATGGCATGTCTGACTTAGTTTGAAGAACACCTTCCACTCTCCCTCAATTGCGTGCACTACCCATGTCGTCGACAATACGACATGTTTATCGCCTCTACACGAGGCATCCTCGGGTGCAATAGATCGCGGTGGCTGACCGACCTTAGGGGGTAGATGTTCTTCAAACTGGGTAAGACACACCATTTCATTTTATTATGCGTATCTTAGTTAATTAATTTGTAAAATCTTTAATATAATGGACTTCCGCAAAGCAACGTCTGATTCTATTAATTAAGTATATAGACTTAGAATTGGTTTAATTCTTCCGGAATGAACGTAGAATCGCATAGTACGTGGTGATTCATCTAGTAAATTATAACATGCGGACATATAAATGTAAAACTAATGAACTATTTTGTTCGTACGACTGCAATTTTTAATTTATTTATTTTATAACTTATTGTCTTCGAACTATTTTTTATTCATTTTTTATTCTTCATACATACAGGTTCCCTCACGATGTTTTCCTTTACCGTCGAACACGTGGTATATCAGCACTTAAAATTGCAATTAATAATTTCATTGGTGCCGGCGGGGATCGAACCCGGGTTACTTGCGTTCTGTTATATTTATAGCGAGCGTTATCCATCTGAGCTACCACGGCTCGGCGGTTGGCGAGCTTCACTCGAATTGTGAATTCGAGTGAAGCTCGCCAACACGCATTGGGGCAGCGCGGCGGACACTTCTTTGCCCTAAAACCATCTCAGAAATGAGAGGAGCCTGTGCCCAGCTGTGGGACGTATATAGACTGTAACTTTACTTTACTTTTATAACCTATTGTAAAACTTAATATGATTGTATACCATAATATTGTTTATACTGTACCTTAACCGTTGTTAATTATAGCATATTTAATAATTTAATAAATACCATGTAATGGCGGTGTAGGAATTTTCACTACCCCACATCATCCCGTGGGTGTCTTCAGAGGCGACAGGGGGAAATTGAAACAGGTGATGGGCAAATGCAATTTCCTGATACTGAACTCTAAATAATAAAAAAACTGCGGTTGCCAACCGCCTGCTCAGCGTGGCAACTATGGCATAATCCCCTATGAGGCAAAATATAGGAGACGCCTGTGTTCAGCAGTGGACTTTCATATGCTGCAGCAGACGGGTGGATGAATGAAATTAGAGTTTCTATTGTGCAACCATGTTTTTAAATTTTCTAAAGTTTGTCTGTATGTTCTTGAATAAACCCATCAGTACGTTGCCAACATGAGCGGATTAGAATCCAAAAGCACCTTAAGTATGACGCATATGGCAGCAATATACACGCGTAGGTATCGACAGAGCGATATTGATAATGTACCTTAACAGATCGTATTAAAACTGAATTTCAAATTGTTTCTGCATCATTTACACGTTCAGTGCTTATCGGGCACTGTGCAACGAGGCTTGAACAATGCAAGTTACGACTAATGAATCATTCGGAGGTTACCCTTGGCATTACGCGAGTGAGAAAAACTATGTTCATTCATTGTACTCGGATGTTCGATGTATCATACATCTTTAATGCTTTATACCTTCGTTCTAGTCGGTTAACATCAGATCTAATCAATTAATCAATAAAATAAAATTGATATGCTTTTTTGAGATTTGTATTATATCATTATCAATATAGAAGATTTTCTTCATGTTCATTCGACTGCGGTTGATAATTTGACTGTGTACTGGTGGGGTGAGAGTGTCTACTATAGCAGTTCTGCCCCATGCCATCCCGTGGGTGCGACAAAGGAAACAGATCAGGAGATGGGCAGCAGCGTCTTCGTAATGACAACTGGAAAACAATAAAACAGGCGGCTGCCAACTGCCTGCCAAGCGTTGTAAGCATGGCAAATAAAATGTTCAGCTGTTAACTTTTGATATTTCTGGTTGAAAAGCACTTGGTGGTTAACACTGTAGTAAATACCCTATGAGGCAATTTATTGGGGAGGCTTATATTAATAACTTTTGTCGAAAACTTGATTAGTAGTGGTCAAGCAAGAGACTACGGCTCTGCTCTACACGGGTACAACCCAATAAGGAACACAATAAAAGTCACAGGACTGAATATAACATGATGTATATAATGATGTGTAACAACACTTAATTATTATTAATTTTTGTTCAACCGCAAGTCTTATTTTTTTTGGAATTTAAGATAAAATTACAGATTAGCAGGGTGAGCCTTCCGCCTTGCAATCCGTACTAAGACCGGCTCTCATGGGCAGGGCAGGGCAGGGCAGGTGTGTGTGTGTGCGTGCGTGCGTGCGTGCGTGCGTGTATGCGTGCGTGTGCGTGCGTGCAAGTGCATGTGCTTGTGCATGTGCATGTGCATGTGCGTGTGTGTGGTATATGTAGAGTGTAAGACAGCCAATTTCTGGGGGCATGGTAGTGCCCCCGCCTAGTCGAGCAAAAAAGCGGCACGGCTGTACCATACTCTTCTCTAAGCAATTCAGGCCATTTTCGACCCCCTATAACCTCGTAGTGGATAAAACTAGAAGCCTGAATTTTCAGTAACCGAGTATATGTATACATAGTAACATGGTATATTTCAAATTTCATTCAATTTTAACCAGTAGTTTAAGAAGTATAACTAAATTAATAAAGATAACTAATAAATAAAGTAATTAAGAAAGATTAACTAGTCAAAGTTTCTTAATTTTGTCACTCACTGACTGACCGATCAGCATCAGATCAGATCAAAGCAGACAAAGAAGCTTAAAATTTAGAATGCAATTAGTGTTTTGTCTATTAATCAAGTAAAACTTCATCATCATCATCATCATCATCACAGCCCTTCACAAGTCCACTGCTGAACATAGGCCTCCCCCAAGTAATGCCACAAAGCACGGTCCTGAGCCACCTGCATCCATCGACTTCCTGCATATCTTACCAGGTCGTCACTCCATCTAGTGGGGGGTCGCCCTACACTACGCCTACCGGTACGAGGCTGCCACTCGAGAACCTTTCTTCCCCATCGGTTATCGGTTCTTCGAGCTATATGGCCGGCCCATTGCCACTTCAGCTTACTAATCCGTTGGGCTATGTCGGTCAATCTGGTTTTACTGCGGATATCCTCATTTCTGAGTCTATCACGCAGAGAAACTCCGAGCATAGCCCTCTCCATAGCTCGCTGAGCGACCTTGAGCGTCCTCATACGGCCAGCAGTGAAGGACCACGTCTCTGATCCGTAAGTCATCACTGGCAACACGCACTGGTTGTACACTTTAGTTTTCAGAGATTGAGGTATACCTGACGAGAAGATATGTCGTAATTTCCCGAACGCTGCCCAGCCGAGTTGAATCCGTCGATTGACTTCTCGGTCGAAGTTGGACTTACCTAGTCGGACTATTTGTCCCAGGTAAACGTACTCGTCAACAACTTCGAGCATAGTGCTCCCAACAACTACCGGCATAGGTGTGACATGGACATTAAACATAATCTTTGTTTTGTCCATGTTCATCTTAAGACCTATCCGTTGGGAGGCACTATTGAGGTCATTGAGCATAGTGCTTAAGTCCTCCAGCGATTCTGCCATAAGGACTATATCGTCGGCAAATCGAAGGTGAGTGATGTACTCGCCATTGATGTTAATACCGTATCCTTTCCAGTCCAGTAGCTTGAAAACGTCTTCCAAAACAGCGGTGAAGAGTTTCGGGGATATAACGTCACCCTGTCTTACACCTCTCTGCAGTTGGATAGGTTTTGAGCTCTGGTTCTGTACTCGGATAGCCATCGTAGCCCTACTGTACAAACACTTCAGCACTTCGATATACCGACAGTCAACTTGGCACCGCTGAAGGGACTGCAGCACCGCCCAAATTTCGACGGAATCAAAGGCTTTCTCATAGTCCACATACGCCAGGCAAAGTGGCAAATTGTACTCTTCAGTCTTCTGTACAATCTGCCGCAGGGTATGTATGTGGTCTATGGTACTGAAGCCTTTTCGGAAACCGGCTTGTTCGGGAGGCTGGAAGTCGTCGAGTCTGCGTGCGAGACGATTCGTAATGACTCTCGAAAACAGCACGTAGACGCGGCTCAGAAGGGAAATCGGTCTGTAGTTCTTCAAGAGAGCGTTGTCGCCTTTCTTAAAGAACAAGACCACCGCACTTCTGCTCCACGCCTCTGGAGTAGTGCCACCATGGAGGACGGAATTGAAGAGCTTCTGAAGGACTTCAAGTACCGGTATTCCACCCGCTTTCAGAAGCTCCGCTGTAATTCCATCCTCGCCTGGGGCCCTGCCGTTTTTAAGGTGCTGGAGAGCCATTCTAATCTCGCTTAGACTGACGTCCGGGATATCATCGGAATAGTGTCGGATAAGACTTGCTCTTGGATCGTTACTCACACTTGCGTGTGGCTCCAACGATGATGTGTACAGTAAAGTAAAACTTATTACAAGGTTATTTATGCAGTATACTAACTGGATAAATAACCTTGTAATCTCATATAAATATACAGAATTACAAAGTTATATTTGAAGTGAATGAATCAGTGTACTTGTATATGTATAATGGGTATAGATAGAGTGCGTTGCTGGTATTCAAGAAGTAAAGGCAAGTAGGACTATCTTATCTACAAAAACAAATGAGATGCCACCAAAAACATAACTTGCAAAAAAAAAACAACTTGGTTCTTCTACCGTAAAACGTTGTGAGATCCATGTAAATTTATTCAGTCCCTACTTAAGGGGAAATATTCAATATATAATCAAATGGCTTAGCAAGATCCTTCGTTATGCCGAAAATATTGCAGCATTAATTTTGAAATAAATATATGGTTAAGTTGAGGATTAATGTTAATGATTATGTTAGACGAACACGATTTCGTAAAATTTTCTCGATAGAAAAAAATCCAAAGTTACCTCCAAAATAAACAATAAACCGCTGTTATTCATAAAATACTTTAAATAAGATCATGAAACTTTGCATACTAACTGAACTAACTATAAAGCAGTGCTTATGTTATTTACTTTTTTTAAAATACCATTATTTTCACTGTAAAAAAGAAATTACTTAAACTATCGGCGTCTTGAGCTTGATTCCTGTCGCCCAGTTAGTATCGCTTAGGCTTTTGAAGGGAGAAGTTGTGTCGCTTACGATCAGAATATACATTACGCAACAGTACGACGTAAAATTAAAATGGGAAATAACCGTGATAAAAATAAGAAGCGGCTGGCTTAGCGTTAAGAAACAGGCATAAATATGATAAACCTAATGAAATAAGTGTCTAACGACCTTTCTACTTACAGTATTAGTGATTACAAACATATCGGTACATAGCATACGACGCGCGGGGAAGTGGGGGCGAAATTAGAATTTGAGCTGACTTACTCTATCCTCTTAAGGGTCCTTCTGTTTTAAGTTATTACGTAATTAGCTAACCTAACAAAATGTTATAGTGACCATATCAATGTTAAAAATCTTATATGTTTTAAATAATAAAGATGCATGCATGGCAATCGCACTAAGCAATCTAATTTAATATAATATGTATTACTTGTGAGATACATTGTGTTTTCTTGCAGGCAGCAGAACAAGAGCTTGTATAATTTACAATAAAAATATTGAACTTTTAGCTGTTCCAGAGTACTGCAACGATGATCTGGTTACAGACTTCATAAATCTCAAGCGATGCGATCGAGTGGCGAACGCCGAACTTGTAGTAGGTTGTGATGCTAATGCTCACCATACAGCCTGGGGAAGTAGTAACATACCGAAAGAAAGATTTTTTATGACTTTCTCGTCTTCAGCCGCTGGTAAGCCTAAGATTAGAGTGTACACCAACCTTTGCAACGCGTGATAGACAAGAAGTGTAAGACATAACCTTTGCTACCAATAACATATCCAGGCGGAAAACTAACTGGCATGTTAGTAGTGAAAACTCAATGTCTGGTCACAAACACATTAAGATTGTGACATTTCCTAAAAGTATCAAAACGAATGAAGGTCTGGGGATAGTGACGGAGAGACAGTAACCGTAGGTATCCGTGATGCCATAGAAGACAGCTGTCCAATCAAAACCAAGAGCTCATTACCAAAAATATCCGTGGTGGAACAATAAGCTAAAGGAGCTTAGGGAAAAGACCAGGAAACTATTCAATAGGGTTAAAAACCAAAGAGTGGGATATTTATAGTGCAGCCCCAACCAAATATAGTAAAGAAATTAGGAAAACCAAGAGAGCTTCGTGGAGGAAGTTATGCGAGGAAGTTGAGTCTTTGTCTGAGGTCAAACTTAGTGAACTCGAAGCTAGTTGGAGACTGCGTAAACCTTCTGAAAGCCCTGGGATGTAACGAGAGGGTCGTCTTAAGATGAGTTCCGGGTCACGCGAGTTTTGTAGGCTTGCCGACTTCGCAGGGGAGGGCTCAAACAATAAATAATTTGGACCTGAGCCTTTTTGTGGAATTTCAAAAATCCTAGTCCAATTAACCCTTGAAACTCTTTATCATAATAAATCACTTAAGATCTGGTCTAAAACACCAGAATTAAAATATTCTATCCGGGTTTTTAATCGTGAATTCGCTTCAGAAGCCCTGGGATTAGTTAAAATTAAATTGCGTATTGTGGCAAAAGTCCTAACTGGGCACTGTCGTCTTAAAAAGCACATGTCTATCCTGAGACTAAGAAACTCAAATATGTAACGGTTCTATTCCTTAACGGAAAAAACGCCTCTGCTCATCCTAACTGATTGCGGACCCTTAATGTGCAAACGTAACACTCATCTGGTAAACTACGAGTAGGTACTCCGCCCAGAAGAAGTGAAATTGCTCACAGCTAAGCAATTCCTTCTATTCATTGACGACATAGGGCTTAGTAGTGAACTATAACCATAGCAGAGATCAGCGATCACAATAGATCTTTTAGGTCGCAGTGATACAGATCTCTTTCCCTCGACCTGCATAGCTGCTCGCACATAATAAAAAAGATAAGCATGACAAAGGAGGAGAGATTCAATCTGATGGTCAATGCAAATTAAAGCCTGTAGACACTTACATCTTATCAACAGATGCATTGTCACACTTGAAGCCTAAGATCACTACAATCACCTTACGAAAGACATCGGAATTAAGCTGTTATTTTTTGCTGGTATTCTGTGAGAGCGTGGCGCTACCCCGGTCGACTTATTTGTGCTGCAACCATAATACAGCTGCAGCAAGGCTCTGCCTCATATTAATGTACAATGCTAATATTTCATAATCGCGCAGGATGTTAAATATAGATTATATGGATGTCTATGGGCCACAACATCAACTTACAATAAGGTGTACACAGTATATAGTACAAAGCAAGCAACAAGCATACTAGTTTGTCATCCAAATTATATTTAAAAAAACAGTTGTACTTTTCATTTTTGTTTTACTTATTGTGCAACGACTCAAACAATTTAATTCTAAAGTATTGCATAAATAAATAAAATAAAACACGAAACAAATAATTTTCTTGGAAACAATCACCTCATCAGTGTTTAATAACTCTAATTACTGACTATAATTGTGCATAAAATTGATTTTTAATGAGTGAAGTTATTTAAATTCTTAAGAAGAATAGTGACAATAGTTATGTATAATAGTTATCTGATTTGTATGCATGTAAGCATACACTCCAATTAAACTTAGAGAGTTTGAGCATACTGAGGCAGCTTAGGTGCCTCAAGTTAACGGTATCCCATGCGTCTCAACATTACTCACGCCTGTCACGCAAAGGAGTAGACAGAGATTACGGTCCTCCATTGGGCACGACCTAAACACACATCTCTTGGTTCTTTTACATCCATGTTTACGCATACATGCTTGCCTAATAAAAGTCTTAAGTATATCGCCGATTTGGTTGATAAACCTTTGTCTAGTGTGCCTATAGCCGTCTATATTACTAATTTTTTAGCATTAATTTGTTTGTCCACTCTTTTCTCATTCATCATTTCTATGTGTCAAACCACCGAAGCATTTTTTCTTGATCCTGGTCATAACATCATTCTGCAAACCACACTTTTTTCTCATCATAAAAGTTCTCACCCTATCATTGAGAGTCACAATTTTTCCAGTATTATGAACTATTTATTAGAATTTCACATTTTATTAAATATACTTATATACATATCTCTTCTCTAAACTTTGAAATATCTGCTCGATGTAACCAATTTCAACACAATGTAATATTGTTTTATGGACGGAATAAGACTAAGAATGTAGACTTCCCCTGATGACCAAGAGATGGACCAAAATTTAAGCTCTGTTGTGATCTCATCGTTAGTTACTCATTTAAAAGCGACAGTAGCCTAATGGCAGGGCGCGGACCGCGAACTCAAAAAGGTCGTGGGTTCGAATCCGCCATTCGACTACTGGCGTGAACCACTCGTAACACAAGCAATTTAAGCTTACCACGAGTGGTTAAGGGGAATATTAGTAATGTTTATAGCATCCATACTTAATATATAAATAATAACAATTATAATAGCCGTATTCCATATTAAATGTGTGTATGTTTATATAATATAATGAATGTTAATATTAAATAATTATTTAGCAATAATAATAATAAAACAAAATAAATGTTCCTCCTTCATAATATTGCTGTGCCCATGAGGGTCTATAGAGATACCATAAAACTATGTAACACCTTTTGTAACCTATGGAATGCAATAAAGTTATTGAATATTGAGTATTATAAATGCGAAAGTCTGTTTGTTTGTTTGTCCTTCTTTCACGTCGCAACAGAGCGTCGGCATGGCATGATTTTTTGTATGGGGATAGTTCGGTGGCTGTAGAGTGACAGGTTACTTTTTTCCGCGGAAAAACATCTCACTCCCGTGGGGAAATAGAATATGTTGCACCAGTTTGTCCTTCTTTCACGTCGATTTTAAAAATTATTTTAAAGGAATATTTATTCCTTTTAGATATTTTGGATTTGCTTTAAAAATATTTAAAAGGAAATTTAATTCCTTTTAGGTATTTTAATGCGTTTTTTTTATAAAAAGGTTTTTTGTTACTTCATAATGCCTCGCAAACGTAAGTCCAGCCTTTTAAGAGTATCTTCTCAAAGACAAGCGAAAAGATTAGCTCGATCGCTAGAATCTTTAGAAGATGCTGAACTGAGAAGGCAAGATCAAGCAGAGCGTCAGGCTGCTTTTAGAGCATCTGAGACACCTGCTCAAAGTCATCAAAGGCGTCTTGAACAGGCAGAGCGTCAAGCTACTTCGAGAGCTACTGAAACCTCTGATCAAAGTTAGCAAAGGCGTCTTGAACAGGCAGAGCGTCAATATATTTTAAGAGCTACTGAAACACCTGCTCAAAGTCAGTAAAGGCTATTCGGACAAGCGGAACGTCAGGCCGCCTTAAGAGCCGCGGAAACACGTGATGAAACTCAACACAGACTCACTGAACGTCAATCTACTATAAGGGCATCTGTAACACCAGAACAGACACAGGCGCGAAGAGATACAAATGCACAGCTCCAAGCTGAATGTCGACAAAATTTTCAAAGAAACAATTGGTCGGTTTTTAATGACGCAGCATTCAATTATGATCCGGTTGATTGATTATAAAAATCACAGGTTAGTTGTTATCGGACTAATGGACAAGGCGTGTCGATTTTGCAGCGCTTTTAAATGGAAGGATGAGACCGCAGGCATGTGCTGTTCCAATGGCAAAGTGTCTCTTCCGTTACTTGGAGAACCAGAAGAACCTTTGAAAACTCTCTTTTTATATGATGTTAATGAGTCACAGCGCTTTTTGAACAGGATCCGGAAATATAACTCATGCTTTCAAATGACGTCCTTTGGAGTTGACCGGGAAATAATAATGCCGGGATTTTCGCCTACATTTACGGTGCAAGGGCAAATTTATCATAGAATAGGTTCACTTTTTCCAGCTAAAAACGAACAGCATAAATTTGTACAAGTATATTTTATGGGTGAAGAATAAATTGAGGTAGACCGTTGCTGCCAATTTATCCAGGGAGTTGAGAGAGACACAGTGTTAAAATTCAAAGATTCTTGCATGAACGTAACATTTTAGTCAAAACATTTAAAATTGCTTTAGAAAACCTACCTGAAGAGGATTATAAAGTCGTCATTCACGCGGATGGGATGGCTGTACTGCCATATGTTAGAGGAGTCACTGACAAGATTGGCTACATCTTGGGCTTCCATCAAAATCTGGGTGAAGAAATGGGTCAGTTTTTACCATCAGTCAAGTGTAATGTCCCTCTGCAAGATGCAGGAGTGTACAAGCTTGATTGTGAATGTGGTCTCTCCTACATAGGACAAACTAAAAGATCAATAAAAACCTGCGTTAAAGAACATATAGCTGATGTGAAGAATCGACGCTCCGGGAAGTCTGCAGTCTGTGAACACGTACAGGATCGCCCCCGTCACTACATCAGATTTGATAGACCGCAAATCCTCGCTAAAGAACACCGATTCCTTCCAAGGATAATTCGCGAGGCTATTGAAATAAAAAAACATCCTAATTTCAATAGAGAAGATGGCTGGGTGTTACCATCTGCTTGGGATCCTATAATAAATAAAATTAAATCCCAACCCAAGCATACAACTGCAAGACTTTAAGATACCATAAGTTCATACTGCATAGATCGGAACAAAAGTTAAATTTTAATCTATGGTAACCGCGGTTAACTATGACATATGGACGTTGAACATCTCAGTCCCGCCCGTGACCATGAGTGCTGTAAAGCGTTCGAAACGTCGGGTATTTAAAAAGTTAAATATACGCGATAAATTCCGTAAAAACTAGTATTATTTCAAAAAAGAGGATTACCGCATACCCACGTTCTAATATGTCTTAAAGAGAAGTTGCGGCCTAGCCAAATAGACGACATAATAAGCGCCGAGATTCCGGATCCTCAGCAAGATTAAGAATTGTATGATACCAACGTCCGAAATATGATTCACGGTCCATGTGGAGTACGAAATCCAATATCGCCATGTATGAAAGAAGGAAAATGTACAAAGAAATTCCCTAAACAGCTATTAAAAGAAACAGCGCACAATGACAATGGCTACCCTTTATACAGACGCAGAGCTCCCGAAGATGGTGGCAGGAAAGTTACAATCAAATCTCGCTCTGGAGCGTTCGAAACCTTAGATAACAGCTGGATTGTCCCGTATTCGCCCATTCTATGTAAAATGTTTAATGCCCACATTAATGTAGAAGCATGTAGCTCTGTCCGCGCAATCAAGTATATCTGTAAGTACATAAAAAAGGACGCGACCAAGCAATATTTAATCTCAGGAGTGAAGGTGAGGCAAATCCCGTTAATGAAGTACAGACCTTTCAAGCAGGGCGTTATGTCAGCAGTAACGAGGCAGCGTGGCGTCTCCTTGACTTCCCTTTACACGAAAGGCACCCAACAGTTACTCACCTTGCTGTGCACTTAGAAAATGGAGAGCGTGTATATTTCACCGAAAGAAATTTCGAAGAAAGAATTGCATCACCGCCAAAAACTACACTAACAGCCTTCTTTCAACTTTGTCAAACCCACCCCTTTGCAAAAACGTTGTTATATTCTAAAGTCCCCCGCTATTATACTTGGAACACATCTAGGAAGGAGTGGAAACGCCGTATTCAAGGTGCGCCTGTTGCAAATTGGCCCGGTGTAAAGTCATCAGATGCCCTTGGTCGTGTGTATACCGTCCATGTAACTAATTTTGAATGTTTCTGTTTACGATTGCTGCTGCACCATGTTCGGGGTCCTACAGGATATAAAGACCTTAAAACTGTCAACGGTCAGGAATGCGCAACTTATAGAGAAGCATGTGAAACTCTGCATCTTTTAGAAAACGATAATCACTGGGATGAAACCATGCAGGAAGCTGTGCAGTGCCAGTCACCAGCCAAAATTAGGGATCTTTATGCAACTCTCATATCATCTTGCGGGCTATCTAATACATATGAATTGTGAGACAAATATAAAGAGTACATGGCGGAAGATATTTTGCGAAGGTTACAGCAAACACACGCGAACATGACATACAATGAACACATTTATAATGAAGCACTTGGAAAAATTGAAGATAAAGTAATGGCAATGGTAGGCAAAAAATTAAGCGACTTTGGAATGATAAGCCCTCAGCGTACAACCGAAAATGAACTAAGTGATGAAATTATACGTGAAACAAACTACGATATACCAGCTTTGCAGCAGCAAGTAGCCAGATTTATACCCTGCTAGCTTAAGACAAAGTATTAGGACAAATTGAATCTGGAAATGGTGCACTTTTCTTTTTAGATGCCCCTGGAGGACTGGGAAGACATTTTTGTTATATTTATTATTAGCGCAAGTACGGAAAGTTAAAAACATTGCTGTGGCCGTAGCTTCCTCCGGTATAGCCGCCACGCTGCTAAGCGGGGGCCGAATTGCACATTCTGTTTTAAATCTCCTTCTAAATCTAGCCCAGGAAGAATTGCCGATCTGCAACTTTAGCAAAAATAGTGCACGAGGTATAATGCTACGACAATGCAAACTTTTAGTGTGGGACGAAAAAACAATGTCGCATAAAAAAGCTGTAGAAGCACTAAATCGAAGGATTTGTACAGCAATATCGATGTAATGGGAGGAATGGTGGTTTTCCTAGCTGGTGACTTTCGCCAAACTTTACCTTTCATTCAAAAGGGCACACCTGCAGATGAAATTAAAGCATGCCTCAAGTCGTCTATTTTATGGAATAAGGTGACAAAATTCAGTTTAACTACGAATATGAGAGTGCATTTGTATAATGATATCAATGCTGGAAACTATGTCAGCATAGTAAAACACTATTAAAAATTGGCAATGGGCGGTTGGAAACGGATGCTGAGGGCTGCGTTAAATTGACGAGAGATTTTTGTAATTTAGTACAGAGTCATTTCCAATTAATTGCGTTTATTCAGATTTAACGAACAACATGCATGAAGATAAATGGTTATGTGAAAGGGCGATTCTTGCACCAAAAAATGAGAGCGTTAACAAAATAAATTCAGATATATTAAGCGAAGTAGCAGGAGAAATAACAGAGTATTTTCAGTAGACACAGTTATGGAAACTTCATCACCCGTAGAGTTTCTAAATTCTCTAGAGTTATCAGGTGTGCCCTCACATAAGCTTCAATTAAAATTAGGCATCCCAGTCATGCTAATGCGAAATTTAGATGCTCCTCGGTTTTGTAACGGGACAAGGCTGCGTGTGACACATCTTGGACGGAACGTAATCGGTGCTACAATTTTGACAGGCGTAGGAAAAGGTGAAAATGTTATTATACCACGGATCCTTATAATTCCCACAAATCTTCCTTTTCAATTCAAAAGGTTGCAGTTCCCTATTAAGCTCAGTTTTGCAATGACAATTAATAAAGTGCAGAGGCAAACGTTACATGTAGCGAGGGTCAACTTAGAAAAACCGTGCTTCTCTCATGGTCAGCTGTATGTAGCATGTTCACGTGTATCAAATGCCCAGAATCTCCACATTCTTTCCTCGAATGGAAAAACATATAACATTGTGTACAGTAGCGTCTTAAAATAGTGTTCAGTTAGTTTTTTTTTCCAAAATTCCACAATCAATTAATCAGAATTACGACAGATCTTCCCTTTCAATTCAAAATTTCCTATTTAGCTCAGTTTCTTTTCAATTCAAAATGCTGCACCTCTGACGGACCTATTAAGCTCAGTTTCCTTTCAACTCAAAAGGCTGCATCTCTGACGGATCTTTTACTTGGCTCAGTTTCCTTTCAATTCAGAAAACTGCATCTCTGACGAATCAATTTAGCTCAGTTTGTTTTCAAAAGTCTGCATCCCTGACGGATAATTATGCTCAGTTTCCTTTAATTAAAAAATATCCCATTTCCATTTGGAATAAACAGGCTATTTTCATGCTTTCCTATACGCTGCGTTTCAAAACATTTAAATAGGCTTTTTTTTTTTTGCGGATGGAAAATCATCTAATGACGCCTTTCGCTCTGGGTGGAGCGTAAGGGAGTGTCAGACTTTTACTGACTAAAAACCATCCGTGTTCCTTCAGTGCCCTTACGTTCCGGAGCCGCGGTATCTCTTTCGAACAGCCCGCAGCCCCGGCAGGCGTCGGCCCTTGCGGGCCCCACGACGAATCAATTTTGCTCAGTTTCCTTTTAATGGCTGCATCTCTGTTCAATTCAAAAAGCAATGCATAATTCATTTCCCAGTGACCATGCGGGCGAAGCCGCGGGTAACAGCTAGTTACTGATATTTTTTAAAAAATTTAAAAATTTAAAAATATATATATGCAAAAGCGAACAAGTCTATAGAGTAGGAAAGTATTTGCATAGGACTATGTACAACTTTGACGTTTATGCAACAAATTGTGTTAGGTTTTTTGACACACATCTGGATTGTTTTTAATAAAACTGAGGTGACAATCGGACGTGCCGCCCACCCGGTGGTAGGTCTGTCACAGTCCGCGGACGTCATCAACCAGCTACAAATATATAAGACTACAGATGTGTTGTCACCGTGGGGACACGGATGGAGAGCCCCACAGTCTGTCATTATACCGGCCCTGTATCCTTCAAATCGGAACATAGCAGTCCAAGCGCTGCTACTGTACGGCAGAGTTAAGTACACAACCAGGAAAATTTCTAGATAGAAAAGGAGTTTTAACGTCTGGTAATATTTCATTGACTTGAACTTGAAATCGCATGAATATAGAATAACAGTTCATGATAGCCGGAAGAAGATTCAATAGGAAGATTGTTGTAAAGTTTTTATAAGAGATGTGTATCAGGAATATGATGTCGTGTTTCAGTTTACACCTGTCACCTCTAATGATATGGAATCCACCCCTACCTAATGATATAATAAAGTCAACACAACAAACAACATAATATGTAATATGTTATATTGTTATTATTATTACTTACTTCTGTTATTTCTTCTGCGAACACACTCGGATTTTCTTCTGCATCGTGGGGATAGTTTACATACACAAATTTTGCAAGGATAAACATCCACAGTTATTTGTAGGCCATACAAATATTAGTTCCACGCGGGATTGGAACCCGTGACCCTCAGCGCCACAATTCATTGCTAAGCCACTGCCATCGTCCGTCGTCCGTAGAGCAGTCGTCTGTTCCTTCTCCTCCTGTCCGCTCCCTGTTTGAAGTTGTTTGCAACTGGACACCAGTCCATGCTTCCACTTACTAGCAGCTGTACAGTCTTCTTTTGCATTACTATAATTATAAAAAATTAAATATAGTAGATCATCATCATTACATACCTTCATAAACCCTCATAAATGCACTGCTGAATATAGACTTTCCCCAAAATACCACAAAGCACGGTTCTTAGATACCTGCATCCATCGACTTGCTGCATTTCTTACGAGGTTGTCACTGTCTAGTTGGGGGACACCCTATTCATCTACTGGTACGAGGCTGCCACTCGAGAACATTTCTTTCCTATCGGTTGTCGGTTCTTTGAACTGTATGGGAGGTACATTGCCGCTTCAGTTTACTAATCCGTTGGGATTTATCGTTTACTCTGATTCTACTACCAATATCATCTCTAAGTATATCACACAAAGAAACTCCGAGCGTATCCCTATAATATATCTAATACAAGCAGCAATATAGTAAGAATGTATTATAAATATGCGGCAGGTAATTGCATACTAAATGTAATCACTTATGTCACAAACGTCGAACGTCTCACGAACTCGTCTAACGAGCGCCCGAGATGGGAACATTGTCTCCGCCTTGCGTAAAGTGAATTAGGTAAGTAAGTATATCAACGGCATTCTTGCGCTGCTTATGTAAACGATTTTTTCGCAACACTTCACTGTGGCAACTGATCACGTTTGTGGTACTACTCACGTGAATTACATTGATTACAAAATAAAAACTTTAGAGTTATCAACAAAAATTATCAATATTAAAAGAGTAACTAAATGACAGGGTGATAGAAGAAACTGACTGTAAACATGGCGTGTAAATAAACCCCTGAGGTCGATAAAAGGCAGTTATTTTGATATTATAGACGGACACTTAAAGATGGCCCAATTCAAGTGATAAGGAAACAATTTTTCGCGTGTGTCAGGATCGTATCAAATGGAAATTCGTAGTCACTGTCTACCCCTTTGAGTTACAGGCGTTAGATTTTATGTACAATACATGTGTACTAATTAGAAAAAAGTGCGTAAAAATTACATAATTAAAATTCCTTCCTCCACTTTCTAGCAGCTGATAGCCTCTCGGCAGGTCTCCATCACTTAATTGTTTACATTCCAAGCATTCGAATTAAATGGTTACCTATATCGTTTGTAATGCGTACAGCAAAGGCATAGAATAGTTTTTCAGCATATCATGAGTCTTCAAGATTTTTTTTTTAGCAAAATGGTGACAGACAAGCACACAGCCCATCCGATGGTATGTAGAAGATGAGGCTTAGCTGAGGATAGTGTGGCATTACCACCCATAAATATATCACCACTGTGCTAAATGTATAAGAGTAATCAAGCACCGGCTTGTGGTTAATTAGTTATGACTGCCTGGTTGGTCTAGTGGTTGTAGGCGCGACTAGTGTTCATGCACTCTCGGGTTCAAATCCCGAGTAGGGCCAAAATCAATTAAAGTGTTTTATTAGGAAATACTAAGTAGTAGCTGGGAGTCAGGAAGTTACTGGTGTTTCACTCCTGTGCCTCGGCTGGAAGCACAAGCATTTTAATTGGTTGGTCCTGCGCCCGATCTCTAACCGATATGCGGTTTGCTATCCCATCAGTCTGTGCGAGTGAGGGAATAAAAAGCGCACTTGTATTTCCGCACACACTCGTAGACTATAATCACAGAATACATAATAGTACTACGTACTATAATCCCCTACTGCGCTGATGGCTAGTCCCCGTTGAGATTGACCGTCGTGACCAAAGTTCAGTCTAGAGGACATTATTATTTTATTTTTATTTTATTTATTTATAACAGGAAAACTTACAGCTTTTAATTAATACTATATGGTATATAATATAATTTACAAAGTAAGCCTATTAAAAGTTTTCACAGATGAGTAATCGGTTTGAGTAAATACATGCAACATATATAAGTAGATATAATTTATACATTGGTGTTGATTAGATTTAAGAGTTCAAGAGTAAATTGCTACCGAATTCAGATGTTATCAATTTGCAGATAGTAGTACCACTAGTAGAAAAGAGGTCAGCCTTATCACAGTCCTTAGAAAATTTATTAAATGAGTTACATGCTCTTAAGAAGAATGAGTTTCGCCTGTAATTTGATCTACATAAAGAAACATGTAAGGGATTGTAATAGCGCAGTGAACGAGAGGGAACTGAGATATGTAATATTTTTAATAAGTCAGGGCAGTCTACACGATCTTGAGCAATTTTACTTAGTAAGACCAGGTCAGCTGTATAGCGCCTAGTTTGCAGCGGGAGGAGATGAAGATGAGAACACTGCAATTCGTAGCCTCCTTTGGATATATGAAATTTAGAACCTACATATCGAATGAATTTTTTTTGAATCGCTTCGATTTTGTTAATATATATTTTATATTGAAGATTCCATTTCCAACAAGAGAACAAAACAATATTTTCATTGATTTTAACTGACGGAATTTGCAACAAGACCTTAAAATAAAACCCAGAGCCTTATATCCTTTATTAACGATATCTTCCACATTCTGATCAAACAAAAGCTTAGTATCAATAGTAACTCCAAGGTCCCTTATTTTATCACATCTAGTTACTGTCAAACCTTTAAGTGTGTAAGAAAAATAAAGTATATCACGCTTCCGCCCGAAAGACATAGTATTACACTTCGAAACATTCAAGTCTAATTTGTTACGGATACAATAACTATATATACATATCCTAAGTTAATAAGATCGTTTTGTAGGAGATTAGAATCATAAGAGTTGTTGACTACTCTAAAAATTTTCATGTCATCCGCGAATAGCAAAAACTCGGAGTTCTGGAAGCATTCAGCAATATCATTGATAAATATGACAAAGAGCAGAGGGCCAAGTAGCGAACCTTGCGGAACGCCAGAAGGGACACCCGTCCAGCAAGATGTAAATCCGTTTAAAATTACCGCTTGTGATCTGTTAGAAATATAAGACGTAAACCATCGAAACAGATCGCGTCTGATACCAGCAGCAGATAATTTTTGCAGAAGTATAGAATGGTCTATGCGATCGAAAGCTTTGCTGTAGTCCGTGAAAATGGCATCAATTTGGTTTCCTTTATCCATGTTATAAGTAATAAAGTTCGTGAATAGCATAAGATTAGACGTAGTTGATCTTTTCTGAAGAAAATCGTGCTGTTGAGGTATAAAGGTATGTTTAATTGCAGGGTACAACTGGTTATATACAATTCTTTCAAATACTTTGGCGATTAGACTTAATTTTGATATAGGACAGTAGTTTTCAATTTGATTTTTAGCACCTTTTTTATGAATGGGAGTTATAAATGCGGATTTCCATCTTGCAGACATTGAACCCTCAGAAATAGATCTTTTAAAAATAAATGATAAAGGTTTAGATATAGTTTCGGCACACTTAGGTAGGAAAATAGCCGGAATCTCGTCAGGACCAGCTGATTTGTTTAAGTCAAGTGATTTTAGCAGCCTTTATACTTCACAAAAACTAATTTCGATTGAAGAGATATCATTAGAAGTTATGGCAGCTATATTATTTAGGTTTACTGTTGAGTTACTAGATTGAATGAAGTTAGAATTAAAATATTGAGCAAAGAAATTACTAATATCTTCTCCTGAATTAGCAGATATACCAGAGTACGTCATACAAGAAGGATATGAAATATTATTCTTTTTATTTCTGATATAGGACCAAAACATTTTAGAATGACTTTTTAAGCTATCTTCAACATTACCAATGTATTTGCCATACAGATCCTTCTCAACTCTCTTTACCCTTTCTCTTAATAAGATAAATGTATTTTTATCACTTAAATTACCGTACACTTTAAACTTCTTACGATATTTATTTTTTTCATTAATTAATTTTATAAGTGCATGGTTAAACCATAGTTGATATTTTCTTTTGTGTTTAAGTGACGGGGGAACATATTTATCACGAATATTATATATTATGTTGTAAAAAATATTGACCGCATCATCAACGTTACCACTACTAAGAATTTCGTCCCAATTAGTCAAACCTAAAAAGGGCAATTATGATATAATAAACTTAGAGATCTAAGTTTATTATATCATAATTGCCCTTACTGTAAGAGAATGAGACATGTTTAGAGTATGGAAGGTGTTTAGTACATAGTTGGTATTTTTTTGCCAGCAGTCGGGTAACCATATATAATTATCCCTATAAAACAAGTTATCTCGCTGTAGTTGTTTGCGCGGTAATAGATGTCATAATGTATGTGCAGTAAGAATAAAGTAATCATTGAGTGAAGACACGTTTATTGAATTATTTCACCTGCAAGCAAAAGTGCACCTTATTATAAAGTGTACATGGTTCTTCGAGCACGGATCATTCAACTAGCCCTATTTTAATTACGTAAATTTGCGAATGGATGTAATTAGAGTTATTTTAAAAAATACGGAATACGGACTAATTAGTAAAAATAAATGAACATTATCGATGAAAGTTTTAAAGAAAAAGTGAATAACAGTGGAAGAATAAATCAGTTATTAATGAACAAAATTACATTACTTTTGTGTAACGGTAATCTTATACGAAGTAAATTAAACTAATATACGAGTATAGTGAGTTGGTAAACAATTATTCAAGTATTTATTAACAACCGTGACTGTTTTACTGTGAACTTTGGACCTATTGGTAAGAATAATTACCTACCTACATATACGTTGAAGTTTAAGAAGGCTAAACAAAATAACTGTGAATTATTACTAAAGTAATTGATTTGTATTGTTGTAAATAAAAGATATTTAATATGGAGAGTGTTGAAAATAGAATGTTGCTACAAGTTGATATATTTGAAAAAGTACAAAAGACGTACGCTAATTACAAAAAATCGCCTAAGGACAGGATAACCGTGGGTTATATACAGAGTAGAATAGAAACTTTAGAAATATATTGGAAGGAATTTAAATCCGGTCATGAGAAATTAGTTACGGCTGTTTCGAAAAAGGACAGACACATGTTACCGTATTTCGCAGAGGATACGTTTGATAATTTTGAAGAATTATATTTTACGTACAAGGGCGAAATGAAAACTTCATTAAAAAAATTAACGGCCGATGTAAAAACAACAGATAAATTGCACAAAATAGATGAGATGAGACCATGTGGTTCCGGGAGTGATATAAAATTACCCAATATTTCAATTCCAATTTTTGAAGGCAACTACACGGAATGGCAATCGTTTCACGATCTCTTTATGGCATTAATACACAAGAATGAGTCATTAGAAGATGTTCAGAAATTACATTATCTTAAGAGTAGCCTGAAAGGAGATGCAGAAATTTTGTTGCGCCAGTTTTCGGTAACGGATGCAAATTATGCTGAGGCTTGGTCTGTTTTGAAAAAGCGTTATAACAACAAAAGGTACATTGCTAATTGCGTATTTAAAAAGTTTTTTAGCCAGAAAACACTTTCTCAGGAGTCAGCTTCGTCCTTAAAGCAACTACTAGATACGTCAATTGAATGTATGAATTCATTAAAAAATCTTGGCTTACCAACAGCGCAGTGGGATGCGATCATAAACTATGTCATCGTGTCAAAGCTGGATTCTGAAACGCATAAACAGTGGGAAATTACAGTAAGTAAAGATAGTACTGATGACTTACCTAGTTTTGAAGTACTGAAGTCTTTCCTGGAGACACGGTTTCGCATGTTGGAGATGGTGGAACCTGAAATAAAAGCTTACAAACTAGTTAAACCTAAGACATTTCATGCAACCTCTACAAGCGAAAATAAATATTGTCCCTTCTGCAAAGAAACTCATTTTATATTTAATTGCAAGGAATTCGCTAAGCAACCAATAGAGGAGAGATACAGTTTCGTCCAGAAAAACAACTTGTGTTTCAATTGCTTAATTCCAAATCATTCCGTATTTAAATGCAGGCAGTCAAATAAATGTAAAATATGCAACAGACGACATCACTCTTTATTACATCGAGAATTTATAAAACAAACAGGTGAAGTAAAGTCAAGTACAGAAGAAACTAGTACAAATACACAAGAGGTTAGCAAGGTTACAGCACATATGTTACGTGGAGAACAACCTACTCAACAAGTTTTGTTGGCGACAGCATTGGTCGAGGTACCTTCGCGAACGGGACAATTGCACGTCTTCCGGGCTCTGATTGATCAGGGATCGGAGGCCTCATTCGTGACAGCGCGAGTGGTAGAGTTATTAGGTCTGAAGAGAACTCAAATCAGCGGCGTGGTGTCAGGAATTGGTGAAGGTAATAAAGTTTACATTAATCATTTAGTAGGATTACATATTAAGTCGAGGCATGAACGTGATTTTTCTATAGATGTTAATGCTTATGTAATGAAGTCGTTGACGCGTAGACTACCAGCTAGGGAAATAAGAGGGTACAATTGGCCTCAACTTAAAAATGTGAAGTTAGCTGATCCCAGCTTTAACGTCCCGAGTCGGATTGATATCCTACTTGGAGCTGACGTTTTCGGCAAAATTATAGATTTAGGTCTACTAAAGGGACCGGGCGATGTAATTGCTCAACGCACACATCTAGGCTGGATATTGACAGGTGATATATACGCAAATCCTACTGAAATACAAAACATTGTTAGCTTACATGTCACCAGGCTCGTAGATGAAGACAATAATCTGTTGAAAAAATTCTGGGAAATAGAATCGGAAGAATACACAAGCAAGAAAGCATGGACAAAGGAAGAAGAAATATGTGAAAGACACTACATAAATACAACGACAAGGGATACATCTGGAAGATATATAGTCCATTTACCTTTAAAGCATAGTGTTGAGGAAACCGTGAAAATATGCGGTGAAACTAAATATCTGGCCATCAAACGATTTAAACAGTTGGAAAGGATGTTTACCAAACATGAAGATTTGAGAACAGAGTATAAGAATGTGATACATGAGTACTTAAAGATGGGTCATATGAAGAAAGCTGAAAAGGAAGAGGAAGAGGAAGCAATTTACTTACCCCATCATGCGGTCGTAAGAAAGGATAAAGACACTACAAAGGTAAGAGTGGTCTTCGACGCCTCAGCCAAGGGTTCGAATGGTCTCTCCTTAAACCACGCCATGATGATTGGCCCCACTTTACAACCTGAACTTCGTGCTCTTATCACTCGCTGGAGGTCTCACAAAATTTGTGTTGTCGGGGATATAGTAAAAATGTATCGTCAAGTAAGGATGACTAACAAACACACAAATTTACAACGTATTGTTTGGCGCGATGATATGTCTGGAGATATAGAAAGTTATAAATTACTTACTGTAACTTTTGGAACCGCTGCAGCACCATACCTTGCTGTACGGTCTATACACCAGCTGGCTGATGATGAAGTTGACAGGTACCCCCCGAGGATCTGCTGTTGCTAAGAATTCGTTCTACATGGATGATTTAATGACGGGCCACGAAGATCTATCAGAAATCAAAGAAATTTGCGATGAAGTTAAGAATCTGTTAAAGAAAGGCGGCTTTAAAATGCAGAAGTGGTCTAGCAACTCTGACGAGTTGCTGAGGTTTCTGCAAGATGACAAAGACAGTCCGGAAACGGTGGACAGAATAGAAATTAAATTAGATAAGGTGATAAAAATACTTGGTCTCACATGGGACAGAAAAAGGGATACGTTCAAGGTTACAGTCAATATACCGGAAACCAGGAAACCTGTTACAAAAAGGTTAATATTATCAGATGTGGCCAGGCTCTTTGATCCATTTGGCTGGCTCTCTCCAGTGGTTATTACAGCTAAAATTATGATACAGAGACTGTGGTTAAGTAATCTTGGTTGGGATGATGAACTACCTTCTGAGCTAGTAGAGGAATGGCTTAGTTACAGAGAAGCGCTTCAAAAACTGCAAGATATTGAAATCCCGCGCTGGATTAAAACGACGTCACGCTGCAAAGAAGTGCAATTGCATGGATTCGCAGATGCCTCTTCTGTTGCGTATGCAGCAGTGGTCTATATCAAGGTTTTGGATGAATATGACAGGATCTACGTCACAATGGTGGCATCTAAAACTAAGGTAGCACCATTGAAACAATTGACGATTCCGAAATTAGAACTTTGCGCTGCAGTGTTATTGGCTAAGCTATTGCACGAGTTGTCTGGTCTATGGGATATACATATGGATCAAGTATATGCCTGGACTGATTCAATGGTGGTTCTGTCTTGGTTGCAGTCTCAACCAAGTCGATGGCAAGTTTTTGTTGGCAATAGAGTGTCGAACATAATTCAGTTGATAGACAATGACAGGTGGTATCATGTTCAATCAACCGACAATCCCGCTGACCTCGCGTCAAGAGGGGTAGCACCAATTGAAATAGTAAACAATGACATGTGGTGGGCTGGACCAGAGTGGTTAAAAAATAAAGGAAGGGATTTAACAAAGAATTATATTCCTCAAACATACTTAGAGATGAAAGGATCTTTTAATGTAGTATTAAAGGAGAAACCAGTTTGGGAACGATTTTCATCTATGTTACGAATGAAAAGAGTTCTTGCATGGTGTTTACGATTTCTACATAATAAAGAGAAAAGAGAAACGTATTTAACTATGGAAGAAATGAATGAAGTTGAAGAAAAATGTATAAAATACTACCAGTACTTAGTATACGAAGATGAAATTGAAGAACTTAATAAAAAAGGAAAGATAAAAGGTAGAAGCTCTTTGATAAGTCTTACACCTTTTTTAGACAAAAGGGGGCTTCTTAGAGTAGGAGGGCGACTATCTAATGCTAATATAAATGAGAATGCTAAACATCCAATTATAATACCAAAAAAAGCAGCATATTACTAAGCTTATAATTAACGAAGCCCACATAAGAACTTTGCATGGAGGTTTTCTTCAGATGCTTACATACATCCGCAGCAAGTACTGGGTAGTTAGTCTGAAGTCTGCTCTCAGAGCAATTATTCGTAACTGTAAGGTGTGTATAATTGACAAGGCAAAAATTAAGCAGCAACTGATGGGCCAGTTACCATCTGCAAGAGTGAATCCGAACCGTGCTTTTTTCAACAGTGGAGTTGATTTTTCCGGACCTGTGCAATTGCGAACCTCAAAGGGCCGTGGTTACAAGTCAACAAAGGGCTATATTTGTGTCTTCGTTTGTATGTCTACGCGAGCTATACATCTCGAAGCTGTTACGGATTTAACGTCACAAGCTTTTATTTCAGCATTCAGGAGATTCGTTGCAAGAAGAGGTCACTGTAGGAACTTGTGGAGTGACAATGGCACCAACTTTGTGGGAGCCGCAAGGGAATTAAAGTGTATGTTTGAACAGGGCAAAGCTAATCTGGCGAGAGAGGTAGCTGAGCTCCTATCAAATGATGGTACAACATGGCACTTCATTCCGCCGAAGGCACCCAATTTTGGTGGGCTATGGGAGGCAGGCGTTCGTTCGGTCAAGAAACATTTGTCGAGAATAAGTGGTACTACAAAGCTGACCTATGAGGAAATGGCAACACTATTGGCACAGATAGAAGCCTGTCTAAACTCGAGACCTATCTGTCATTCCGAAAACACCAGTGAAACACTAGATCCACTCACCCCAGGTCATTTTCTCATTGGTGAGCCAATAATTAATATACCAGACACAAATTATGAGCACAAAAGCGTAAGTATGTTATCTAGATGGCAATTCTTACAAAACAGGATGCAAGATTTTTGGCGTAGATGGAAATCGGAATATCTCCATTCATTACAGCAACGGCATAAATGGCAAGACACAGTGCCGTCTCCATGTGTTGGAGATATCGTAATCATTAAGGAAGATGATCTCCCACCGGCGAAATGGTTATTAGGAAAAATTATAACACTACACCCTGGCGCTGATCAACTCGTCCGCGTGGCAACAGTGCAATGCAAGGGTGATAACATTCTTAAGAGACCATTGTCTAAGTTAATATTACTTCCAATGAAACCGAATGATGAAGAACAAGGTCAATGCTGAGGGTTATACCTAATAGTGGTCAGTTAATTTCACATTTTTCTATAACATCACTTGTATTTTTAATGATATTTCATTACATTATGTCACTAGAATATCTATATACAATAAAAAAGGTCAGTAAAAAAAAAAGGCAAATGATAAAATACGAAGTTTCAATGTATATCATGCTAAAACAATAAGCCACAGAGGACTTTGTGCCTGAACAATGATGTAATGGTAATGAGAACACTTTTGTTATAGCATATTTTAAGTTTAAACTTGTAATCTTTTAGCCTTAAGTTTATGTATTTTTTTTCGTAGCATATTAATTACTTTATTGTCTAAATAAATGTAAACCTATTTTTCAATTTAAGGTTGACTTATATTGCTCCTTCATGCATATTATTTGGAGTACAAGTGCTGAAATGTTAAATTAATTTATAAAGGTATTGTTACATGCAGATACAGTCCATGTTTGTAAGTAAAAGGAAATAATATAAATTACCATTGAAAAATTATATTTAGGATTTATTGTTGTTCTTTTTCTACTTCATAATAAATCAACTCGATCATAAGATTGTAAAAATAAATACTTCATGGTGCCTAGTACTTTGATATTTTATAGATAGTAGGAATTTTGTACCAGTGCTTCCGTTCCATACATGTGTTGCATGTTATAAAATAACATATGTTTAGGTTTGAGCGAAAAATGGTTTTGCTGTTCAGATTTCAATTCTCATGAATTTTATATTATAAGTTTAAGGTATAAGTTGTAACTTAATTACTATGTGCATTACATTTTGTTTTGAATTTTGTACTTTTTGAGCACTTAGTTAAAAACTGTGGTTTTTGGAGGGCGGTATGTTTAGTACATAGTTGTTATTTTTTTTGCCAGCAGTCGGGTAACCATATATAATTATCCCTATAAAACAAGTTATCTCGCTGTAGTTGTTTGCGCGGTAATAGATGTCATAATGTATGTGCAGTAAGAATAAAGTAATCATTGAGTGAAGACACGTTTATTGAATTATTTCACCTGCAAGCAAAAGTGCACCTTATTATAAAGTGTACAGAAGGGGCTGAAGCTCGACAAAGTTAACACAAATTGATAAAGCTTTGTGATGCTGATCTTCCGGCACCAAGGGGTCTTGGCAGTGTTCAACTTTTACATAGTCATTGGATAAAACGAGATCAAGTAAACGGTTATAAGTGTTGTACGCTCGATTAAATTGTTGCAAGTTACAGAAATTTAAAGTTTCAATAAAATATTGCACATGTTCACCTTTAACACCGCAAGCTTCGAGACCTGTTTGAGTATTAGACCAGAAAATAGAACTCATATTAAAATCACCTATAATGAGGAATTTGTCTTGAATTTGCTGATATAAGTGACTCTAATGTATTGCAAAAGTTAATAACTTGATCAGAGAAGGAAGCACCCATATTTTCATTACAAAGGTATATAGTACATATGTTAAGTTTTATGTGGCGCTTAGAGCGAGGGCATGATAGCGTCAATGAAACCCAGACATCTTCAGCTGAGGAACGCCACTCAGGTTTGTCTACCGCTACGATGTTCTTGCTTACCGCTATAAGCACACCACCGCCTCGCGATTGTTTAGTTCGATTAAGATCACGATCGCGACGCCAAACACAATAACGATCATCGAATAATTCCGCATTAAATACGCCATCCAATAACCGGGTCTCAGTTAATGAGATAAGATCATAATTGTTAATTGCAACATTACGATAAAACTCATGAGTTTTCGATCTGAGGCCCCTAATATTTTGGTAGTAAGCATGTAAGGAAGCCATCACGATTATTTGAAACATTCAATATGAATAAAAGAATAAAATTTATACATAAGAAATTCAACTTATACTGCCAGATAAAGTATTTGTTGGTTATTCTAGTAAAAAATAAATATACGGTAACAACTAAATAAAAAGTTATAAATAAGATTTCAAGCATTAAAATTGTGTCATGTACACTTATTGAAAGCACCAAAAGTGCACAGTAATAATTAACTATTTTTTTTCCTATACCATCTTATATGAAAATAAAAACACCGGCACAATTAGCGGAACACAAAAAAAGCAGGATTTTAAAATCTTTTACTTGAGGAACTGGCCAGTTATGATATTTTTTTAATTTATTGTTAAATTTGAAAATAGAAAATTAGATGACATACACTTTTTTCATTCATTTGTTTTATTTTCCCGAACAATACGTTTTGTCAACTTGTTCGAGTAATAACTACGTAATTGTAATTTTTTTGAAAAATTGCACTTAAAGGTTTTTTATAAATTTTTTATTCTATAGGCAATTTTGTTTATTAAAAGTTCTTTATTATGCCCGACTTAACATCACTGGAAATCATTAGGGCTGATGAAATGAGAAGAAATGGCCATACCTACAGATCGATTGCCTCAAGGCTTCGTCGACCAGTATCAACGATTCATCGCAGCATCCAGCGGTACAGATCGTCTAATTCTCTTGTGGGGGAGGGGTCAAGGTAGAAAAAGATGTACATCGAGGCGAGATGACAGTTTTTTTCAACTTGGAGTTCGTAGGAATACGCAATTAACGGCTGTACAAGCTCGAAATGAACTGGAAGACGTTCGAGGAGTACGAGTAAGTGAGCGTACAGTTCGCAGGAGATTTGATGAAGTTGGTTTAGGGTCGTATATACCTGCCAAAGGCCCAAAACTTGAGGGACGTCACCGCGTAAACCGATTAAGCTATGCGCGAGAACATCGTCATTGGGATTTGAACAAATGGCAGCAGGTTCTCTTTACTGATGAGTGCAGAGTTCTTTTAAAACAGATCGATGGGAGACAGTGAATATAGAGACGCAAAGGAGAACGCCACATACAGTCTAATTTTGAACACACAGTGGCTTATGGTGGCGGCTCGATTATGGTTTGGGGAGGGATATGTTTGGGAGCTCGCACGTAGTTAGTGATAGTCACAGGAGGGACCATGATAGCAGATCTATACATCAGAGACATTTTAGAAGAACATGTTGTACCATTTGCCCCATTTATTGGTGACAACTTTATTCTAATGCAAGATAATGCTCGTGCTCATAGTGCACAATCGGTACAGGCATATCTGAGCCACGTAGGTATACCGGTGATGCAGTGGCCAGCAAAGTCCCCCGATATGAATCCGATAGAGCATGTCTGGGACTTGCTAAAAAGAAGGGTTAAATCCAGAATGCCACCCCCCAACAATCTGAATGAACTTGGAAACGCATTACTTGAGGAGTGGGAGCGGTTGCCTCAAGAAATCATCGATAACATAATCTGTAGCATGCCCAGATGAATGGAAACCGTAATCAGAGCAAGAGGGGGAAACACTCGTTATTAATTTTGCTTTAATTTTATTGTTAAATCATTTAATGCTTACTTTTTTTATTTTTTGTGATGGTTCATAATCATCTAAAAATTTCACTTATTTCAAATTTCTTTATTTTTCAATAAAAAATAACGAAGACTTTTCAAAGTCGTTGTTAAAAGATGTTAATCAATTTGTTATTTTGTGTCTAATTAAATTTTCGTCAAATATATGCGTTATTATCTCATAGTCTAACTTTTTTTTCTGTTCCGCTAATTGTGCCGGTGTGTATAATATGCAATAAGTACATTTGTTTTATAAACCAAGTTTGATACTATAAGCGGCAATACACAGAAATTAAAGCGGTTGTCGAAATTCACGGCTTTAGTGTAGAATATTACTTGTGAAAATACAAATGAATAGCTAAGATTAGTATTACGAGTAATTAACAATGTAATATAATTACAGCCACTAGATACTTTTACTTTATCAAATTCACGAAATATATAATATACTACTATATAATAAAACGGTAGTAAACAAGTGACATCGTTATAAGTATTGTTTACTGCGCTGAGAAGGAAAAAGCGACCCGATATACAGAATGGGTCCCACATATATGCAATAAATGAAACCACAAGTAATACTAGTCCGTATAAGTGTAGAAAAATTAAATATTAAATTAAAACCCGTAAAATAAAAAAGTGAAATTTTCAAACAAAATAAATATTAAAATAAATTCAGTAAAAGTGAACACTCTGTTTAGACAACGTACCTTGACCCCTTGGAAGAGTGACAACGTTGCACGCGGGTGGCACGCCGACAAAAGACACCGCTGTCGATATGTCGCAATACCAATAGTTTGCACTGCGTGGCAACGTCGCTTTTTAATGTTCAAGGATTCAAGTTCATTGAATCATTGACTTAGTGACCCAATTCTATAGAGTGTTCAAATTTGCTTAAAATTAAAACTCTACTTTTTGACCTAATTACTGGACCGATTAAGTTCATTTTTTGTATATCGTCAGCAAAGGCGATAACAAGTATATGGTTTCATTTATTGCATATATGTGGGACCCATTCTGTATAAGAAAATAAATTAATATGGAACCGATCGTGTTTACTTACAGTTGCAGTGTGAGAAGTGATCTCTGGTATAAAGATAATAGGAACACAAATTGCATGCACACAACTATTTAAACAGGTGGGTATTAGGCGTAACTGCAGACAAAAGACTGTGATAAGTCGGAAAGAAACACCGGTTCTCAAACTATGTTTGACTGTTGTTGAAAAATATATGTAAATGTTTAAATGACACCAGAAACTTAAAAGTAATAAATAAACAAAGGAGTATTTATAAGTTAACGCAGCTTGACTAGGTTCGATTCCGATTTTATATTGTAGACTTGCACAGCATTTACTTCAACAGCATCTTTTTGGAATAACTAAGGTGATCATTTATGTAAATACGAGTGTTTCCTTTTAGACCAATATCTTCCGTAGAAATATGTTTACTCAGGCGAGAAGCTGCGATGAAGTCTTCTTTCATATATTTGTTGATAAAAGAAAAAATAATAGGCTTGGTTTTGTTCGACACAGCATCTCGCGTCTGGATACGTGTTACATAATTAATGTTACTCTTCAACACAGGATAGGTTATTATAGATCCTAATTTAGTTACAATATCAAAAAGATTCTCCCCATGTTTAAATGGTACTCCCTTGATTTCTACGTTATTTAATCGAAGCCACTGATCTTTTTCATTAATTTCTGCTTCCATCTTATTCATCTGTTCCTTTAGAGACCATATTTTTTGTTCAGCATTTTTAACTATTTGAAGTCTTTTTTCAAAGCTACTAATTTTATAAATGTATAATTTTGTTTGGATGTTTATTTTTCAGAATAAGTGTGAAAACGAGCACATAGACCACCTGATGGTAAGTGGATGCTGTGGCCCATAGACATCTACACTTATCTACGGTTGAGGATCAAAGTGCAGATACGTTTGTCGCCCCTGAGGACTAAGGTGGGTTCCTCGTTCCCAATAAAAAGGGTCTCGGTCCTCTACACTCTCCATACAAAACACAGCAGCCTTAAACTGAAATTTTACGCTGTTATTCTATGAGAGCGTGGTCCTACCCCGGTCGAGCCGATCTATTCGTGCTACGACTAACATAACCTCAGCGTGGATCTACCACGTATAATTATGGCTTTATAAATCAAGCAAAACTACCAAATGAGAATACGCCCATCCCAGAATAGGACATAGTATAATTTTGGTAAAAAGAATTTTGAGCCGCGGGTAAAATCTAGTAATAGAAATGAAAAAAAAAAAATAGTTTTTTTTAAATACAGTAAGACAACCGCTTGGGCAACTGAAAATAACGACAGCAGCAATCGAATAGCGACGAAAGAAACTTATAATAATACTATCTGTATTTATTGTACCGCGTGTTTGTGAAGCTGTTGCGAACGTGAGCCAACCGCATTTTACGAGATAAGGGTCGGAGTGTCGTCCGATAGCGCGCGGCACAGGTGTACTCACAGGTCACTGTATGCTCGGCCTCGCCTCAACAAATAACCACTCCGTGCCAAGGGGTATACAGTCTTTTTGCAGTATGTGTTAAATTAAATTGGTCAAACTTCTCTTCTTAACAACTTCCCTGTCCGCAAAAAGACATAATAGTTAAACAATTGAAATGTTCACGACTTTCCAAATTTGCCATGGTAGCTCAGATGGTTAGGAGCCGTGGTAGCTCAGATTGTTAGTGCTCGCTGTAAATTTCACAATACGCGAGCAAACCGGGTTCGATTCCCGCCGGCACCAGTGAAATTGTTAATTGCAATTTCAAGTGCTGATTTACCACGTGCTCGGCGATGAAGGAAAACATCGTGAGGAAACCTGCATATCTGAGAAATAAGAAAAAAAAATTCGAAGACATGTGAAGTTCGCCAATACGCATTGGGGCAGCGCGGCGGACTATTCCTTGCCCTAAAACCCTCTCAGAAATGAGAGGAGGCCTGTGCCCAGCAGTGGGACGTATATTGGCTGTAACTTTACTTTACTTTATTCTATTATATTTAGTCAAATCGTTATAAAGTCGGTAATACGATTTAGAATAGATTATGTTAACGACTTCTCAGAGCTATGCATTATAATTAGTGAAATATTTCTTGAATTTAATTATTTCGCACGTCGCGTCGTAAGGAAAATAGGGCTGTATTTTTGTTGACATTATTAAGAACTGTGTATATTTTTTATTTATGTAACCTATAAATAAAAATATATATATAAATAAATAAATTAAATTTTTAACCTTGTTTTTTAATTTGAAACTCAGATCAATAAAAAAAAAAATAAAAACGAAATTGAATATAATAAAACAATTTTTATTCAATATAGATTATTACATAATACTTATTGACAGATTTTTATTACCACTGGTTCAAAAGAAACCTCCGTTCTGGAAAGAACCAGCTAGAAATCCAGCGGCGTTATATATTTTTAAACACATATTTAAGTTCGCAATAGTGTTGTACAATTTTTTATATGAATTAAACAGAACCAGTATGATAGCGATCACCGCATTCCCAGGGGTCATTTTTATTCAGGTATACCTTAATTTAATGATAACAATGTCTATTATGATATGAATAATGGTCGGTTGTGTTCCAGTACAAAGAGTGTAGAGCACCAGTGTAATTACAGGCTGTAAAGCTGTGAAGCATTCCGATTTAGTCCTCAGAGGTGACGCAGCATCTGTAGTGTTCCACTTATCATCACGTGAACTGCAATTTCACGTGACCAGGAACTGTAGCAGCCACTTACCATTACGTGAACTGTAATTTCACGTGAGCAGGAACCGCAACAGTCACACACCTATACGTGAACTGTAATTTCACGTGACCAGGAACTGCAGCAGTCACTTACCATCAGGTGAACTTTAATTTCACGTGACCAGGAACTGCAGCAGTCGCTCACCATCACGTGAACTATAATTTAACGTGACCAGGAACTGCAGCAGCCACTTACCATCACGTGAACTGTAATTCCACGTGACCAGGAACTGCAGCAGCCGTTCACTATGACGTGAACTGTAATTTCACATGACCAGGAACTGCAGCAGCCGCTAACTATCACGTGAACTGTAATTTCACGTGACCAGAAACTCAGCAGCCACTTACATTAGTGAACTGATTCGTGCCAGGAACGGGCATCTGCGTAATTTGTGACCGGAACTGCAGCAGCCGCTAACTATCACGTGAACCGTAATTTCACGTAACCAGGAACTGCAGCAGCCACTTACCATCACGTGAACTGTAATTTCACGTGACCAGGAACTGCAGCAGCCGCTCACTATCACGTGAACTGTAATTTCACGTAACCACGATTGCAGCAGTCACTTACCATCACGTGAACTGTAATTTCACGTGACCAGTAATTGCAGCAGCCGCTCACTATCACGTGAACTGTAATTTCACGTCCAGCACCCCCCGGAACTGTTTACTGACCAGGAACTGCAGCAGCCGCTCACTATCACTTGAACTGTAATTTTACGCGACCAGGAACTGCAGCACCCGATAACAATTACGTGAACTGTAATTTCACGTGACCAGGAACTGCAGCAGCCACTTACCATCACGTGAACTGTAATTTCACGTGATCAGGAACTGTAGCAGCCGCTCACTATCACGTGAACTGTAATTTCACGTGACCAGGAACTGCAGCAGCCACTCATTATGAAGTGGAATGGATTTTCAAGTGAACAGTTTTATAAAATTAATAACATAAAACCTGTGAAAAATACCTAGCATTGCATATGGATAGTTATTGAACAAAGAACAAGTCAATTGTCTCTTGTTATATAAGTATTAAAAATCGAATTAAAAATTTACTTTTTTCTCACTTGGCTACATTAGCTAATGTATAGCGCAAAATCTTCGTTACATTATTCGTTCGAATTCTCTAAAACTCTCCTCAAAACTCATTGTTAAATAGGTATTAATAAATAAGTTTGTAAAATTTATAATAATACTACAAATTCGGTTTAACTATCGCAGTATACATATTATAATTATATGAAATTTTGGGCAGCGTCATTATTAAAACGTAATTTTGTTTTCCTTCAGTAAATGCAAATTAAACCAATTAAAACATTTTTTGTTATCCATATTTATCGCCAAGTTAAAAAATATTCACTTAAACAAAATTAATGAAATTGACCAACTTTACGTTTTTCGCATATATTGTTAATTAGGAGAACCGTTGGCAAAACAACCCATCTTTAACCAAAATACTTCAAAGAAGTAGACGCAGTCCCTGTTGATCTAGCTTAGTATCAATCCAAATGTTCGTATAAACTATGCCTAAAGTAACCCAAAGCTATCTGACCATATTATACAAAGTGTAAGCTCATTTAGTGGTTTTAAATCTAAACTGTCTCAAAATATTATTTAAAATTATGCATCTTTTATATATTTTTTACCTATTGTTTAAAATATAACAAAATAATATTACAATTGCAAAACCGTTAGAGGAATGTTTATTTCGGTGATCAACTTAGAATAGATATTTTATGTATTCTCATGTAAGTGAATTATAATAATTCACATCATTTTAAGAAATACTTAAAGTTGCTCTCTTTTTTCATATATATAATGACAATAGAAAGAGATGTATATAGAGATAACTTATATTTAAGTAAGTGATGCCTTAAACGTAAATTTCGATCTCGATTTCGTGGTCTATACCACGGAGTCCACATGATGACATGTGAAATGGACTACGCACTCGTTTGTTATAACTTGTATAAAAAGTGTCAATTTGAAACGTGCTCGACGACAATGTATAGCGCCTTGGTACTACATCTCTGAAAAGTTAACTGTATTTCAAAGAAATGGAAAGTCTGCTGACTCGTAATCGAGCACAGTGGACGGTTTTTACTTGTGAACACCGTTATGATCTTACAAGACAGGAATCTTCTTTTTCTTGTGAGATAGTTTGGAGATAAGGCTTTTCCACAGAAAAAAGTGTTTCTATTATTTTTTACTTGTCGCTATGAATAAACGAATTATAATTTTTGCTATCATAAAATTTCTCACAGCTTAACATTTTTTGAATTGGCTTCTAAATATTTATTTTAAACTCGGCCCAAGTCGACTCGATCGTGGTGGGACCAAGCCCGCACAGAATACTAGTGTAAATATCGTGTTTCGTATGGTGAGTGTAGAGACCCGGAGACCCGGAAAATTAGTTATGAAAAAAAAAAACGTAATTCGGTTATTGTTAAATATTTTTGTACTGGAAAAGATACGATTTTCACATGAATGGTGACTACATCACTCACCTTCGATTTGCTGACGACGAGTCATTATCAGAATCCATAGAAGAACTCAGCAGTAGATATACTCAATTACCTCCATAGTGAGTAGTTACGTTGTACCAGTACCGGCTCACTGAGTCAGAAGTGGTACAAGTACAACGTTCGTCGCCTCACGATCCTAAAAAAAAAGGTTTTGGCATGCTCTGATCACGACTCTGCGGTCCATTTTTGCGTAGGATGCACGGTTCCGGAGATGTGCAGATCAATTAACTCTTATACAATTGATATCCGGTGAGGGCCTCCACCGTCATTAGCGCTCCATTGTTCTTATCTATTGTTCATTGAATACCGTCAATATCTATTCGTGCGTCGGATTATCAGTGCTATTATATTATACTCCTTTGTTTCTAACTGCAACGGTAATCTAAATCATCAATAAAATACATTACTTAATTTTGTTAAAATTCTTATTTACGACATACAAAATCTTATTACTTATTATCTATAAAATAGTAGCGAAACATCTCATCCACTAAAATATCGTTGTACAATGTGTTCCCTGTAAATATACTCGTAAAACTATGCATTGAACATCCCTGAAACTTATATAGCAAATGCATTAAGCAATATTCGCCACAAACTGATACAAAATCTTATTACTTATTATCTATAAAATAGGAGCGAAACATCTCATCCACTAAAATATCGTTGTACAATGTGTTTCCTGTAAATATACTCGTAAATCTATGCATTGAACATCCCTGAAACTTATATAGCAAATACATTAAGCAATATTCGCCACAAACTAACGTCCACTCATTCTGAATCCTATCAACATTCCAATTCCATCTTTTACAATTTCTTTTTAAAAACTCTAGATGATATCGTACAGGTGCTCGTCCGTATAAATCAAATTATTGACCGACGTCATTCGTATCGATATATAAAGCTACCCAATGTGACCCTGGTTTATCATCTGTATCCAAATTGCATATTATAAACGTTGGTACGTGGGTGTACATGGGCAGTCTATTAGCAGCATAAACATTATTTTCTAGACTGGGGTGAATCTTTTTCAGATGTTGTTGTACATCTAGTGTATCCATGATATTACTGCTATTAGTAGATTATTACAGTACAATCTACTCAATGACTAACATAGGAATGATCAATTATAGTGATTTCTAAATATTAAATTGCATTATTTTGTGTTATACAAAACGTATTTGAGTCATCAATACACTGAACAAGACGCAACACGAAGTAGTGCTGAGATAAGCAACAGAATGTGAGATAAGCTTTTTGACGTATAAAGTTACTATCAATTCCACTGCAGAAATTCTTTAGATTAGAATTATTACTTACTGGTATAGTGACCTGGTGATAAGACCAAGCAACTGCAGTCATGGAGTTAGTTGATGTAACACAAGGTTGATTAAACAACATACTGTGCTAAATTGCTCCGTAAAGAAACAGTCATAATAATTGTTAAAGTTCGCGCTTAGAGTTGTGTTAACATTCATTTTAAAGCTAATGAATCCATGATTCCAGTGGTTACATTAAAATTTCAGTGTGAGTGGAATTACTTAAATTACAAGCAAAAATATTTTAAATAATTCTGTCTAACGGTCTTGTAACTGACCTACGACAACTCGCGGATAGCTCGCTGCTGTGAGTCACCGCACCTACCGGCCGATCTTCGTCACCGCCGCTCGCTACGTATTGCTTTGTTAAGTACTGTCAACCACAGCGCTAAGATGGCACCAACCAAAGCGTCCTGCGCGGGATGTCACAACGATGTGACTAATGACGGCGCTTATATGAAGTGTACTCAATGTAAGCAAATTTTTGACATATTTTGTGGTAATCTTAGTCCTGAAAAGTTTGCTAATTTTTCGGTGGAATTTAAGAGGTCCTGGATTTACGTTGAATGTCGTAGTAGAATACCTAAGGGCAATAATTCGCAAACCCCTGTACGCACGCATCAATACTTAGACCAAAGTATGTCTAGTCCGACTGAAAATGTCAATATGCTCCGTGGCGGAACCCGGTTTAAGCAATCTCCTAAGCAGAACCTGACATCAAGCTATGTTCTAAACGAAATTAAGGAAACTGTCGTACTGGAACTGAGGAAAACGCAAGCCAATTTTGAAGAGCAACTTACTGAAAAAATTAACAAATTACTTGCTGAGCAATTTTTGGCGCTAAAAAATGAATTTTTAGAAAAGATCAATATGGTGACGACTAAAATCCAACAATTAGAAGTAACGCTTATGACAAAAGCAGACACTTATAAGGATGCAATAACTAAGAATTTGAGTTTAAATACAACATCAATTAAAGCTGGTCATAAAACTAAAACTCAGTCCCAGATGAAAGCAAAGTCCGTCGTACAAAATGAAAAACCAAGTACCTCGCTTGCAGATTCAGTACCTGATGCAGATAGAACTATGCAGAAGTCCCGCTCTAAATCCACTCCTGCAGTTGGCGATCCTGACTCCGATAATCTTCACAAAGGCGGATGGATGGAGGTAAGACGCAGACGATCTCGTACTTCGCTTCCTGGCGTACTTAGAAGTACCGCAGCGCCTGGATCGACACCACTTCAAGCTGCTGCTATGTGGAAATACCTACATCTGTACTATCTTCAAGAAGATACCACTGTGGAACAGGTGCGGGATCACCTTAGTATTATATGTCACGGTGACATGAGTACCGTCGAGAAGCTGAAGTCCCGTGGGCGCTATGCTTCTTTTAAGATCGGTATTCCTCTTGAAATTGCTGAAACTGTCATGTCATTTGGCAACTGGGCTGAAGGCATATGTGTTAAGCCTTGGCGTCATTACTTTCGTGTCAAAATCAACAGCCAACAAGCACCCTCCGAGAGTAAGTGAGTTAAGGATTTTTTATCAGAATATTCGAGGCCTAAGATCTAAAAAAAGTACATTTATGAAGAATGTTACACATAGTGAATTTGATATCATAGGGTTGACTGAGACCTTTTTAACTAGTTCAGTATTTGATAGCGAACTTTTCCCTCCTGGTTACACGGTAATACGTAAAGATAGAGCGAACGATACTGGGTGGAGGGGGGGGTGTTATTCCGTTCGGGTTGTTACTGAAATTGATCGTATGACTAACGACAAAGAATTAATATTTGTAATTATTAATTGCAAAAATATTAAAATATTATGCTGTCTTGTATACTTACCTCCGAGCTATAATGACGTTCAATATTTAAATGTTTTGGCCTGTATTGAAGATGTTATTTTTACATACACCGACATGAATGTATTAATTTTGGGTGATTTCAATTTGAATTCTTGTAGTGCTAATGTAAAGACTCAATTTGATTTTTTTTGTAATTTTTGTTCGCTCCACCAATTTAATACAGTGTTAAATAGACGAGGCGGTATGTTGGATCTCTTACTCAGCAATTTAGAGCCCAGTCAATTAAGTGTGTCTCTAAATTTAGACCCTCTGGTAGAAATTGATGAATATCATCCCGCGCTTGATATTATAATCAAGCTTCCACTCGCTTTTTCAAAATTCATTTCTTCTCCTACTTCGCCAACGTCATCCCTTTCCAATACGCAGAGCTACCGCTGGAACTGGCGCAAGGCGGATTTTCATGGTCTGTATGCGGCTTTATCCAAATTAGATTGGTCAGATTTACTTAAAGAAATTGATATTGACTGTGCTGTTCAGTTGTACTACGAGAAATTGTACAACTGTATAAATCTCTTTGTACCCGTTTCTTTGCGCACTACCACTAATCACCGATATGTATATCCTAAATGGTATACTGCTGAAATTATAAATAATATTAAAAGTAAATACTATCATCTTAAGAAGTATAAAAAGGAAGGTAAAGAATTCAATAGGCAAATGTTTAAGTATTATAGGGAGCAGGTAAAAAAACTAATAGATAGGGAATATAGGCAATACCTCAAAACGGTACAACGTAATATTATTAACGATCCAGTCAAATTTTGGGATTACGTTAAAGACAAAAAATCAGGAGGTAGAAGACGTACGGATACTTATATATATAAGGATACTGAAGTAGAGGGGCAGGCTGCTGCTGATGCCTTTGCAGAAATTTTCAGCTCTGTGTTTCATCCGAATATACCCGTTTTGGATCCTATTAAGGCTGTTCAAGCTGCACATTTTAACCAGGACATTACGTCCGTATCTATAAACGCCGTCGATACGAGGGATTTGAAGGAGGCTGTGAAACGTCTCAAACCGCGTTCATCCAGTGGGCCTGATGGCATTCCTAGTTTCTTGGCTAAAGATTGTAAAGCTGTACTGAAGGGGCCTCTCTTGCATCTCTTTAACCTTTCACTAGCTAATGCTAGGTACCCTCAAATTTGGAAATGTTCCAGGGTTACCCCAGTGCCGAAAGTTGATGGGAGTATGAACGTATCAGAATTTAGGCCAATTGCTGTCTTATCAGTGTTTACCAAATATTTGAGTCAATTCTCAGATATTAATAATCTGGTTGGTCATTTGTTACACAATAGCCAACACGGTTTCCGTAAGGCTCGTTCTACTACTACGAACTTAATTGCACATGTAGACTACATATATAAGGAGATAGACAGTTACAAACAAGTAGACACGGCATACTTCGATTTCAGGAAGGCCTTCGACCTCGTCGACAACGACAAATTGTTAGAAAAGTTGGCATTTATTGGCCCCCCAAACTCATTCGGTTTTTCGCATGCTTTCTGAATAATCGATGTCAGTATGTGCGGGTGAACGGGTATAATTCCAGCGATTACTTCACGAGATCAGGTGTTAGTCAGGGCAGTACGTTGGGTCCAACCCTCTTCCTGCTCTTTATTAATGATCTGCCCAACACCGTTTCTTTTTCTGAATGTCTCCTCTTTGCTGATGACTTAGAACTCAGTCTGGGTATTGAATCTGAATCAGATACCATAAATTTACAAAGAGACATTGATGCGGTGTTGAGTTGGAGCCAAGAAAATATATTACCATTAAATAATAATAAATGCAAAGTAATTACTTTCACTCGAAAACCTAGACCAATTGTAAATGTATATAGCTTACTTGACGCTCCTCTGGAAAGAGTAAATAATATTCGAGACTTAGGGCTGTTATTAGATTCCAAATTGGACTTTCATCTTCACATGACAAGTATCTGTAAGAACGCACATAGAATGTTAGGTTTTGTTATTAGGACTGGAACACAATTTGACAATGAAGTAGTTGCTAAAATAATGTTTAACGCATTTGTTCGTAGCAAGCTGGAATATGGTGCTGTTGTCTGGGACCCGTTTGAGGACAAGTATGTCCTTATGGTCGAGAAGATACAGTGTAAGTTTGCCCATTGGTGCTTTCGTTGGCAATACGGGTACTATCCTCACCTGTATCCTTCTTTGTTTGTATCAGGCATGGTTGGTATGGAAACTTTAAAATTTAGGAGGGTTATGCTAATGCTGTCACATTATCTCTCTGTACTCTATCATAAGATCGATAGTCCGCAAATACTAGAGAGTGTACGCATCTTAGTTCCCCGTAATATACAACAGGAGTCAGGGCTGCAGCTAGCACCGCGCCGCCGGCCTCGTTAATATGTTGGCCTCGCGCCCTGTCGCACGCACCAGGCGCGGCGAGCACGCGCCTACTATTCGCGAATTACGAATGATTGGTGACATACGTGCTCAGTACGATGATCTTGACTTATTTGCTGATGGATTGAGTACACTTATAAGTAAATTAAGAAATATTGTAATTGACATTTTATAAATTTTTATTCTTGACATTGATTATTATAACTACTATTCTAATGATGTATACTATTTTGTTTGACTATTTTGGTCTTTTTTGTTTAATTAATTTGACTATTTTCGTTTTATTAATTTGATTATATTCGTTTTATATTTTTTATTATTTTATTTGTTCTGAAATTATTTCAACTTAATTTTTTTATTTTAATTTTAATTTAATGTGATTTATTCGGTAAAATTAATTATAAATTAAAATAGACAATTTTAACTTAATGTATCTAATGTTGCAAGTGTGTTGGATGATATCATCTGTTAGCTTGTAGGCATGTATCTTATAAATAAATAAATAAATAAATAGTGTATGGTCGTTTGACCGCAGTGGATCTATCAATACTACATTTGTGTTACTTCAACGCATCAAAGGCCATGAATGTAAGTGTTTATTCTATTGACAAACTTACTTTTCTTTCTGTTATTTTCTTACGTGTGTATGATTTAGTGTTAACAAATTATATTTAAATATTGTGTGTGTGTGTGTGTGTGTGTGTGTGTGTGTGTGTGTGTGTGTGAGTGTGTGTGTGTGTGTGTGTGTGTGTGTGTGTGTGTATGATTAAGCCGTGGTAGCTCAGATGGTTAGCGCAAGCTGTAAATTTCACAGTACGCGACCCGGGTTGGATCCCCGCCGGCACCAATTAAATTGTTAATTGCAATTTTAAGTGTTTATTATATTGACAAACTTACTTTTCTTTCTGTTATTTTCTTACGTGTGTATGATTTAGTGTTAACAAATTATATTTAAATATTGTGTGTGTACCGAATCTACGAATACTAGAGTAGTTAAAAAATGCTTTCTTTAACAATGACAGTCATTAGTTGATCATTAGTGAATGTGATTCTGTTTACTTAAATTACAGGAAGACAAGAGCAGAAGGAAGAAATGGGATGATGGGAAGTAATGAAGCATTGTTATGTGAAGTTTGTTGGAACAAACATATTTTTAGTCACGTGTAAATACTTTTAACAATTTGGTTCAAAATGACACAAAATCTAACAAATATTAGATACATCATCGATATGGACGGATTTTACATTACATACCCTCATAAACATTTTCAATGTAGAGAAATGGCTATTCTAGACGTAAAACTATCTAATAAAAATGATGCGTTTATCGATCATTATTTGTTTCGGCCAAGTTATCCTTTCAATTGTTTGTCGCCAAAAGACAAAAAAACTGTTCGTTATTGTGAAACACACGTGCACGGCATTCCATATTTTGATGTGACCGAAGAATTAAAATGTGCCTACAAACAAGAGAACATCATTCCCATATTGAATTGGTATATTAGAAATTTGTGCAAAGACGAAGTGATCGCATACAAAGGTGATTCAACAGAAAAACAATATTTAAAAATGTTGACGACTAATGATAGAATTTTTAATATTGAATGTCCAAAATACAATGATTTGGTAAATGTAATAAATTTAAACAAACGTTATGTGTGTAATAATCATATATTTACAAAAAATAATCACAAAATTTTACATTGTTCTTGTAACGAAGTGTGGGTTAACTACTATAGTCTACAGTAACATTTCTGTTTTTATCTATCTCAATAATATTATCAAACTCAGCATAAACTATACAGTTAATTGTTTGTATTAGTGAGGATTCAAATCGTACTTCTAATCTTACACTACCATGCTTTATGAGATTCCAATGAGCTGATGAGTTGGCTGATAAATCAGGACTTAAGTCAAATGCTAACAGACAGTAAGCTTTGGCATACTGTTCACAAGAGATTCCATTACCTTCATTAAGAAAGTGAATACCAGTTCCCAAGAATAGAGTACGATATGCTGATGTAAATATACTATTATTAAAAGATGGTTATTTGTTGAGTTTCACCATCAAACATATTAAGATTTGGAATTTCTTGATGATAGTTAACATTTGGTAAATTATATAAAGGTTGCATTTCATCAGAGCACGATGTGATCTGATTAAAATCACAATTACATATTTCTGTAATTCATTTTAGATAGATCCACTGCGGTCAAACGACCATACACTAACTCCATGACTGCAGCTGCTCGGTCTTATATAGTACCAGTAAGTAATAATTCTAATCTAAAGAATTTCTGCAGTGAAACTGATAGTAATTTTATGCGTCAACAAGCTTATCTCACATTCTGTAGTATATCTCAACATTCCTTCGTGTTGCTTCTTGCTCAATGTATCGATCACTCAAATACGATTTGTATATCACAAAGAATGCAATTTAATATTTAGAAATCACTATAATTGATCATTCCTATGTTAGTCATTGAGTAGATTGTAATGTAATAATCTACTTATAGCAGTAATATCATGGATACACTAGATGTACAACAATATCTGAAAAAGATTCACCCCAGTCTAGAAAATAATGTTTATGCTGCTAATAGACTGCCCATGTACACCCACGTACCAACGTATATAATATGCAATTTGGATACAGATGATAAACCAGGGTCACATTGGGTAGCTTTATATATCGATACGAATGACGTCGGTCAATATTTTGATTCATACGGACGAGCACCTGTACGATATCATCTAGAGTTTTTAAAAAGGAATTGTAAAAGATGGAACTGGAATGTTGATAGGATTCAGAATGAGTGGACTCCAGTTTGTGGCGAATATTGCTTAATGTATTTACTGTATAAGTTTCGGGATGTTCAATGCATAGTTTTAAGAGTATATTTACAGGGAACACATTGTGCAACGATATTTTAGTGAATGAGATGTTTCGCTCCTATTTTATAGATAATAAGTAATAAGATTTTGTATCAGTTTGTGGCGAATATTGCTTAATGTATTTGCTATATAAGTTTCAGGGATGTTCAATGCATAGTTTTACGAGTATATTTACAGGGAACACATTGTACAACGATATTTTAGTGGATGAGATGTTTCGCTCTTATTTTATAGATTTCGATTAATAAGATTTTGTATGTCGTAAATAAAAATTGTAACAAAATTAAGTAATGTATTTATTGATGATTCAGATTACCGTTGCAGTTAGAAACAAAGGAGTATAATAGCACTGATAATCCGACGCACGAATCGATCATTACGGTATTCAATGAAAAATAGATAAGAACAATGGAACTCTAATGACGGTGGAGGCCCTCACCGGATATCAATTAGATAAGAGTTAATTGATCTGCACATCTCCGGAACCGTGCATCCTACGCAAAAATGGACCGCAGATTCATGATCAGAGCACGCCAAAACCTTTTTTTTTTAAGATCGTGAGGCGACGAACGTTGTACTTGTACCACTTCTGACTCAGTGAGCCAGAACTAGTACAACATAACTACTATAGTGACTCCCAACGGATAGATCTTAAGATGAATATGAGTCATGTGTAATATCCATGACACACCTATGCCGACAGTTCTTGGCAGTACTACGCTGGAAGTTGTTAACGAGTATGTTATAAACATATATGTATAAGACCTATTTTCCGATTAGGTAGGTCCAACTTCGACCGAGGGGTCATTTGAAGGATCCTTCTCATGTAGGTGCAGCGTTCGGGAGATTAAGGCACACCTCGTAACGTATATCTCAAACTATGAAAACAAGTGGGCACAACCAGTGCGTGGTGCATGTGATGACATAATACGTATCAGAGACATAGTCTTTTATCGCTGGTCTTATGATCTATATCTAGCTATATCACATCCATAAATACCCCATAGGGGGGATATTTGCCATAACTGCCACGCTTTACCATGCTTTGCCAGCGGGTTTGCAACCGCAGCTTTTAATTTTTCGTCGTTATTAAGAAGACACAGTTGCATAAAATATGCTCCGCAAAAATCCGTAAAGTTCATTTTATTCAAGACTAGCAACCCACGTTAAATGTTAAACCAGACTGTTTTACTTGATAAACTTTTCGATTTATTAAAATAAATCTTAGTTTTTCGGATAAAGTATAGGCTGGATCACTCCTGATGTTGCTCTCCATTTGTTAGGGAAGTTACGATGCAATCGGTTCAGCCACACAGACAGACAGCAGGCAAAATTAAAAAATATATATTATGCGTGTCTCAGAGACGTGCAAATAAACCTTTTAGCTCGATAAAGACGGTTATATGAATAGTAGAGACATACACAATTTTATTTATACGTATGGGATAGATGATGATTTCTGTCAAATATAGTTGTTTGAGCGGCATTGAAATAATTTATTACACTATTCTCGATTCTCCTAAACCAAAAAGTGTACAAGCTTTAAAGTACTGATATGCAACATGTTAATAATGTTTAATCACTCAAAGACCAACAATGATATGAGGCAATTATGATCGACGCGCGCAACGTTCCGCAGAGTGAGCACAACTCACGCGCTGTATCGTGCGTGTTCGATTCATCACAATTTGTATTAAATTGTATGATGCTGAATCTTTTGTTAATGAAACTGGAGTGACAAATTAATTTACACTCCACCTGACGATAGGTGGCGTCAGCTGTCCGTGAACACCTGCAGCTAACTTTATGCAGGGAAAGCTATAGACTTTGAGGACTTAGATGGAATGCCTCACAGCCAGTAATATGCTGGCTCGCTACGCACTTCAGACCGGAGCACAGCTGAGCGAGCACTGCTGTGTGGCGGGAATAGGTAATAGGGTTGTAACTACCTAGACGAATTCCTGGGCAGACAAGAAGAAAAAGGAGTCATAATACCACTTAAGTTACGGTTTTTTTTCTAAAAAAACCTTACCTCAACAATAGGATTTTTTCCTGTATCGTGGGGGCAGGTTACACATACTTATGTAAATTCCGCAAGGACAAACATCCAAGCCTAGAACAATTATTTGTAGGCCATACAAATACTTGTTCCGTCAGCGCTGGAACTCACTGCTATACCACTGCGCCACAGAGCCGTCAACTGGTTGGTTGGAACTAATAGGTTACATAGATAAGATAACGAGTGGAATAATTTGCCGGCATCTGTCTTTTCGTCCGAATACGATTTAGGCGTCCTTAAGGTAAAAGTGAATATGCTTTTGTTCCGGTCAGACAGCGCGATACCATCAAGGGCTTCATCACCACTTAAAATGAGTAAAATATGATTAGGTATCTGGGATATATAAACATCAATTGCTGTCCGACAGTTTCGCAAAAACTCGGAAATGTCGGGACCGATTTTGATGAAAGGTTTTATAGTGTGTGAAACCGAGGCAAATCGCTAGTGTGGATATAAAGAATATTCCAATTGTTAATTCATAGTATGTCCTAGTTCCTAGTTAGACTAGGATTATTGGGTTTGTGTAGGCTGTGTAATGTGTAAGCTTTGTACGGGCTCGCCACTTATCATTTCTTCCGCAATTTCACATGTGTATTCATATTTATTGACCAGAAGTGGTTCAAGTCGCACGCTTTTGGCGCTACGGCTAGTACCACTTACCATACCATGCTGTGGCACATAAACATTTACATCTATCCTTTATATCATATTAGTTTTTAGGGGTGACACACATCCATTTTGATTCTTAATCTATAAGAATGGATATGTGTCACCCCTGAGAACTAAGATAGAATGCCTCGTTGACAGTAAAAAGAGTCTCCGGTTTTTTACAATCACCATAAGAAACACAGTAGCATTTAACATTTTGATTCTTGATTGAAGAAAAAATGTAGATCTCTATGGGCCATTGTGTCCATTTACCATCATGCGAACTGTGTGTTCATTTGTCATTATTCTAAAGAGTATCCCAGGTGAATTTGTCAAAAAGAACAGAAATGTTTTGTGAAATGAGGTGGTGCGAAAATCCGAAAAATTGGTTTTATTTAATTTCTTGTAATTTAGTTAAACACAAACCTATCATCACTGAGAATGTTTTTGATGTAGTTTCGTATTCTTTAATCAAAACAATATATAATATAATAATCTTCAAGAAATATGTAAAGTGGGTACGTTACGTTATGTATGCGAAGGTGTTCGACTTGAATTCGATGAGGTCCGAAAAACCCGTCACATTGCGTCACACAAACGACTCGTTACTCGCGACTAGGGTTACCAGATGACAGGAATTTTCCTGACATGTCCGTAAATTTAATTATCTGTCAGAGAAACAGAGTAAATTTAAAATTCTCAGAAATTTTTAAATAGAAATAGAAAAATATAAGAAATACATATTACAAGAAATATACACAATATTAAAATAAACTATAATTAAAAACTAAAACTAAAAACTCAAATTATCATACAGTCCTACTCCCCAGGGTATGGCTATAATAAGCCTTTGAACGAAAAAAAACAGCCCTTTAAGAACTACACTGTGAGTGGACCCCATGGAGCGATAATCTGTACAATAAATGGCACAAATATGTAGTCATCTCTCAGAGACTCATTTAAATATTTATCTAAAAGTTTAATCACAAAAAATAATTATAAATGTATCGAATCTCGATAATTAAGTCGTTAATTTTTTAATATTTTTATAGTTATATAATTTGATCTGGTTAGTACTTTTTATTCGGGTATATAAGTCGGGCCAAAATTAGTGATTGGGTTTACCTGTTAAGCAATTCTCAGCGCGGAGTCAGGAAGTTGGCGGTGCTTCAAATCCGTGTCTTGGAAAGCACTTAAAGCCGTTGGTCCTGCGCTTGATTTCTCTCCGGTCGTTTTGGTTAGATGTCCTGTCGGACTATGATAGTGAGAGATCTTTTATTACAATAAAAGGAGTGATAAGAAATAGGAATTACAATGATTCTAAACAATGTTCGTTACCTGTCACTTTTTTGTTCCAACACAAAAAATGTTATAATATATATGTACCGACTTTCTTAATATTCGATACAAAGCGGCAGTAACTATAACATAAAATTGAGGTGGATATTATGAATTTACAATATTTAAATTATTAAATTTTTTGTAGACCAATTACTTTTACAACTTACCTTTTTTATAGGACAAGGGACAAGGACCTATCACCAGGCCACAAAATTGCCACAAAATATGTCAATTCAACAAAAAATGTCGTCGATAAAGCAGCGCCCTCTTGACCTTATATTATTTGACTGATGAAGAGCTGTCGTATCACAGATCCATCTATAAGCCATACAAACAATGTAGTAGTTTTTGAACTGTAAAAAATGACCGTATTAACCAATTGACCATATTATCGTCACACACGCTGTACAACTTTAGAGACCAAAGTTAACTCATTGGCTAACAACGCCATATTTAGTTTATTATTGTTACCCGCAAAGTTTTTCTTGTTACACGCGATGTTAAAATCACGCCATCAGATAAAGGTTCACTATGCACAAGCGGTAGGCTGCGTTCATCCGCACAGACACGCTACGGTGTGGAGCCGAGAAAGTAATTATGTAAAAGGGTCAATGTTAATAATTTTAAAACGTTATAAAAAATATTCTCTTTCTTTTATGTACTGCTTACGGAGTTTTTTATTTTATTTTATAAAACTGTACAAAAGTTGTTGGAGTATACATTTCATCATTCATTACGTAGAATTGATGGTATCGGTATATAACATTTTAAAATAAAGAAAAAATAAATTATGGTAATTTTATACTATCGCTGTTACCTCGTTTTTTGGCTCCAGAAAATCGAAAAATCATCCGATTTCGATGATATTTTTTTAAATCTTCGTCTTTATGGCGGATTTGTGGAAAAATATGGAAAATATCTCACCTCAAGATTTCATATAGTTTTATGACTTTAAATGTAGTCATAAACGCACTTCTTCGAATATAATCGTTCGTAACTTTTTTGCAAAGCATTAAACCAAGTTTATATTTTTTTTGTTAATCTACACAAAAAACGAACATTGAAAAAAAGAAACATTGAAAAATGTTTGTTTATTAATTTTTTATCTCACTTGAAGTTTTTATATTATGGTTTTCTGACTTTAAATGTTATCATAAACGCTCTAGAAAATCGAAATAATTATAAAAGTTAATATTTTGATGTTTTATTGAGTGTAAGATCGAACGAAGCGAGCTCGGGACTTAGGGCATCCCGACTCGGACGGGTTAAGTTAGAAGGTCTATTCGCTCGCTCACTCCGCCATCTCCTTCATGGTTATTTTTTTATAAGCCACCCAGAAGTAGGAGCCCCGCGAAGCGGTGCTCCCTCGACCTGGCTTTCCTCGACTGCGCTACGGATGCTTCCCTCCTTCAACTCTCTCCCGTATTATCCATCTATACCGTCTATTCGCTCGCTTCGCTCGCTCACTCGTCCCGCCATCTCCTTCTCACCTAACCTGTCCGAGTCGGGATGTCATAAGTCCCGAGCTCGCATCACTCGATCTTACAGTCAAAAAAACCAATTAAAATTAATACAAAATTTTTTTAATTTTATTGGTGGGATGCCTAAGTCCCGCACTCAAAAAAACCAAAATAAAACGTGAATAAACAATTTTTTTTTATTTTTTTTAAATGTACGTTTTTTTTGTTTAGATTATGAAAAAAAAATATAACAATTTCATTTGATTATTTTAAATAGTTATCAACAATTATATGTTAATAAGTGCATTTTCATGAACGTCAATACAGGTTTTCATTTTTTTTATTCTTGTAATTTTTGTCGTAAATTCACCGTAATAATGAAGATTTTAATAACGCATAGCCAAAAATCGAGGTGACCGCGATAGTATAACATTACCTAAATTATGTTTGTTGGTATAAGTTGTACTAAGATGGAATGCCTCGTTTCCAGTAAAAATGGGTCTCCGGTTCTTATAAACTCACCATACGAAACACAGCAACGTGTAGCTGGTATTTGACGCTAGTATTCTGTGAGAGCGAGGTCCTTCCCTGTTCCAGCCAACCCATTCGTGTTACAACCGTAATATAGCTACAGTGTAACTCTACTACGAATAATGATTAAAACTAATCTCTCCAGTCTCAAGCGCCTAACGCAAAGTAGCCAGCTTTTCGGTTTTCTACAGGATACGATTCGGAGAGTGTACGCAGGAATTGTATTATATATAATTGAACTTAATTCCTGCCTCTCCCTTCTAACATTGGACAATCAGATGCTCCGATAGTACAACCAGATCCCTCCGTTGTCGACTTATCACATTTGAACCAATTTGTTTGCTTCATCGTTCATTATGCGTACAGCAAAGAAGTGGAACAAGTTGCCAGCATCTGTGTTTCAATCTGATTCCAATGTGGGTGTCTTCAGAGCAAATCATCTTCGGCTGCATCACCACTTACATCAGGTGGAATAATAGTCAAACACAGGCTTTATATCGTAAAAAAATCAATTATTTAAAAATAAATTAGTTTAAAATATTTAGATTATTTAACTAAAATAAAATTTCTATACGTGGTAGAGCCCTGCTGCAGTTATATTAGTAATATAGTTGTATGGGAACGAACGAATGGGTCGCCTCCACCGGGAAAGTACCACGCTCTCACAGAATACCAGCGTAAAATAGTAGCTTAATGCTGCTGTGTTTCGTATAGTGGGTGTAGAGAACCGGAGACCCTTTTTTCTGGGAATGAGGCATTCCACCTTAGTCCTCACGGGTGACAACGTATCTGCATTTTGATTCATCGAGTATAGATGTAGATGTCTGTGGGTCACAGCAACCACTTACCATCACGTGGACTTTGTGCTCGTTTGTCACCCTATGCTACAAAAAAAATTAGAAACGTGAGAATACCAGCGTAAAGTACAACTTAATGTTGCTGTGTGTTTGTATAGTGAGTGTAGACAACCGGGGACCCTTTTTACTGGAAACCCGGTAGAAACGACACATACCACCTTAGTCCTAAGGAGTGACAACGCATCATCAGCATCCTGATCCTTAATCGAGGATAGACTTACTCGTAAATGTCTATGGGCGTAAGCAAACATTTACCATCAGGTGGACTGGGTTGTATATTGTCACTCTTATTCAATAGAAAAATACGTAAGGGTTTAATTAATAAAACAAACAAAAAGAACAAATTTTAACTAAAATAACTTTTTTAACCAGTAAAAGTGGATTTATTAATTTAGTGCTGATGCTGTTGTGACGGCCCAATATTATTATTAATAATTAAATTCAATATAAAGGGGCGTCAAAAATAGTCTTAAAAGATATATATTAAGCAATAAAATTACATTAATAAGCATAAAGTTAATATAAATACATTTCAGACATTAGACCAATACCATAGTAAACTAAAGGCAAAATATTGGCTTTCATAATAAATAAATTTATTTTAAAAACTTGAAAAAAATATTTAAAACATGATAAACAATAGAAATACAAGTTGAAAATATTATAAAAATTAAGATAAATAACGTTTATAAGATAATTAGAAAATTTGTTAAAAATTGTCTTAAGTTATGGAAGGTGTTCATGTATAGATGTCTTGTATAGAGGAGCTACCGGAGATACATACCTGCAGTTGTACATACATATGGGGTGGTCGGGAGCCCGACTACCTGAACTACTGTAGCACAATGACTATTAGGAAAAAATATAAATTATATAATAAAAATATAAAATTTAAAAGAAATACTATAGAAGGTCTCTATGATGAATATGCATTACAATAGTAGGGTCGTGGGTTCGAACCCTATATATTAATGACTTATGAAAGTAAGGTCTATGATACAAAAAAGCATTATTATTGAAGGTCTCCTTGATGCATAAGCATTGTATGGGGTGGTCGGGTGATCGACTGCTCCTAGTACTGTAGCAAAATGACTAGTCCTTATTAGGGACTTCAAAGGGAATATTATGGTGGCGTGTGTGCTGCTTCACGAGCAATTGGTCCGAGGTAAACTTGGACTCGCTAACCGATGTGTCCTAGACATATCATCTTAGTGCTGGTGGTAAGCGGGTTTGTTGTAACAATACGGCTTTCCCGTGGACATCGCACACCCACACCGTTTGTGGGCGACGTCGTAGTGCATAGCGATGCGTCGTCTATCTTTCGGATTGGGATGATGAGTGTGTTTGGTAGCACTTTTAAGTGTAACAGGCATACTCATCTTCATGTCTTAGTGCATTAGCGCTATGATACGTGGAGTTTTGTTCATTGGCGTCTTAGTAGCGTGCTACTATGATACGTTGGTGATATTTTTTAGTTAACAACAATACAAACTTTGTTACCAAATTCGATAGGGGTCATGTGCGTGTGTTGTGAGGGGGCGCCATCCGTATGATAGTTGCATTGATGCTTACTGTTACTTGCGGTATTGCGTCTTGTGATGGATCTGTGTGTGCTGCGCCTGATTCGACGCACTCTTGTGGTTCTGGTCGTTGGAGGTATGCGGGTGCTGATGTCTGCTGGAATGTATGGGGGACCTTGGGATGGTGTAAGCCCGAGGATAGTCGTATTGATGCTTGTTGCGTTCTGCAGCTTTGCGTCTCTACGATGGTTGTTTGGTGGGACGCTATTCTCAATGGCGATCTTTGCGTCTTGGTTTTACTCACGCCTAAGTAACTTTGCCCAAGTCGGGTTCCTTCATTACGGGGCTGCAGAATGTCTGCCCTCCATGATGTTTTATATAACAACATAATAATATATCTCTGTAATTTTCCCACCTTTGAATGATTGAAGGCAACTTGTTGGTGGGTGAGACAAACATGATCGAAAATGCATTTACTCAACGTCAGTGACACAAACCCTTTCTGAGGGCGAATTATTACTCTTATCTTATAAATGCCTTTTGGCTATATCTGCCGTTGTATAGGTTGGTGGAGGATTTGTGTCGACCTCATGCGGGTGGTAGGTGCTGGCGGGAGGATCTGAGGAGACTCTCAAGGCTGCGGCCGAAAGCCGCACAACGTGGGACCCCATTCCCTTGAGGTGAGCGGTAGACTCATGACACGCTCTGCGGCTAGTAGCCGTGCTGATCATGCAATTGGTGGTGATGCCATACACTTACATCACGTCTGCAGGAGCGGCGGTCTGGCAGGTGGTGGCGCTCACGGAGGGTTTACGGCCAGTGTGCCTATTTGCCTAAACCGTGTGACGTACATTCACTGTGGCTGGATTCGTTCGTATTCTGTATAGCGTTTACACGCATTGACATGCGCGACTTCGGTAGTAGTTACGTTGTACCAGTTCTGGCCTCACTGAGTCGGAAGTGGTACAAGTACAACGTTCGTCGACTCAAGTTCCTAAAAAAAAAAAGGTTTTGGCATGCTCTGATCAATCTGTGGTCCATTTTTGCGTAGGATGAGCAGATCAATTAACTCTTATCTAATTGATACCCGGTGAAGGCCTCCATCGTCATTAGCACTCAATTGTTCTTATCTATTTACCTATTGTTCGTTGAATACCGTCATTATCTATTCTTCCTCAGCGTGGTGCTATTGTATTATACTCCTTTGTTCCTATCTAGGCAATCTGACTCATCAATAAAACACATTACTTAATTTTGTTAAAATTTTTATTTACAAAATACAAAATCTTATTACTTATTATCTATAAAATGGGAGCGAAATATCTCATCCACTAAAATATCGTTGTAAAATGTGTTCCCTGTAAATATACTCGTAAAACTATGCATTGAACATCCCCGAAACTTATATAGCAAATACATTAAGCAATATTCACCACAAACTGAAGTCCACTCATTCTGAATCCCATCAACATTCCAGTTCCATCTTTTACAATTTCTTTTTAAAAACTCTAGATGATATCGTACAGGTGCTCGTCCGAATGAATCAAAATATTGACTAATGTCATTCGTATCGATATATAAAGCTAACCAAAGTGACCCTGGTTTATCATCTGTACCCAAATTGCATATTACCTAGTCAGGTCATAAATTCTATCACATGTTTAATATAAAATAATTGAAACAAGTTTATTCATTATGTAACCATTTATATACCAAAATGAACTTAACAAAACATAGATTCTTATGAAACTACAGTTTATTCAAAATGACCTCCGTGATTTTGAATACAGGCCTTCAATCTGCGCGGCCAGTCGTCTATCGCAGCACGAACGAGGTCCATGTCAATATCGGCGGCTGCCTTAATCAAGGATGTCTTGAGTGACTCCAAATTGGGATGAGGCTTTGAGCACGCCTTTTCTCCAAGTGTTGCCATATCTTGTAATCTAACGGATTCAAATCTGGACTGGAGGAGGGCCAGTCTTCGTGCCAGTTGAAGTCGATTTCACGCGCCGCCAGCCAGTCTTGTGTACTCTTCGCTTTATGAGCTGACGCCGAATCTTGTTGGAATACCCAGTGCCTGTTATTGAACATGGTATGAGAAACAGGTTACACGAGGTTCGTCAGGACTGTATTTTGATACACAACTGCATTCGATTTTACACCTTTCTCACAAAAATGTACCTCTGTTAAGCCCCAATAAGAAACTCCCAACCATACAATGAGCGAGGATGGAAAATGACCTCGTTGGAAACGCGGAATACGGTCGCTTCTTCACTACTGTGTGCGTACACCTTATCAATTTGTGTGTTGTAGCTCTCTTCTACGGTAAAAATATTTTCATCCGAAAAAAGAATTTCCCGATATTTTTTTCTCGCGTACCGCTTCAACAAAGCGCGGCATCTTTTCAGTCTCAGGTCCATTAGACGAGCATTCAAACGATGTCCTGTTTTTATTCGATATGCCCGAAGCCCTAAGTCTTCATTTAACACCCTTTTCACCGTGGTTCTGCTTAACCCCATCTGAAAGGCCAACAGTTTCTGCTTACGTTTGGGATTTCTTTGAATTTGCGCCTTCACAGCTTTTATAGAGAGGGGACCACTTCTTGACCTGTCATCTACACTAGAGTCTTCACTGTATCGTTTGATGGTACGATAAACGAATCTTTTGGTTATATTCAAATTTTTCAGTATGTCAAAAATTTGAATTGGTGCGTAACCGCAGCGATGCAACGCAATAACTGCAACACGGTCTTCTTTAAGCATAAAATAGCATAGCATAAACACTCACGCCTGTCACCCAGACGGGTAGGCAGAGACCACGGACTTCCATTTGGCACGATCCTGACATACCTCTTTCGCCTCCTTTACATCCATATATCTACGCATATATGCTCGTCGGTTAAGGGTACTTTTAACGTGGCCCATTTTCAAAATATCGCCAATTTGGTCGATAAACTTTTTTCTAGGGCGTCCCTTCCCGACTCTACCATTCACATCTGCCATATAAATTTGCTTTGTCACTCTTTCCTCATGACATCTTTCTACATGACAAACCACCGAAGCATTCCTTTCTTAATCCTGGTCACAACATCATCTTGCATACCACATTTATCTCTTATCACGCAATTTCTCACCCTGTCATTCAGATTCAACCTTAGCATACTCCTTAAAGACCGCATTTCTACAGAATTTATTCTACTTTCGTGCTTCTTCTGCCTCACGCAGCTTTCACTACCATACATTAAAGTAGGGACTAACACAGCATTATGAATATACGGCCTTTTTTTGATACATTCTGGTTCTTCACAATAGAGTGTAGTGCCCCGTTCACTCTATTCCCTGCATTTACTCGTCGTTCTATATCCTTATCATATCTACCATCCCCGCTAAATACACATCCCAAATACACAAACTCATCCACTTGCTCAATTAACTCTCCTTCTATTCTTATTTCACATACCGTTTTGCTTTCCTCTCTTTCAAAAACCATCACTTTCGTCTTAATTGCGTTAACTTTCATTCCCCTTTCTTTTAATGCCCAGTTCATTAATGTAACCATCATTTGCAACTCAGCCGCCGATGACTCAAATATGACTTGATCATCGGCATACAAAAGGTATTTGACGGTTAACTCGCCCATTCTTAACCCACATTCTTCATCTTTCAAAGTTTGCAAACACCTGTCCATAAATAGGTTGAACAGCCAAGGGGAAGCCACACAGCCCTGTCTGACACCCTTTCGGATGCCAAACCAGTCCTAGTAGACCCCATTGATCCTGACACAAGCACTAGAATCCCTATAAAAAGAGACCTCAATGCCTGTATCAAACCAGCGCTCAACCCATATGAGTTCAGTGTTTGCCATAACACATTCCTGTCTACTCTGTCATAAGCCTTTTCCAAGTCCATGAACGCACGAAAACTTTCTGGTTTTTAGCCAAAAACTTCTCCGCAATGATGCGCATGGAAAAGACTTGATCTGTACACCCCATTCCCTTTCTAAAACCCGCTTGCACATCCCAAATTTTTCCATCAGTTTCTTTCATAACTCTTTCAATTAACACCTTAGCATACAGTTTGCCCACAATACTAAGCAAGCTGATACCACGGTAGTTTTTGCAGTCCTACTGTGACCATTTTCCTTTATATATTGGTACTATAACTGCTTTACACCAGTCATCCGGTACCCGTTTTAATTCCCAACATAAATTAAACAAGGTGTACAGCAGGCCTGCCACCACTCCCTCTCCAGCCTTAGCATCTCGAGTAATACTCTATCATATCCAGCTGCCTTATCTGCTTTCATGCTTTTCATTGCTTTCATTATTTCATCTACACTTATCTCCATACCCCTTTCCACTTCTTTCGTAATTTCTTGTTCATTTAATTCAGACGACTCTTCACTCATAAACACGCTTTCAAAGTATTCCTTCTATCTGTTTAAATTCGAAACTTCATCATTCAGAATACATCCATTCTCGTCTCTTATAGCATTAATTATAGGCTGTTTTGTATTTTCCCTGGCAGTTCTTACGAGTTTCCAGAACATTTTATATTAGCCTGGAAATTATCAGATATCCTTCTATCATTCTTATCCGTTCTTTCTTTCTTTTTCCTTTCAACTACTTCTTTTACTCTCTTATTTAGACGTCTAAATTCTGCCTTTTTTCTTTCAACCTCATCATTCATACCACCAGAATTGCCAGCTTTAGTATCTAGTAAATCTAACCACGCTTTCTTCTTTGATTCAACTTCCACCCGCACCTCATCATCCCACCACAACGTATTCCTTTTCCTTTCATTTGTTCTCTTACTTACACCACATACTTCGGTGGCTGCATCCACCAAACCTTTCTTAATATTATCCCACACAGTATTCATGTCTAAATCATTCATACAAAACTCATTCAAACACCTAATATTTTCTCTCAGTCTACATTTATACTTCTCTTTCACATCTTCATCCTGTAACTTCTCTATTCTTATACGCTGTAACGCAGTGGTAGACACAAATGTCCGATGCCGCCAACGCTTGAAAAGACCATTAATCGAATAAGATCAAGTAATGATCCGTCCCTACGTTGCCCCGGTAAACCCTTGTATCTATGACTGCGCTCCTCATTTTTTAATCCACAATTACGAAATCTATCATGCTTCTATCATCACCTCTTTCCCATGTATACATGTGAATCTTCTTATGACGAAAAAAAGTATTCGTCACAAAGAGATTCTTTTCAACACATACGGTGAGGAGGTATTCACCGTTCTCATTTATACTTTCATCACCAAACGTTCCCAATATCCTTTCATAACCAGACCTCTTCACCCCAACCCTTCCATTAAAGTCTCCTAACATAATAATATTTTCATTTCCCTTACATTTTGTCAACACCATCCTTATCATGTCCCAAAACTGCTCTCGGATGTAAGTGGGCTTAGACATGTCTGGGGCGTACACCCCTAGCAAGAACAGCTTCTTTAAGCCCACTTTCATTCGTATCCATAGCAGCCTCGGGCTTACACATTCATACTCTTTCACACATTGACCCATTCTTTCTGAAAGGATGAAACCGACTCCCCGGCATGCCCGTTCGGTCTCGTCTACACCAGACCAATACGCGGTATACGTGTCATGTGCAGTGGCATCCTTTCCCTTTCGTTTCGTCTCATTTACATAACACATTTATTCCTCTGTCATGAATGACATTCTCTCTGTCATTTCGCATATTTCATCCATCTTATCATTAATTGCTTCACATACATTCAGCGTAGCCAGATGGGCTTCCGCAATCCACTTTAAGCGGAACTTCTTTAAGCGTCCACTCCATACTTAAAAATGAGTAAAATTCTAAAAAGTATACAGTTCTATTTTCTTGAACAATTCTAAATTCGAATTCAATAAACTTTTTTGTGGCCAGCATTCTAAAAGAAAAGTTTTTACTGTGTGACAATACTTATGACCTGACTAGGTATATACGTTGGTACGTGGATGTACATGGGCAGTCTATTAGCAGCATAAACATTAGTTTCTAGACTGGGGTGAATCTTTTTCAGATGTTGTTGTACATCTAGTGTATCCATGATATTACTGCTATTAGTAGATTGTTACAGTACAATCTACTCAATGACTAACATAGGAATGATCTATTATAGTGATTTCTAAATATTAAATTGCATTATTTTGTGTTATACAAAACGTATTTGAGTCATCAATACACTGAACTGACTGAACAAGACGACACGAAGTAATGCTGAGATAAGCAACAGAATGTGAGATAAGCTTGTTGACGCATAAAGTTACTATCAATTCCACTGCAGAAATTCTTTAGATTAGAATTATTACTTACTGGTACTATATAAGACCAAGCAACTGCAGTCATGGAGTTAGTGTATGGTCGTTTGACCGCAGTGGATCCATCAATACTACATTCGTGTTACTTCAACGCATCAAAGGCCATGGATGGAAGTGTTTATTCTATTGACAAAGTTACTTTTCTTTCTGTTATTTTCTTACGTGTGTATGATATAGTGTTAAAAATTATATTTAAATATTGTGTGTGTATATGATTAAGCCGTGGTAGCTCAGATGGTTAGCGCAAGCTGTAAATTTCACAGTACGCGACCCGGGTTCGATCCCCGCCGGCACCAATTAAATTGTTAATTGCAATTTTAAGTGATTATTATATTGACAAACTTACTTTTCTTTCTGTTATTTTCTTACGTGTGTATGATTTAGTGTTAACAAATTATATTTAAATATTGTGTGTGTATATGATTAAGCCGTGGTAACTCAGATGGTTAGCGCAAGCTGTAAATTTCATAGTACGCGACCCGGGTTCAATCCCCGCCGGCACCAGTTAAATTGTTAATTGCAACTTTAAGTGCTGATTTACCACGTGCTCGGCGGTGAAGGAAAACATTGTGAGGAAACCTGCATGTCTGAGAAAATTTCGAAGGCATGTGAAGTTCGCCAACACGCATTGAGGCAGCGCCGCGGACATTTCCTAGCCATAAATACAAAGACAATAGCAGAAAGTGAAAAAGTTAAAAAATACTTTTTTAACAATGACAGTCATTAGTTGATCATTAGTGAATGTGATTCTGTTTAATTAAATTACAGGAAGACAAGAGCAGAAGAAAGAAATGGGATGATGGGAAGTAATGAAGCATTGTTATGTGAAGTTTGTTGGAACAAACGTATTTTAGTCACGTGTAAATACTTTTAACAATTTGGTTCAAAATGACACAAAATCTAAAAAATATTAGATACATCATCGACATGGACGGATTTTACATTACATATCCTCATAAACATTTTCAATTTAGAGAAATGGCTATTCTAGATGTAAAACTATCTAATAAAAATAATGCGTTTATCGATCATTATTTGTTTCGGTCAAGTTATCCTTTCAATTATTTGTCGCCAAAAGACAAAAAAACTGTTCGTTATTGTGAAACACACGTGCACGGCATTCCATATTTTGATGTGACCGAAGAATTAAAATGTGCCTACAAACAAGAGAACATCATCCCCATATTAAATTGGTATATTAGAAATTTGTGCAAAGACGAAGTGATCGCATACAAAGGTGGTTCAACAGAAAACCAATTTATAAAAATGTTGACGACGAATGATAGAATTTTTAATATTGAAGAATACAAATGTCTAAAATACAATGATTTGGTAAATGTCATAAATTTAAACAAACGTTATGTGTGTTATAATCATATATTTGCAAAAATTAATCACAAAATTTTACATTATTCTTGTGACGAAGTGTAGATTTTTTACAAGTGGTTATTGCTTTTAAATAAAATTTTAAATTAATCATAAATTTTGTTTGATTTCCCAAAAACATTAGTTATAGTGCACAATATATATTAATTGTTTGCACCAACACTTTAATTTTTTTATTTCATGCCTTAGAGCTGTGACCGTGAAGGAAAAGGGGAGATCTCCCGCCGGGCAAGGTGTTCTCCCCGGGCAGAACACCTTGCCCGGCGGGAGATCTCCCCTTTTCCTTCACGGTCACAGCTCTAAGGCATGAAATAAAAAAATGAAAGTGTTGGTGTAAACAATTAATATATATTGTGTACCAGAACTGGTACTAACTACTAACGACCGAAGAAAATACAAGTTTTTCTAGCCTTTGTCGTTAAAATTGTATATATTTGTTTTGATTAAAGCAACTGAAAAAAAACAAAGCAAAGCAAATGAAGTACTTTATGCTCTGCAAAAACTCAAGCCAAAAAAGTCAACGGGACCCGATGGCATACCGCCCTACATTTTCAAAACTGTAGACTAGTACTTGGTAAGCCACTTCTCTACATATTTAATCAGTGCCTGGCGGAGGCAGTGTTTCCAGATAGATGGAAAACAACCAAGGTAGTCCCAGTACCAAAAGTAAAGTCAGCATCAAACGTGGACCAATATAGGCCGGTTGCTGTGCTTTCGACACCAGCTAAAGTACTGGAGGCTGCAGTACACAAGAGCATCCTCTCGCAAGTTAATGTACAGCTTTCAGATGAGCAACACGGTTTTAGACCCGACAGGAGCACCACCAGCAACCTAATTAATTATATGAATTATATTGTACCTGAAGTGGATGCTGGAGGACAGGTAGATGTAGCTTTCTTGGATTACAAAAAAGCTTTCGACCTAGTGGATAATGACATACTGCTCACAAAACTGGCAGGTGTAGGATTTACTCCCCATTTACTAACATTTTTTGCTAGTTATATGCGGAACAGAAAGCAGTATGTAGAATATGCGGGGTGTAGGTCAGAAAAGTATTTAACTAGGTCCGGAATAAGTCAAGGCAGCAATCTCGGTCCATTGCAATTCATATTGATGATAAATGACTTTCCAACGGTTGTCAAAGATGCTCATTGTACGGGTATACTGGAATTGGAAAAGGTGGGGGTAGGGTGGAATGAAGAGTTTGGTTGTTTAGGGTCCTTTCATCTAGGACAGGTCTAGCTGTGCCGCACGGCCGCACTAAGCTGGTAACTGAAGCGCCCTTTACGCGCGCTCTCCGTATCCTCAACCGAATAGCAGAAGACATAGATATATTTTGTTGTACTCTGGGTGGGCTAATAGTAAGAGCTCTATTTAAAATTAGTTATGGTCCTGCTGTGATATAGATACGTGTTTGAAATAGCAATAAGTACATATCTATAATCGAAAATTATAGCTTGTAACTGTGTAGTTGGAGTTGGTAAAATAGTTGTCTACATTATCGCATTAGGTGATAAACCTGTAAAGATAATTGTATAGTGGAAAATAAGTAAATAAATAAAATTTTTATGAAATTCATATTCGTATAAATGGACCATTTTCAGTTTTATTCTTAGTTGAAAATATTTCAAGGTCTATCATAATATTATGAATACTTATTATATTCGTTTAATAGAGGTAAATTTTTTTTGATTTTATTTCTTCCTAATAATAATCTTAAAATACTGAAATTTAAATTTACTTAGATTAAGATTTGTTGGAATCAATTGAGCTAATGGGCCAGCCATATAGTCAAACAACCGACAACCGATGGGGAAAAAAGGTTCTCGAGTGGCAGCCTCGTATTGGTAGCTGTAGTGTAGGGTGATTCCCCACTAGGTGGAGTGACGACCTGGCAAGAAATGCAGGAAGTCGATCGATGCAGGTGGCCCAGGACCGTGCTTTGTGTCATTCCTTGGGGGAGGCCTATGTTCAGCAGTGAACTTGTGAAGGACTGTAATGATGATAATGATGATGACAGTTCAATTCATCCAAGTATTACAACACTTGAAGAGAAAAAATTATCGACAAAACTAATACATTTTTTATACTATAAGTGCAACAACCGAGCGCACACCTGATGGTAAGTGGATGCTGTAGCCCATTGACATCTACATCTATCTTCGATTAAGAATCAAAATGCAAATGCGTTGTTAATCCTGATGAATAAGTTGGAACGCCTCGTTTCCTGTAAAAAGGATCTTCTTACTACCAGCTTGTGTCTGCTCCTAGTATTTACAGAATGAATATCACTTATTTTCGCAAAACTACTTTTATTTTTGTGTACGTACATTACGTTTTCATAAATGTATTGAGAGGCCAGAGTTAATATATTAATTTCCTTAAATTTTTGCCTCAGTGACTCTTTTGGTTTTAAATTATATATTGCTCTAATGTCCCTCTTCTGTAAAATAAATATAATTTCAGTGTCAGTCGCGTGTCCCCATAACAAAATACCATACGACATAATGCTATGGAAATAACTAAAGTAAACTATTCTAGCTGTTTCAACATTGGTAAGAGTTCTAATCTTTTTTACAGCATATGCTGCAGAACTAAGTCTGCTAGCTAGTTTTGATATATGGGGGAGCCATTGAAGCTTTGCGTCTAGTGTGATTCCAAGAAAAATGGTGGTATCATCAAGACTCAGGTCCTCCCCATTTAAAATTACATTAGTATTGACATGTTTAACATTAGGAGTTACGAATTTCATACATTTAGTTTTAGTTCCATTCAAATGCAAATTATTAACATTAAACCAATTGACTAACTTAGCTATAGCATTATTTACTTCGTCGTAATTTAATAACTGTCGTTTTAATTTGAAAATTAATGAAGTATCATCAGCAAATAATACTATATCATGGTTATCCCCTACTATGTAAGGTAAGTCATTAATATATACAAGAAACAGAAAGGGGCCGAGAATTGAGCCCTGAGCCCATTTGTACAATCGACCCGAAATAACTCATACTATTAATAACAACTTTTTGTGTTCTGTCACTTAAATATGAAATAATTAATTTAAGAGCATCATTTCTTACACCGTAGTGTTGAAGTTTCCTGATTAATGTTTCATGGTGAACACAATCGAAGGTTTTGGATAGGTCACAGAACACACCCAAAGCATCCTGTGAATTCTCCCATGCATTAAATATATATTTAATCAGCTCAACACCAGCATCAGTTGTCGAGCGACCTCTTGTGAAACCAAATTGATTTTTATGAAGTAATTTATTTACATTAAAAAAATTAACAATTGATCAAGAATAATTTTTTCAAAAATTTTACTAAGTGTTGGCAGTACAGAAATAGGTCTAAAATTAGCGGGGTCCAATGTACTTCCAGATTTAAAATAAAGGTATTAGTTTACTATGCTTCATTAAATCAGGAAACACACCAGATTTGATACTACTATTAAAAATAATAGATAGTTGAGGTGCGATTGTATCTATTATAGACGCAATAACTTTAACAGAAATCTCCCACAGATTGGCGGTTCTTTTAATATCAATAGTCTTAAAATATTATACAATATTTTTTGATGAAACTTTATGAAATGTAAAATTCTTTGTACACACATTTACATTTTGTTTAAGTAATGATTCGGCGACGGTAGGAGAAGAATTCAGTGACTTAGTGGTTAAGATCGGAATATCTGTAAAATATTTCTCAAAAACCATTGCAACGTCCTGTTTTTTTTGTTAAAACTTAACTGGTAGTTTGAATTGCGAGAGTTGACCTTACCAGTTTCACTATTAATTATACTCCATGTCATTTTAATTTTATTAGAAGCAGTCTTTATTTTGTTGCTTAAATACAATGACTTGGCTAGGGAGCACACTCTTTTAAATATTTTGGAATATTTTTTTACATATTCCCTAAATTCGACGCTAGGATTATATGACCTTTCATTGTAAAGTTCATATAACCTTTGTCTACTCTTATGGACTCCTACTGTCGCCCATTCATTAAATGCTTTACTATTATTCAAGGAGAATGTTTTAGAAGTAAAAGTATTATTAAATTCATTGCAAATGAGCATAAATAATGTTGCATACAAAAAAATTTTTTTTACTATGTTACTTCTAAACTTCTCCAAGCGATGTGCATTTACTGGAACAAACACTACTTTTTTATCTACTTGCTTTTTGTGAACATAAGGTAATGAAACAAATTGTCCACAGTGATCAGAGCTCAATTTTTGAATTATACATTTATTGAATGGCTTAACATTTGTAAAAATGTTATCTATACATGTTGCACTAGATTCAGCAATACGTGTTGGATCCAAAAATAAATTAAAAAGACCATAAGATTTAAACAATGATCTAAATTTAATATTAGTGGAGGAAGCTTCTAGGAGATTGATATTAAAGTCTCCACATATTACAACAGATTTATTCTGTTTATTAAGCTTAGCGAAAACTTCCTCCATAATTTTTTCAAAGGTATCATATAAAGAACATGGGGATCTGTAAACGCTCACAACAATGAGGTGCTCAAACTCAACACATGCCATTTCTACAGTTCGCTCAACAGAGAGGTTCACAATATCTTTACGTTCTTTATATGATAATAATTTACTAGCTAAAATTAAGGAGCCACCTCTTAAAATCGTTTCTCTATTGAAAGAACTGAGCACCTGGTGATTACTAAAGTTAAACATTAAATTATGAGCTTTTAACCAATGTTCAGTAATACATAAAATATGAATATTGTTGCTATTTAAAAACAATTCAATTTCTAGCTCTTTGCCTATCATGCCTTGTATATTCTGATGCACCAGGTGTAAACAATTTTTGTTATCATTTTGTGGAGTTATACAATTGCAACTATAAAGGATTTGTAAGCTACATTCTAAATTATTTTAATTATTATAACTGCTAGAGTCAAATCATTATGCTGCTCAATAGGAGCAGATGTCTGAGTAGCCAAGTCCTTGGCTGAGTTAATATATAAATAATATGATAGCACATTTGCTATCTGTCTTAAATTATATTTGGATAGGTAATACCTATCTGTAGTCAAAAATTTCTTAATTAAATTATTAATATCTATTAAATTAATTCTATTGGTATAATTGTTACAATTAAATGTCAAATTTAAATTATTGTTACATGATAAATTATTCATTAATAAATTTAAATCATATATTATTTTATTCTCCTGTGGCCAACCCTGTATGTAAGGCAATATAAACAAGATAATTTTATGTACATTTAAAGTATTGAGGTAATCAATATATTTTAATAATTGATTTTTGTTTACATTGCCTCTTCTCCCAACAAGAATTATTAATGTGCTATTAGGAGAAAACTTACTGGTTAAAACTTTATTCATTATACGACTAAAGGATGTTCCAGGCATACAATAATTACTAATCAATTGTCCTTTTAAATGGTTATTTAACATCATGCCCAAATTTTTACCTATGTATCACAATACATGTTATATATATGTTTATGTTTATGTTTTTTTAATATTTAAATTACTTTTTAAGTTTTTATTCTGTGTTATGGCACCGTCATAGAGTATTGGTGACAATAAGGAGTCATTGCTATTTACACATATTGTCCCCGATGAACATGGTATGGAGCGTTGATTCTCACTCTGATGTTTTATTAAGGAGTCAAAGCGCTCCTCATTGTATTTACATGACTTTACCAGATCATTCATGGCCAATATGTGTTCTTTTATCTCAACCTGAGCCGATGCATATTTATTTGAGATAATTTGTAAGGAGTTTTTAAGCGACAAAACTTCTGAATTGAGACACTCTATTTCAGTCTCATAATAGTTTTTCATATTTTCCATTTCAATTGCATATAATTTAAGTTTATTAATTAATACATGCTTTTCCTTACATATATTTATATAATTTTTTGTATTAATTTTTGTTTTAATTAACTTTTGTACTTTCCTAATATATTTATTAATTTTTATGTATTTCTTTAATTTTCTTCTACTGCATGTAATCCTTTCTGCTGTTCTAGATGTGACAAAACCATCACCAATCAAATCGATTGTTGTGGAGGGATGCAATGTTTTTTAAGATTTACATTCTATGTGCTCATTGAGCAGACTTTGAGTTTGGGACACTTTCAATTCATCTAAGTATTGTTTTAATTGCAAAATCTGCTCATCAGCCTTACTTAACTGCAACTGCAATGCAGCAATTAATCTGAGGGAGTCCTCATATTCTTTGCTGCATCGGTCAAACTCATCGACTGTTTCCTGAAGCTGATCCCTTTCTTTTAAAACATTTGTGTAGTCTTTAAGCAACTTAACCATATCACTTTTTAGTTGACTATTTTTGGCAATTATATTTATTATTTCCTTTTCGTTGTCATCCCTTTCTTTAAGCAACAGCTCACACTGCTCTTTTGACGCCTTAAGTTCTAGAAGCGCCATTTGAAGTTGGTTCTCCATTTGGCACGTTTTGGCGTTTCGTGTATTCATTTTACTATTATGTGTAAATAGCAAAAGAAAACAAAGAAAGAAAACCTAAGAAACAGAGTAAGCTAATATCTAGATCTATGGGTCTACTTACAGATCTCAAATTAAATTATCAGGTAAATAATTCAAATTGAAATCCGAAACTGCACTAATTTAAAAGGTAAATCTTAAAATATTAAAGGGATAACAAGAAAATTACAATAACTTACAGAAAGTTCAAACGATGTTCGTTACAGCTGTCACTTTTAGTTGAAACACAAAACACTATTTAATTAAAATACTTATGCCTTTTACTTATTTTACAACACAATTAAGTATTATTTAACAACTGTAACTAAAAATTGAGGTGGATATTATCAAATTACAATATTTAATTTTGCTAAATTGTTGGGAGCTATTATTTTACAACTTATCACTTGGGTTGCCGCAGAGTAACTACAGACACGGCACTGGAGGACACGGTAATCCTCGAGTCCGGCAACTTGTTCTATCACCGGGAGGGCGACCATCTGTCCCAAGGAGGTGTCGGATTAATCGTCCACAAGTCTCTCGTCAACAACGTTGTAAAGATTGGGAGTGTGTCGCCGAGGGTCGCGTATCTGATACTCAGAATCACCAAACGGTATTTGCTGAAGGTCATACAGCTCTACGCACCAACCTCGGCACATCCCGATGAGGAGGTGGAAGAAATGTATGAGGATATTTCTAGAGCCATGCATTCCTCTAAAACCCACTACACGGTGTTGATGGGAGACTTCAACGCAAAACTAGGCACAAGAGAAGGCGGTGAGCTGAAGTGAGGGAAATTTGGAGTAGGGCAACGGAACCGTTGGGGCCAGCAGCTGGCTGACTTTATGGAGAAAGAGGGACTCTTTATGATGAACTCTTTCTTCCAGAAGCGGCCCCACAGGGAAGTGGACCTGGTCGAGCCCCGACGGTTCGACAAAAAATGAGATTGACTTCATTATGACGACCAGACTGTTCAGTGATGTCTCAGTGATCGCAAGGGTGAAAACCGGCAGCGATCACCGAATAGTTAGAGGCACACTGAACCTAAATGTTAAGTTGGAGAGGTCTCTTCTAATGAAGTCAACGCTCCGTCCCCTTCGTGCTCTAATCCAGAATCCCGAGACTTTTCAGCTCGAGTTACGTAACCGCTTTCAGTGCCTAGAAGATTGCAATGCAGTGGACGATATGAATGACAAGCTCGTGGAAACTGCCCATGCGGTCGGAGCTAAGTTCTGCAAGACCCGCCGCAGAAGAACACAAAAACTCTCCGATCACACTCCTAATCTCATGGCTGTTAGACGGGAGATGAGGCTGCAATCGTCAACAGATTTGACAGCATACAGGCAACTGAACAGAAAGATCTCCAAATGCATGCGGCAATACTTACGCAACTTTAATACTGCTCGTATTAAAGAAGCGATCGAGCGGAACTAGGGCTCCAAAGTCTTTGCCAGAGATCTGTCTGCCAGAAAGAGCCAACTGTCAAAGCTGAAGACTGAGTGTGGCAGCATCGTTTCCGGGACACCTGAGATTTTGAGTGAGATTGAGAGGTTCTATGGGCAGCTGTACACATCATCGTTGGAGCCACACGCAAGTGTGAGTAACGATACAAGAGCAAGTCTTACCCGACACTATTCCGATGATATCCCGGACGTCAGTCTGAGCGAGATTAGAATGGCTCTCCAGCACCTTAAAAACGGCAGGGCCCCAGGCGAGGATGGAATTACAGCGGAGCTTCTGAAAGCGGGTGGAACAACGGTACTTGAAGTCCTTCAGAAGCTCTTCAATTCCGTCCTCCATGGTGGCACTACTCCGGTGGCGTGGAGCAGAAATGCGGTGGTCTTGTTCTTTAAGAAAGGCGACAACGCTCTCTTGACGAACTACAGACCGATTTCCCTTATGAGCCGCGTCTAGGTGCTGTTTTCGAGATTCATTACGAATCGTCTCGCACGCAGACTCGACGACTTCCAGCCTCCCGAACAAGCCGGTTTCCGAAAAGGCTTCAGTACCATAGACCACATACATACCCTGCGTCAGATTGTACAGAAGACCGAAGAGTACAATCTGCCACTTTGCCTGGCGTATGTGGACTATGAGAAAGCCTTTGATTCCGTCGAAATTTGGGCGGTGCTACAGTCCCTTCAGCGGTGCCAAGTTGACTGTCGATATATCGAGGTGCTGAAGTGTTTGTACAGTAGGGCTACGATGGCTATCCGAGTACAGAACCAGAGTTCGAAACCTATCCAACTGCAGAAAGGTGTAAGACAGGGTGACGTTATATCCCCAAAACTCTTCACCGTTGCGTTGGAAGACGTTTTCAAGCTACTGGACTGGAAAGCATACGGTATTAACATCAATGGCGAGTACATCACTCACCTTCGATTTGCCGACAATATAGTCCTTATGGCAGAATCGCTAGAGGACCTTAGCACTATGCTCAATGACCTCAATGGTGTCTCCCAACGGATAGGTTAACATGTGTAAGATGAACATGGACAACACAAAGATTATGTTCAATGTCCATATCACACCTATGCCGGTGGTTGTGGGGAGCACTGTGCTCGAAGTTGTTGATGTGTACGTTTACCTGGGACAAATAGTCCGACTAGGTAAGTCCAACTTCGACCGAGAGGTCAATCGACGGATTCAACTCGGCTGGGCAGCGTTCGGGAAATTACAACACATCTTCTCGTCAGGTATACCTCAATCTCTGAAAACTAAAGTGTACAACCAAGTGCGTGTTGCCAGTGATGACTTACGGATCAGAGACGTGGTCCTTCACTGCTGGCCGTATGAGGACGCTCAAGGTCGCTCAGCGAGCTATGGAGAGGGCTATGCTCGGAGTTTCTCTGCGTGACCGACATAGCCCAACGGATTAGTAAGCTGAAGTGGCAATAGGCCGGCCATATAGCTCGAAGAACCGATAACCGATGGGAAAGAAAGGTTCTCGAGTGGCAGCCTCGTACCGGTAGGCGTAGTAAAGGGCGACCCCCCACTAGATGGAGTGACGACCTGGTAAGACATGCAGGAAGTCGATGGATGCAGGTGGCTCAGGACCGTGCTTTGTGGCATTACTTGGGGGAGGCCTATGTTCAGCAGTGGACTTGTGAAGGGCTGTAATGATGATGATGATGAAAATCTTTTTGGCACACATCATACTAAATTGTGGTTAAGCAAAACGCTTTATTGAATTTTGAGCTAGGCTTTTTGAAATATTGGTCTTCAGCAAGTAGCACAAAACATAAATAGAAAACAAGAAATGGAAATATATCAGGGTAATTACTGTTCAATACATTGAATACATAAATGTTTAAGTTCATTCTTATAATTAATTAATACCTAAAAAGATTATGTCATATATATCATTAATTATATGTAGATACCCATAATTAAATGTAAAAGATCGCTCTACGTAATGTGACAGTCCAATATTATTATTGATAATTAAATTCAATATAAAGGGGCATCAAAAATTGTCTTAAAATATATATATATATATATATATATATATATATATATATATATATATATATATATATATATATATTAAGCAATAAAATTACATTAATAAGCATAAAGTTAATATATATACATTACAGACATTAGACCAATAACATAGTAAATTAAAGTTTACCATAATACATAAATTTATTATAAAAATTTGTAAAAATATTGAAAACATGATAAACAATAGAAATACAAGTCGAAAATATTATAAAAATAAAGATAAATAACGTTTATAAGATAATTAGAAAATTTGTTAAAATTGTCTTAAGTTGTGGAAGGAGTTCACGTATAAAAGAAAATTTTCCTGTTATGGAAGGTGTTCATGTATAGATGTCTTGTATAGAGGAGCTGCCGGAGATACATACCTGCAGTTGTACATATATATGGGGTGGTCGGGAGCCCGACTGCCTGAAGTACTGTAGCACAATAACTAGTCCTATATTAGGGACATATGATAATAAACTCAATGATACAAAAGCAATACTATAGAAGGTCTCTATGATGAATATGCATTACAATAGTAGGGTCGTGGGTTCGAACCCTATATATTAATGACTTATGAAAGTAAGGTCTATGATACAAAAGCAATACTATAGAAGGTCTCTATGATGAATATGCATTACAATAGTAGGGTTGTGGGTTCGAACGCTATATATGAATGACTTATGAAAGTAAGGTCTATGATACAAAGCATTATTATTGAAGGTCTCCTTGATGCATAAGCATTGTATGGGGTGGTCGGGTGATCGAATGCTCCTAGTACTGTTGCAAAATAACTAGTCCTTATTAGGGACTTCAAAGGGAATATTATGGTGGCGTGTGTGCTGCTTCACGAGCGATTGGTCCGAGGTAAACTTGGACTCGCTAACCGATGTGTCCTAGACATATCATCTTAGTGCTGGTGGTAAGCGGGTTTGTTGTAGCAATACGGCTTTCCCGTGGACATCGCACACCCATACCGTTTGTGGGCGACGTCGTAGCGCATAGCGATGCGTCGTCTATCTTTCGGATTGGGATGATGAGTGTGTTTGGTAGCACTTTTAAGTGTAACAGGCATACTCAACTTCATGTCTTAGTGCATTAGCGCTATGATTCGTGGAGTTTTGTTCATTGGCGTTTTAGTAGCGTAGGTAAGTATATTCATCGCAGCACTGGAATAATAATGCTTCATGTTCCTTCAAGCTACTCTCTGCGCTATACAGTGTTCGGCACGGCTCTGAGCCTTACTGCTCAGCTCTGCTTCACGGCACTCTCGCAGATTACTTGCCTTCTTCTCGACTCACCGCAGACTACAAGGCAATCTCCTGGCACTTGCACATTCGTAGGCAACGAGGCTGCATTATCGACCTCCGGTCTGAGCAGGGGGGTGATGTAGCGGCGCTGTCGTCGCGCCACAAGCGAAAAACACACCAAAGCCTAAATCGTGCTATCAACATTCCAAATCATAAACAGTATATATAGAACTTCTCCGAACTATCACACGGAGCGTTGGCCTCTTCCCGGGATAACACCTTGCCCGGCGGGAGATCTCCCCTTTTCCTTTCACGGCCACACTTGTTGCGTTCTGCAGCTTTGCATCTCTGCGATGGTCGTTTGGTGGGACACCATTCTCGATGGCGCTCTCTGCGTCTTGGTTTGACTCACGCCTAAGTAGCTTTGCCCAAGTCGGGTCCCTTCATTACGGGGCTGCAGACTGTCTGCCCTCCATTATGTTTTATATAACAACATAATAATATATCTCTGTAATTTTCCCACCTTTGAATGATTGAAGGCAACTTAACATGATCGAAAATGCATTTAATCAACGTCAGTGACACAAACCCTTTCTGATGGCGAATTATTACTCTTATCTTATAAATGTCTTTTGGCTATATCTGCCGTTGTATTGGTTGGTGGAGCATTTGTGTCGACCTCATGCAGGTGGTAGGTAGCTGGCGGGAGGATCTGAGGAGACTCTCAAGGCTGCGGCCGAAAGCCGCACAACGTGGGACCCCATTCCCTTGAGGTGAGCGGTAGACTCATGACACGCTCTGCGGCTAGTATCCGTGCTGATCATGCAATTGGTGGTGATGCCATACACTTACATCACGTCTGCAGGAGCGGCGGTCTGGCAGGTGGTGGTGCTCACGGAGGGTTTATGGCCAGTGTGCCTATTTGCCTAAACCGTGTGATGTACATTCACTGTGACTGGATTCGTTCGTATTCTGTATGGCGTTTACATGCATTGACATGCGCGACTTCGGTCGATGTTTGTGCTTACGCACTAACAAGGGGCCGAGCTTCTTTAACTGGTTTGCCAATTATTTTGCTGTGGACTACGGTCCAGTTCCCGAATTAGCGTTCCCTTCGGGGGGAGTGCATCAAAATAGTTGGCGCTCACCGTGCACGGCGTGTGTGGGGCCGTGTGCCTCCCCTACATTTTTTTAAATGAATGTAGGAGAGCGAAGCGCTTGTATCGGGTATTTTGTATAAATATATTTCGAGCCTTTTCCGAGCGGGAAGGGATAATTAATAATGTAAACCTGATACAAGTGGAATAGGGACGTTTTATGTTCTTAACCTTTCTCGAGTCCTGTCTTCGTGAACGGGGTTTACTTAGTTTATAAGGCACTACCAACAGCTTTCAATTGCTCTAGTGAATATTCATTCTTCCAAAAGACACCCAAAAGAACTAAGTTACTAAACAAACACAAAGTAAATAAGGGTCCTGACTAAGGCGATCACGCCAAAATATTACAAACGCCCTATTATTAAACCTTTAGAAAGATCATTTAGAAAGATCAAAACATATTTTATTAATCCTGGTCACATATATATAATTTTTAATATAAAGGGGAATATAATACATTTAGTATTTTATATATTTATTATTATGAGAGGGGGGAAGCGTTACACTGTGCTAATGCTGTACTTGCTGTAACCAACCAATATGAAGAAGAGAGAATTGTTCAGTGTTGCCACAGAAATAATTATATATAATATACTTTTAAACGAGCAATTCTCGTATATACATACATATATATATATATATATATATATATATATATATATATATATATATATATATATATATCGGAATCTCGAAAACGGCTCCAACGATTTTCATAAAATTTTGTGTGCATGGAGTTTCGGGGGCAATAAATCGATCTAGCTAGGATTTATTTTTAGAAAATGTCTTTTTGTCCGTGTTTTTAGGCGATGAAAAACTGCTACAATATCGTTAGAATAAGAAGGTAAATTTTGACAGTTTATTAACGATTACAAATAGCTTAATTGGTATATTGAGCAGTCACGAAATCATAATACCATGGTTCGAGCCCAGACCAACCGACCGACTTTTTTATTTTTTTTTTCAAGTTCCTTTCCTTTTTGAGAAAATCTATTTTTCGAGCTCTTTTTTTAGTATTTTTTAAAAACACGAAAATTTAAATTAAACTAATTGCACTCATGATTTTTTATTCAAATAACCAGTTCAGTTTTTTCTATTATGTCGCTAAGATCAAAAAATATTATTCGTATTTCATCAGTATGTAATTTGTATCTAAATATAATTTCCAAAACACACGAATTAAAAAAAAAACCGAGCGAAAAATACCAAGCAAAGCTCGGTCAACCGGGTACTTATATATTATGTTGATAGAGAATTATTTCTTAATCCATAATGCTTATTTTAACGTCAATGAGTACTCAGAACAAAAAAGTAATGAACGTTTGCTTCCTTGTTTTCCATAATCCACAAGGTAAATGTATATGTTTGTGCTGTGTTGTTATAAATGTATAGTTACAATATCGCATGTAATACAATTATTATATAAATAAATGTATATGAATAATTTTATTACTTATTAAAATTGTAAATAAATGTGACTAACTAAACTATATCTGATATATTATTTACATTATATAATACTGTTATATATAAGTTTAGTAAGTAACAGATTTACTAAAATATTTGTGTTGAAAGTATTGGCGCAGACTAACAGGCTAACAGGTATTGAACAATAGGTAGTAGTACAACGGCGCACACCGTCATCGCCGCAATGAAAATAATGCAAGGCAAGCAACTCGCTCCATTGAAACGCTGAATTTATTTCCATGGCAGCAAGTAATCTACGTCTAGGTCTATATCTATGTTATTTGGAAAAAACTCGGCGAGCGTGTGACTCACTCGAGCGCATAAGCTGATATCACTACTAATTTTAAGTACTACTCCGTATACTAGACGGTGAAGGAAAAAATTGTATATAGTCAAGGTGTTTGTAGCATGAATAGGTTGGCTCAACCGGGGAAAGATCACGCTGTCACAGAATACCAGCGTGAAATGACATGCATCTGTGTTTTGTATGGTGAGTGTAGAGAACCGGACATCCTTCTTACTAGTAACAAGGCATTTCATCATAGTCTTCAGGGGTGGCTACTTATCAGCATTTTGATTGGCCACAACATCCACTAATCATGAGATGGATTATCTACTCGTTTGTCACCCTTATTCGATAAACTAACATTCCGTCGCTAGTACTAGCTGAACAGTTCTGGTAAGCCATTGGTTCTCACTCCTATACCCTCAACATCTATCGTTTTGCATGACTCATAAGTTGTCTACTCTATCTAGTGGAGCGTCGTCCAACTCTGTGTTATTAATTATATGACGTTGAAATTAGAAAACACAGACAGAAAAATAAATCAAGCACAATGAATGCATCTGAAGACATTTCCCTGTATTTCCAGCTTTCTTAGTTTGAGTTGATTACAAATAATTATGGCCTATAAGATTCATTTATCACTGTTTACGGTCGGCTACAGGATTTATCTCGGATTACAATTGAAACTACAAGGATGTTTTATTTTATATACTAATATTTGAACAGGAAACCAATTGATTGATCCAAGATCATGTGAAAATATAACAATACTTAGTCCATATTCTCATTATAGTTTACCTTTAAAAAACTAAAAGATTTAAAAGCGTTAATGAAAACATGATTGTACAAAGCTATACACACACACACACACACACACACACAACGACTCAAGTGAATTAAAATACCAATCACACGTAATTATGCAACAAACTGACGGCTTTGTCAGTCACTTCGCGATGTACCTACACTCGTGCGTTACCTGGCGTGGGCTGGGGAATGTCGCGCCGACTAATTCTCTGTGTACTTAGTGTACGTTTACATAGGCAGTGAAAAAAAAAAACAATGAACACTAATCCATTTAATACATAAGTATATATTCCAAACGTGAGACGTGCCTAAATAAAGCAAAGCGAGAGAGGGGTCCCGGTTGCGTTCCGAACGGAGATCCGGAATCCTTATATGCGCTGATGGCGACCACAGTGGGGTTTTACCCAGTAGGCGTCCGTCATAACCTTTGGACTTGTGGATTTCACCACGATAAAAAGATACAAAATTAGAGATGGGTACAAAGTGGTTCTGTTACCAATTTGTGCCGCAAAATAGTATTTATTTGTTTGAAGTTGGTTACGAGCGTACATGGTCCGCGGTAGTCACGTACTAGCAGGTGGACTGTAGGTCAAATGAAATGAAATGAACTAAAAATGAACTAAAAATAAAATGAAAACTCTATTTTTCGACGTAAGAAACTAAAATTCCGATCGTCAAATGTCAACAATTTTTTTGGAGGAACCTCTGTCGGGAAAAGAAATAGGGAAATAAACCACGTCTCCAAAGTTAATTTGTAACTTCAATTCATATAAAAAAAATTCTGAACTGCTGTGTTCCGTCCTAAAGTGGTTACAGGCTGCGAGACACTCCATCTTAAACTAAAAGAATAAATATTATCCTCAGCGGTAACAACTCATCCGCATTTTGATTTTTAATCAAGGATGGATAGGTGAACCCATATTCTTTATTAAAAGCCTTATTTGATTTTAATTGGTAGATGTCCACAGGTTGCCGCAGCCACATACCATCAAAAGGAATTCTTCGTTTCTTACTTTCATTTTATAAAAAAATGACTTAGGTAATCGTCTATAATTATTTTTACAAAAAAATACTTTTTCTGTACTACCTGCAAGAAGGCTCTTACATAACGAAGCGTCCGTCCGTGATAAATTCGTATTATATTGCAAATAGCGGTTTATCGGTTTCGAGTCCATTGCACGATCACCTACGGTCAGCTTAACTTTTATTTTAAATAAAAAATACTAGTAATGCTGTTAATACCGCTTATATTCCCTTTAACCACTCCTGTTAAGCTTAAAATGCTTGAGTTAGGGGTGGTTCACTACAGTAATCGAAGGGCGGATTCGAACCCACAATCTTTTGAGCTCGCGGTTACCGCACCCTGCCATTAGGCTACTGTCGCTATTTGCGAGTCGCAATGGAGCATGGAGCATCCTGTCCTTCCATGGATTCATTGGAGCATCCTGTCCTTCCATGGATTCATTGGAGCATCCTGTCCTTCCATGGATTCATTGGAGCATCCTGTCCTTCCATGGATTCATTGGAGCATCCTACTTCTCGCAGCTAATACCATCCTGTGAAAACTTTATTTATACGCGTGCCTTATGAACTTATGATGCTACATTCCAAATTAAATTTGCCTCTATGAGTCATACGTGTATTACACACGTGATAGAGGTATGCTGCAAATATAATATTACGATAGTAGCACGAATGGGTCGGTTTGACCGGTGTAGGACCACACTCTCACAGAATATCGTCGTAAAATAGCACCGTACTGCTGCTGTGTTTGGTACGACGAGTGTAAAGAATATTTTTAATGCAAACGGGGTATTCCATCTTAGTCGTCAGGGGTGACAACGCATCTGTATTTTGATTCATTACTGAAGATAGATGTGTGCTTGTTTGTCAACCTTATTCTATTAAAACATCTACACGATCAATGTGGAGTAGGTGCAGTAGAATCATAAGAGTCAATATACATACATAAAAACAAACATAAACACTCACGCCTGTCACCCAGAGGAGTAGGCAGAGACTACAGACTTCCATTTGGCACGATCCTGACACACCTCTCTCGCCTCCTTCACATCCATACACCTACGCATACATGCTCGTCGGTTAAGGGTACTCCTAATTTGGCCCGTTTTCAATAAATCGGCAATTTGGTCGATAAATTTTCGCCTAGGACGTCCCTTTCCGACTCTGCCATTCAATTCTGGAACATAAATTTTCTTTGTCACTCTTTCCTCATTCATTCTTTCCACATGACCAAACCACCGAAGCATTCCTTTCTTAACCCTGGTCACAACATCATCTTGCAAACCACACTCTTCTTCGAGTTGAAGAGTGTGAAAAGAGTCAATATAAATACAGAAACACTAAATAATAGAAGTCTAGGCATATTTCGTGGTAGAGCCATTTTTTTTATAGAATAGGGTGACAAACGAGCACACAGTCCACCTGATGGTAAGTGGTTGCTGCGGCCCATAGACATCTACAGCTATCTTCCATTAAAAATCAAAATGCAGATGCGTTGTCACCCGTGAGGGCTGAGATGGAATGCCTCGTTTCCAGTAAAAAGGGTCTCCGGTTCTCTACACTCACCATACGAAACACAGCATCATTAAGCTGCTATTTGACGCTGGTATTCTGTGAGAGCGTGGTCCTTCCCCGGTCGAGCCGACCCATTCGTGCTACAACTATACTACTAATATAACTGCAGCATGGCTCTATCACGTATAAATACCATCCTGCAGCTATATTAATTGTATAGTTGTAGCATGAATGGGTCGGCTCGACCGGGGAAGGACCACGCTCTCACAGAATACCAGCGTCAAATAGCAGCTTAATGATGCTGTGTTTCGTATGGTGAGTGTAGAGAACCGGAGACCCTTTTTACTGGAAAAGAGGCATTCCATCTTAGTCCTCAAGGCTGACAACGTATCTGCATTTTGATTCGCAAACGAGGATAGATGTAGATGTCTATGGGCCAAAGCAATCACTTACCATCAGGTGGACTGTGTGCTCGCTTGTCACCCTTCTCATATAAAAAAATAAAAAATAAAATAAAGGACGAAGAGTCTTTAAAATAAGTAAATATGGATCTTGATTCGCAACCTTCTGTTTTAACGTAAGTAATATAAACTCAAACATATATAATATGTAACGTAATTAACGCACACCCTCAGACACCCCAATTAGTATATTATGTTATAATCATAATACATACACTGAATTTTTAGTTAAACATTTTAGTGCACTGATTATTTATCAAATTAGTTATACTAATTCCGGAAGAATGTTGTGGTCACAGTACAAATCCACGAACGCAAAGACTTTAACGTGCTTGAAATAAAGTTCATTTTTCTTTATTTTTATTGAATGACAGAATCAGTAATAATACAAATAAAACTGCACTCTTAAAAGTCTTATTGCCTTAAGTTACGGTCTATTTCAGTTTGTTTTGACTGTACAGATTTAGTGTGACTGTAATTTACGTAGTTTTAATTATTTTTGGGATAAAAAATTACCTATATTAAAAATGATAGGAATCGATTCAGTAAACGATTCTGAACAAACTAGTTTCTCAAAGTGCGTTAATTATGTTACATGTTGTATATTAACGGCTTCGTGAAAAACATGAGAAAAATACATGCAGATGATTTGAAATCATGCATTATGACAGTTTACGAGGCAAACCTACGTTGGAATGGACTTGCGTAATGAGGTTAACCGCTACCTTGGTTACCTTGTACACGATAAGAAAAAATACGAACTATACATGCTAATAACCCATGATCAGTACACATGGAACCGTGGCTTGTGACATCTGGGTAGTAATTTTTTTTTGTTGTTTTTCGTTCCACGCTACCGATTATACGAGTATGTATCCCAGTTGTTAATTGATGTAAGAAGATAGGTTTTTTTTTTATAGAATAAGAGTGATAAGCAAGCACACAGACCACCCGATGGTAAGTCTACTGCGGCTCATAGGTGTCTAGATATATCCTCGATTAAGTATCAAAATGCAGAAGCGTTGCCGTCCCTGATGACTAAGAGAGAATGCCTCGTTACAGTGCAAAGAGTCTCCAGTTAGGGTACGATACGGATGCGGTACAAGTATCTTAAATCAGAAACAGGTAACGGAAACCTTTTTAATTTGATACTGAGGTATTGCAACTTTGTCATCAGGAGTGACAACACATCTGCATTTCTATTCTGAGACGATGATAGACATAATTATGACTATGAGTCACGGAATCATGCTTCTTTGTCACCCTTATCCTATAAAATATAATATGAGCTTTACTTATACCTAAACTGTAGCCCGTGGCTTTACTTATTGATTTGAGTTGGATTCGGAAGGAAATGCAAATTTTTATATAAAAATGAGATTGTATTTAGTGAAGATAACACTATTGTTAACAAATAAATGTAAGACTGAACAAGTTTAGGATATCGTAATTTATAAACTGATTAATAGAGTCAGACGTTACTTAGCCGATTATAATTACCACAGTTTGGCAGCGGTTGTGAATGCAGTAGTGGCAGGGAGGGAGGTGCTCTTCCAATCTAGGTAAGGCATACATAACATGAACATAAGAAATGCACATTATCTTATTTTCACATCAATTATTTTTTTCATCTTTAACACAGTCACATCCCAAGTTATAAAAACGACAGACGAATATAATTGTAAATTACATTTCAGTATCTCCGAGAGATGGTTTGTGTGTACTGTACCGCGGCAAGGCCGGCGGTGACTAACACGATCTTTTTATCAACTACTATTGATAAAACGTATTAAAGCCGTGACGAATTAATTATATAAAAAAAGCGTTTCTTTACTATTAGTGTGAGATATTATTTTTCTATTGTATTTAAATCCAGTGCTCTCTAAATAATATCGATAAACTTATTAAGACGAGGCATGTTCCTAAACGCAAGTTTTATAATGCCTCAAAGTATATGATCCACTGCAGTAAACAAACCCAGAAAAATATATGAAACAAGTCCAGGATATATGTTAGTTAGATAGTGTGTTGAAAACATGATACCACTAATTTAATACGATAGAAAAAAATCACAAACATACCTCTAAAATTTTTTTAACAAGTAAAAACGTATGGTTTTATACATATATATACGGGTTAGTATACATGCAATCATTCTGATTTTTTGTCAGATTTTTATACATTCAACATATTAACGTTATAGTGTTTTAATTTTGTAGTCCAACTAATAGTTTTTTTTTTTAAATCGCATATTCTTATTTCTGAAATAATACGTACGGATGTTTGCGTAAACGCCTGTGCAGTCACTGCCGGCCGAGGCCTGGTGCTGTAGATACGTGTCGCTCTTTTTGCCGCAGTATTTACGTAAAGATTTTTTAAGGACGCGTTTACAAAATTGATATAGAATCGAACTATTCCATTGACATGAGTCACGCACACAAGTGTACGCACCGTTGGCTGCGGGAATCGTAGTCAAATAAAATTATTTTGATAATTTGAAAGATCGAATTTGTTTTTGATTTCTTATACCTCAAAAATATACTTAGATACATAGAGTAATTATACTTAGATACGAAATACAAATACCTTACTCTAGAGACTGCTTGGCACTGGGAGCCCTCTACTGGCAGTGAGATGTTAGCTGTGGACTTTGGGCTGGTTTTATCAGTTATGATAAGACCCTACCTCCGGACTTGATGGAGTGACCTGAAGGTGAACATCAGTAACTAACACTGGAACACCTGGACTAGTAGAACTATGTGTGCCGGGTTTGGGCTCGTTTTGTTAGGTATAATGAGTCCTTACCTCCGGACTTGACGGAGTGACCTGAAGGTGTATTTTGGTAGTCGCTATTGGAGTAGTAGCCTAGTAGTTCTCGGCGACCAATTCCAATAGCGATTTTTAAAGTACACCTTCAGGTCATTAGTTCAAGTCCGGAGGTAAGAACTCATCATACTTAACAAAACGAGCCCAAACTCGGCACACCTAGTAGTACTCGGCGACCAGTTCCAATAGCGATTACTAAAGTACACCTTCAGGTCACTCCGTCAAGTCCGGAGCTAAGGACTCATCATATCTAACAAAACGAGCCCAAACTCGGAACACCTAGTAGTACTCGGCAACCAGTTCCAACAGCGTTTACCAAAGTACACCTTCAGGTCATTACGTCAAGTTCGGAGGTAAGAACTCATCATACCTAATAAAACGAGCCCAAACTCGGCACACCTAGTGATGAGTAATAATGGATTAATTCTCCCTGAGTACTCGGCGACCAGTTCCAATAGCGATTACTAAAGTACACCTTCAGGTCACTCCGTCAAGTCCGGAGCTAAGGACTATCATATCAAAACGAGCCCAAACTCGGAACACCTAGTAGTACTCGGCAACCAGTTCCAACAGCGTTTACCAAAGTACACCTTCAGGTCATTAAGTCAAGTTCGGAGGTAAGAACTCATCATACCTAACAAAAAGAGCCCAAACTCGGCACACCTAGTTGTACTCGGCGACCAGTTCCAATAGCGATTATTAAAGTACACCTTCAGGTCACACTATCAATTCTGGAGGTAATACAAAACAGTAAAATAAATTTCGAATTTTCAAATGGTTTTATTTAAAACTATTCTTTTTCTGTTATTTTAGCTATTTCGCCAACGAAACTTAGGTTTTTTTAGAATTTGTGAGTTGGCGTTTTAAATGTATATGTATGTATGTAAATAGTTGACTTGGTACCTGATCATATCATAAAACTAACTTTAAAAAATATTTTTTTTTTATTTTTAGTACCTAACTGATTTTCTTGTATGTGGGGCATTAAATAATTAGGAAAATATGATAATTAAAATATAGTATGATGTCCAGACTCCAGACCTCGTAAACAGTTTTGATATTAGTGAGCAGGTACTCAAAATATTATTACTATAATACCTAGTAGTGTTGCGAACAGGAGACCTCACGGAAAAGTTTTTGTTTGGAGGTGAATGTCTGCTTGCTTTGAGCATACATATACGCGGGTGAAAAACGAATTTGAAATCGTGCTAAGACCTCGTCTTAAATAAAATTAATACTAAGATATAATTAGATAATGATTTCTTATATTTTCGCGAACAATACACATTGATTAAAAATACTTTTACGGATTTTATCGCGTTTAATTTTACTTTTAATTATTTTTATTTTTAATTCCCACGACTTCTGCACGACAACAAGCTTCGGGTCCCGCGCCTACGTCACAGTGACCGAGTGAAGTCGGCCACTGTCGAGCGTGTACCTGCTGCAATGCCATATGTCAGAAGAGTCACTGACAAGATTGGCTACATCTTGAAGCGAACTTCTATTAGAACATTCTACAAGCCGCCGAAGAAGATTAGCCAGTTCCTACCATCCGTCAAGTGTCATATTCCTCAACAAGATGCAGGAGTGTACAAGCTTGATTGTGAATGTGGTCTCTCTTATATAGGACAAACAAAAAGATCAATTAGAACTCGCACAAAAGAACATATAGCTGATGTGAAGCATCAACGTTCCGGGAAGTCTGTAGTTTGCGATCATATCCTAGACGGCCCCAACCATTACATCAGATTTGATAGACCACAATTCCTCGCGAAAGAACACCGATTCCTACCAAGGATGATACGTGAGGCTATTGAAATTGAAAAAACATCTTAATTTCAATAGAGAAGGAGGCTGGGTACTACCACCTGCTTGGGACCCTATAATCAATAAAATTAAAACTAAACCCAAGCATACTACTGCAAGACCTCAGGACATAATCAGTTTATTTGCATAGATCGGACTATAAACAATAATTAAAAAAGCTGAAGGTACTCCGGGTTTAACAATGACATCGGGACGTCAGTCACCTCAGTCCCCCGTGACCATGGGTGCTGAAAAGCACCCGAAACGTCGGAAAATAAAAATAATTAAAAGTAAAATTAAACGCGATAAAATCCGTTAAAGTGGTTTTAATCAATATAATTAGATGTTAGAAGGCATCTTATAAAAAATTAAAACTTGTAGAGCATTGAATGTCTCACATCAGGCAGTGCGGCGTGCACGTTTTGCCTGAAAGCCCTTTCAGGTGTGACCTGTGGCCTGTGCCCCGCTATGAGACGCAAGTTTTTACTTACTTACTAGACTATCACACAAAACATAATAAACCTCATTTGTGACCAGTATGACTGAACTAAAGTCGGTTATTTTAATTAAGTTAGAATTTCAATTCAATTTAACTTCATATTGACAATGTAAACTTTGCCCTGCTACTCCAACTGAGTAAATAAAAATTATTTACTCGTTTGGCTACACTGCTCATGGAATTATAAAAATATGTTACGTTTATATATTATTTTCTAGTTGGTCACCACTCCTCTTCTGGTTAGGTAGGCAACCTGTTACCTGTGTCTCTTCTCTCCTCTTCAAATAACAGTGCGTGCACTTCTATGTAAGTCCGATTTAAAGATTATAGAGAGATATTGGTCCTCAAAGTTGTTACTGTGCAGGCTGTAGGTGCCCGTGGACTGTAGTCGCAACTTATCGTAAGTGACTGCGATTACGAGTGTTACCTCACTTTAATAAAAATGGGGAATATGCTATTGTACTTGTGTTGACGTTTGACGTTTCGTTTTGTTGTATTGTGTAAATATATTAGCGTAAGATAATCCCCTACCCCATAACATTCCTTAGGAGCGAGAGGCGACCGAGGTGAATTGAAACGGACAACGGGTAACAGCAATCTTCTAATAAAAATGCAGTAATAAAAAGATGAAGTCGCCAAACCGCATATCAAACGTGGCAAACATGGCGAATGGATGGGCTGTAATGAAAAAAATCAGTATCAATTAAAAGGCGAAGACTTTTTTTAATTTATTTAGGGTAACAAAAACATTACATATATTAACAAAATATTATTCTCATGAGAAAACATAATGCAATTTTGAAGTGTAAACACCGGCAAACGACTCCCACCATAGTAACACAATCGCACTGGTGTCCTTCAGTACAGTTCATTACACAAGTAAAGTCACCGTCACGTGAATTTATGTAGCGATATTGTGCTTCTATATTTTTATTTAAATTTTGTGGCACAAAATGTACAAAGACGGACTTAACGCCTTCAGGAGTATTCTTCTACTTGTCAAACGATAAGTAAGCATAAAACAATAATTTGGAGGTACAATTAATAATTTGTATTGGAACGTACTAAGGATCAACACAATAACTAACCGTGTAGTTGCGCTGTAAGAACATCCACTTCCCCATACTGTGCCGCGGGTGACGTCAGAAGGATACTGACACGACGGTAGTGTCTTACTGATAACAACTTCAAGTTATACAACACTGCCTTTGCCAAACCATCAAGTCTAAGTTGAATAACTATCCATATTTATTTGTTGATTATTACTGGATGAAATAATGACGATAAATTCATGTGTTAGATACTGTTACTATGAAAATGATGGCTTACCTATATATTAGCATAATTGCACGATGTCGTCAATGCTCAAAGCTACCTATCGGTATAACGCAAGGTCACGAGTTCGCTACTGTGTGAACATAACACACACGCATACACGCATTTTTACTCCTTACCCGGACACTCACAAAATATTATAATATATTACGATGTAACATTACACAGATTGCATGTGTTTTTGTTCATTTCCTACTGTACTGATGTTGGATTCAACGATTTATATTAGTGTCCAGTCCGTTAAAAAAAATATTTATTTTAATATATACTTAAATAAAATACACAATTTTTTTATAGAAAAAACTAAATAATATAAAAATTTAAAATTTTATATATTAGTAAACATATATATATATATATATATATATATTGTAAACTCAAAAAAAATTTTTATAATTGTTTACAGAATTTATTACCAGACTAAGTATATTAAAACGTATTAAAATACGCAAATTATGTAAGGAGGAATCGGCCAACTTTTTCCGAGCGCGGCCGATTCCTCCTTACATAATTTGCGTATTTTAATACGTTTTAATATACGTAGTCTGGTAATAAATTCTGTCAAAACCTTATTATTTAAAAATTTTGAATACTGGCTAGATGAACTTCACCAATTTTAAAAATGTAACGTTTGCGCCTGCCGAAAATAAAAATGACTTTAATTTTTATTAATTTTTAAATATGGAGTAGACGAAGAAAGAAGATAGAGTAGCTGTGATCGCGTTGCAACGTTGTGGTTATGCGCCAAAAGAGATTTTCAATATTCTACAAAAATTGAAAATAACCCTGCGATTTTATTATCGCACTATCAAACGATTCACTGAAGATTCAAGCTTCGAATATCGTAAGAGGACCGGCCGACCTGGTACAGTTGGACACCCGCGATCATCAAAGCAGTGAAGGCGCGAATCCAACGACATCCTGTTCGTAAACAAAAAATCTTATCTCTTCAGATGGGCCTGAGCAGAACTACGGTCAAAAGAGTGATCAACGAAGACCTGAATCTACGAGCTTATCGTAAGAAGACCGGGTATTTTTTGAACGAGCGTTTGAAAAAAATTAGGCTGGATAGATCCCGTGCTTTGTTACGGCGGTACGCGGGAATAAATACCGCGAAATTTTGTTTTCGGATGAAAACATTTTTAACACGGAAGTAAGTTATTATAAACAAAATGCAGCACATTATCCTTCGTCACTCCAGGTTTGGTTTGGAGTCTCATATTCACTGAGGTTAACTGAGGTGTTTTTCGCACGCAAAACTTGTTGACCGCCCATGGAATTGACTTTATCGGACATGAAGGCTGGCCCTCTTCTAGTCCAGATTTAAGCTCACTGGATTACAAGATATAACAACATTTAGAGGACAATGTAGCGCTAAACCTCATCAGAATTTGGAATTTCTCCGAGCATCTTTGGCTAAAGCAGCAGCAGAAATAGATATGAGTGTGGTGCGTGCTGCGATTGACGATTGGCTTATTGGATTAAGGGCATGTATTCAAAATAATGGAGGGTATTTTGAAAAATATTATTAAAATTGTATTCTGAATTAAATTACCTTCCATTTCATATATAACTTTCATATATAATTTTCAAAAAAGTTTATCATTTATTTTATAAAAAGTTTTTGACAAAATTTATGACCTAGGTATATATATTTTAAATATAGCTGGTTTTTTTTTATATAAAATTGAATTGACAAACGAACACATAGTTTACCTGGTGCTAAGTGGACAATAGAAACTTACATCAATTCGATAGGAAATCAAAATACAAATGCCACTAAAGACTAAAATAGAATGTCGTGTTACCAACGAAAAGAGTCCACGGTTGTAGTCGCTCACCATACGATACACACTAGCATTATGCTGCTTTTTTTACGCTCGTACTCTTTGACGGCGTCGTCTCTCCTCAGTTGAACAAACCCATTCGTGCTGCAGCCACAATACGTTGCGCAGCGTGGCTCTACCACGTTATAATTAATAATCCTCTTACATCAAAATTTGTATACAGAAGAATTAATAATAATAATAATGATGCCTTCCAGACCAATTTTGGGCACTGAGGCCAGTCCCAACGGAGACCAGCCATCTGCGCAGGACACCATTGTAGTGCCTGAGAGTATTCGTTAGAGCAGGTGCACTCCCTATTCCCTTACTCTCATAGTCCAATAGGACGGTAATCCGACACGACCGGTGAGAGATCAGGCGCAGGACCTACGGGCTTAAGTGCTTTTCGAGGCACGGGGGTGAAACACCGCCAACTTCTGACTCCAAGCTACTGAGAATTTCTTGACAGAAAAACACCAATAACTGATATTAGCCCGACCCGGGATTAGATCCCAGGACTTTATAATCAGCAACCGCGTCTTCGACGACTAGAACAACGAGGCAGTCACACAGAAGTATTAAATGTATTTTAAACAGAAAGAAGGAGTTTAAAATGAGATTCATGAATTAGTCCAGCTTTTGTTCATTACATAAATAATTCGAGTAGACGCGGACAAACGGCGGGACGCTGACATGTCCTGCTGCTGCTGCTGAACTGCGGCGATCGAAAGCTGTGCTTACTGGTGACACCAGACGTGCGCTGCACGCTAGTGGCTTCGTTATGAAAACAGCTGCGGTGTGTGCGAACATAAACCGTAATTTAGTTTCATTCTTGTGCTTGTGCTGTATCCGCGCTACTTTGTTTGAGTGGATTTTATTATTCTTGTTTTTATTCAAATGAGGACCAACCGCCCACTCAATGGTAAGCAAATACTGTGATTCGTAGACATCTACATTTATGCTCGAGGTAAAAATCGAAACGTAGATGTCTAGTCATTGCTGAGAACTAAAATGAAAAGCGTTTTTACCATTAAAAATGTTTCAATTCTAGTTACCAGGGACGGATTATCTTTAAGGCAAACTAGTCACGTGTATAGGGGCGCAAGGTTACAAAGAGGTGCACGAGGAAGTTTTTTTTAACGAAAAAACATTAAGTAAATACCCAATCCTAAAAGGTTGAATAAGTAGTTGCAAAAAATAAAAAAAGATATAATAGGGAACGTAGGGCTGCCAAAGCTCGCCTCGTCTATTTGATTACTCCTTCACCTACGTTACCTGTTACGAATCCTACTTACTTTTAACTAAACTATACTCATGGACAAGTTTAGAAGAACGCAATAAAAGGTTTAATTTGTCTTGTTGTAATTACCGTGCGTACTGGCCAAAAATATTGGTAAATGCTATTAAAAAAGGAAGTTTTGGAATGTTTTTTTTGACTTCATTTGTTTCTATTTAGAACTAGCTGTGCCCGCGACTTCGTTCGCGTGGAATCAGTACTTTTGCTATTCTAATTGGTGATGATTTATTTGTAAATTAAACTGTCGCGAAGACTTAGAAAGGCACCCATCATCATCACCATAACAGCCCTTTACAAGTCCACTGCTGAATGTAGGTCTCCCCCTAGGTATGCCACAAAGCACGGTCCTAAGCTACATGCATCCATTGACTTCCTCATTTTACCAGGTCGTCACTCCATCTAGTGGGGGGTCGGCCTACACTACGCCTACCGGTACGAGGCTGCTACTCGAGAACCTTTTTTCCACTACAGTTGTCAGTTATTCGAGCTATATGACCGGCCCATTGCCATTTGAGCTTACTAATCCGTTGGGGTATGTCGGTCACTCTGGTTCTACTGCGAATATCCTCATTTCTAAGTTTATAATGCAGAGATACTCCGAGCACAGCCCTCTCCATAGCTCGCTGAGCGACTTTGAGCGTCCTCATACGGCCAACAGTGAAGGGCCACCTGCAGTTCCATAGGTCATCACTGGCAACACGCACTGGTTGTATCTAATCTGAATAAAAACATTCAGAAATTCATAGTCGGTCAATCAAACAAATGAACGAACAAATAAAGGGACTCATAAACGAACCAAGAAACGAATAGGCCAAGCTTTACGCTTGAGTTTTATTTTGTAAATAAAAAACAAAATTACCGCAATAGCGTAATCCCTAATTTGTTCCCGAATTTCTCTAGCCAATACTTGGTTTCAATACAACAAATAAGATATTGCCCTAAATAAGCAAGCACCATTACTAATTATTGATATTGAATAGAAACATTGAAATTAAAATTACAATCCAATGCCTACCCAAAACTAAGGTCCTACACTAACAAAATAAATGAAATTGCGTAAGTAACTATACTTTTTCTAATCCTGCAAACAAATGAAAAATAAAACTAAACTCAACCTAGGAAAGTTTTTTGACCTCTAAGTAACAGATGTCATACTTACTTACTTATCTTAACGCACAATCCCTAACGGGGTAGCCAGAGAGAACAGATCGCCAAGTGTCACGATCCTTACATAACACTTTCGCTTCTTTCAGGTTCATTATCTTCTTTATACATGCACGTCTAGGTATCCGAGTACTTTTGACCTTCCCCTCTTCGAGTAATTTCCTCACATGGTCTTCGAAAGTTAGTCTCGGTCTACCTCGACACCTTTTAATATTTACTTTCGAACTATATATTTTCTTCACCATTCCGTCTTCACTCATTCCCTCAACGTGCCCAAACCATCAGAGTTCGCCCCTACCAATTTTTGTGCTAAGGTCATCTTTCAATCCTGCCATATTGCGAATCTCTTCGTTTCGCTTTCGGTCAGTTATGGTAACGCCGCACATTTTCTGCATTCAACTTGCTTTTATGCTTCTCCTGGCATACCCAGGTTTCGCTGCTATATAAGAAAGTCGGTACCAACACTGCGTTATGTATTGCAAGGCGTGCACTCTTAACTACGCCTTGCCTTTTGACTAACGTATTTAGGCCACCATTGACTTTGTTCCCGGCAGCGACACGCCTGTCCACATCTAAATCACATCTTCCATCCCGGCTGAAAGCACTCCCCAAGTATACAATTTCATTTACCTGTTCTAGACATTCCTGATTTACCCATATTTTACATTTCGTTCTCTCTTCGCCCTTTTCAAATACCAGAACCTTAGTTTTATTAGCATTCAAACGGAGACCTTTAATTTCACATTCCTCTTTCATACACGTGACAAATGCTTGCAGTTCAGCTTCTGATGGTTGTAATAAGCACTGGTTCATTAGCATACAGCAGACAATTTACTTTAATGTCACCCAATTTCACACCCAAACAGCTATTTTTCAGCTTCTGTAAACAGCTGTCGAGATACAGTACGAACAGCCAGGAATACATGACACAACCCTGTTTTACGCCTGCTTGGACGCTAAACATGGGTGACAGGTCACCCCTTAACCGCACACAGGCTATACAGTTATAGTAAAGTGACTGCACAGCCCTTAACAATCGGCCATCCACACCATATTCCGGTAACAGTTCCCACATTTTCTTCCTTATAACCTTATCAAATGCTTTCTCCAGATCCACAAAAGCACAGAAAATTCTCTGGTTAACAGTCAGAAGCTTTTCCGTGATCATGCGGAGAGAAAACATTTGATCCGTGCATCCTCTTCCAGGTCTAAATCCGCATTGTGCCTCCCATAAGAATCTTTCCGATATCTCTTGCATCCTACGTGTCAAAACCTTCGAATAAACTTTGCTTGCTAAACTGGTCAAGCTGATCACCCGATATCACCCGCAGTCAAAATGTGAACCTTTACCTTTATATAAAGGCACAATGACCGCGGATCACCAATCATCAGGGACACCTCCCGTCCGCCAGCACAAATTGCACAGCAGATGAAAGCTGTCCCAGGCGCGAGGCCCACCGTACTATTTCAGCAGTAACTCTGTCTAGTCCCGCAGTCTAACCACATTTCAAACTTTGAATCGCACGTTCAATTTCTTTCATGCTGATGATCTCACCACCCCCCTCTCACACACCCCCTGGATCCTTCAATAATATCATGGCACGCATACATTTCTCTATAAAATTCGCTCCATCGCTGCATGACGTCCGATTTTTCTGAGAGGACGTCATTGGTTTTCGAAAGCACTTTGTTAATTATTAATGGCTGTCGCACCAGCTCCGGGACCTTCCAACCTCTTTCTAGAAGAGTTTGAAGTTTTCCTTAAAGTTGTGCGACAACCTTTCGTCCCCTTCTATTCTACACCTTTCACGTACTTCCTCAATCAATGTTTTCGCATGAACTTTCTGCAGCTTATATCTTTCTTTCATCTTCTCTCTCATATGCTTATCGTTACTATAGGCCAAGTAGTCTAACCATACTTTTTTCTTCTTCTTTACAGCTTCTCTCACTTCATCATTCGACCATGCATCTCTTTTTTTACTACTACCTCTTTTTGTCATTCCACATACTTCTTCCGCTGCACTTACCATTCCATCCCTAAGTTTCTGCCATGTTCTTTCCGCACATTCTTTTCTGCCATCGATGGTATCAAGCTTTTCGGCTACCCTCGTGTGATATTTGTCCGCTCCTGATCCGCTTCCTGAAGCTTCCAGCTTCGGATGCGACAGACCGACTATGGTTCTGTTACTGCCGTCGGGTAGGGCCAACCCGCAAACAAACCCCTAAATCTAGTAACTACTAGATAGTGATACGTTCCCAGGTCAGCATCCCTGAACATTCGTGTATCCATCACCTGTTTTCGCAGTCAGTCATCCACCAGGAACAAATCAGTCATACATCTCTCATTCTTTCTTTCTCTTGTGTACATATGGATTTTCCTATGATTAAACATAGTCTTTGTCACGAGAAGACCCTTTTCCTTGCATACAGCCAGTATAAGCTTGCCAGCATCATTAACCCTTTTATCGCCAAACTTTCCAAGCACCGACTCGTACCCTGGTCGAGCGATACCTACCCATCCATTCAAATCACCACATACAACTTCTTTCGTTCCCCTTAACCAAATCTAGAACCTCTCTTACATTTTCCCAAAACTCCTCCGGCTCAGCCCTGGACGACGAAGCTACCGGCGCATAACAGCCAAAAGGAATAACTTCGTCAGTCCCAGTTTAAAGCGAACCCGGAGAAGTCTTGAGTTCACAACCTTATATTCAGTCATAAGATCGACCGACCGGGACGACAACAGCACCCCCACTCCCTGGCAGGCGTTCTCGCTTTCCGGGACTCCGGACCATATAGCTAACGTCCCGCCAGGGAGCTCTTCAGTACCACTGCCTTTCCCGTTTGGTCCCCGACATACACACGACATCTAATTCTCTTTCTTTCATTATTTCGATCAACTCATTCGTCTTATCTCTCATGCCCCCTCTAACATTCCACGTGCCAACTCTGCACTCCGTCCTCCACCTTCCCCCGTCGGGCTGTGCGTGACGGGTGGCGGTCCCCATCGCCGCTTTGCGCGCTGCATTCCACACCAACGGGGACGAGCTGGTGTGCGTCGCCTTGGGGGGACGCCCTAACCCTCGTTTGCATGGGCGCGCAGCTGTGCAGAATTGCAGCCCTGAAAAGGGCTGGCAGGGGTCGCGACGAGCACGCTTCTACAATGACACCCAACAGGTGTCATCGGGCTTACAATCAGTTGGGTTCTCTATCAAGAAATCTTCAGTAGTAGGCCGGAGTGAAGGGTTTAGCAGTGCTTCATCCCTGTGCTGATCTGTATCTGATCTCACTATATTTTTGTCGGATTACTAACTCGGACACAACGATAAATAGACAATTTTTATTATTTTGTATATAGTGATCAATAGGGGCAGACTCTTGTAAAGTTCTATAATAAGTATTATTCATATTTATCATAATTTCCTTTTACGGATTTCCCCATCACCACGCAATTAAAAACTATTTTTTCCCTCGCAAAAGATGTATCCTGGTTTACACTTTATCTGGTTATCATTTTCTGGTTATCACTTTCTGGTTATCACTTTAGGAGGTGAAATATTAGGAAAAAAAAACTAATTGCGTTATTGTAATTTTAAAGTATTCGTAATAATTTTATAGTTACGATAATCATTTAATAATTTTTCCCTATACCAATGTAATCACCCCGTAAAAACATTCCTAAAACCTTATTTCACCATCTAAGGATTTAATTTTCGAGACTTCTTTCTTAGTGGATGCCTACTTATGGGGAAATATAACCTCAAATGGCTTAGCAAGATCCTCCGTTATGCCGAAAATATTGCAGCATTAATTTGGAAATAAATACATGGTAAAATTTTTAAATTTGGGGTCAGCAGCTTCGAGGGAAGCCAGTCGACCAAGCTGGTTAATAAACGTTTTTCATACAAAATTGGAACTCTTGTTTTAAAATCTTAAGAGGCAAATTTTATTATTTAATTACTGTAAAGCATTAATATTTTTTCTCTCTTCAAACTGAACATTAACTACCCCTTCTCCCTCCCCCGGTAGGAGGTTGTTTTAAGAAATACCAAATTATTTTATTTCCATACAAAATTGAATACCCTCTGCCCCTGCCCCATCTACCGTAACGGGTTATTTTGAAATCACAAAATATGTATTTATTTATTTTTTACAGTATTCTCAGTATGTATCGAGTCAATCGCCCTAAAATATTTTTGTAATAAAATAATCGACTCTAACACCCTTATTTCACTCTCTTAGGGATCGAATTTTCCAAAACGATTTCATACCGGATTTCTACGTCATAAAAGGTCCAAATTTTAGATTTCTACTTCAAGCTGTTTAGGTTGAGCTTATGCACTGGTATCTATGACTCAGAATATAAAGAGTATATTAAAGTAGATACACAGTGAACAGTGACTTTTTTCGCTAAATAGCAAAACTAACTTTACGGCAAATAAAATTTTTATTCTCTTGATGCAATCAATGGGAAGACCTATGTTAAGCAGTGGACTTTAAAATGCTGTAACGTTTATTGGATAAAAGGAAGAAACTGCGATTTGCTGGTTCAATACAACCATTGCGATGAAAGCAGCAAGCAAAGAAGCACTGAAAATTTCGGGAATCAAGGAAGTGACACAACATTACTATTTAAAAATGTATTTTTTGCTTTTCGAATTATTCGCCGCGAAATTTGACACATTTTTCCATGCGATGGAACCAATCATTAAAGCAAGCATTCCATTCGGAAGTTGGGGTCTCCAAAATGGCCGTATTGTAGGCGTTCACAGCTTCTTCAGGTGATGAAAATCTCTTTCCACGCAATTTATTCTTTATTTTAGGGAAAGTATAGAAATCATTAGGGCTTAGGTCGGGGCTGTACGGCGGATGATCTAATAATTCTATGTTTTCTTGCTCTAAAAACTCTTTCGTTCTGTGTGCGGTGTGAGAACTCGCATTGTCGTGATGAAGGATGATGCGGCGGTTGCAGTTCTCTTTAAGGAGTTATAGGATTATCCGAGGTCCGAAGAGAGGGGGAGCAACTTGTTCTATCACCGGGAGGGCGACCATCTGTCCCAAGGAGGTGTCGGATTTATCGTCCACAAGTCTCTCATCAACAACGTTGTAAAGATTGGGAGTGTGTCGACGAGGGTCGCGTACCTGATACTCAGAATTACCAAACGGTATTCGCTGAAGGTCATACAAGTTTACGCACCAACCTCGGCACATCCCGATGAGGAGGTGGAGGAAATGTATGAGGATATTTCCAAAGCCATGCATTCCTCCAAAACCCACTACACGGTGTTGATGGGAGACTTCAACGCAAAACTAGGCACAAGAGAAAACGGTGAGCTGAAGTTAGGGAAATTTGGAGTAGGGCAACGGAACCGAAGGGCCCAGCAGCTGGCCGACTTTATGGAGAAAGAGGGACTCTTTATGATGAACTCCTTCTTCCAGAAGCGGCCCCACAGGAAGTGGACCTGCTCGAGCCCCGACGGTTCGACAAAAAATGAGATTGACTTCATTATGACGACCGGACGCCAACTGTTCAGTGATGTCTCAGTGATCGCAAGGGTGAAAACTGGCAGCGATCACCGAATGGTTAGAGGCACACTGAACCTAAACGTTAAGTTGGAGAGGTCTCGTCTAATGAAGTCAACGCTCCGTCCCCCTCGTGCTCCAATTCAAAATCCCGAAAACTTTCAGCTTATGGCAGAATCGCTGGAGGACTTAAGCACTATGCTCAATGACCTCAATAGTGCCTCCCAACGGATAGGGCTTAAGATGAACATGGACAAAACAAAGATCATGTTTAATGTCCATGTCACACCTATGCCGGTAGTTGTTGGGAGCACTATGCTCGAAGTTGTTGACTAGTACGTTTACCTGGGGCAAATAGTCCGACCAGGTAAGTCCAACTTCGACCGAGAGGTCAATCGACGGATTCAACTCGGCTGGGCAGCGGTCGGGAAATTACGACACATCTTCTCGTCAGGTATACCTCAATCTCTGAAAACTAAAGTGTACAACCAGTGCGTGTTGCCAGTGATGACTTACGGATCAGAGACGTGGTCCTTCACTGCTGGCCGTATGAGGACGCTCAAGGTCGATCAGCGAGCTATGGAGAGGGCTATGCTCGGAGTTTCTCTGCGTGATAGACTCAGAAATGAGGATATCCGCAGTAAAACCAGAGTGACCGACATAGCCCAACGGATTAGTAAGCTGAAGTGGCAATGGGCCGGCCATATAGCTCGAAGAACCGATAACCGATGGGGAAGAAAGGTTCTCGAGTGGCAGCCTCGTACCGGTAGGCGTAGTGTAGGGCGACCCCCCACTAGATGGAGTGACGACCTGGTAAGATATGCAGGAAGTCGATGGATGCAGGTGGCTCAGGACCGTGCTTTGTGGCATTACTTGGGGGAGGCCTATGTTCAGCAGTGGACTTGTGAAGGGCTGTGATGATGATGATGATGATGATTACGGAGTTCAGAAACGAACTGTGGCAAACTAATGCTAGCATACCATTCTGCATTAACCGTTCTTTGTCCCTCAAGAGGAATAGTCGTAACATGGCCGGTTTTGGAGACAAACGTGGCCACCATTTTTTTTTGCAACACTCCGTGAACGAACAATTTTTGTTGGCTTTAACTCATTTTCGAACACCCAAACTCGTGACTGGTTTTTTGGTTCGTGTTCGTACGCATATATCCAGGATTCGTCACCTGATAGGATGTTGTATACAGCATTTGTGGATCCTGCGTGGAATCTTTCGAGAGTTCTGACGGACCAAGTAACGCGAGCCGCTTTTTGCTCTTCACAGAGCGATTGCGGTATCCATCGGGAAAACAACTTTTTTACACCTAATTGTTCATGCAAGATTATTTCTATTTGACTTATGCTAATGTCTAAAGTTGCCAGAATTTCGCGGTATGTCACATGTCGATCTTCCTCAATCAACTTAAGCACAGCATCAACGTTTTCTTAGGTGACTGCAGTTTTTGAACGAACTTGACGGGGATCATCACTGAGCTTGACACGTCCACGTTGAAATTCATCAAACCAGCGATAAATTGTGGTTTTGGACGGGGCTTCATCACCAAATGCAGAAATCATCCGGTCAACACACTGTTTTTGTGTTAAACCACTTCGAAGGTCGTAATAAATCATCGCTCTTGAATTTTCTCGAGTCAATTACATTTTCTCAACGACTAAACAAGTTTGACAAAAACTTGTGATAAGACCGCGAAACTTTTTTTAAATAAATAAATGGTATTCGATTTTCAAAACCAAGGAGTTTTCAATTAAAGAGATTTTAATATGACAGGAACAGTGGAAATATTCCATTCCCGATACTTTTAGTGCAGCCTAGTAATTATTTACATGTTATGTATTATGGATATATTCCTTCATATCTCATTTATAATTAAACCTTATGGTGCTTAAAATACTTTTAGCGTCATCTTTATAAAATTATGGTATTTAATTTATTAGTATAGTAAAATAAAAATTGTATGATATTTATAAAAGAACGGGTAGGAATAATATACAAAAAAAAAAAAAAAACTCAAAATCGGGTAACGTAATTTTTCAATTTCACGACAATGTAAATTTTAAAACTTTTGGAAAGTAGAGAAGTTGGAAAGTAGGAAGTGTAATATGTTTACTGCCAAGTTTCTATGATCCTTGCCGCACCCAGGGAAATTGTAAATAGCTCTTTCAAAATTTGATTTACCTTGTTGTAGGTACTTACTCGGCGGTTAACAAAATATAAGCACACCTTCCTAAATTTAATAAATAATTTGCACAACACCATCTATCGATGACATTGGTTAACTATTGTACTTTTTTAACTAAGATTTAACGATTTATATATTTTTTTATAAATATTTATTACGTTATTCTTTATTATTTTTGTTTATTGCGTTTATATACAGTTATATCATTATAGAACACTATTTTACATTATTTAATGATGATAAAAATGTCCTTGATCACTCAACGCCAACATTAAACACATTCATACCCGTACTTCGTATCCATACTTTAGAATATAAATCATAACTTTAGATAGGATGAACCGATTTTAATGAATCAAAGACTAAATTTAAAACAAACATACGCTTTACAACTTTGTTATTGTTATTTTGATATAAATCAGCACTTTATCAATAATACTTTAACAAACAGACAGACAGATAGACGGACAGAACGACAGACAGAAAAATCCAAAAAATGATAGAAATGCATTCAGTTACTTATTTTTAGTTCTTCTCAATCAATTTTGTTACAAAAATTAAAATGTACTGACATCTGAATTTTACATTTTTATTATATGTACCTATAGTTTGCGTTCTTTCATACTGTGAAAAATGTTGCCAACTTTTGAAATTCGGTCTAAATTTAGGTTTTACTTACATTTTGGACTAGACTGTCATATTTTTCGTGTTAAGTGTGAATTGTTACTGCAAATAAACTAAAAATGCCAGATCTAAACGCCACCCAAGTTACTAGGGCTGTTCCTTTAATTGAAACTAGGCACATGTGGCCTATATTTTACCATTACGAGTATTTAAATCTGTGGAACATCAAGTTGCCAAAAGATGTCAGCAGACCAGATCATATACGAGACTCTCAGAAAACTGTGGTCAGAAATGACTGGTTCATCGTTACCAGCGCTTATAAACAGGACCTTACCTTTTTCTGAGGAAAGAACAAAGCTACAAGAAGTTTGAAAGATTACAGTAAGCACAAAAGCCTGTGAGAAAAAGACTGAAATCGGCCGGAATAAATACACACTTGCCTGCCAGACGCCACATGCTACCGTGTAGCTCGACCTAATTTTTCTGACAATCACGAAAATTGGAATGACGAAGATTGGAGTCAAGTTCTATTCACAAATGAGTCTTGATTTTGCCTAAAGGATGGTGGAAGGATTAAATTATGGAAACGCTCAAAAGATAGGTGCGCTCAATGCAATATCATTGGAAAAGGGGTCAGTTATGATATGGGGAGGGGAGGGGATCACTAACAGTGGCACAATATGTGACTGCGATTTTGGAATAAATTGTAGTACCATTTTCCCATTTTATAGCAGATAAATTTGTATCTATGCATCTTATTGCACGCCTTCATACTGCCGCTGTTCGAGACATTGAAATCAATGCTATAATATATATAGTAGCCAGCGCACTCTCCCGATTTAAACCTCATAGAGCATGTATGGGATAAGCTAGGAAGACAAATTAAAAAAAGAAATTCTGCCCCCCGCTAATTTGGGATCCCTTAAAAACGCATTACAGGAAAAATGGAACGCAATCTCTCAAGATTTTTTGATAATTTGATTAAGAGTATGCCAAAGAGACTAAACGCAGTTTGATGAGCTAGAAGGAGCAACACTAAGTAATCATTATAGTCTAGCAGATAAAGCTTTTTCTAACTATATATGAAACAACTAAAAAAAAGGTTTCTTTCCTGTAACATTTTGCTTTTTTTCATTGTTTGTTTAATTGTTGTCTTTTGATCATTTGCTTTTAGCAATTTTTAATTAACGAATAAAAGGTAAAATCCAAATTAATAAACAATTGTCACGAATATCTATGTTGTTATGTTTTATATACTCTTTTTTTGCGTACCTCTAAATTTGTCCATGAGTGTATATTATAAATTATAATATATTTTATTTGCAAGATAAGCAGATATAACAGAAACAGAAGCAGAAACTTTTTTATTCAAAATAGATTGTAAACAATACTTATCGAAAGTCATTTTTTTCATTTACCACTTTTTATATCTTATAACATACGGCCAGAGGGGCGTCGATGAGGTGCTAGCCTGACAGAAATAAATGAAACAGGAGATGGGCAGCAGCTTTCTGGAACAATTAAATTATATATATTAAATATCGCATATTTATTAAACAAAATTGCTTCCGCCATTGGTGATTTGGTGATCGCAGAAAGGTCGCCTGTCTAGTCCGGTAGTTTTTTTTTATAGAACTGAGGTGACAAGCCAGCTTACAGTCCACCTGGTTGTACCCACAATTTTTTTATTAGTGTTGATTCAGACTTAACGATTGTTTATTTGTTTCCTGTGGCCCCACATTAAGCATGTGCAAGTGCAACCAGCATTAAAAAAGGATACATATGCGTTGTTACCTCTGAGATCTTAGTTGGAATTTCTCACATAAACCCTTTGGATCAGAGCACATAAGTGCAAGCACTGCTTGGCGGCGCTTGGCGGCGTGAGTAGGCGAGAGAGGTGCCGACACATCCACCTGATGGACTTCTACACAGAGAAGAAGTGCTGGTCCATGGGAGAGGTGTTTGTTCAGCTGAGGACTTATGATAGGTTATAATGATGATGACGAGCAGAGCCATTCCCGCTACAGTCATATTACACCTGTGTGGTTCTAGAACGTCTAAATGTTCACAAACAACGCTAGGCAAACGGCTAGGCCCTCCGGACATTAGTCCAGAATCAGAAACAGTTACGATGCTATTCCGGTTACGTATTCTCTGTCTCCTCTAAAATAAAAAATAAAAACAATTTTTAGTTAATGGAACGAAACCTGTATATACTTATAGTACAATGTCTTCGCAAGATAATATTATGTGTTTAGCCCGCTAGAAGTTTTCCGTGACCCGAATTAGAATGAAGCGAAAAAACTCAGACTTTGCAAAAACCAACGACAGTAGTAGTTAGTTAGTACCAGTTCTGGCTCACTGAGTCAGAAGTGGTACAACGTTCGTCGACTTAATATCCTAAAAAGAAAAAAGAGAAAGAAAGGTTTTGGCATGCTCTGATCACGATTCTGCGGTCCGTTTTTGCTTAGGATGCACGGTTCCGGAGATGTGCAGATCAATTAACTAATATCTAATTATTTTTATTTTATTATTTATTTATTTATTTCATAATAATTTTACAATATTTAGATTGGTATTTTACAGTACAAACATAAGCTATACAGCTTTACCGTATATCGATGCATACAACATACATAGCATGATAATTATTATGCCTAATAATTATGTCATACTTCTTATTGTTGTGTTGAACCGCGCTCCCCGTTACAGTCAATAAACCGGTTTGCTCTCGGTGGCGTTATTTGCCTACCTGGCTTGACGCGTCGAGTTCGCATGTACAGGCTGTTCAAATAATTTGATACTAATTAATGATATTAAAGATAAACTTATTTTATATTATTAATAGTAAATAATAATAAAGCTTATAATATATTATTTTTATATTACAATACTTATTATAAGTTACTTAAGAAGTAATTCTTTAATATATTTTTGATGTTGCGTTGATTAATTTGTTTTTTAGTTGTGATGGAAGTTTGTTTATGATATCGGGAATCATGTATTCTAATGTTCGTTTTCCATATAGATTTATGTATTTTGGTAATGCTAAGGTAGGTTTCTTTGACTGTCATGTGTTAAAATTATATTGTATTGGAATTTGTATATTTTTATTAAAGTAATTTTCAATAAGTAATATATACTTTACTTTGTTATGTACAGGTAATATTTTACAGAATTCAAAGATATTATGTTGTTGGTCTTTAAATTTGTTTGTAACACTTTTTGGTACTAGAGTTTTTAAAATACGGAGTTGTAAGGTGTAAATTTGGTCTAGATGTGTTTTATAGATCCTACCATAGCTAGAAATACCATACGATATTATAGATTTTGCTAATGAGATATATAATTGTATTCTTATATCGTATGGTATTTTTTATTTTATTAATGTGAATTTGGCCAGATTTTTGTCGCAATATGGTCAATTTGCCCTTTCCAGCTAGGTGACTATCGATTATAAGCCCAAGGTAAGTATGTTGTTCCACTACATCAATCTTGACACAGCTACAATGCACGCCTTTAGTGTGTTAGCATTGGTGGCTATGAGCTATTAGTTTTGGTATCTCGTCACTTCTGTTTGTGGTACTACTGATGTACATAACTTTAGTTTTATTAAAATTAATTACCAGGCCCATATCATGATTGATATCCGGTGAGGGCCTCCACCGTCATTAGCGTCCCATTGTTCTTATCTATTGTCATTGTCTATACTTCATCGGCGCGTGCGTCGCATTATCAGTGCTATTGTATTATACTTCTTTGTTCCTATCTACAACGCTAAACTGAATCATCAATAAAACACAGTACCTAATTTTGTTACAATTTTTATTTACAAAATACAAAATCTTATTACTTATTATCTGTAAAATAGTAGCGAATCATCTCATCCACTAAAATATCGTTGTACAATGTGTTTCCCGTAAATATACTCGTAAAACTATGCATTGAACATCCCTGAAACTTATATAGCAAATACATTAAGCAATATTCGCCACAAACTGAAGTCAACCCATTCTGAATCCTATCAACATTTCAGTTCCATCTTTTACAATTCCTTTTTAAAAACTCTAGATGATATCGTACAGGTGATCGTCTATATGAATCTAAATATTGACCGACTACATTCGTGTCGATATATAAAGCTACCCAATGTGACTCTGGTTTATCATCTGTATCCAAATTGCATATTATATACGTTGGTACGTGGGTGTACATGGGCAGTCTATTAGCAGCATAAACATTATTTTCTAGACTGGGGTGAATCTTTTTCAGATGTTGTTGTACATCTTATGGATCCATGATATTACTGCTGTTAGTAGATTATAGTACCAATCTATTCAATGACTAACATAGGAATGATCAATTATATTGAAGTAATACTAGTTTTTACGGAATTTATCGCGTATATTCTATATTCCGTAAAAACTAGTATTATTTCAATGTGTAGTGTTCGCGTAAATATAAGAAATCATTATGATCAATTATAGTGATTTCTAAATATTAAATGGCATTCTTTGTGATATACAAATCGTATTTGAGTGATCGATACATCGAGCAAGAGGCAACACGAAGGAATGTTGAGATATACAACAGAATGTTAGATCATGCTTGTTGACGCATAAAGTTACTATCAGTTTCACTGCAGAAATTCTTTAGATTAGAATTATTACTTACTGGTACTATATAAGACCGAGCAGCTGCAGTCATAGAGTTAGTGTATGGTCGTTTGACCGCAGTGGATCTATCAATACTACGTTTTGTGTTACTTCAACGCATCAAAGGCCATGGATGTAAGTGTTTATTCTATTGACAAACTTACTTTTCTTTCTGTTATTTTCTTATGCGTGTATCATTTAGTGTTAACATATTATATTTAAATATGGTGTGTGTATATAATTAAGTCGTGGTAGCTCAGATGGTTAGCGCAAGCTGTAAATTTCACAGTACGCTACCTGGGTTCGATACCCGCCGGCGCCAATTAAATTGTTAATTGCAATTTTAAGTGTTGATTTACCACGTGCTAGGCGGTGAAGGAAAAGACGCCCATACCGTTTGTGGGCATCGTCGTTCGTCGTCGTCGTTCTGCAGCATTGCGTTTCTGCGATGGTTGTTTGGTGGGACGCTATTCTCAATGGCGCTCTCTACGTCTTGGTTTGACTCAGACCTGAGTAGCTTTGTCCAAGTCGGGTCCCTTCATTACGGGGCTGCAGCCTGTCTGCCTTCCACGATGTTTTATATAACAACATAATAATATATCTCTGTAACTTTCCCATCCTTGAATGATTGAAGGCAATTTGTTGGTGGGTGAGACAAACATGATCGAAATGCATTTACTCAACGTCAGTGACACAAAACCTTTCTGATGGCAAATTATTACCAACATCTTATAACTGCCTTTTGGCTATATCTGCCGTTGTATTGGTTGGTGGAGCATATGTGTCGACCGTATGCGGGTGGTAGCTGGCGGGAGGATCTGAGGAGACTCTCAAGGCTGCGGCCGAAAGCCGCACAACGTGGGACCCCATTCCCTTGAGGTGAGCGGTAGACTCATGACACGCTCTGCGGCTAGTAGCCGTGCTGATCATGCAATTGGTGGTGATGCCATACACTTACATCACGTCTGCAGGAGCGGCGGTCTGGCAGGTGGTGACGCTCACGTAGGGTTTACTGCCAGAGTACCTAATTGCCTAAACCGTGTGACGTACATTCACTGAGCTGGATTCGTTCGTATTCTGTATGGCGTTTACACGCATTGACATGCGCGACTTCGGTCGATGTTTGTGCTTACGCACTAACAAGGGGCCGAGCTTCTTTAACTGGTTTGCCAATTATTTTGCTGTGGACTACGGTCCAGTTCCCGAATTAGCGTTCCCTTCGGGGGGAGTGCATCAAAATGGTTGGCACTCACCGCGCACGGCGTGTGTGGAGCCGTGTGCCTCCCCTACATATTTTTAAATAAATATAGGAGAGCGAAGCCCTTGTATCGGGTATTTTGTATAAATATATTGTGAGCCTTAGAGGGCGCCACCGTGCCACTGCTTACATCGGTTCCGTGATTTTAATTGAAAAATAATTACTTCTAATCGTGAAAGTAAATCAAAACTTACGTAGAACGTTAAAAAGTGTAGCAAAGTACCAGGACAAAGTGAAATATTTGAGTGAAAGTGAAATACTAGTGCTAAACAAGTGCAAAAAACCATAACGGCTGAACAACTTTTGTTTTTTCATTGTAATGATTGTCGAGAACTTATTAAAGTCAGGAAAGTGTAGATTATCAATTTTTTAAAGACATCTTATTTATACGTGCGCGAAACTGAAAAAACAAGTGCAAAACATAATCAATATTTTTAGGTTAACTATTGCAATATTACTATTCATCTTGCATACAAACTAACCTCTTAGCGACATCTACCGACGAGTGGCAGAACATAAAGGAGAGAGATCCAACTACACCGTGGTAGTATCCAACATAAAAATAGTGTTTCCACTACTCACCACAAGAGGACATTATATATAAACAGGAATACAACAAAAAACTTCTGTTTATAAACTATTTATATCGCTTATTTATTAAAATGGAGGAAATAAAAAATATGTTAAAAGTAATGCAAGAGGAAATAAGACAACAAAATGTCGATATGCAGGATATGAAGGAGGATATTAAAAATACTATTAACAGCAATATTAACGAGAAGTTTAAATGTCTAGAAACCAAAAACGAGCTTTTAGAACAGAAACTAGAAACGCAGACAATAAAAATAAATAATTTGGAGAGGACCATAAGAAAGAAAAATCTACTCATATTCGGAGTCTCTGAAGACGAAAAGAGCTACTGGGACCTAGAGGAAAAGGTTATTGATATAATAAATAACGTAATAAACATCAAATGCGATAGCAACGGTATTGAATGCGTGAGAAGACTTGGAAAAAAGGGAGAAAAAGTCAGACCCATCGTTATAACATTAACCACAATGGGGCTAAAAATAAAAATACAAAAAAACAAAAAGAAACTAATACCTACACCCTACTATATTAAAGAAGATTTTCCTCCCGAAATACTAAGCAAGCGAAAGGAACTTCAAATGGAAGTCAACAAAGAAAGAGAACAAGGTAAATTAGCGATTATTAAATATGACAAAATCGTAATACTAAAGAACCGAAACCAGCAAGCCGAGAAGCAAATTATGGATAAAAAGAAAAGAGTTTTGTCAGAGTCACCGGAAACATAGCAATCCGACTGTGAAAATAATAAAGACAAGCAACCTATAAAGATCAATAAAACAAACAGCATGGATAACTTCCTGTTAAAAAAAACAACTTTGCAATTTCCCTCCAAAAAATTCACTTCGCATCCTCATGATCCAAGAACCACACAATAACAACCAATACCGGCCCCTCCCCATCTCCCAACACGGCTAGTCACCGCGGGAGAGGACGACTACAACCCTCCAACTTGTCAACCACTCTATATCTGCACATACAATGTTAAATCATTACTATCGCCACAAAGAATGATACTATTAAAATATTCATTATCAAAAATTAAACATGATATCGTAGGACTATCGGAAATCAGAAGAAAAGGAAATGAAATTATCGAGGACGAAAATCATATTTTTTGTTATACAGGAGATATACAAGGGCAATATGGTGTAGGTTTTTTAATAAAAAAGAAATATAAAAACAACATAGAGAACTACGTAGGTATATCAGATAGAGTTTGCCTCCTAAATATGAAATTCTACAAAATATCAATTTCAATAATACAGGTGTACGCCCCCACCTCTGAAGCACCGGAAGAGGAAATAGATCTTTTTTTACGATCAAATCGAAAAAGCTCAAAAACTAGCAAACGGAAAAATGATTTTATTGGGAGACTTAAACGCTAAAATAGGAAAAAGAAAACCCATGGAAAACATAATTATGGGGCCATACTGCTTTGGAACGAGGAACGACAGAGGAGACAAACTACTACAATACGCATTAAAAAACAAATTCACCATAATTAATACAATATTTAAGAAAAAAATTAAAACTTTATGGACATGGACTACACCAGACAAGCATCATAAAAACCAAATCGATTATATTTTGAGCAACTCTCCAAAACTTTTCACAAACATAGAAATTTTAAATAATAATACATTTTCAAGCGACCACAGACTACTGCGAGGTACAGTACAACTGAAAAAACTTAAAAAAGTAGAGCAACTTTTACTGAAACTCGAGCTAGTCTGTCGTGCGACAAGAGTCAACAAGTATACCTCAAGACTTTAGAGGAAAAAATGCAACAAACAGAATGGGAAAGTTGCGACGACATAGAGTTCTTCAATCTTAAGATAGAGACAGCCATAAAACAAAGCCTAAATGCTGCCACCTCAAAGAAAATAAGCAAAGATATTCTAACTATTGAAACTAAACAACAACTTAAAAAACGTATTGCACTGCAATCAAAACCATGTAAAAACAAAGAGGAGAAAAAAGAACTTACAGTTCTCTATAAAATTACAAATAAAATGTTAAAAAAAGACTACGAAAACTACAGAATGGAAATTATCGAAAAGAACATGACCACCACCGGAAGCCAAAGGAAAGCCTATAAACAACTAAACACTGAGCGCAAATGGATACCGACATTGAAAGCACAGAATGCTACAGGTAAATTACAAACGCGAAAAGACATAATAAATATTACTACGGACTTTTACAGAAATCTCTACCAGGATGAATGAAGCGAAGAAAATGACCACAAAAAATATCAAATACAATTAAATACACCCATCGCGCCTTTTGACTGCAGAGATATATTGGAAAAAATAGAAAAATTAAAAAAAGAAAAAAGCCCAGGTCCTGATAACATTCCTAATGAAGCCTTAAAAATTGGAAAGAAAACTCTAATAGGTCCAATCACGATTCTGTTTAATAAAATACTAGAAGTCCAAAAAATCCCTAAAAACTGGGGAGAATCTCGAATAATTTTATTATATAAAAAGGGAGATCCCTCAGACATTAATAACTATCGATCTATCAGCCTGTTGCCAACAATGTACAAATTATTTGCAATGTGTCTGGAAAAAAGAATAGCATTAAGAATAGAAACAAACCAACCAGTAGAGCAAGCTGGATTCCGGTCGGGCTACTCTACTATCGACCACATCCACACGCTAGACCAAATAGTAGAAAAATATCAAGAATTTAATCAGCCGCTCTACCTTGCATATATCGATTATGCGAAAGCATTTGATTCAATTTCACACGAGAGCATATGGCAAGCGCTATCACACCAAGGTATTCCAGAAACTTACATAAATATAATCAAATATATATACAAGAATAGTACAAGCAGGGTGAAGTTGGACAGACTAGGACCAAAAATTTTCATTAAAAGAGGAGTGAAACAAGGAGATCCGTTGTCTCCAAAGATATTTATAGCCGTGTTACAGGACATTATGAAAGAGCTAAATTGGAGTAGAAAAGGAATTAAAATAGATACAGAGTTCCTAAGTAACCTAAGATTTGCAGATGATATCGTCATATTTGCAAAAACATCGAAGGAGCTGGAAACAATGATGGTAGAACTAAATAACGCCAGCAAAAAAATAGGCTTACAATTGAATACGTTAAAAACAAAAGTTACTACAAACAGTATACAAAGACCAATAATAGTAAACGAAACAGCGATAGAGTATGTGGATAGCTATGTATATCTTGGGAAACAAATTTCATTCAAGAAGTCAAGACACGAAGACGAATTAGAGCGCCGTATCAACATGACATGGAGGAAATACTGGAGCTTCAAAGAAATCTTAAAAGCAAAACTCCCACTAAAACTCAAAAAAAAGGTAATAGACTCTTGTTTGCTGCCTTGTCTGTCATATGGAGCACAAACTTGGATTTTTCAAAAGAAATAAAAAAATAAAATACGATCGTGCCAGCGCGCTATGGAACGAAGTATCCTAGGCATTAAGCTCCTTGACAAACGTAAGAGCGAGGATATTCGCACGAAAACTAAATTGATAGACGCAGGACAACACGCACAACAGCTTAAGTGGAGTTGGGCGGGACACATAGCCCGGGTTACAGACGGAAGATGGACGAAACGAGTCACCGAATGGACGGGCCCAAGCGGAACAAGGAGTAAAGGGAGACCTAAGGATCGCTGGATCGATGAAATCCAAAGAATAGCTGGTAGAGATTGGATGTTGAAGGCGCAAAATAGGATCAAATGGAAACAGTTGGAGGAGGCCTATACCCGGAGCGGGGCCATGTCTTAAACAATAACAATTTGGATTTTTTTTTCTTGTATGTATGTAAATTGCATGGTAATATAAAGGCTTAATAATAATAATAATAATAATATTGTGAGCCTTTTCCAAGTGAGGAGGGATAAATAATAATAAATTAATAAAGTAAACCTGATACAAGTGGAATTGGGACGTTTTATGTTCTTAACCTTTCTCGAGCCCTGTCTTCGTTAACGGGGTTCACTTAGCTTATAAGGCACTACCAACAGCTTTCAATTGCTCTAGTGAATATTCATTCTTAAAAAAGACACATAAAGAACAAAGTTACTAAACAAACACAACGTAAATAAGGGTCCTAACTAAGGCGATCACGCCAAAAATATTACAAACGGCCTATTATTAAACCTTTTGAAAGATCATTTAGAAAGATCAAAACATATTTTATTAAACAACAGCATTCTTAACGTAATTAGTGAGAAACCCGAGTGTGCTTTTTTGAGGCACTGGGTTCATGTCCATGTACCCATTACCTCGGACCGGCACCTCAGGTACATGAACTAATTTATTACCTAATTTTACTTACATATATTTAAGACTTTTTCTTTGTATTTTTTAAAAAAATATTGTATTATATCATTATGGTAAGTTTTGTTGGTGGTTTTGTTAATATATAATTAAATCGGATATGATGTATGTGTAACGGTGAAATAGATTTATGTTATCTTATTTTTATTAAATTATTATTTTATTTTCGATATTATTATAAATACTTACACATTTAATATAATTAATATTAGTAATGATTTATAATTTTAGTATTAGAATAAATGTTAATGTATGTTATTTTACACTATGATCCTTGTTGATTGAAATAAATTAATAAATAAATAAATTAATTAATCCTGGTCACATATATATAATTTTATTGAAAAGGGTTAAATTAATTATATATTATATATTTAATATCATACATATTTATTTATACAGAGGGGGGAGCGTTACAATAACATAAATAATAATATATAGGATAAAAATAGATAAAAATTGAGAGGTTCTATGGGCAGCTGTACACATCATCGTTGGAGCCACACTCAAGTGTGAGTAACGATCCAAGAGCAAGTCTTATCCGACACTATTCCGATGATATCCCGGACGTCAGTCTGAGCGAGATTAGAATGGCTCTCCAACACCTTAAAAACGGCAAGGCCCCGGGCGAGGATGGAATTACAGCGGAGCTTCTGAAAGCGGGTGGAACACCGGTACTTGAAGTCCTTCAGAAGCTCTTCAATTCCATCGTCCATGGCGGCACTACTCCGGAGGCGTGGAGCAGAAGAGCGGTGGTTTTGTTCTTTAAGAAAGGCGACAACGCTGTCTTAAAGAACTACAGACCGATTTCCCTTCTGAGCCGCGTCTACATGCTATTTTCAAGAGTCATTACGAATCGTCTCTCACGCAGACTCGACGACTTCCAGCCTCCCGAACAAGCCGGTTTCCGAAAAGGCTTCAGTACCATAGACCACATACATACCCTGAGGCAGATTGTACAGAAGACCGAAGAGTACAATCTACCACTTAGCCTGACATATGTGGACTATGAGAAAGCCTTTGATTCCGTCGAAATTTGGGCGGTGCTACAGTCCCTTCAGCGGTGCCAAGTTGAATGTCGGTATATCGAGGTTTGTACAGTAGGGCTACGATGGCTATCCGAGTACAGAACCAGAGTTCGAAACCTATCCAACTGCAGAGAGGTGTAAGACAGGGTGATGTTATATCCCCGAAACTCTTCACCGCTGCGTTGGAAGACGTTTTCAAGCTACTGGACTGGAAAGGATACGGTATTAACATCAATGGCGAGTACATCACTCACCTTCGATTTGCCGACGATACAGTCCTTATGGCAGAATCGCTTGAGGACCTTAGCACTATGCTCAATGACCTCAATGGTGTCTCCCAACGCATAGGTCTTAAGATGAACATGGACAAAACAAAGATCATGTTTAATGTCCATGTCACACCTATGCCGGTAGTTGTTGGGAGCACTATGCTTGAAGTTGTTGACGAGTACGTTTACCTGGGACAAATAGTCCGACTAGCTAAGTCCAACTTCGACCGAGAGGTCAATCGACGGATTCAACTCGGCTGGGCAGCGTTCGGGAAATTACGAGACATCTTCTCGTCAGGTATACCTCAATCTCTGAAAACTAAAGTGTATAACCAGTGCGTGTTGCCAGTGATGACTTACGGATCTGAGACGTGGTCCTTCGCTGCTGGCCGTATGAGGACGCTCAAGGTCGCTCAGCGAGCTATGGAGAGGGCTATGCTCGGATTTTCTCTGCGTGATAGGCTCAAAAATGAGGATATCCGCAGTAAAACCAGAGTGACCGACATAGCCCAACGGATTAGTAAGCTAAAGTGGCAATGGGCCGGCCATATAGCTCGAAGAACCGATAACCGATGGGGAAGAAAGGTTCTCGAGTGGCAGCCTCGTACCGGTAGGCGTAGTGTAGGGCGACTCCCCACTAAATGGAGTGACGACCTGGTAAGACATGCAGGAAGTCGATGGATGCAGGTGGCTCAGGACCGTGCTTTGTGGCGTTACTTGGGGGAGGCCTATGTTCAGCAGTGGACCTGTGAAGGGCTGTAATGATGATGATGATGATGAAGATAAAAATAGCATTAATAGTAATATTTAAATAATGAAAATATGTATTTATATATAGCAATAAAATATTAATAGTTTTCATTATCACAACTGTTTTTATTGCTCACGCACACATATGTAAGTGTCGATCGGTAGGCAAAATGTTGTTGTCCATAAAATACATTCAACTTGGGATAATTTCAGACAAAAGTAGTAACCTTATGTTCTCGTATTTTCAAAAACCGCAATAACGGTATATAATTATTAATATATTTGATCTTAAGTTTAAAATTTGGCTACTCTTTAAAAAATAACCCCTGTAAGTAAATACTTATCACAATATGAAATCTTGTAATGAACAAGAGCCAACAAAAAGTCGATATGCAGGATATGAAGGAGGATATTAAAAATACTATTAACAGCAATATTAACGAGAAGTTTAAATGTCTAGAAACAAAAAACGAGCTTTTAGAACAGAAACTAGAAACGCAGACAATAAAAATAAATAATTTGGAGAGGACCATAAGAAAGAAAAATCTACTCATATTCGGAGTCTCTGAAGACGAAAAGAGCTACTGGGACCTAGAGGAAAAGGTTATTGATATAATAAATAACGTAATAAACATCAAATGCGATAGCAACGGTATTGAATGCGTGAGAAGACTTGGAAAAAAGGGAGAAAAAGTCAGACCCATCGTTATAACATTAACCATTGTGCTACAATTTTGACAGGCGTAGGAAAAGGTGAAAATGTTATTATACCACGGATCCCTATAATTCCCACAGATCTTCCTTTTCAATTCAAAAGGTTGCAGTTCCCTATTAAGCTCAGGTTTGCAATGACAATTAATAAAGCGCAAGGGCAAACGTTACAGGTAGCGGGTGTCAACTTAGAAAAACCGTGCTTCTCTCATGGTCAGCTGTATGTAGCATGTTCTCTTGTGTCAAATGCCCAGAATCTCCACATTCTTTCCCCGAATGGAAAAACATATAACATTGTGTACAGTAGCGTCTTAAAATAGTGTTCAGTTAGTTTTTTTTTCCAAAATTCCCACAATCAATTAATCAGAATTCTTACAGATATTCCCTTTCTATTCAAAATTTCCTATTTAGCTCAGTTTCTTTTCAATTCCAAATGCTGCACCTCTGACGGACTTATTAAGGTCAGTTTCCTTTCAACTCAAAAGGCTACATCTCTGACGGATTTTTATGTGGCTCAGTTTCCTTTAATTAAAAAAATATCCCATTTCCAATTGGAATAAACAGGCTATTTTCATACTTTCCTATACGCTGCGTTTCAAAATATTTAAATAGGCTGACGAATCAATTTTGCTCAGTTTCCTTTTAATGGCTGCATCTTTGAAAAATCTATAAAACTTCAATTCAATTCAAAAAGCAATGGATAGTTCATTTCCAAGTGACTATGCGGGCGAAGCCGCGGGTAACAGCTAGTATGATAAATATGACTGGTGGAGCGACGAGCCTAAGGTTACCGAAGTCCAATTCCCCGGTTGAGCCTTGAGCCTATTATGCGAGATGTTAAACCCAAATGGACTGTATATGCGAAATGCTTCTTCGTTTACACAAAATGGCGACTATAGCACGCGGTTTCACATAGAATGCACTCGCTCTTCTCTAAACGAACTATTATTTGCCAAATCTATGAAAGAAATCCTGCTTGATTAGGAGAAAATGAATATTGGAGCGGATTAACTATTAAACACAATTATATCAAGCAGGAACTAGTAGGAATGTTCACTCACCGGGGTGTTGCTTCTATGCGGCTTGGGCACTATGTTATGTTGCTGCACTGCGACTTCTGGAAGACACTCTGGGGCCCCAGAGATGTTTTCTTGTCCGGTGATGCGTCGGGAGAGAGCGTGCGTAGGCCGAGTGCCCCCTTTTATTCGTTCGGTTGCGATGATCGCGTGATATTCTAGAATCATCTTCTCTCCTCAAAGTGGGCGGCTATTCATTACGCATTCGATTTGAGCGAGCACCGTACTTTGCTCTTCGAAGGACAAAATTTGATCTCCTATTACTCGGTATAAGTGACTCTTTAGACTCTTAATGTTAGTCTCCCAATTGCCCCCAAAATAACTCGCGGCTGGGACGTTCAGAGACCACTCAATGCGGTTCTCGGCTAGAATGTGAGCGAACTCCGAATTATAATACTTGCTAGCTAAGAGTTCATGTAGTTCTGATAAAATACGTTTTGCACCGACGTAGTTCGTACCGTTATCCGAATATAATTTACTTACAGGGCCAGGGCGGGATAGAAATCTTTTAAATGCACCCATAAGCCTGCTGTGCTTAGATCACCAACTATATGCACCGCTCGAGTAGTTAGACATACGAAAATGCAGACGTAAGCCTTTGTGGATCTTATACCACGCCCGCGAGTGAGCGTGACCTTAAACGGACCAGCGAAATCAGACCCGGTGTGCGTAAAGGGCTTTACTGATTGTATTACTCGACAAGATCTAAGTTCCGCCATTTCCGGAAATGACGGCTTGGGGCGTGTCCGAAAGCAAGCTATACATCTGTGGACACGATTGCGGATTTAATTACGTGCAGAAAGAATCCAATAATTCTGACGCAAGATCGACATCAGCAAGTCGGGCCAGCGTGCAAATTCAATTTATGATGGTAATCGACTAATAAATTCATGATATGGTCTTTACGCGGTAAAACTATAGGGTGCCGTTGGTCGAAACTCAACTGCGAGTTGGACAAGCGTCTACCTACCCTTACAATCCCATCCTGTAAAAATGGCTTAAGGCGTTGAAAGGCGCGACTACAAGCTATATTCGATTGTAATCTTGTAATTTCTTCCGAGAAATCCGCACGTTGAAGTTCACGCAATACTAGCAACTCGACATAATTGTAATCGGACGCTAAAACATACGGACGTCGCGGTAAAAGCTTCGCGAATTGACAAACGTAAATTACGCTACGCAATAATTTCGACCAAGAGTACAAGCGGTTCGCCAAAGTAATGATTGGAGAAACCTTGCTCGAAACGTTCGCCACTAGAGCGTGTTTCTTCTCTTCCGGCGGTTGTGACACTGACGAAGGTTCGAAATCGGTTATTGGCCATTGCGAGGGATCCAAGTGTACCCAAGAAGGTCCGTGGAACCAAAGCGGGTGGTCCATTATTTGCATCGGGGTGAGTCCACGGGATAGACAATCGGCAGGGTTTTCCGTACCGGACACATGATAAAAGTTCTGCGTTTATATCTCGTCTTGGATCTTGGCCACTCGGTTCGCGACAAGCGTATCCCAACGATGGGGTGAAGAATGAACCCAGCATAAGACGAAGGTGGAGTCGGAAAAGGCAAATATCCTTTCTATGTGAACTCTATCCCTACATGCGCTGATAACTGCGGTAATAAGCTTGGTGAGTATTAATATTGCGCAAAGCTCCAAGCGCGCCAGAGAGACAACCTTACGGGAGAAGACTCTCGACTTAGAACTAATGAGGCTAATCGAATTTCTACCATTATTCTGGACGTGGAAATATATAACGCCTCCGTAAGCCTTCTCGCTGGCGTCTGCAAACCCAACGATCGTGATGACGCTATTTCTATCGACGTTTATATGACGTGGTATTTTAATTTCTCTTAGTAAAGGAAGATCCTCTCTAAAACGCTGCCACAACCGAACAATGCTGTCAGGCGGCGAGTCATCCCAATCGCATTCATATAACCAAAGTTGTTTAATCAAAAGCTTAGCGTATAATACCACCGGAGCTACGAAACCCATGACATCCCATAATCTAGCAACGCATGACAGTATTGTACGCTTAGTGCACTTCTCTACGGGCGGGTTTACCTTAAGGCCAAATATATCGGACTCTGGTGACCAACACAGACCGAGCACCTTGTGCGTGTCAGAATCGTCGAATTCCTTTATCGCCGAAAGACGGTGTGATAGTGGGATTGTGTCTAAAACCGGACGCGAATTACTAGTCCACTTGACAAGATCGAATTGACCCGATTTCATGAGCTTTATAACCTCGGCGGTGGTTAGGGTGGCCTCCTCCACGCTATCGACCGAGTATACAAAATCATCCATATATAAACCGCTCTCAATTACCCTCTTAGCTTTAGGGTAAGAGGGACCTTCATCGTGGGCGAGCGGTCTCACCGTGCGTAACGCATGAAATGAGCTCGACTTTAAACCAAAGCAAACGCGGTTAAATTCAAACACCATTAGAGGTTCCTTTGGGTTGAAACGATATAAAATGCGTTGGAATCTACGGTCGCATTCACGGACCCCTATGCAAAGAAACATTTGGCGAATATCGGCGGATAGTGCTATACTAAACAAACGAAAATTGGCTATTATATTAAATAAACTGTCCTGTAAATTTTGCCCACTATAGAGGATATCGTTAAGCGACAGGTGAGTGCTAGTTTTAGCACTAGCGTCGAGCACTACACGCAACTTAGATGTAAGTTTGTCCTCCCTAATGACCCCGTGGTGTGGTATTTAATACGACGGTGTGTCTTCGTAGTTATCTAATTTCGAAGCCACAAGTGATATGTATCCTTCCCTTATATACTCGTTAATGACGCCGTGGTAAGCTTCTTTTAACTGGGGTGAAGCGAGCATCCTACGCTCCAAGATGTAGAAACTTTTTTCCGCCATTTGACGCGAATCGCCGAGAGATAAAACATCTCCTTTAAAGGGTAGCGCTACACTATATCCACCGTCGCGATCACGAACGGTCGTGCGGACGTAAATTTCCTCGCATAATCTGTCATCTGAGCTAGCTATTCACCTCCTCCATCTCCCAAAATTTGCGGACTAACGACTCGAGCGGTTCGACAGCCATACCACAATAAGAGGTTGCCGAAATACTATCCATGATGGGGGCGAAGCCAACGATGACATAGCCCAAGACGGTTTCCAATGCGTAAGGCGCGGTATGCGAGGAGTTGCCCCTGACCTTATTGTTTAACAAAAGATGAGGGAAAAGCGATGCTCCAATGAGCATGTCTATGTTTCCGGGAACGGCGTAAGTGTCGTCTGCTAGAGTCAAATTTTTAAATTCAGTCATTACCGAGGTGTCAACCGAAACGGTTGGCAGCCGTTCAGTGACCCTATCTACTACTAGTGCATTTATATCAAAGTTAACATTACGATAAATCCGTGAATAAAATTTTAAATTTATATACCCCTGGGTAACTTTACTAGTACCTCCGATGCCTTTGACAACGGGACATGAGAGTGACCTATTTATTACTAAGCCTAAGCGCTGACAACATTGTCGCGTTATAAAGCTATTTTGGGCTCCGCTGTCCAGCAGTGCACGTACGCTTTGTTCGTTTCCACGCGAATCCCTAACCAAAATACGTGCCATACCCAGTAACACGGTTGAAGCAGGTTGTGCTCCCATATTTGCCAATGAGCACAGATCGACATCACCAGGTCGACCGCTAGAATCGTTGACTTTAGTAGGGGTGAATTCCTTGTCCACTTTACTTGACGCCGATATGTTGCTATTTTCAAAATGTAATAACGTGTGATGTTTCCTGGCGCACTTGCTACATACGGAACTAACTTATCGCTTAAGCAGTTCAGACATAGGTTGTTTGTCTTTACTATTTTATAACGTTCGCTTGGTGAATATTTACGAATGGTCGCACAATTATATAAATTACCGTGTTTATCTTTACATATGATACAGGCATGCTGAAGTGGTGCCGACGTAGCAGTTACGTACGTTAACGACCCTGCTGTTTTAGATGGTTGAGTCTGTCTACGGTCGACGCATTTTTTAATTTCTTGTTTAATATTCGAGGAGCGCTGCATCACCTTAATTTGATCTCGCACAAACGATGCTAATGAATGAAAGGAAGACATCTCCGAGCTACGATGCTCCATTTCAAACGCACGCACGGTGTCGGGGTCTAATTTCATTAGTGCAATATGGAGAAACACCACGTCCATAAGGTCATTAAATTTCAAGTTCTTAAGTGCAGCCACCGATGTCACAAATTTATCTAAAAAATGTTCTAAGCCGTTGCTGTTTGCGGATGATATAGGTTTAAGATCGAATATCTGGTTCAAATATTCGGAAGCTAACATTCTCCTATCTTCATATTTAGTTTTAAGCGTTTCGAATATTAAGAAGTAATTGTTTGCTGTAGGTGTAAACCCCGAGCAAATTGACTGTGCCCTGCCACTAAGTTTATATAAAAGCATAAACACTCACGCCTGTCACCCAGAAGGGTAGGCAGAGACCACGGACTTCCATTTGACACGATCCTGACATACCTCTTTCGCCTCCTTTACATCCATATATCTACGCATACATGCTCGTCGGTTAAGGGTACTTTTAACGTGGCCCATTTTCAAAATATCGCCAATTTGGTCGATAAACTTTTTTCTAGGGCGTCCCTTCCCGACTCTGCCGTTCACATCTGCCATATAAATTTGTTTTGTCACTCTTTCCTCATTCATTCTTTCTACATGACCAAACCACCGAAGCATTCCTTTCTTAATCCTGGTCACAACATCATCTTGCATACCACATTTATCTCTTATCATGCAATTTCTCATCCTGTCATTCAGATTCAACCCTAGCATACTCCTTAAAGACCGCATTTCTACAGCATTTATTCTACTTTCGTGCTTTTTCTGCCACACGCAGCTTTCACTACCATACATTAAAGTAGGAACTAACACAGCATTATGAATTACCATACGTGCCTTTTTTTGATACATTCTGGTTCTTCACAATAGAGTGTAGTGCCCCCTTTCTTTTAATGCCCAGTTCATTAATGTAACCATCATTTCCAACTCAGCCGCCGATGACGCAAATATGACTTGATCATATTTGCGTCATCGGCGGCTGAGTTGCCACTAAGTTTACTAATTAAATAATATAATTTTTCAGCGTCCGATAACGATGGGTTATTATGTAAATTGTTTTGAAAACTACTGAAGAAGAAGGGCCATGTCTTAATATCACCATTGAATACCGGAATATCTATTGCCGGCAACCTAATTGAGTCACGTGGGCGTTTTTTTTTTTTTTTATAGAATAGGGTGACAAACGAGCACACAGTCCACCTGATGGTAAGTGGTTGCTGCGGCCCATAGACATCTACATCTATCCTCCATTAAAAATCAAAATGCAGATGCGTTGTCACCCGTGAGGACTGAGATGGAATGCCTCGCTTCCAGTAAAAAGGGTCTCCGGTTCTCTACACTCACCATACGAAATACAGCAGCATTAAGCTACTATTTCACGCTGGTATTCTGTGAGAGCGTGGTCCTTCCCCGGTCGAGCCGACCCATTCGTGCTACAACTATACTACTAATATAACTGCAGCATGGCTCTACCACGTAAAAATGTGGTACCTGGATTTCCGGCTTTGCTTCGTTTTGAGATGGAGACTGTAAGAGCTTCGCCGTTCTTTTCACGCGACACAACATATCTTCAAATGCTAGAAGCGGTTGGTAGTTCACTATATATTTCGGGTCGATTTGTAATTCGAAATGATTAGTTTGGTCTAATATCCTTTCGTAATCCGTCCGCAAAGAATCCACCGTTTCAATATTTCATTTAAAAAAGTTTCCCGCACTGCTTCTACATTAATGTTCTTTATGTGATCACTAATACTTTGTATACGTGAAAAAAGTATGTCCCTCTTGGCATAAAGCGTTTTAATTTTAATTTCATTTCCACTAACAGTTGAGAGGTTAAGCGACTAATAAGCTTTAAATTTAAACCAAATACAAACACTATTTAAATGAATAATTTTATTTGCGTGTAACTAACCAAAATTTAAATTTAAACTAAACGAATACTATTAAAATGAATAATTAATTCTATTTGCAAGTAACTAACCAAAGTTTAATTTTAAACTAAACGAACACTATTAAAATCTATTCCATAAAATTAGAGTGCATTGTCTAAGTAATTAATCTAATAATTCAACCAGAAAATGGTTGAACGACTACTAAACACCAGTCCAAATCCTGCCGAAGTGACCATAAAATGGTGGAGCGACGAGCCTAAGGTTACCGAAGTCCAATTCCCCGGTCGAGCCTTGAGCCTATTACGCGAGATGTTAAACCCAAATGGACTGTATATGCGAAATGCTTCTTCATTTACACAAAATGGCGATAGCACGCGGTTTCCCATACAATGCACTCGCTCTTCCCTAAACGAACTATTATTTACCAAATCTATGAAAGGAATCCTGCTTGATTAGGAGAAAATGAAAATTGGAGCGGATTAACTATTAAACACAATTATATCAAGCAGGAACTAGTAGGAATGTTCACTCACCAGGGTGTTGCTTCTATGCGGCTTGGGCACTGTGTTATGTTGCTGCGCTGCGACTTCTGGAAGACACTCTGGGGCCCCAGAGATGTTTTCTTGTCCGGTGATGCGTCGGGAGAGAGCGCGCGTAGGCCGAGCGCCCCCTTTTATTCGTTCGGTTGCGATGATCGCGTGATATTATAGAATCATCTTCTCTCCCCTCCTACCCCACCACCCCGATGTGTCGATAAGAGGGAATGAATGTTATCGTTTGGAAAAGGATAAACGATTTGGCAAGCCTACCGTCAAATAAAAATAAATACGAATGGTTTTCCGCGCAACCAATGACTATCGATTATTGTTGATTGGGGTATCTGTATAGTTTTCTCATCTGGTTGGTTTCTATAAATATATAATTATAAATTAAAATGAAAAGATAAATATACATAAATTATCAATAAAATATAATAAATACAAAAAATACACGAATAAATAAAGATCCAACCAGATGGAAGCACTCGGCAGGGGAGACCAAACGGCCGAGGGTTAGGAGGAAAGGGAAAGAAACCGATGGACGATGCGGGTGGTATCTAGGACCACTGCCGTCTGCATTTGATCCCGGAGCGGTCCGTCACGGAGTTCCAGTCGCCTCAGATGACCCGAGAGGCTGACTGGAATTAGCCAATTCGCAGGGACGACTACAGGAATAATTTCGGTTGCCCGACAACCCCACATGTCGGTCACCTGTGAGCCATGTCCAGATATTTTGTTCGCTTATCTGTTTCGGCTTTCACGAGGTTCTCGTCATACGGAATGGTAATGTCGACCAAAAATATCCTTGAATGTCGGGCACATTATCAGTCCATCAGCACAATAGCTGCACACTGCAGCTGCACACGAACAAATTGTGCCAATCCTAACTTATTTAACAAACCTTTGCTTTGAGCAGGGACTTTTCCCGGATGCTTTAAAAGTAGCCCTAATAACGCCTGTGTACAAGTGTGGAGACAGGTCAAACCCGTCAAACTATAGGCCAATTTCAGTTCTGCCATCCATCTCAAAAATCCTAGAAAGACTTAAATTCACGTTTAACTAAATACCTTTCTAAGTATAACATTCTGTCACCTTCTCAGTTTGGGTTTAGGCAGGGAAGGTCTACTGAGGATGCGGTCCTGTCTTTAACATCTACTATAGTTGACAAAGTGGATAAAGGTAGCAAATGTCTGGCAGTTTTCCTCGACCTCAAAAAGGCCTTTGACACAGTATCTGTCCCCATACTTCCAGACAGGCTTGAAAACATAGGCATAAGGGGAACCCCTCTCGATCTGTTCAAATCCTACCTAAGCAGTCGCAAACAAACAGTCAAAATAGGGGAGTTTACTAGCTCAGAAGAAACAATTTCATACGGTGTCGGGCAGGGAAGTGTCCTTGGTCCGACATTGTTTCTTATATATATTAATAACCTATGCAATATGACTATTGACAGCGGTCACATTTTCTCATACGCGGATGATACTGCCATAGTCTTTGCTGATAACACTTGGACAAAAGTTAAAAGGTCAGCCGAAATCGGCCTGTCTAAGATTGCAGTTTGGCTTAAGCGTAACCTCCTCACACTAAATGCCTCCAAGTCCAATTACGTATGCTTCACCAAGTATACACACACTCAACCACCACTCGAATTCCAAATAAAGATCCACTCCTGTGCTAACCCCCCAATTCCTGACTGCTCTTGTACAAAAATTGACAGGTTACAGTATACTAAGTACCTTGGTATCATGATTGACCAACGCCTGTCCTGGCATATGCATACTGAACTGATCATGAATAGGATTAGGAAATTAATATGGACTTTTAAGACATTGCGACACGTTGCCTCAAAGAATCTTTTGCAAAAAGTCTACGTATCATTAGCCCAATCTATCCTTACATACTGTCTGCCATGCTGGGGTGGAACAACAAAAATTAAATTTTTAGAACTTGAGAGGGCGCAGCGATCTCTGCTTAAAGTTATGTTTTTTAAACCCTACAGATTTTCAACCCAAAGCCTTTACCTAACCTCTAACCTACTGTCTGTAAGAAAACTTTACCTACTCCACCTTATTCTGAGTAAACATAAATCCCTCCCGTTTGACCCCAAAAAGCCGATTATGAGTAGCAGAAGAAGCTACTTGGTCGCTCCAACTGTCCCAGTTAGATCTGTTTTTGCCAAGCGGCAGTATGAAAGGCAATCTTCCCACTTATACAACCTATTGAATAAAGAGCTAAACATCTATCCTCTAAAACTCCGTGACTGTAAACTAGCTGATTGGCTTAAGACTAAAACCTACGATGACATTGAGGCTATGGTATCATCGTTACCATAATCTGTTAATTAATCAACTGACCACAGTAACGTAATCGTTGTGGAGGAAGCTTTGCTTGGCTTCTTCCGATCCCAAGACATTTTCATAGGGCTAACCTAAACCTCAACGTCAACAATATTAACCCATAAACACAAGAACGAACGAACAAACACACACATACACACACACACACACACACACACACACACACACACACGCGCGCGCGCGCGTGTGCGCGTACACTCAAAACCCCACTCACTTACATCACACAAGTGCGCTCCTTTATCCATTTTGTATTTGTACTTTCTTTTCTTTTATTTTGTTTCCAATTACATACACTGTATAATGTTAAGTGGAAGAGCGGAGTCACCTAACACAAGCATCTCTTTGCTTAAAAGGTGATCTCCAAACCCTGTATCTTAAAGCTTTATGTAATTGAAATAAACATTTTTATTAAACATTTTTATTTAATATCAGGCTTATTCGCAAGAATAGTCCTATCTGTGATGATGGCCCGGTCCCAGTAGAGCACGGCTTCCGGCAAGTACTTGTAATACGGCAATTTCCGGTCCACGAGACCGTATTTCAGAGCGAGCTCCTGGTGTAGAATTCTGGCTACTAGGTTGTGTCTGTGCAAGTTCTCAGAGTTAGAAAGCGCCGAACAACCGGAGATGACATGCCTAAGTGGCTCTCCGGGATGGCGACAAGCTTGACAGACGTCGACGGTGCCATCCTTTAGGATGTATCTCCGATAGTTGTTAGTCTTAATAACCTAATCCTCTATTGCACAGACAAAACCCTCGGTTTCCCCGAAGAGGTCACCGAAACGTAGCCAGTTGAGGGAGGCGACTGTATCTACGCAGGGCTCATTAGAGCCCTGTAGTACCTCCCGTGTAGCTCTTTTTCCTTCCATACGGTCTCCCAGTCGGAAAAGCTAGGCACTGCTGGGTCCTGCCATTGCTCGTTGGCTAAGGATAGAGGGGTAAGCCCTTTATCACTAGAAATGACGTCATTATAGAATGGATCATCCGATCTCGCCAGGAAGTATTGACGGAGACTGCACACTTCGCGATTATGCATGGTGAGTGCGCTCAGAAAGCCACGCCCACCATGCTTTCGCGGCAAGTACAGCCTCATTACCGACGATCTCGGATGATGCATCCTATGGGACGTCATGGTAGTGCGGACTTTTCCATCCAGGGCATTAAGCTCAGTCTGAGTCCTCCTGAGTATGCCAAAGGTATACATGAAGACAGGCATGACCCAGCCGTTATATGCGTGTGACTTATTCACACCGAAAAAAAGGCTGTTAAGCACTTTGGTCAAACGTGCATAAAACACGTCGCAAACTGACTGTTTCATACCAGTCTCATCGATACCGATGTTCTATGACATATCCAGGGGTATCGGTATGTTTCAGCCTCGGAAAATGTCCTTAAGTTGACGGGCAAAGATAAGTCTATGCCCTCAGAGTTGGCAACCCTTCCCCTTTCAACATGGATGACCGCACACTTATCCGTCCCCAGCTCCATTCCAATAGAATTGCTAAATTCACAAGTGATTTTCAGCAATTCCATAGGATGGGAGCGACAGGAGGCGACTTGGGATCCATATAGAGAAGGTGGGTCACTTTTGTACCTCCTTTCCGAAGCTGAAATCCCCTCCCGGAGCCCTCCAGTAAAGTACTGAGAGGGTTCAAAGAGAGGCAGAACCAGATTGGATTCAGACAGTCGCTCTGGAAGATACCCCTTCTTATCCTTATGCGGCTTTCCGCAGCCGTCATCCGCAAACCTAGATGACAAAGGATCGTACTCCACTGCCCCATACACTGACCGAGGAAGTCTCGAACTGTACAGTCAATCTTGTACAGCTCGAGGACCTTTAGCCATGTATGGAGCACCGAGTCGAACGCCTTTCTGTAGTCTATCCAGGCGGCGGAGAAGTTCCGACGGTTGCGTTTCACCACTTTGCCAATGACCGCGTCAATGAGGAGTGGTTCCTTGGTTCCACGACCACCGCCCCGACATCCATTTTGAGCGCGTGACATCACCTGATTTAGCTCCAGGTGACGAGTGATTCTCGCGCTCAAAATGGATGTCAATGTCTTATATATGATGGGTGGACACGTGATGGGGCGGTATTTACTCGGGTCTGTGGTATACTGATCTTTAGGAACCAAGTGAGTGATCTCAGTAGTGAAGAGGCTCGGCTTGCCTCTTTCCAAACTGTAGGGAACTTGGCGCTCTGCAGGCAGCCGGGAACGATAACAGTTCAGTGAGCAGAAAATATTGTATCATTGCATCAAGTACTTATATTTTCCATCCAAAAGCATAGAATACTAATGTAATCCGAACCATCAAGCACGAAGCTGTAATGCGAGAAACGAGTTATTGCATTAAAAATACGACAGGCGCTACAGCCCCTGAGGACTAAAATGAAGTTAACGAAATTAAAGTAAAACACCTTAGTCTTCCCGGCGGCGGAGACCAGCCACAATAGCAGCCATAATATTAGCTGCACCTTGACTCCACCACGTACACGTATTACTTAATATGTTTCGGCTTTGAACCAAATAAACAATGTTGAAACTAAATATTTATATATAAAAGAACTTAATAGAATATACATACAATAGAATAGATATTTTTATTTGCAACGAATGTAGGTACAAAAAATCAGGTGCATTTCGTTTATTCTGAACATTCTGCGTTAAAATAAAAATAACTTATTTATTAATTTATAATGATCAGCTAAGAATTCTGACAATTTATCACGCTGTGTATTTCTTGCTCTTGTTCATTACAAGATTTCATATTGTGATAAGTATTTACTTACAGGGGTTATTTTTTAAAGAGTAGCCAAATTTTAAACTTAAGATCAAATATATTAATAATTATATACCGTTATTGCGGTTTTTGAAAATACGAGAACATAAGGTTACTACTTTTGTTTGAAATTATCCCAAGTTGAATGTATTTTATGGACAACAACATTTTGCCTACCGATCGACACTTACATATGTGTGCGTGAGCAATAAAAACAGTTGTGATAATGTAAACTATTAATATTTTATTGCTATATATAAATACATATTTTCATTATTTAAATATTACTATTAATGCTATTTTTATCTTCATCATCATCATCATCATTACAGCCCTTCACAAGTCCACTGCTGAACATAGGCCTCCCCCAAGTAACGCCACAAAGCACGGTCCTGAGCCACCTGCATCCATCGACTTCCTGCATGTCTTACCAGGTCGTCACTCCATTTAGTGGGGGGTCGCCCTACACTACGCCTACCGGTACGAGGCTGCCACTCGAGAACCTTTCTTCCCCATCGGTTATCGGTTCTTCGAGCTATATGGCCGGCCCATTGCCACTTTAGCTTACTAATCCGTTGGGCTATGTCGGTCACTCTGGTTTTACTGCGGATATCCTCATTTTTGAGCCTATCACGCAGAGAAAATCCGAGCATAGCCCTCTCCATAGCTCGCTGAGCGACCTTGAGCGTCCTCATACGGCCAGCAGTGAAGGACCACGTCTCAGATCCGTAAGTCATAACTGGCAACACGCACTGGTTATACACTTTAGTTTTCGGAGATTGAGGTATACCTGACGAGAAGATGTCCCGTAATTTCCCGAACGCTGCCCAGCCGAGTTGAATCCGTCGATTGACCTCTCGGTCGAAGTTGGACTTACCTAGTCGGACTATTTGTCCCAGGTAAACGTACTCGTCAACAACTTCAAGCATAGTGCTCCCAACAACTACCGGCATAGGTGTGACATGGACATTAAACATGATCTTTGTTTTGTCCATGTTCATCTTAAGACCTATGCGTTGGGAGACACCATTGAGGTCATTGAGCATAGTGCTAAGGTCCTCCAGCGATTCTGCCATAAGGACTGTATCGTCGGCAAATCGAAGGTGAGTGATGTACTCGCCATTGATGTTAATACCGTATCCTTTCCAGTCCAGTAGCTTGAAAACGTCTTCCAACGCAGCGGTGAAGAGTTTCGGGGACATAACATCACCCTGTCTTACACCTTTCTGCAGTTGGATAGGTTTCGAACTCTGGTTCCGTACTCGGATAGCCATCGTAGCCCTACTGTACAAACACTTCAGCACTCGATATACCGACAGTCAACTTGGCACCGCTGAAGGGACTGTAGCACCGCCCAAATTTCGACGGAATCAAAGGCTTTCTCATAGTCCACATATGTCAGGCTAAGTGGTAGATTGTACTCTTCGGTCTTCTGTACAATCTGCCGCAGGGTATGTATGTGGTCTATGGTACTGAAGCCTTTTCGGAAACCGGCTTGTTCGGGAGGCTGGAAGTCGTCGAGTCTGCGTGAGAGACGATTCGTAATGACTCTCGAAAATAGCATGTAGACGCGGCTCAGAAGGGAAATCGGTCTGTAGTTCTTTAAGACAGCGTTGTCGCCTTTCTTAAAGAACAAAACCACCGCTCTTCTGCTCCACGCCTCCGGAGTAGTGCCGCCATGGACGATGGAATTGAAGAGCTTCTGAAGGACTTCAAGTAACGGTGTTCCACCCGCTTTCAGAAGCTCCGCTGTAATTCCATTTTCACCCGGGGCCTTGCCGTTTTTAAGGTGTTGGAGAGCCATTCTAATCTCGCTCAGACTGACGTCCGGGATATCATCGGAATAGTGTCGGATAAGACTTGCTCTTGGATCGTTACTCACACTTGAGTGTGGCTCCAACGATGATGTGTACAGCTGCCCATAGAACCTCTCAATTTTTATCTATTTTTATCTTATATATTATTATTTATGTTATTGTAACGCTCCCCCCCTCTGTATAAATAAATATGTATGATATTAAATATATAATATATAATTAATTTAACCCTTTTCAATAAAATTATATATATGTGACCAGGATTAATTAATTTATTTATTTATTAATTTATTTCAATCAACAAGGATCATAGGGTAAAATAACATACATTAACATTTATTCTAATACTAAAATTATAAATCATTACTAATATTAATTATATTAAATGTGTAAGTATTTATAATAATATCGAAAATAAAATAATAATTTAATAATAATAAGATAACATAAATCTATTTCACCGTTACACATACATCATATCCGATTTAATTATATATTAACAAAACCACCAACAAAACTTACCATAATGATATAATACAATATTTTTTTTAAAAAATACAAAGGAAAAGTCTTAAATATATGTAAGTAAAATTAGGTAATAAATTAGTTCATGTACCTGAGGTGCCGGTCCGAGGTAATGGGTACATGGACATGAACCCAGTGCCTCAAAAAAGCACACTCGGGTTTCTCACTAATTACGTTAAGAATGCTGTTGTTTAATAAAATATGTTTTGATCTTTCTAAATGATCTTTCAAAAGGTTTAATAATAGGCCGTTTGTAATATTTTTGGCGTGATCGCCTTAGTTAGGACCCTTATTTACGTTGTGTTTGTTTAGTAACTTTGTTCTTTTAGGTGTCTTTTTTAAGAATGAATATTCACTAGAGCAATTGAAAGCTGTTGGTAGTGCCTTATAAGCTAAGTGAACCCCGTTAATGAAGACAGGGCTCGAGAAAGGTTAAGAACATAAAACGTCCCAATTCCACTTGTATCAGGTTTACTTTATTAATTTATTATTATTTATCCCTTCTCACTTGGAAAAGGCTCACAATATTATTATTATTATTATTATTATTAAGCCTTTATATTACCATGCAATTTACATACATACAAGAAAAAAAAATCCAAATTGTTATTGTTTAAGACATGGCCCCGCTCCGGGTATAGGCCTCCTCCAACTGTTTCCATTTGATCCTATTTTGCGCCTTCAACATCCAATCTCTACCAGCTATTCTTTGGATTTCATCGATCCAGCGATCCTTAGGTCTCCCTTTACTCCTTGTTCCGCTTGGGCCCGTCCATTCGGTGACTCGTTTCGTCCATCTTCCGTCTGTAACCCGGGCTATGTGTCCCGCCCAACTCCACTTAAGCTGTTGTGCGTGTTGTCCTGCGTCTATCAATTTAGTTTTCCTGCGAATATCCTCGCTCTTACGTTTGTCAAGGAGCTTAATGCCTAGGATACTTCGTTCCATAGCGCGCTGGCACGATCGTATTTTATTTTTTTATTTCTTTTGAAAAATCCAAGTTTGTGCTCCATATGACAGACAAGGCAGCAAACAAGAGTCTATTACCTTTTTTTTGAGTTTTAGTGGGAGTTTTGCTTTTAAGATTTCTTTGAAGCTCCAGTATTTCCTCCATGTCATGTTGATACGGCGCTCTAATTCGTCTTCGTGTCTTGACTTCTTGAATGAAATTTGTTTCCCAAGATATACATAGCTGTCCACATACTCTATCGCTGTTTCGTTTACTATTATTGGTCTTTGTATACTGTTTGTAGTAACTTTTGTTTTTAACGTATTCAATTGTAAGCCTATTTTTTTGCTGGCGTTATTTAGTTCTACCATCATTGTTTCCAGCTCCTTCGATGTTTTTGCAAATATGACGATATCATCTGCAAATCTTAGGTTACTTAGGAACTCTGTATCTATTTTAATTCCTTTTCTACTCCAATTTAGCTCTTTCATAATGTCCTGTAACACGGCTATAAATATCTTTGGAGACAACGGATCTCCTTGTTTCACTCCTCTTTTAATGAAAATTTTTGGTCCTAGTCTGTCCAACTTCACCCTGCTTGTACTATTCTTGTATATATCTTTGATTATATTTATGTAAGTTTCTGGAATACCTTGGTGTGATAGCGCTTGCCATATGCTCTCGTGTGAAATTGAATCAAATGCTTTCGCATAATCGATATATGCAAGGTAGAGCGGCTGATTAAATTCTTGATATTTTTCTACTATTTGGTCTAGCGTGTGGATGTGGTCGATAGTAGAGTAGCCCGACCGGAATCCAGCTTGCTCTACTGGTTGGTTTGTTTCTATTCTTAATGCTATTCTTTTTTCCAGACACATTGCAAATAATTTGTACATTGTTGGCAACAGTCTGATAGGTCGATAGTTATTAATGTCTGAAGCATCTCCCTTTTTATATAATAAAATTATTCGAGATTCTCCCCAGTTTTTAGGGATTTTTTGGACTTCTAGTATTTTATTAAACAGAATCGTGATTGAACCTATTAGAGTTTTCTTTCCAATTTTTAAGGCTTCATTAGGAATGTTATCAGGACCTGGGCTTTTTTCTTTTTTTTAATTTTTCTATTTTTTTCCAATATATCTCTGCAGTCAAAAGGCGCGATGGGTGTATTTAATTGTATTTGATATTTTTTGTGGTCATTTTCTTCGCTTCGTTCATCCTGGTAGAGATTTCTGTAAAAGTCCGTAGCAATATTTATTATGTCTTTTCGCGTTTGTAATTTACCTGTAGCATTCTGTGCTTTCAATGTCGGTATCCATTTGCGCTCAGTGTTTAGTTGTTTATAGGCTTTCCTTTGGCTTCCGGTGGTGGTCAGGTTCTTTTCGATAATTTCCATTCTGTAGTTTTCGTAGTCTTTTTTTAACATTTTATTTGTAATTTTATAGAGAACTGTAAGTTCTTTTTTCTCCTCTTTGTTTTTACATGGTTTTGATTGCAGTGCAATACGTTTTTTAAGTTGTTGTTTAGTTTCAATAGTTAGAATATCTTTGCTTGTTTTCTTTGAGGTGGCAGCATTTAGGCTTTGTTTTATGGCTGTCTCTATCTTAAGATTGAAGAACTCTATGTCGTCGCAACTTTCCCATTCTGTTTGTTGCATTTTTTCCTCTAAAGTCTTGAGGTATACTTGTTGACTCTTGTCGCACGACAGACTAGCTCGAGTTTCAGTAAAAGTTGCTCTACTTTTTTTAAGTTTTTTCAGTTGTACTGTACCTCGCAGTAGTCTGTGGTCGCTTGAAAATGTATTATTATTTAAAATTTCTATGTTTGTGAAAAGTTTTGGAGAGTTGCTCAAAATATAATCGATTTGGTTTTTATGATGCTTGTCTGGTGTAGTCCATGTCCATAAAGTTTTAATTTTTTTCTTAAATATTGTGTTAATTATAGTGAATTTGTTTTTTAATGCGTATTGTAGTAGTTTGTCTCCTCTGTCGTTCCTCGTTCCAAAGCAGTATGGCCCCATAATTATGTTTTCCATGGGTTTTCTTTTTCCTATTTTAGCGTTTAAGTCTCCCATTAAAATCATTTTTCCGTTTGCTAGTTTTTGAGCTTTTTCGATTTGATCGTAAAAAAGATCTATTTCCTCTTCCGGTGCTTCAGAGGTGGGGGCGTACACCTGTATTATTGAAATTGATATTTTGTAGAATTTCATATTTAGGAGGCAAACTCTATCTGATATACCTACGTAGTTCTCTATGTTGTTTTTATATTTCTTTTTTTATTAAAAAACCTACACCATATTGCCCTTGTATATCTCCTGTATAACAAAAAATATGATTTTCGTCCTCGATAATTTCATTTCCTTTTCTTCTGATTTCCGATAGTCCTACGATATCATGTTTAATTTTTGATAATGAATATTTTAATAGTATCATTCTTTGTGGCGATAGTAATGATTTAACATTGTATGTGCAGATATAGAGTGGTTGACAAGTTGGAGGGTTGTAGTCGTCCTCTCCCGCGGTGACTAGCCGTGTTGGGAGATGGGGAGGGGCCGGTATTGGTTGTTATTGTGTGGTTCTTGGATCATGAGGATGCGAAGTGAATTTTTTGGAGGGAAATTGCAAAGTTGTTTTTTTTAACAGGAAGTTATCCATGCTGTTTGTTTTATTGATCTTTATAGGTTGCTTGTCTTTATTATTTTCACAGTCGGATTGCGATGTTTCCGGTGACTCTGACAAAACTCTTTTCTTTTTATCCATAATTTGCTTCTCGGCTTGCTGGTTTCGGTTCTTTAGTATTACGATTTTGTCATATTTAATAATCGCTAATTTACCTTGTTCTCTTTCTTTGTTGACTTCCATTTGAAGTTCCTTTCGCTTGCTTAGTATTTCGGGAGGAAAATCTTCTTTAATATAGTAGGGTGTAGGTATTAGTTTCTTTTTGTTTTTTTGTATTTTTATTTTTAGCCCCATTGTGGTTAATGTTATAACGATGGGTCTGACTTTTTCTCCCTTTTTTCCAAGTCTTCTCACGCATTCAATACCGTTGCTATCGCATTTGATGTTTATTACGTTATTTATTATATCAATAACCTTTTCCTCTAGGTCCCAGTAGCTCTTTTCGTCTTCAGAGACTCCGAATATGAGTAGATTTTTCTTTCTTATGGTCCTCTCCAAATTATTTATTTTTATTGTCTGCGTTTCTAGTTTCTGTTCTAAAAGCTCGTTTTTGGTTTCTAGACATTTAAACTTCTCGTTAATATTGCTGTTAATAGTATTTTTAATATCCTCCTTCATATCCTGCATATCGACTTTTTGTTGTCTTATTTCCTCTTGCATTACTTTTAACATATTTTTTATTTCCTCCATTTTAATAAATAAGCGATATAAATAGTTTATAAACAGAAGTTTTTTGTTGTATTCCTGTTTATATATAATGTCCTCTTGTGGTGAGTAGTGGAAACACTATTTTTATGTTGGATACTACCACGGTGTAGTTGGATCTCTCTCCTTTATGTTCTGCCACTCGTCGGTAGATGTCGCTAAGAGGTTAGTTTGTATGCAAGATGAATAGTAATATTGCAATAGTTAACCTAAAAATATTGATTATGTTTTGCACTTGTTTTTTCAGTTTCGCGCACGTATAAATAAGATGTCTTTAAAAAATTGATAATCTACACTTTCCTGACTTTAATAAGTTCTCGACAATCATTACAATGAAAAAACAAAAGTTGTTCAGCCGTTATGGTTTTTTGCACTTGTTTAGCACTAGTATTTCACTTTCACTCAAATATTTCACTTTGTCCTGGTACTTTGCTACACTTTTTAACGTTCTACGTAAGTTTTGATTTACTTTCACGATTAGAAGTAATTATTTTTCAATTAAAATCACGGAACCGATGTAAGCAGTGGCACGGTGGCGCCCTCCAAGGCTCACAATATATTTATACAAAATACCCGATACAAGGGCTTCGCTCTCCTATATTTATTTAAAAATATGTAGGGGAGGCACACGGCTCCACACACGCCGTGCGCGGTGAGTGCCAACCATTTTGATGCACTCCCCTAGAAGGGAACGCTAATTCGGGAACTGGACCGTAGTCCACAGCAAAATAATTGGCAAACCAGTTAAAGAAGCTCGGCCCCTTGTTAGTGCGTAAGCACAAACATCGACCGAAGTCGCGCATGTCAATGCGTGTAAACGCCATACAGAATACGAACGAATCCAGCCTCAGTGAATGTACGTCACACGGTTTAGGCAATTAGGCACTCTGGCAGTAAACCCTACGTGAGCGTCACCACCTGCCAGACCGCCGCTCCTGCAGACGTGATGTAAGTGTATGGCATCACCACCAATTGCATGATCAGCACGGCTACTAGCCGCAGAGCGTGTCATGAGTCTACCGCTCACCTCAAGGGAATGGGGTCCCACGTTGTGCGGCTTTCGGCCGCAGCCTTGAGAGTCTCCTCAGATCCTCCCGCCAGCTACCACCCGCATACGGTCGACACATATGCTCCACCAACCAATACAACGGCAGATATAGCCAAAAGGCAGTTATAAGATGTTGGTAATAATTTGCCATCAGAAAGGTTTTGTGTCACTGACGTTGAGTAAATGCATTTCGATCATGTTTGTCTCACCCACCAACAAATTGCCTTCAATCATTCAAGGATGGGAAAGTTACAGAGATATATTATTATGTTGTTATATAAAACATCGTGGAAGGCAGACAGGCTGCAGCCCCGTAATGAAGGGACCCGACTTGGACAAAGCTACTCAGGTCTGAGTCAAACCAAGACGTAGAGAGCGCCATTGAGAATAGCGTCCCACCAAACAACCATCGCAGAAACGCAATGCTGCAGAACGACGACGACGAACGACGATGCCCACAAACGGTATGGGTGTGCGATGTCCACGAGAAAGCCGTATTGCTACAACAAACCCGCTTACCACCGGCACAAAGATGATATGTCTAGGACACATCGGTTAGCGAGTCCAAGTTTACCTCGGACCAATTGCTCGTGAAGCAGCATACACGCCACCATAATAATCCTTTTTCAAGTCGCTAATAAGGACTAGTCATTTTGCTACAGTACTTCAAGCAGTCGGGCTCCCGACCACCCCATATATATGTACAACTGCAGGTATGTATCTCCTGCAGCTCCTCCATACAAGACATCTATACATGAACACCTTCCATAACTTAGACAATTTTTAACAAATTTTCTAATTATCTTATAAACGTTATTTATCTTTATTTTTATAATATTTACGACTTGTATTTCTATTGTTTATCATGTTTTAAATATTTTTACAAGTTTTTATAATATTTTAATTATTATGGAAGTCAATATTTTTGCCTTTAATTTACTATGTTATTGGTCTAATGTCTGAAATGTATTTATATTAACTTTATGCTTATTAATGTAATTTTATTGCTTAATATATATATATTTTAAGACAATTTTTGATGCCCCTTTATATTGAATTTAATTATTGATAAATATGATATATGAATAATATTGGACTGCCACATTATGTAGAGCGATCTTTTACATTTAATTATGGGTATCTACATATAATTAATGATATATATGACATAATCTTTTTTAGGTATTAATTAATTATAATAATGAACTTAAACATTTATATATTCAATGTATTGAATAGTAATTACTCTGATATATTTCTATTTCTTGTTTTCTATTTATGTTTTGTGATACTTGCTGAAGACCAATATTTCAAAAAGCCTAGCTCAAAATTCAATAAAGCGTTTTGCTTAACCACATATTAGTATGATGGGTGCAGAAAAGATTTTACACATAAATAAATACTATGGAAAAATAATAAAATGAGATAATATTCAATGAATATTGTCATTCTAAAAGACAATATTAACGTGACCCGTAATTTAACAACCTTTTCCTGGTCGTTTGTGACAAGTTTATTTCTAAGGAGTACAAAAGAATAGAAAGAGTAATGATAAATTTAAATACTTACAATCGCTATATTTTGTTACTTTATGAAATTAAATTTCATATCATATGCTCTCGTTTAAATATATTACGTACCAGCTGGCCAGGCAGACGTTGTTCTGCAATTTCCGACAACTCTTTGTCCTAGGAATAAAAATTCTTAAATTCTTAATAAAATTATATTGAGGGTCACATATGATAAAAACTATCCTGTCACTCAAGTTGCAGTAAGCAATACACATAACCAAAATTTTATTAAAATCGGTTGAGCGGTTTCGGTAGAGTGAACCAATATCGTGACACGGGATTTTTTATAAATAAAATAAGATAAATATACACATTTATTTATCTATTTATTGCAGTTTATTTTACTAAAGGTACAAACGACGGACTTAATGCCATATGGCTGAGCCACTCTGCAGCAATATTATGGTTGCAGAACAAATGGGTCGGCTGGGGCAGGGAAGGAACACACTCTCACAGGATACCATTACTAGCAACCGAAGACCCTTTTTACAGGAAACGAGGCGTTCCAACTTATTCATCAGGATTAACAACGCATCTGCATTTTGATTCTTAATCGAAGATAGATGTAGATGTCAATGGGCTACAGCATCCACTTACCATCAGGTGTGCGCTCGGTTGTTGCCCTTATAGTATAAAAAATGTATTAGTTTTGTCGATAATTTTTTCTCTTCAAGTGTTGTAATACTTGGATGAATTGAACTGTCATCATCATCATCATCATTACAGTCCTTCACAAGTTCACTGCTGAACATAGGCCTCCCCCAAGGAATGACACAAAGCACGGTCCTGAGCCGCCTGCATCGATCGACTTCCTGCATTTCTTGCCAGGTCGTCACTCCACCTAGTGGGGGATCACCCTACACTACACCTACCAATACGAAGCTGCCACTCGAGAACCTTTTTTCCCCATCAGTTGTCGGTTCATTGAGCTATATGGCTGGCCCTATAGGCTATGTTCAGCAGTGAATTTGTGAAGAACTGTAATGATGATGATGATGATGACAGCTCAATTCATCCAAGTATTACAACACTTGAAGAAAAAAATTATCGACAAAACTAATACATTTTTTATACCATATATTCTCCCCGGGCAGAACACCGGCGGGAGATCTCCCCTTTTCCTTCACGGCCACAGCTCTAAGGCGTGAAATAAAAAATTAAAGTGTTGGTGTAAACAATTAATATATATTGTGTACTATAACTAATATTTTTAGGAAATCAAACAAGTTTATGATTAATTTAAAATTTTATTTCAAGCAGTAACCACTTGTAAAAAACCCACACGTCATCACAAGAATAATGTAAAATTTTGTGATTATTTTTTGCAAATATATGAATATTACACACAAAACGTCTGTTTAAATTTATGACATTTACCAAATCATTGTATTTTGGACATTTGTATTCTTCAATATTAAAAATTCCATCATTCGGCGTCAACATTTTTAAAAATTTTTTTCTGCTGAACCACCTTTGTATGCTTATCACTTCATCTTTGCACAAATTTCTAATATACCAATTTAATATGGGAATGATGTTCTCTTGTTTGTAGGCACATTTTAATTCTTCGGTCACGTCAAAATATGGAACGCCGTGCACGTGTGTTTCACAATAACGAACAGTTTTTTTTTGCCTTTTCACGACAAATAATTGAAAGGATAACTTGGCCGAAACAAATAATGATCGATAAACGCATAATTTTTATTAGATAGTTTTACTTCTAGAATAGCCATTTCTCTACATTGAAAATGTTTATGAGTATATGTAATGTAAAATCCGTCCATATCGATGATGTATCTAATATTTTATTATTGTCATTTTGAACCAAAAAGTTAAAAGTATTTACACGTGACTAAAAATATGTTTGTTCCAACAAACTTCACATAACAATGCTTCATTACTTCCCATCATCCCATCTCTTCCTTCTGCTCTTGTCTTCCTGTAATTTAAGTAAACAGAATCACATTCACTAATGATCAACTAATGACTGTCATTGTTAAAAAGGTATTTTTTAACTTTTTCACTTTCTGCTATTGTATTTGTATTCAGTGCTAGGAAATGTCTGCCGCGCTGCCTCATTGCGTGTTGGCGCACTTCACATGCTTTCGAAATTTTCTCAGACGTAAAGGTTTCCTCACGATATTTTCCTTCACCGCCTAGCACGTGGTAAATCAACACTTAAAATTGCAATTAACAATTTAATTGGTGCCGGCGGGTATCGAACCCAGGTAGCGTACTGTGAAATTTACAGCTTGCGCTAACCATCTGAGCTACCACGACTTAATTATATACACACACCATATTTAAATATAATATGTTAACACTAAATGATACACGCATAAGAAAATAACAGAAAGAAAAGTAAGTTTGTCAATAGAATAAACACTTACATCCATGGCCTTTGATGCGTTGAAGTAACACAAAATGTAGTATTGATAGATCCACTGCGGTCAAACGACCATACACTAACTCTATGACTGCAGCTGCTCGGTCTTATATAGTACCAGTAAGTAATAATTCTAATCTAAAGAATTTCTGCAGTGAAACTGATAGTAACTTTATGCGTCAACAAGCAATGTGAGATAACATTCTGTTGTATATCTCAACATTCCTTAGTGTTGCCTCTTGCTCGATGTATCGATCACTCAAATACGATTTGTATATCACAAAGAATGCCATTTAATATTTAGAAATCACTATAATTGATCATAATGATTTCTTATATTTACGCGAACACTACACATTGAAATAATACTAGTTTTTACGGAATATAGAATATACGCGATAAATTCCGTAAAAACTAGTATTACTTCAATATAATTGATCATTCCTATGTTAGTCATTGAATAGATTGGTACTATAATCTACTAACAGCAGTAATATCATGGATACATAAGATGTACAACAACATCTGAAAAAGATTCACCCCAGTCAAGAAAATAATGTTTATGCTGCTAATATACTGCCCATGTATACCCACGTACCAACGTATATAATATGCAATTTGGATACAGATGATAAACCAGAGTCACATTGGGTAGCTTTATATATCGATACGAATGTAGTCGGTCAATATTTAGATTCATATAGACGATCACCTGTACGATATCATCTAGAGTTTTTAAAAAGGAATTGTAAAAGATGGAACTGGAATGTTGATAGGATTCAGAATGGGTTGACTTCAGTTTGTGGCGAATATTGCTTAATGTATTTGCTATATAAGTTTCAGGGATGTTCAATGCATAGTTTTACGAGTATATTTACGGGAAACACATTATGATTTCTTATATTTACGCGAACATTGCACATGATTAAAACTACTTTTACGGATTTTATCGCGTTTATATTTTACTTTTTATTTTTAATTCCCGACGTTTCGGGCGCTTTCCAGCACCCATGGTCACGGGGGACTGAGATGACTGACGTCCCGATGTCATTGTTAAACCCGGAGTACCTTCAGCTTTTTTAATTATTGTTTATGGTCCGATCTATGCAAAATGAACTGACTATGTCCTGAGGTCTTGCAGTGGTATGCTTGGGTTTAGTTTTAATTTTATTGATTATAGGATCCCAAGCAGGTGGTAGTACCCAGCCTCCTTCTCTATTGAAATTAGGATGTTTTTTAATTTCAATAGCCTCACGTATCATCCTTGGTAGGAATCGGTGTTCTTTCGCGAGGATTTGTGGTCTATCAAATCTAATGTAATGGTTGGGGCCGTCTAGGATATGATCACAAACTGCAGACTTCCCGGAACGTTGATGCTTCACATCAGCTATATGTTTACATATAGCTGATGTGAAGCATCAACGTTTGTTGATCAACGTTTGTATGTTTACATATAGCTGATGTGAAGCATCAACGTTCCGGGAAGTCTGCAGTTTGTGATCATATCCTAGACGGCCCCAACCATTACATCAGATTTTATAGACCACAAATCCTCGCGAAAGAACACCGATTCCTACCAAGGATGATACGTGAGGCTATTGAAATTAAAAAACATCCTAATTTCAATAGAGAAGGAGGCTGGGTACTACCACCTGCTTGGGATCCTATAATCAATAAAATTAAAACTAAACCCAAGCATACCACTGCAAGACCTCAGGACATAGTCAGTTCATTTTGCATAGATCGGACCATAAACAATAATTAAAAAAGCTGAAGGTACTCCGGGTTTAACAATGACATCGGGACGTCAGTCATCTCAGTCCCCCGTGACCATGGGTGCTGGAAAGCGCCCGAAACGTCGGGAATTAAAAATAAAAAGTAAAATATAAACGCGATAAAATCCGTAAAAGTAGTTTTAATCATGGGAAACACATTGTACAACGATATTTTAGTGGATGAGATGATTCGCTACTATTTTACAGATAATAAGTAATAAGATTTTGTATTTTGTAAATAAAAATTGTAACAAAATTAGGTACTGTGTTTTATTGATGATTCAGTTTAGCGTTGTAGATAGGAACAAAGAAGTATAATACAATAGCACTGATAATGCGACGCACGCGCCGATGAAGTATAGACAATGACAATAGATAAGAACAATGGGACGCTAATGACGGTGGAGGTCCTCACCGGATATCAATCATGATATGGTCCTGGTAATTAATTTTAATAAAACTAAAGTTATGTACATCAGTAGTACCACAAACAGAAGCGACGAGATACCAAAACTAATAGCTCATAGCCACCAATGCTAACACACTAAAGGCGTGCATTGTAGCTGTGTCAAGATTGATGTAGTGGAACAACATACTTACCTTGGGCTTATAATCGATAGTCACCTTAGCTGGAAAGGGCAAATTGACCATATTAACTGGCCAAATTCACATTAATAAAATAAAAAATACCATACGATATAAGAATACAATTATATATCTCATTAGCAAAATCTATAATATCGTATGGTATTTCTAGCTATGGTAGGATCTATAAAACACATCTAGACCAAATTTACACCTTACAACTCCGTATTTTAAAAACTCTAGTACCAAAAAGTGTTACAAACAAATTCAAAGACCAACAACATAATATCTTTGAATTCTGTAAAATATTACCTGTACATAATAAAGTAAAGTATATATTACTTATTGAAAATTACTTTAATAAAAATATACAAATTCCAATACAATATAATTTTAACACATGACAGTCAAAGAAACCTACCTTAGCATTACCAAAATACATAAATCTATATGGAAAACGAACATTAGAATACATGATTCCCGATATCATAAACAAACTTCCATCACAACTAAAAAACAAATTAATCAACGCAACATCAAAAATATATTAAAGAATTACTTCTTAAGTAACTTATAATAAGTATTGTAATATAAAAATAATATATTATAAGCTTTATTATTATTTACTATTAATAATATAAAATAAGTTTATCTTTAATATCATTAATTAGTATCAAATTATTTGAACAGCCTGTACATGCGAACTCGACGCGTCAAGCCAGGTAGGCAAATAACGCCACCGAGAGCAAACCGGTTTATTGACTGTAACGGGGAGCGCGGTTCAACACAACTATAAGATGTATGACATAATTATTAGGCATAATAATTATCATGCTATGTATGTTGTATGCATCGATATACGGTAAAGCTGTATAGCTTATGTTTATACTGTAAAATACCAATCTAAATATTGTAAAATTATTATGAAATAAATAAATAAATAATAAAATAAAAATAATTAGATATTAGTTAATTGATCTGCACATCTCCGGAACCGTGCATCCTAAGCAAAAACGGACCGCAGAATCGTGATCAGAGCATGCCAAAACCTTTCTTTCTCTTTTTTCTTTTTAGGATATTAAGTCGACGAACGTTGTACCACTTCTGACTCAGTGAGCCAGAACTGGTACTAACTAACTACTACTGTCGTTGGTTTTTGCAAAGTCTGAGTTTTTTTCGCTTCATTCTAATTCGGGTCACGGAAAACTTCTAGCGGGCTAAACACATAATATTATCTTGCGAAGACATTGTACTATAAGTATATACAGGTTTCGTTCCATTAACTAAAAATTGTTTTTATTTTTTATTTTAGAGGAGACAGAGAATACGTAACCGGAATAGCATCGTAACTGTTTCTGATTCTGGACTAATGTCCGGAGGGCCTAGCCGTTTGCCTAGCGTTGTTTGTGAACATTTAGACGTTCTAGAACCACACAGGTGTAATATGACTGTAGCGGGAATGGCTCTGCTCGTCATCATCATTATAACCTATCATAAGTCCTCAGCTGAACAAACACCTCTCCCATGGGACCAGCACTTCTTCTCTGTGTAGAAGTCCATCAGGTGGATGTGTCGGCACCTCTCTCGCCTACTCACGCCGCCAAGCGCCGCCAAGCAGTGCTTGCACTTATGTGCTCTGATCCAAAGGGTTTATGTGAGAAATTCCAACTAAGATCTCAGAGGTAACAACGCATATGTATCCTTTTTTAATGCTGGTTGCACTTGCACATGCTTAATGTGGGGCCACAGGAAACAAATAAACAATCGTTAAGTCTGAATCAACACTAATAAAAAAATTGTGGGTACAACCAGGTGGACTGTAAGCTGGCTTGTCACCTCAGTTCTATAAAAAAAAAGTACCGGACTAGGCAGGCGACCTTTCTGCGATCACCAAATCACCAATGGCGGAAGCAATTTTAGTTTAATAATATATATATTTAATATATATAATAATTTAATTTCAAAGCTGCTGCCTATCTCCTGTTTCATTTATTTCTGTCAGGCTAGCACCTCATCGACGCCCCTCTGGCCGTATGTTATAAGATATAAAAAGTGGTAAATGAAAAAATGACTTTCGATAAGTATTGTTTACAATCTATTTTGAATAAAAAAGTTTCTGCTTCTGTTTCTGTTATATCTGCTTATCTTGCAAATAAAATATATTATAATTTATAATATACACTCATGGACAAATTTAGAGGTACGCAAAAAAGAGTATATAAAACATAACAACATAGATATTTGTGACAATTGTTTATTAATTTGGATTTTACCTTTTATTCGTTAATTAAAAATTGCTAAAAGCAAATGATCAAAAGACAACAATTAAACAAACAATGAAAAAAAGCAAAATGTTACAGAAAAGAAACCTTTTTTTTAGTTTTTTCATATATAGTTAGAAAAAGCTTTATGGTAGACTATAATGATTACTTAGTGTTGCTCCTTCTAGCTCATCAAACTGCGTTTAGTCTCTTTGGCATACTCTTAATCAAATTATCAAAAAATCTTGAGAGATTGCGTTCCATTTTTCCTGTAATGCGTTTTTAAGGGATCCCAAATTAGCGGGGGCAGAATTTATTTTTTTAATTTGTCTTCCTAGCGTATCCCATACATGCTCTATGAGGTTTAAATCGGGCGAGTGCGCTGGCTACTATATATATTATAGCATTGATTTCAATGTCTCGAACAGCGGCAGTATGAAGGCGTGCAATAAGATGCATAGATACAAATTTATCTGCTATAAAATGGGAAAATGGTACTACAATTTATTCCAAAATCGCAGTCACATATTGTGCCACTGTTAGTGATCCCCTCCCCTCCCCATATCATAACTGACCCCTTTTCCAATGATATTGCATTGAGCGCACCTATCTTTTGAGCGTTTCCATAATTTAATCCTTCCACCATCCTTTAGGCAAAATCAAGACTCATTTGTGAATAGAACTTGACTCCAATCTTCGTCATTCCAATTTTCGTGATTGTCAGAAAAATTAGGTCGAGCTACACGGTAGCATGTGGCGTCTGGCAGGCAAGTGTGTATTTATTCCGGCCGATTTCAGTCTTTTTCTCACAGGCTTTTGTGCTTACTGTAATCTTTCAAACTTCTTGTAGCTTTGTTCTTTCCTCAGAAAAAGGTAAGGTCCTGTTTATAAGCGCTGGTAACGATGAACCAGTCATTTCTTACCACAGTTTTCTGAGAGTCTCGTATATGATCTGGTCTGCTGACATCTTTTGGCAACTTGATGTTCCACAGATTTAAATACTCGTAATGGTAAAATATACGCCACATGTGCCTAGTTTCAATTAAAGGAACAGCCCTAGTAACTTGGGTGGCGTTTAGATCTGGCATTTTTAGTTTATTTGCAGTAACAATTCACACTTAACACGAAAAATATGACAGTCTAGTCCAAAATGTAAGTAAAACCTAAATTTAGACCGAATTTCAAAAGTTGGCAACATTTTTCACAGTATGAAAGAACGCAAACTATAGGTACATATAATAAAAATGTAAATTTCAGATGTCAGTACATTTTAATTTTTGTAACAAAATTGATTGAGAAGAACTAAAAATAAGTAACTGAATGCATTTCTATCATTTTTTGGATTTTTCTGTCTGTCGTTCTGTCCGTCTGTCTGTCTGTTTGTTTGTTAAAGTATTATTGATAAAGTGCTGATTTATATCAAAATAACAATAATAAAGTTGTAAAGCGTATGTTTGTTTTAAATTTAGTCTTTGATTCATTAAAATCCGTTCATCCTATCTAAAGTTATGATTTATATTCTAAAGTATGGATACGAAGTACGGGTATGAATGTGTTTAATGTTGGCGTTGAGTGATCAAGGACATTTTTATCATCATTAAATAATGTAAAATAGTGTTCTATAATGATATAACTGTATATAAACGCAATAAACAAAAATAATAAAGAATAACGTAATAAATATTTATAAAAAATATATAAATCGTTAAATCTTAGTTAAAAAAGTACAATAGTTAACCAATGTCATCGATAGATGGTGTTGTGCAAATTATTTATTAAATTTAGGAAGGTGTGCTTATATTTTGTTAACCGCCGAGTAAGTACCTACAACAAGGTAAATCAAATTTTGAAAGAGCTATTTACAATTTCTCTGGGTGCGGCAAGGATCATAGAAACTTGGCAGTAAACATATTACACTTCCTACTTTCCAACTTCTCTACTTTCCAAAAGTTTTAAAATTTACATTGTCGTGAAATTGAAAAATTACGTTACCCGATTTTGAGTTTTTTTTTGTATATTATTCCTACCCGTTATTTTATAAATATCATACAATTTTTATTTTACTATACTAATAAATTAAATACCATAATTTTATATAGATGACGCTAAAAGTATTTTAAGCACCATAAGGTTTAATTATAAATGAGATATGAAGGAATATATCCATAATACATAACATGTAAATAATTAATAGGCTGCACTAAAAGTATCGGGAATGGAATATTTCCACTGTTCCTGTCATATTAAAATCTCTTTAATTGAAAACTCCTTGGTTTTGAAAATCGAATACCATTTATTTATTTAAAAAAAGTTTCGCGGTCTTATCACAAGTTTTTGTCAAACTTGTTTAGTCGTTGAGAAAATGGAATTGACTCGAGAAAATTCAAGAGCGATGATTTATTACGACCTTCGAAGTGGTTTAACACAAAAACAGTGTGTTGACCGGATGATTTCTGCATTTGGTGATGAAGCCCCGTCCAAAACCACAATTTATCGCTGGTTTGATGAATTCAACGTGGACGTGTCAAGCTCAGTGATGATCCCCGTCAAGTTCGTTCAAAAACTGCAGTCACCTAAGAAAACGTTGATGCTGTGCTTAAGTTGATTGAGGAAGATCGACATGTGACATACCGCGAAATTCAGGCAACTTTAGACATTAGCATAAGTCAAATAGAAATAATCTTGCATGAACAATTAGGTGTAAAAAAGTTGTTTTCCCGATGGATACCGCAATCGCTCTGTGAAGAGCAAAAAGCGGCTCGCGTTACTTGGTCCGTCAGAACTCTCGAAAGATTCCACGCAGGATCCTCAAATGCTGTATACAACATCGTATCAGGTGACGAATCCTGGATATATGCGTACGAACACGAACCAAAAAACTAGTCACGAGTTTGGGTGTTCGAAAATGAGTTAAAGCCAACAAAAATTGTTCGTTCACGGAGTGTTGCAAAAAAAATGGTGGCCACGTTTGTCTTCAAAACCGGCCATGTTACGACTATTCCTCTTGAGGGACAAAGAACGGTTAATGCAGAATGGTATGCTTGCATTTGTTTGCCACAGTTCGTTTCTGAACTCCGTAATCATCATTATCATCATCATCACAGCCCTTCACAAGTCCACTGCTGAACATAGGCCTCCCCCAAGTAATGCCACAAAGCACGGTCCTGAGCCACCTGCATCCATCGACTTCCTGCATATCTTACCAGGTCGTCACTCCATCTAGTGGGGGGTCGCCCTACACTACGCCTACCGGTACGAGGCTGCCACTCGAGAACCTTTCTTCCCCATCGGTTATCGGTTCTTCGAGCTATATGGCCGGCCCATTGCCACTTCAGCTTACTAATCCGTTGGGCTATGTCGGTCACTCTGGTTTTACTGCGGATATCCTCATTTCTGAGTCTATCACGCAGAGAAACTCCGAGCATAGCCCTCTCCATAGCTCGCTGATCGACCTTGAGCGTCCTCATACGGCCAGCAGTGAAGGACCACGTCTCTGATCCGTAAGTCATCACTGGCAACACGCACTGGTTGTACACTTTAGTTTTTAGAGATTGAGGTATACCTGACGAGAAGATGTGTCGTAATTTCCCGACCGCTGCCCAGCCGAGTTGAATCCGTCGATTGACCTCTCGGTCGAAGTTGGACTTACCTGGTCGGACTATTTGCCCCAGGTAAACGTACTAGTCAACAACTTCGAGCATAGTGCTCCCAACAACTACCGGCATAGGTGTGACATGGACATTAAACATGATCTTTGTTTTGTCCATGTTCATCTTAAGCCCTATCCGTTGGGAGGCACTATTGAGGTCATTGAGCATAGTGCTTAAGTCCTCCAGCGATTCTGCCATAAGGACTATATCGTCGGCAAATCGAAGGTGAGTGATGTACTCGCCATTGATGTTAATACCGTATCCTTTCCAGTCCAGTAGCTTGAAAACGTCTTCCAAAGCAGCGGTGAAGAGTTTCGGGGATATAACGTCACCCAGTTTTACACCTCTCTGCAGTTGGATAGGTTTCGAGCTCTGGTTCTGTACTCGGATAGCCATCGTAGCCCTACTGTACAAACACTTCAGCACTTCGATATACCGACAGTCAACTTGGCATCGCTGAAGGGACTGCAGCACCGCCCAAATTTCGACGGAATCAAAGGCTTTCTCATAGTCCACATACGCCAGGCAAAGTGGCAAATTGTACTCTTCAGTTTTCTGTACAATCTGCCGCAGGGTATGTATGTGGTCTATGGTACTGAAGTCTTTTCGGAAACCGGCTTGTTCGGGAGGCTGGAAGTCCTCGAGTCTGCGTGCGAGACGATTCGTAATGACTCTCGAAAACAGCACGTAGACGCGGCTCAGAAGGGAAATCGGTCTGTAGTTCTTCAAGAGAGCGTTGTCGCCTTTCTTAAAGAACAAGACCACCGCACTTCTGCTCCACGCATCTGGAGTAGTGCCACCATGGAGGACGGAATTAAAGAGCTTCTGAAGGACTTCAAGTACCGGTGTTCCACCCGCTTTCAGAAGCTCCCCTGTAATTCCATCCTCGCCTGGGGCCCTGCCGTTTTTAAGGTGTTGGAGAGCCATTCTAATCTCGCTTAGACTGACGTCCGGGATATCATCGGAATAGTGTCGGATAAGACTTGCTCTTGGATCGTTACTCACACTTGCGTGTGGCTCCAACGATGATGTGTACAGCTACCCATAGAAACTCTCGACTCTCGAAGACTTTGGAGCCCTGGTTCCGCTCGATCGCTTCTTTAATACGAGCAGTATTAAAGTTGCGTAAGTCTCGCCGCATGCATTTGGAGATCTGTCTGTTCAGTTGCCTGTATGCTGTCAAATCTGTTGACGATTGCAGCCTCATCTCCCGTCTAACAGCCATGAGATTAAGAGTGTGATCGGAGAGTTTTTGTGTTCTTCTGCGGTGGGTCGGGCGGGCGGGTTAGCTCCGACCGCATGGACAGTTTCCACGAGCTTGTCATTCACATCGTCCACTGCATTGCAATCTTGTAGGCACTGAAAGCGGTTGTGTAAGTCAAGCTGAAAGTTTTCGGGATTTTGAATTAGAGCACGAGGGGGACGGAGCGTTGACTTCATTAGACGAGACCTCTCCAACTTAACGTTTAGGTTCAGTGTGCCTCTAACCATTCGGTGATCGCTGCCAGTTTTCACCCTTGCGATCACTGAGACATCACTGAACAGTTGGCGTCTGGTCGTCATAATGAAGTCAATCTCATTTTTTGTCGAACCGTCGGGGCTCGAGCAGGTCCACTTCCTGTGGGGCCGCTTCTGGAAGAAGGAGTTCATCATAAAGAGTCCCTCTTTCTCCATAAAGTCGGCCAGCTGCTGGGCCCTTCGGTTCCGTTGCCCTACTCCAAATTTCCCTAACTTCAGCTCACCGTTTTCTCTTGTGCCTAGTTTTGCGTTGAAGTCTCCCATCAACACCGTGTAGTGGGTTTTGGAGGAATGCATGGCTTTGGAAATATCCTCATACATTTCCTCCACCTCCTCATCGGGATGTGCCGAGGTTGGTGCGTAAACTTCTATGACCTTCAGCGAATACCGTTTGGTGATTCTGAGTATCAGGTACGCGACCCTCGTCGACACACTCCCAATCTTTACAACGTTGTTGATGAGAGACTTGTGGACGATAAATCCGACACCTCCTTGGGACAGATGGTCGCCCTCCCGGTGATAGAACAAGTTGCTCCCCCTCTCTTCGGACCTCGGATAATCCTATAACTCCTTAAAGAGAACTGCAACCGCCGCATCATCCTTCATCACGACAATGCGAGTTCTCACACCGCACACAGAACGAAAGAGTTTTTAGAGCAAGAAAACATAGAATTATTAGATCATCCGCCGTACAGCCCCGACCTAAGCCCTAATGATTTCTATACTTTCCCTAAAATAAAGAATAAATTGCGTGGAAAGAGATTTTCATCACCTGAAGAAGCTGTGAAAGCCTACAATACGGCCATTTTGGAGACCCCAACTTCCGAATGGAATGCTTGCTTTAATGATTGGTTCCATCGCATGGAAAAATGTGTCAAATTTCGCGGAGAATAATTCGAAAAGCAAAAAATACATTTTTAAATAGTAATGTTGTGTCACTTCCTTGATTCCCGAAATTTTCAGTGCTTCTTTGCTTGCTGCTTTCATCGCAATGGTTGTATTGAACCAGCAAATCGCAGTTTCTTCCTTTTATCCAATAAACGTTACAGCATTTTAAAGTCCACTGCTTAACATAGGTCTTCCCATTGATTGCATCAAGAGAATAAAAATTTTATTTGCCGTAAAGTTAGTTTTGCTATTTAGCGAAAAAAGTCACTGTTCACTGTGTATCTACTTTAATATAATCTTTATATTCTGAGTCATAGATACCAGTGCATAAGCTCAACCTAAACAGCTTGAAGTAGAAATCTAAAATTTGGACCTTTTATGACGTAGAAATCCGGTATGAAATCGTTTTGGAAAATTCGATCCCTAAGAGAGTGAAATAAGGGTGTTAGAGTCGATTATTTTATTACAAAAATATTTTAGGGCGATTGACTCGATACATACTGAGAATACTGTAAAAAATAAATAAATACATATTTTGTGATTTCAAAATAACCCGTTACGGTAGATGGGGCAGGGGCAGAGGGTATTCAATTTTGTATGGAAATAAAATAATTTGGTACTCGTATTTCTTAAAACAACTTCCTACCGGGGGAGGGAGAAGGGGTAGTTAATGTTCAGTTTGAAGAGAGAAAAAATATTAATGCTTTACAGTAATTAAATAATAAAATTTGCCTCTTAAGATTTTAAAACAAGAGTTCCAATTTTGTATGAAAAACGTTTATTAACCAGCTTGGTCGACTGGCTTCCCTCGAAGCTGCTGACCTCAAATTTAAAAATTTTACCATGTATTTATTTCCAAATTAATGCTGCAATATTTTCGGCATAACGGAGGATCTTGCTAAGCCATTTGAGGTTATATTTCCCCTTAAGTAGGCATCCACTAAGAAAGAAGTCTCGAAAATTAAATCCTTAGATGGTGAAATAAGGTTTTAGGAATGTTTTTACGGGGTGATTACATATTGGTATAGGGAAAAATTATTAAATGATTATCGTAACTATAAAATTATTACGAATACTTTAAAATTAAAATAACGCAATTAGTTTTTTTTCCTAATATCTCACCTCCTAAAGTGATAACCAGAAAGTGATAACCAGAAAGTGATAACCAGATAAAGTGTAAACCAGGATACATCTTTTGCGAGGGAAAAAATAGTTTTTAATTGCGTGGTGATGGGGAAATCCGTAAAAGGAAATTATGATAATTATGAATAATACTTATTATAGAACTTTACAAGAGTCTGCCCCTATTGATCACTATATACAAAATAATAAAAATTGTCTATTTATCGTTGTGTCCGAGTTAGTAATCCGACAAAAATATAGTGAGATCAGATACAGATCAGCACAGGGATGAAGCACTGCTAAACCCTTCACTCCGGCCTACTACTGAAGATTTCTTGATAGAGAACCCAACTGATTGTAAGCCCGATGACACCTGTTGGGTGTCATTGTAGAAGCGTGCTCGTCGCGACCCCTGCCAGCCCTTTTCAGTGCTGCAATTCTGCACAGCTGCGCGCCCATGCAAACGAGGGGTAGGGCGTCCCCCCAAGGCGACGCACACCAGCTCGTCCCCGTTGGTGTGGAATGCAGCGCGCAAAGCGGCGATGGGGACCGCCACCCGTCACCCACAGCCCGACGGGGGAAAGGTGGAGGACGGAGTGCAGAGTTGGCACGTGGAATGTTAGAGGGGGCATGAGAGATAAGACGAATGAGTTGATCGAAATAATGAAAGAAAGAGAATTAGATGTCGTGTGTATGTCGGGGACCAAACGGGAAAGGCAGTGGTACTGAAGAGCTCCCTGGCGGGACGTTAGCTATATGGTCCGGAGTCCCGGAAAGCGAGAACGCCTGCCAGGGAGTGGGGGTGATGTTGTCGTCCCGGTCGGTCGATCTTATGACTGAATATAAGGTTGTGAACTCAAGACTTCTCTGGGTTCGCTTTAAACTGGGACTGACGAAGTTATTCCTTTTGGCTGTTATGCGCCGGTAGCTTCGTCGTCCAGGGCTGAGCCGGAGGAGTTTTGGGAAAATGTAAGAGAGGTTTTAGATTTGGTTAAGGGGAACGAAAGAAGTTGTATGTGGTGATTTGAATGGATGGGTAGGTATCGCTCGACCAGGGTACGAGTCGGTGCTTGGAAAGTTTGGCGATAAAAGGGTTAATGATGCTGGCAAGCTTATACTGGCTGTATGCAAGGAAAAGGGTCTTCTCGTGACAAAGACTATGTTTAATCATAGGAAAATCCATATGTACACAAGAGAAAGAAAGAATGAGAGAAGTATGACTGATTTGTTCCTGGTGGATGACTGACTGCGAAAACAGGTGATGGATACACGAATGTTCAGGGATGCTGACCTGGGAACGGATCACTATCTAGTAGTTACTAGATTTAGGGGTTTGTTCGCGGGTTGGCCCTACCCGACGGCAGTAACAGAACCATAGTCGGTCTGTCGCATCCGAAGCTGGAAGCTTCAGGAAGCGGATACTAAAGACAAATATCACACGAGGGTAGCCGAAAAGCTTGACACCATCGATGGCAGAAAAGAATGTGCGAAAAGAACATGGCAGAAACTTAGGGATGGAATGGTAAGTGCAGCGGAAGAAGTATGTGGAATGACAAAAAGAGGTAGTAGTAAAAAAAGAGATGCATGGTCGAATGATGAAGTGAGAGAAGCTGTAAAGAAGAAGAAAAAAGTATGGTTAGACTACTTGGCCTATAGTAACGATAAGCATATGAGAGAGAAGATGAAAGAAAGATATAAGCTGCAGAAAGTTCATGCGAAAACATTGATTGGGAAGTACGTGAAAGGTGTAGAATAGAAGGGGACGAAAGGTTGTCGCACAACTTTAAGGAAAACTTCAAACTCTTCTAGAAAGAGGTTGGAAGGTCCCGGAGTGGTGCGACAGCCTTAATAATTAACAAAGTGCTTTCGAAAACCAATGACGTCCTCTCAGAAAAATCGGACGTCATGCAGCGATGGAGCGAATTTTATAGAGAAATGTATGCGTGCCATGATATTATTGAAGGATCCAGGGGGTGTGTGAGAGGGGGTGGTGAGATCATCAGCATGAAAGAAATTGAACGTGCGATTCAAAGTTTGAAATGTGGTTAGACTGCGGGACTAGACAGAGTTACTGCTGAAATAGTACGGTGGGCCTCGCGCCTGGGACAGCTTTCATCTGCTGTGCAATTTGTGCTGGCGGACGGGAGGTGTCCCTGATGATTGGTGATCCGCGGTCATTGTGCCTTTATATAAAGGTAAAGGTTCACATTTTGACTGCGGGTGATATCGGGTGATCAGCTTGACCAGTTTAGCAAGCAAAGTTTATTCGAAGGTTTTGACACGTAGGATGCAAGAGATATCGGAAAGATTCTTATGGGAGGCACAATGCGGATTTAGACCTGGAAGAGGATGCACGGATCAAATGTTTTCTCTCTGCATGATCACGAAAAAGCTTCTGACTGTTAACCAGAGAATTTTCTGTGCTTTTGTGGATCTGGAGAAAGCATTTGATAAGGTTATAAGGAAGAAAATGTGGGAACTGTTACCGGAATATGGTGTGGATGGCCGATTGTTAAGGGCTGCGCAGTCACTTTACTATAACTGTATAGCCTGTGTGCGGTTAAGGCGTGACCTGTCACCCATGTTTAGCGTCCAAGCAGGCGTAAAACAGGGTTGTGTCATGTATTCCTGGCTGTTCGTACTGTATCTCGACAGCTGTTTACAGAAGCTGAAAAATAGCTGTTTGGGTGTGAAATTGGGTGACATTAAAGTAAATTGTCTGCTGTATGCTAATGAACCAGTGCTTATTACACCATCAGAAGCTGAACTGCAAGCATTTGTCACGTGTATGAAAGAGGAATGTGAAATTAAAGGTCTCCGTTTGAATGCTAATAAAACTAAGGTTCTGGTATTTGAAAAGGACGAAGAGAGAACGAAATGTAAAATATGGGTAAATCAGGAATGTCTAGAACAGGTAAATGAAATTGTATACTTGGGGAGTGCTTTCAGCCGGGATGGAAGATGTGATTTAGATGTGGACAGGCGTGTCGCTGCCGGGAACAAAGTCAATGGTGGCCTAAATACGTTAGTCAAAAGGCAAGGCGTAGTTAAGAGTGCACGCCTTGCAATACATAACGCAGTGTTGGTACCGACTTTCTTATATAGCAGCGAAACCTGGGTATGCCAGGAGAAGCATAAAAGCAAGTTGAATGCAGAAAATGTGCGGCGTTACCATAACTGACCGAAAGCGAAACGAAGAGATTCGCAATATGGCAGGATTGAAAGATGACCTTAGCACAAAAATTGGTAGGGGCGTACTCTGATGGTTTGGGCACGTTGAGGGAATGAGTGAAGACCGAATGGTGAAGAAAATATATAGTTCGAAAGTAAATATTAAAAGGTGTCGAGGTAGACCGAGACTAACTTTCGAAGACCATGTGAGGAAATTACTCGAAGAGGGGAAGGTCAAAAGTACTCGGATACCTAGACGTGCATGTATAAAGAAGATAATGAACCTGAAAGAAGCGAAAGTGTTATGTAAGGATCGTGACACTTGGCGATCTGTTCTCTCTGGCTACCCCGTTAGGGATTGTGCGTTAAGATAAGTAAGTAAGTATGACATCTGTTACTTAGAGGTCAAAAAACTTTCCTAGGTTGAGTTTAGTTTCATTTTTCATTTGTTTGCAGGATTAGAAAAAGTATAGTTACTTACGCAATTTCATTTATTTTGTTAGTGTAGGACCTTAGTTTTGGGTAGGCATTGGATTGTAATTTTAATTTCAATGTTTTTATTCAATATCAATAATTAGTGATGGTGCTTGCTTATTTAGGGCAATATCTTATTTGTTGTATTGAAACCAAGTATTGGCTAGAGAAATTCGGGAACAAATTAGGGATTACGCTATTGCGGTAATTTTGTTTTTTATTTACAAAATAAAACACAAGCGTAAAGCTTGGCCTATTCGTTTCTTGGTTCGTTTATGAGTCCCTTTATTTGTTCGTTCATTTGTTTGATTGACCGACTATGAATTTCTGAATGTTTTTATTCAGATTAGATACAACCAGTGCGTGTTGCCAGTGATGACCTATGGAACTGCAGGTGGCCCTTCACTGTTGGCCGTATGAGGACGCTCAAAGTCGCTCAGCGAGCTATGGAGAGGGCTGTGCTCGGAGTATCTCTGCATGATAAACTTAGAAATGAGGATATTCGCAGTAGAACCAGAGTGACTGACGTAGCCCAACGGATTAGTAAGCTGAAATGGCAATGGGCCGGTCATATAGCTCGAATAACTGACAACTGTAGTGGAAAAAAGGTTCTCGAGTAGCAGCCTCGTACCGGTAGGCGTAGTGTAGGCCGACCCCCCACTAGATGGAGTGACGACCTGGTAAATGGTAATGGATGCATGTAGCTTAGGACCGTGCTTTGTGGCATACCTTGGGGGAGACCTACATTCAGCAGTGGACTTGTGAAGGGCTGTTATGGTGATGATGATGGATGTCTTTCTAAGTCTTCGCAACAGTTTAATTTACAAATAAATCATCACCAATTAGAATAGCAAAAGTACTGATTCCACGCGAACGAAGTCGCGGGCACAGCTAGTTCTAAATAGAAACAAATGAAGTCAAAAAAAAAACATTCCAAAACTTCCTTTTTTAATAGCAATTACCAATATTTTTGGCCAGTACGCACGGTAATTACAACAAGACAAATTAAACCTTTTATTGCGTTCTTCTAAACTTGTCCATGAGTATAGTTTAGTTAAAAGTAAGTAGGATTCGTAACAGGTAACGTAGGTGAAGGAGTAATCAAATAGACGAGGCGAGCTTTGGCAGCCCTACGTCCCTATTATATCTTTTTTTATTTTTTGCAACTACTTATTTAACCTTTTAGGATTGGGTATTTACTTAATGTTTTTTCGTTAAAAAAACTTCCTCGTGCACCTCTTTGTAACCTTGCGCCCCTATACACGTGACTAGTTTGCCTTAAAGATAATCCGTCCCTGGTAACTAGAATTGAAACCTTTTTAATGGTAAAAACGCTTTTCATTTTAGTTCTCAGCAATGACTAGACATCTACGTTTCGATTTTTACCTCGAGCATAAATGTAGATGTCTATGAATCACAGTATTTGCTTACCATTGAGTGGGCGGTTGGTCCTCATTTGAATAAAAACAAGAATAATAAAATCCACTCAAACAAAGTAGCGCGGATACAGCACAAGCACAAGAATGAAACTAAATTACGGTTTATGTTCGCACACACCGCAGCTGTTTTCATAACGAAGCCACTAGCGTGCAGCGCACGTCTGGTGTCACCAGTAAGCACAGCTTTCGATCGCCGCAGTTCAGCAGCAGCAGCAGGACATGTCAGCGTCCCGCCGTTTGTCCGCGTCTACTCGAATTATTTATGTAATGAACAAAAGCTGGACTAATTCATGAATCTCATTTTAAACTCCTTCTTTCTGTTTAAAATACATTTAATATTTCTGTGTGACTGCCTCGTTGTTCTAGTCGTCGAAGACGCGGTTGCTGATTATAAAGTCCTGGGATCTAATCCGGGGTCGGGCTAATATCAGTTATTGTGTTTTTCTGTCAAGAAATTCTCAGTAGCTTGGAGTCAGAAGTTGGCGGTGTTTCACCCCCGTGCCTCGAAAAGCACTTAAGCCCGTAGGTCCTGCGCCTGATCTCTCACCGGTCGTGTCGGATTACCGTCCTATTGGACTATGAGAGTAAGGGAATAGGGAGTGCACCTGCTCTAACGAATACTCTAAGGCACTACAATGGTGTCCTGCGCAGATGGCTGGTCTCCGTTGGGACTGGCCTCAGTGATCAAAATCGGTCTGGAGGGCATCATTATTATTATTATTAATTCTTCTGTATACAAATTTTGATGTAAGAGGATTATTAATTATAACGTGGTAGAGCCACGCTGCGCAACGTATTGTGGCTGCAGCATGAATGGGTTTGTTCAACTGAGGAGAGACGACGCCGTCAAAGAGTACGAGCGTAAAAAAGCAGCATAATGCTAGTGTGTATCGTATGGTGAGCGACTAGAACCGTGGACTCTTTTCGTTGGTAACACGACATTCTATTTTAGTCTTTAGTAGCATTTGTATTTTGATTTCCTATCGAATTGATGTAAGTTTCTATTGTCCACTTAGCACCAGGTAAACTATGTGTTCGTTTGTCAATTCAATTTTATATAAAAAAACCAGCTATATTTAAAATATATATACTTAGGTCACAAGTTTTGTCAAAAACTTTTTATAAAATAAATGATAAACTTTTTGAAAATTATATATGAAAGTTATATATGAAATGGAAGGTAATTTAATTCAGAATACAATTTTAATAATATTTTTCAAAATACCCTCCATTATTTTGAATACATTATTTTGAATACTCAAGTAAACTCCCAACTGCAGAGAGGTGTAAGACAGGGTGATGTTATATCCCCGAAACTCTTCACCGCTGCGTTGTAAGACGTTTTCAAGCTACTGGACTGGAAAGGATACTGTATTAACATCAATGGCGAGTACATCACTCACCTTCGATTTGCCGACGATATAGTCCTTATGGAAGAATCGCTGGAGGACCTTAGCACTATGCTCAATAACCTCAATGGTGTCTCCCAACGGATAGGTCTTAAAATGAACATGGACAAAACAAAGATCATGTTTAATGTCCATGTCACACCTATGCCGGTAGTTGTTGGGAGCACTATGCTCGAAGTTGTTGACGAGTACGTTTACCTGGGACAAATACTCCGACTAGGTAAGTCCAACATCGACCGAGAGGTCAATCGACGGATTCAACTCGGCTGGGCAGCGTTCGGGAAATTACGACACATCTTCTCGTCAGGTATACCTCAATCTCTGAAAACTAAAGTGTATAACCAGTGCGTATTGCCAGTTATGACTTACGGATCTGAGACGTGGTCCTTCACCGCTGGCCGTATGAGGACGCTCAAGGTCGCTCAGCAAGCTATGGAGAGGGCTATGCTCGGAGTTTCACTGCGTGATAGACTCAGAAATGAGGATATCCGCAGTAAAACCAGAGTTACCGACATAGCCCAACGGATTAGTAAGCTGAAGTGGCAATGGGCCGGCCATATAGCTCGAAGAACCGATAACCGATGGGAAAGAAAGGTTCTCGAGTGGCAGCCTCGTACCGGTAGGCGTAGTGTAGGGCGACCCCCACTAGATGGAGTGACGACCTGGTAAGACATGCAGGAAGTCGATGGATGCAGGTGGCTCAAGACCGTGCTTTGTGGCATTACTTGGGGGAGGCCTATGTTCAGCAGTGGACTTGTGAAGGGCTGTAATGATGATTACGATGATGACGTTTATTTACTTCATACACTATATAAATGCTTTTTCCAGTAATTCCTTAAAAATTTTAGAAACCAAACGCTTGATGTCGTGCATAATTATAGTTAATAGGTAAGTTATGCATATATTTAACTAATTCTAACGGGGGCTTTAAATTACCAAAACTATCATAATATTCTACGTATTTATTGTGTTTTACAAAGGCTACCCAATGCGTTCCGGGATTTCTGTAACTATACAAATTCAGTATTCCACATTCTATCTTTCTCGGTTTCAAAGGTAATTTATTTCTCATGAAAACGCCGCGGTAGTATGGAATGTCACTTGCATGTTCTAATATGTCGAGGTTAGTGAGCGCCCGTCTGGGTAGCCGTTGAGTTACAGCCGTTGACTTACAATAGTTTTTAGAGGGGTTAAGATATAAACCTGCTCCTGTTTATGAGGTTTAATGTATAATCCTTTAAAGCAACGGCTTCCATCATTCTGCTGTGTCTTTCAGATTCATGAAGACTCTTTTGTGCTGCTTTTGAATCATTAACAGCTTTTGCTGTACCCACTGCTCCGCCAGCTAATGATTCTAAAGCTGACAATCCCGCAAATATGGGAATATGGGGCAAAAGTCCTCCACACTTTGGAAGAGAAATACAACGGGGTAAACTTATTCCTTTTTTATTACTAAATATTTTCTTAGCAGCTGCATAGGCATATTTTATAGCCGGGCGACTGTCTTTGGATTTTAGTTTTTTTCAACTGAGACTGTATTTTTTATCCCCTTCTTAAATGCTTTTATACCGCTCCCCGCCCGGATTTTCGCTTTCATCGCATTTTTGACTATCCATGAGGCAATTTTTTCTCCTTTCCTAGCATCTTCTGATTTCAATCTCTTCTTAGCCATTTTCAAAAGTTCTAAATCCGCTTTTTGTCGAGCGCCCGAATCTTTGTTAGTGTAAGCAATATCGTGGAGCATGCACGCTTCATCCAATTTACTTATCTCACGATCGCCTTTGAGTAACCGTTTTTGTTGTTTCGTTCCGGGACCGCAAAATTGATAATCAGGTAAATGTAACTCAAACAGTAAATTGTCTATTACTTTATTAATTATACCACTGCCTTCCTTCATCGATAAGTATAAAATGAGATTATTAAGTAATAATACGTTATTTATATACCTACATCACTAATTCACTTTTATCCACCCAACTATTTTATTCATCACTCAAACCTAACCATTTTACTAAAAGCTTATTTCCTTTTTTTAATAACTTTTTCAATAAGATAAAGGTCTGGAAATTTAATTTTTTGTAGTTCGTAACCGTAAAAAGAGTTTAACGATACTTTATATACTTACTTAATATACTTTAACGATACGAAATATTTCTGTAGACCAATTAGAAAACTATATTTTATTATAATAAACTGATCTGTTATCATAATAATTTAAAAAAAATGTTTTTCTGCCCTGCGGCGTGCACGTTAAACGTTATTTCGCTCAAAGTCCTATATTCACAAGTTCAACTACTTACTGCAAACCGAGTTTGATAATGTAAATATAATTGCATGTGCTTTCAAGAACAGAATTGTCACTTACAGAATTAGTCCTGAAAAATTTACTATTTCACCTGAAATTTTCTTATCTGATATTTCACACACATCTCTTCAAATAATTAAACAAATGTTGAAGAAACAAACAGAACTAAAAGTTAATTTTGAGCTGTTTGTTACATATACTTTACCCAAGAATAATGAATCATCTATTAAATCTTTTAATACTTAATGTGAAATTATATACCATAACACCGATCTATCATCAGTTTACAACAGTTTTGCAGAAAAAATAACGAACAAGTGTTCAGAAATCGAGCTTTGCGAATCGGGTTCGACTATTGAGGCAATAAGACACTTAGAATTAAATATTGTAAAATATAATCCCTTAAGATTTGGTTCGTATATACCATTACCTGAAAAAATACGTAAGACAAAATCATGCTTAAATTTAAAAAACAATCATAAACACTGCTTTCTTTGGAGTATTTTAGCTCATTTGTATCCTACTACAAGTAATCCTAATAGAGTGAATTCATACCCTCATTACTCAGAAGTTTTAATAACAGATAATATGCTATTTCCTCCAAGTTTTAATGATATTAAATTATTCGAAGAAATGAATCCTAATGTGAGCGTTAATATTTACGGTTTAGATAAAAAAAATAATGTGACCGGGCCGCTGTATAAAACTTTAAAAAGAAAGACAAAGCATGTTAACTCACTTTACTTAAATAAAAATAATAAATATCATTTTTGTTTGATAAAAAGGTTTGATAAACTCGTACACAAGCAATTAACTGAGCATAAATCTCAAATACATTTATGTGAAGAATGTTTTTTATATTTTAACACTGCAGAAAAACTTTTAAATCATGATTGTGCGAGGATCCAAACCATTTTACCGGAAGAAAATACTAAACTTTATTTTTCAAACTATGAAAAGACTAAAAGAATTCCTATTGTAATAAATGGCGACTTTGAGAGTTTATTACATGAGTATTCAGACAAAAAACAAAACAACGTATGTGGAAAATATTTAAATCCATGAGGCTAGTTGTTTTGCAAATTATATATTTTGTGATTCTAAGCCCGAACTCAATAAATTAGTTGCTTATCGACGGTCAGAGTGTGCAAAAAAAATATTGAATCAATTAGTAAAGATGTTAAACGGTTACATAAATTACTTTCGAATAATACACATCTGGCAATCGGTGACACGGGGCGAGACTGTTTGAATAATGTAAAGGAATGCCATTTGTGTTAAAAAATGTTTAGTAATACAGACATCATAGTTGCAGATAATGATCACTTTACTGGAAAATACAGAGGACCTGCTCATAACGAATGTAATTTAAAAGCTAAGACATGCTCATTCATACCTATAACATTTCACAACCTTTCTGGTTACGATTGCCATTTATTTATAAAGGAACTTTCAGCCATTTGTGTTCATCATCATCATCATCATTACAGCCCTTCACAAGTCCACTGCTGAACATAGGCCTCCCCCAAGTAATGCCACAAAGCACGTTCCTGAGCCACCTGCATCCATCGACTTCCTGCATGTCTTACCAGGTCGTCACTCCATCTAGTGGGGGGTCGCCCTACACTACGCCTACCGGTACGAGGCTGCCACTCGAGAACTTTTCTTCCCCATCGGTTATCGGTTCTTCGAGCTATATGGCCGGCCCATTGCCACTTCAGCGTACTAATCCGATGGGCTATGTCGGTCACTCTGGTTTTACTGCGAATATCCTCATTTCTTAGTCTATCACGCAGTGAAACTCCGAGCATAGCCCTCTCCATAGCTCGCTGAGCGACCTTGAGCGTCCTCATACGGCCAGCGGTGAAGGACCACGTCTCAGATTCATTGTGCCATTTGTGTTCGTATAAATCTAATACCCAGAAATAAAGAAAACTTTATTTCATTTACTAATTTATTTCAATAGAAAATAATAATAATAAGAACTCAGTTCAGTTTACATTTATTGTCTCTTTCAACTTTTTGAGCTCGAGCTTAGATAATTTAGTGAAAACGATGGAAGCGAAAGATTTTAAAAATTTAAGTTAGTAGTAGTTAAAAGTTTTTTGAAGATAAACATTTATTTAATTTAGTTCGAAAGAAAGGTATCTACTGTTATGACTATATAGATTCGTGGGATCGGTATGAAGAAAATCAATTACCAGAGCAATCGAAATTTTTCAATCACCTTACATCTCAATCTGTTTCAGATGAAGATTACAGTCATGCATTGAAGGCATGGAATGATTTTAAAATCCGCAACTCAGGTTAATACACCGATTTATATTTAAAATGTGACGTATTACTGTTGAGTGATGTTTTTGAAAAATTCCGAGCTATGAGTTTAAAACATTATAGTCTTGACCCATGTTACTATGTCTCACCCCCATCATTAAGTTGGGATGCTATGTTGTTTCATACGAACATACAATTAGATTTACTTTCAGATATTGAAATGTTCCAATTTTTAGAGAAAGGAATTCGCGGTGGTCTTGCTCAATGTTCTATAAGATATGCAAAAGCAAACAATAAATACATGTCCTATTATGACAGCAAGGATAAAAACAATTTTTTAGTTTATCTTGATTGTGTAAATTTATATGGTTTTGCTATGATGCAAAAGTTACAAACGGGGAACTTTAAATTTCTAAGTGAAAAAGAAATTAATCAATTTGATATAATGAGTGTTCCTAATGATAGTGATATTGGGTATATTCTTGAAGTAGATTTGCACTATCCAATTGAAATTCATGATGATCATTCAGATTTACTATTTGCAGCAGAAAAGTTTGCTCCGCCAGGAAGAAAACATAAAAAATTAATAGCTAGTTTGTTCGATAAATGTAAATATGTTATTCATTATCAGTATTTAAAAGAATGTTTACGTCATGAACTCATTTTGCTCAAAGTTTATAGGATATTGTCGTTTAGTCAAAATGCATTTTTAGCACCATATATTTTATTAAATACAACACTTAGACAAAATACTGCTTCAGACTTTGAGAGAGATTTTTTTAAAAAACAAAACAATTCTATTTTTGGAAAGACAATAGAGAATAAACGAAAACAAGTCGATGTAAAATTTGTTAATGTATGGAAAGATACATCCAATAAGACTAATAAACTATGTGGAGCTGAAAAATATGTAAGTGCTCCTAATTTTAAAAAAAATTCAATAATTTCAGATTCGTTAGTAGCAATCCAGTTAGAACTAACAAAAGTTATCCTTGATCGCCCAATTTACATTGGGTTTTCAATTCTGGATTTAGCTACGAGTCATTTATATCATTTTCATTACTCTATAATGAAACGCATGTATAAAAATTCGCTGCAACTCTGTTATACTGATACTGATAGTCTGCTGTATTTAATAAATACAAATGATATTTATAAATGTGCAGTGTAGTGGCGGTTAAGAATATCCACTACCCCATATCTTCCCGTGGGTGTCGTAAGAGGCGACAGAGGGAGACAGGCAGGAGATGGGCAGCAGCATCTTCCTGATAACAGCAACTGTACGACAAAAAAAACTGCGGTTGCCAACCCGCTCGCCAAGCGTGGCAACTATGGCAATATACCCCCCCATGAACAATTACACAAATAGACGGCCCCCAGTCCCCGGCGGCCCCGCTATTCCTGGCTACGGTGGTGACCATGGTAACGGCGGGGCAGGGGGTGCTAAGAATCTCCGGTGGAGGTTCGGTTGCCACCTACGACGACTCGACCTGGCAACATTTAACGCACGCACACTGAGGACTGACGAGAAGATCCTGGAGCTGGAAGAAGAGATAGACAATTTGCGCTGGAGTATTATAGGATTATCCGAGGTCCGAAGAGGAGGTTTTTTTTTTCTTTAATTTTTTTTTTTTGCACTGGAGGACACGGTGATCCTCGAGTCCGGCAACTTGTTCTATCACCGGGAGGGCGACCATCTGTCCCAAGGAGGTGTCGGATTTATCGTCCACAAGTCTCTCGTCAACAACGTTGTAAAGATTGGGAGTGTGTCGACGAGGGTCGCGTACCTGATACTCAGAATCACCAAACGGTATTCGCTGAAGGTCATACAGGTTTACGCACCAACCTCGGCACATTCCGATGAGGAGGTGGAGGAAATTTATGAGGATATTTCCAAAGCCATGCATTCCTCCAAAACCCACTACACGGTGTTGATGGGAGACTTCAACGCAAAACTAGGCACAAGAGAAAACGGTGAACTGAAGTTAGGGAAATTTGGAGTAGGGCAACGGAAACGAAGGGGCCAGCAGCTGGCCGACTTTATGGAGAAAGAGGGACTCTTTATGATGAACTCTTTCTTCCAGAAGCGGCCCCACAGGAAATGGACCTGGTCGAGCCCCGACGGTTCGACAAATGAGATTGACTTCATTAGACGAGACGGTTCAGTGATGTCTCAGTGATCGCAAGGGTGAAAACTGGCAGCGATCACCGAATGGTTAGAGGCACACTGAACCTAAACGTTAAGTTGGAGAGGCCTCGTCTAATGAAGTCAACGCTCCGTCCCCCTCGTGCTCTAATCCAAAATCCCGAAAACTTTCAGCTAGAGTTACACAACCGCTTTCAGTGCCTACAAGATTGCAATGCAGTGGACGATATGAATGACAAGCTCGTGGAAACTGTCCATACGGTCGGAGCTAAGTTCTGCAAGACCCGCCGCAGAAGAACACAAAAACTCTCCGATCACACTCTTAATCTCATGGCTGTTAGACGGGAGATGAGGCTGCAATCGTCAACAGATTTGACAGCATACAGGCAACTGAACAGCCAGATCTCCAAATGCATGCGGCGAGACTTACGCAACTTTAATACTGCTCGTATTAAAGAAGCAATCGAGCGGAACCAGGGCTCCAAAGTCATTGCCAGAGATCTGTCTGCCCGTAAGAGCCAACTGTCAAGGCTGAAGACTGAGTGTGGCAGCATCGTTTCCGGGACACCTGAGATTTTGAGTGAGATTGAGAGGTTCTATGGGCAGCTGTACACATCATCGTTGGAGCCACACGCAAGTGTGAGTAACGATCCAAGAGCAAGTCTTATCCGACACTATTCCGATGATATCCCGGACGTCAGTCTAAGCGAGATTAGAATGGATCTCCAGCACCTTAAAAACGGTAGGGCTCCAGGCGACGATGGAATTACAGCGGAGCTTCTGAAAGCGGGTAAAACACCGGTACTTGAAGTCCTTCAGAAGCTCTTCAATTCCTTCCTCCATGGTGGCACTACTCCAGAGGCGTGGAGCAGAAGTGCGGTGGTCTTGTTCTTTAAGAAAGGCGACAACGCTCTCTTGAAGAACTACAGACCGATTTCCCTTCTGAGCCGCGTCTACGTGCTGTTTTCGAGAGTCATTACGAATCGTCTCGCACGCAGACTCGACGACTTCCAGCCTCCCGAACAAGCCAGTTTCCGAAAAGGCTTCAGTACCATAGACCACATACATACCCTGCGGCAGATTGTACAGAAGACCGAAGAGTACAATCTGCCACTTTGCCTGGCGTATGTGGACTATGAGAAAGCCTTTGATTCCGTCGAAATTTGGGCGGTGCTGCAGTCCCTTCAGCGGTGCCAAGTAGACTGTCGGTATATCGAAGTGCTGAAGTGTTTGTACAGTAGGGCTACGATGGCTATCCGAGTACAGAACCAGAGCTCGAAACCTATCCAACTGCAGAGAGGTGTAAGACAGGGTGATTTTATATCCCCGAAACTCTTCACCGCTGCTTTGGAAGACGTTTTCAAGCTACTGGACTGGAAAGGATACGGTATTAACATCAATGGCGAGTACATCACTCACCTTCGATTTGCCGATGATATAGTCCTTATGGCAGAATCGCTGGAGGACTTAAGCACTATGCTCAATGACCTCAATAGTGCCTCCCAATGGATAGGTCTTAAGATGAACATGGACAAAACAAAGATCATGTTTAATGTCCATGTCACACCTATGCCGGTAGTTATTGGGAGCACTATGCTCGAAGTTGTTGACGAGTACGTTACCTGGGACAAATAGTCCGACTAGGTAAGTCCAACTTCGACCGAGAGGTCAATCGACGGATTCAACTCGGCTGGGCAGCGTTCGGGAAATTACGACACATCTTCTCGTCAGGTATACCTCAATCTCTGAAAACTAAAGTGTACAACCAGTGCGTGTTGCCAGTGATGACTTACGGATCAGAGACGTGGTCCTTCACTGCTGGCCGTATGAGGACGCTCAAGGTCGCTCAGCGAGCTATGGAGAGGGCTATGCTCGGTGTTTCTCTGCGTGATAGACTCAGAAATGAGGATATCCGCAGTAAAACCAGAGTGACCGACATAGCCCAACGGATTAGTAAGCTGAAGTGGCAATGGGCCGGCCATATAGCTCGAAGAACCGATAACCGATGGGGAAGAAAGGTTCTCGAGTGGCAGCCTCGTACCGGTAGGCGTAGTGTAGGGCGACCCCCACTAGATGGAGTGACGACCTGGTAAGATATGCAGGAAGTCGATGGATGCAGGTGGCTCAGGACCGTGCTTTGTGGCATTACTTGGGGGAGGCCTATGTTCAGCAGTGGACTTGTGAAGGGCTGTGATGATGATGATGATGATGATGATATTTATAAAGACATGAAAAAAATTTAAAATATTTTGATACAAGTAATTTCAAAAACGATCAGTATGATATGCCCAAAGTAAATTGTAAACTTCCAGGGTTTTTCAAAGACGAAATGGGTGGTGATATAATAACTGAATTTGTTGGATTAAGAGCGAAATTGTATTGATTCTAAAACAACCTCAATAAGGAAAGCTAAGGGTATTAAAAAATCTATTACTAAAAATCTTAATATTGAAAAATATAAACGAGCGTTATGGTCTAATGAAAACTTTAGAAAGAGTATGTGTATGATTAGATCAAAGGATCATCAAATATTTACTCAAAAAGTTGATAACCTTGTACTTAATAGAGATGATGTCAAGAGACAAATAATGGCAGATGGCTACAATACGTTACCGTGGGGACACTATAAAACTATATTTTAATAAATTTTAATGCAATGCTTCTACTATGTACTGTATAAGTAAGTAAGAGATAAATGTATAGCTTAAGTTACTTGTATTATCATGTTTATAACTTTATATTAATTTAAAATAAATAAATATTTAGTTTTAATAAATACATTCGTCGTAACAATAAACGTCTTTTTTTTCCTCTACACAATTGAATAATAATGATACATAATAAAACAACAATAAAATTCAATGAATAACTTTTATTATATTTTACAAGCTACGTTACTTAAATTACTAGTTCTCACATAATTTTTAACCTATTTTTTTGGTGGTGGATTCAATGTATGATGAAGTGTTAGATACAATTCATCATACATTGAATCCACAACATGTTGAACACTTATATTAGCACTAAGATCGTGGATGACATTTTCTTCTTGCTCGTTAAGTTCGCAAATGCTGATTTTAATCAGACGATGACCTCGTTTATCTTTATCTCGGCGGATAATGTATCATGATGATGATAATTCTTGAGAAGGGTTTCTCTTCCTGTAACATTTCTTTGATTTCGATGGCCGATCTTCATGAATAGCTCTTCTATTTGGTTGTAAATCGTGAAGCTGCTACTTTTGGTTGTAATAGTTTAGTGTAAATTTATCCACATCCTGTGCATAATAATACGGATTAGTGATGGGATTAGAATCATTGTGTTCCTCAGTGTTGGCCATGGTCTGCAATTAACAAAAACAAGTATGAAGTCAAAAAAAGGTAATGGCGGCTGAATTTCTAAATAGTAAAAAAATGATTAAACTCACCAATGTAGATGATATTTGACGAACGTTATAATCAACGTGCACTCGCTACGAGAATAAAACAATAATGAAACAATTGAGGGAGGGTGGGAGGCGCTCTTCAATCCAGGTAAGACACATCGTTTTATTTAGTTAGCGGTTGGTTGCAAATTAATTAATATCTTTATTATAATGGATTTCCGCAAAGTAACGTCTGATTCTATCAATAACATTAACATAAGCCTAACTTCGCACACCTGACCATAAACAGAAGAAATTATAGATGATTTATATTAATACGATAGATTTTGCTAATGAGGTAATGATAATTGTAGTCGGGCAAGTAATAGGAGCTAACACTATATTAGGTACAACTATCCAAAAAAAAAACGTTAGGCTAAACAAGTTGTATTATTAGAAATTAATCGTATAGATGCGTCAATACCAGCAGTACCACGCAAACGCTCTGAATATAATGCTCAGTAACTCAACTGGAAGTGGAAGTACACTTGGTCCCACAGGATTAAACTGTGAGTATGTAGACGTTAATTTGGTTAAACTAAAAATTTTGTACCACTACTGAAGAGAATTGGGGTCTTCAGCGGCATGTAGCTCGAGCGAAGCGAGAGAAATTGACGCAGAAGCCCCAATTTACACCTACTGCTCCCCGTATTTCACAATAGTTTTCGTAGTAAGTATTCACCGTAAAATAACTGATTTTCATATAATTCGTTTTCTTTTAATCGTATACATAGAATTTTAGTCATATAATTTTTAAACTTTTTAAAATCTTCGATTTCTCCGCTCCTTTTAGACTTATAAGGTCCGCTTCATGTAAAAACTGCCATCCACACTCAAATTTGATAGTTAAAACATACGGAACGTAAACCGAGCCGTAAATTCAGAAATAAAAACAAAAATTCATCCATAACTTGACCGAAAATTGGTCTTTTTTGTTTAAATATTCTTGTTATATAGTGTTAATGATTGCTCCCCGTATTTTACAATAGTTTTCGTAGTAAGTTTTCACGGTAAAGTAACTAATTTTCATATAATTCGTTTACTTATAATCGTATCTTCATAGAATTTTTAAGCTTTTTAAATTCTTCGATTTCTCCGATCCCTTTAGGAGCTCCGTATCATGTAGAAACTTTTATCTTAACTCAAACTTGATAGATAAAACACTCGAAACTCGAAAAATCGCTACGTACTTAAACCGAGCCGTAAATTCAAAAATAAAAATACAAATTCATCCATAATTTGCTCGAAAATTGGTCTTTTCATGTTTAAATTTTCTTGAAAGTATACTAATAAGTACATAAGAAAGTATATAAGCAATTATATAAGAAGGTATAAAATTAAGTATATAAGTAAGTATATCAGCAAGTATATAAGTAAGTATTTAAGTATATACGTAATCTTATAAGCAAGTATATAAGCAATTATATAAGTAGGTAAATAAGTAAGTATATAGGTATGTATATTAGCAAGTATATAAGCAAGTATATAAGCAAGTTTATAAGCAAGTATATAAGTAAGTATTTATGTATATAAGTAAATATATAAGCAAGTATATAAACAAGTATGTAATATATTAGTTTATATAGTGTAATTAATTGCCCTCGGTATTTGAGAATAGTTTTCGTAGTAAATTTTCACCGTTAAATAACTAACTTTCACGTAATTCGTTTTGTTATAACCGTCTTTTCACAGAATTTTTAAACTTTTTACAATCTTCTATTTCTCCGCTCCTTTAAAGCTTATAAGTTCCGGATCGTGTAGAAACTGCCATCTACACTCAAATTTGATAGGTAAAACACACGGAACTCGAAAAATCGTTACCCACCTAAACCGAGGCGTAAATTCAGAAATAAAAACACAAATTAATCCATAACTTGACTGAAAATTGGTCTTTTCTGTTTAAATTTTCTTGTTATATAGTGAAATCATTTTCTTCCCCATTTTACAATAGTTTTCGTAGTCAAATTTCACCGCTAAATAACTAATTTTCGTATAATTCGTTTTCTTATAATCGTATTTTCATAGAATTTTTAAGCTTTTTAAAATCTTCGTTTCCCCACTCCTTTTAGGCTTGTAAGATCCGTATCGTGTAGAAACTGCCATCTACTTTCAAATTTAGTAGGTAAAACACACGAAAATGAAAAAATCGCTACTTACCTAAACCGAGCCGTAAATTCAGAAATAAAAACACAAATTCATCCATAACTTGACTGAAAATTGGGCTTTTCTGTTTAAATTTTCTTGTTATGTAGTGTAATTCATTGCCGATCGTATTTTACAATAGTTTTCATGTTAAATTTTTACCTTTAAATAACTAATTTTTATATAATTCGTTTTCTTATAATCGTATTTTCATAGAATTTTAAATATTTTTAAATCTTCGATTTCTCCGCTCCCTTTAGGCGCTTATAAGTTCTGTATCGTGCTTCTTCTTCCATCTACACTCAAATTTGATAGATAAAACAAACGGAACTCGAAAAATCGTTACTTACCTAAATCGAGCCGTAAATTTAGGAATAAAAACACAAAATCATTCATATTTTGACTGAAAATTGGTCTTTTCCGTTTTAATTCTCTTGTTATGTAGTGAAATTAATTGCTTCCCGTATTTTACAATAGTTTTTGTAGTAAATTTTCACCGTTATATAACTAATTTTCATATAATTCATTTTCCTATAATCGTATTTTCATTGATTTTTAAATTTTTAAAATCTTCGATTTCTCCGCTCTTTTTAACCTAATAAGGTCCGTCCCATATAGAAACTGCCATCTGCACTCTTATTTGATAGATAAAACACACGGAGCTAAAAAAAAACGCTACTTACCTAAACCGAGCCAAAATTCAAAAATAAAAACAAAAATTTACCCATAACTTGACTGAAAATTGGTTATCATTGTTTAAATATTTTGTTATTAAGTGTACTTAATTGCCCCCCGCATTTTACAATAGTTTTCATTGTAAATTTTCACCGTTATATAACTAATTTTCATATAATTCGTTTTCTTATAATCGTATTTTCCTAGAATGTTTAAACTTTTCAAAATCTTCGATTCCCTTGCTCTTTTTACGCCAATAAGGTCCGTATCTTGAGAAACATCCATATATACTCAAATTTGATAGATAAATCACACGGAACTCGAAAAATCGCTACTTACCTAAACCGAGCCGTAAATACAGAAATAAAAACACAAATTCATCCATAACTTGACCGAAAATTGGTCTTTTCTGTTTACATTTTCTTGTTATATAGTGTAATAAATTGCTCCTCGTATTCGACACCAGTTTTCTGTTAAATAACAAATTTTCATATAATTCGTTTTCGTATAATCGTATTTTTAATAATAATAATAATAATAATTCATTTATTGCATTACTGAGTACAAGTTAAAGAATACATATTATTAAAGGTATCAACAGTTGCCTCATCAGGCATGCAATAGATTTACAATTTTCATAAACATAATATATATATATATATACATATATATACACTATTTACATTTAACAGATTACATTTTTGCAATTTACATTTTTTTGCAATTTACAATTTATATTTAAAAGATTAATTACAATTAATTTTTAATAAATTAATTACAATTAATATTTATTACAATTAACTTCTAAGATAAAATATTAGTTATAAATATAATAAAGAACACGATATTAACTCTTAAAATTATATAATTCATTTAGCATATAAAACGTATGTTCCACCAACCAGTTTTTTAGATTATATTTGAATTTGGGCCCTTTTGTTATTTTAATACTATTAGGTAAGTGATTAAATACTTTAATTGCCGTTATTTATACATTTTTGTCAAACAATTTATTTTTAATTTGAGGTATATAAAAATTGTTTTCGTAGCAGGGGCGTAAATTTTGCCGTTTCGAATAAATCGCAATTATTTCTAATATATAGGCACAACTCTAAGATATCTATTCCAGTTAAAGTAAAAAACGTTTTTCTTTAAATAAATTCCTCAGGCTGTCGCTATTTGTTTTACGGTATATGATGCGTGAACATCGTTTCTGTAGTGTAAACGTTTCATTTATGTTTGTTGAATTACCCCAAAAAATTATACCATAGATTAACAATGGATAAATATAACCATAGTACGCATTTCTAGTAACAGATTCAGAGGTAGACCAAGAAAGTATTGAAAGAACATAGCAATAACTCGATATCTTTTTTGTTAATCTTTTCTATGTTTGATTTCCAATTTAGGTGAGAGTTTTAACTCCAAGAAAACTTATATTATCCACTTCCTCTATGACTGAGCCATCAAATGATATTTTTAAATGGATTGGTTCGGTCTTGTAATTTCTAAATTGGAGAATTTTAGTTTTAGTTCCATTAATTGTTAGGTTTACAGATTTTAACCAGAACACTATGTCCTTTATGGACTTATTAATTTCACTTTCAAATTCTGAATTATATATTAGCTTACTAGTATAAAACACTGTAGCATCATCAGCAAACATTATTGTTAAATGCTTGGTGATTTTAAATATCTCGTTGATATACAGGGTTACTGGTAACTCGACGTATTCCCGCCAAGGCGTGATAGTTGGGGTCATAACCTATCAAATGAACCATAAATGCATTATGCAAATGTGGACCAATTTCGAGATATTTAGGTATAATTATTTTTTTCAAAAATTTCTAAAAAAAACTTACAGCTGTATTATTTTCATTTTATTTTTTTTAATGAAAACTTGGATACTTATTTATCAATACCACAGTGTGCAAAAAGTCTCATCATTTTCGAAGTAACGCTACTAAAAGTACAACTTTTTCCAAACAGAAGATAAGTAATTAAAATAAAAATGATTTTGTGAAAAATAATTGTATGTGATCAATTTCAAATCATGTTAAAAACATCCCTATTTATCTAGCTACCTAATGAAATATCAACTTTGTAGTTTGCTTATGTAGAAACAGAAAAAAAATTAAAAGAATGAGGTCAGGTAGTCGAGTTCTAAACAGACAAAGGGATTCGTGTTTTATTTTTAACCAATATTAATTAACACGATTTACAAATTTTGCTCAATATGGGAGCCCCTATTCCGTATACAGACACGCATTCGTTTTCTTAATTCGCTTTTAACAACGTTTGAGGTTAATGTTCGTCTTATGTCGTTTGTTGCGTTAATAATGGGGTCTCTCAGTTGATCAAGGGTCGGCACTGGTACATTGTCACAGTACACGATGCTCTTTATGTGCCCCCAGACATTATAATCCATCGGTGTTATGTCAGGACTCCTTGCTGGCCATGGAATTGGTCCTCTTCTGCCAATCCATCGATGTCGATTATTTTCGTCCAGCCATCGTCGCACAGTTACACGATAGTGCGCAGGACACCCATCATGTTGATACCACATGTTTAATTTATTAGTATATTAAAAACAAAGAAGGACCGAGTATACTTTCCTGACGTACACTAATGTTGACTTTTTTAAATTTTGACTTAATCGTTTCAATAGTTGTAGTATTACTATTATACGTATCCAAAATAGTTGGCTGATATCGATCTTCCTAGGTACGATTTAAATAATTTTAGACCAATTCCGTGAATGCCAATGTTTTTCAAATGTTTCCATAAAATTTCATGATTAACACAATCAAATGCTTTTGTCATATCTAAGAAAAGGGCAAAACATGGATTTTTTTCGTTTTTGTCATTCCAAATATGTTTCATTATTTTAAATATAGCTAATGACATGTTTTTATCTTTTAGAAATCCATATTGATTAGGATTTAAAATTTTATTTACGTTAACAAAATTCATGACTTTATTATAAATAACTTTTTCAAACATTTTGGAAAAGTTTGGTAGTAGTGCTATGGGTCTTTATTATTTGGGGTCTGCTTCGGTCCTTTCTTGTAAACAGGCTTTATAAGAGCAATTTTTAAGTCATTTGGAAATGTACCCGTTTCTAACATTAGATTTATGATGAACATTATTGGTTCTGAATTATGGTTTAAAGATTGTTTAATTAAATACATTGATATATGATCGTAGCCAAAAGATTTTTTCGGTTTTATTTGTTTAACTATTTTACTGACATCATTTATGTTGATCGGTGATAAGAAAATACTGTTGTAATTAAATGAGTGATTTAAAGTTTTATAAGATCCAACATTAGAATTTTGATAATTACGTGTAAGGAATAAGTTATTAAAAATTTCTACTATTTCATTTGGCTCACAGACTACCAACCCGTAATTTTTTTATTTTTATGGTGTTTTCTATTGAAATGGTGTTATTTTTTATCAAGTTCCATGTAGCCTTTGTTTTATTAACACTAAATTGTATATATTTTATATTAGACCTTCTTTTCGATTCAACTATTACCGCTTTCATTATTCTACAATATTCCCTATATCTACTTATCTTATCAAAATATTTATTTTTAAACGTTTTTAGATATAATTTCCTTTTGTTTCTACAGGATATTTTTATTCCTTTCGTAAGCCAATTAAGTTTATTTTTTTTGTGTAATTTTAATCCTCTTAAGGGGAAAACTTAGGGTAAAGATCAAGTTAAATATATTAAAGAATAATTCATATGCCAAGTTTACATACTTTTCCTCATAAACTTCTCTGAATGCAATTTGGGATAAGTAATTTAGAAATATCGGTAGATTGGAATCTATATTTCTCTTATAAATGAACCAGTGTTGTTTTCCAAAGTTATATCTACACGCAATACTAATTAATTGCGCAGTATGGTCTGATAATCCCAATTAAGTACTTGAGATTCATACTTATTAGCATTTGTTATTATGTTATCTATACAAGTTGCAGAATAAGCCGTAATTCAAGTTGGTTCTTGTATAGAAAGATGTAGATTGTATTTCCTTAGTGTTGTAATAAAGATACTTCTTCTTTTGCTATTATCTAACGTGTCTATATTAAAATCTCTTAATAATGTTAATTTATTCTTATTGTTACGTAGACGTACCATTAGTTTAGCAAGTAAAATTTTAAGTTTTTCGATAAATATGTTAAAATCGCTGTTAGGGGTTCTATATATACATACAACAATCAGATTTAATTCACTAATAATTATACCACAACTTTCAAAATGATTATCAATTGACAGTTGATTTAAGTAATCTATATTTTTGGAATCTACGAGTATGTTACTCCTTGTGTAAATGCAAACACCTCCTCAAGATTTCGATTTTCTTGCATAAATAGCCATCATTTTATACCCCATGTAACTTGTAAAAGTTCTTTTCTTCTTCTCTTAAACGTTTCCGTAAAACAAAGTATATCTAATGTTCTTTCTTTCGTCAGAATTTCAATATTGCTTAATTTAGATTTCAAACTTTGTATATTAATATGGAAAATATTCAGAACGTTCTCATTAGTGAAAAAACTGGTTGTTAGTAGTTACGTTATTACCAATTTTTTTATTGATTGCTTTAAAATAGAACGGAATTGTTCCTTTCTTATAATTTGAGACACTGTTAATAACACTATTATTTTCAGCAGATTTCGTTATTTTATTCATATTGACGTTGCGATTCATTTTGGTAAAGTAGAATAGAATGGTCCCTGGCGTATAAGCATTTTTATTTTTACAATTGTCTGTTATATATTTCTATTATGTATAAAATATTTTGTATAGTCTATTGAATCTACTTTTTTATTGATTTCATTAAACATTCTAAATTTAGACTTTGTGCTAAACATATTACGTGCCTTATAAGGGATATCAATAAATGAGCAATTTGAATAATATAAACTAAGTGAATTTAACAAAGGATTGAATTTAAGTTCATTTAGATATGTATTGAGAATTACATTCGTGATCAATATCTTCTGTTATCTATGATACTTTAGAAAAGAATATAGTTCAGCAAATGTTTTATAGGGATTAACATAATTAGCGCTTACTGAAATAATTATCCAATCATCTGCACCCATTTAAACTTCATTTTGTAGTGGTTTTTTTTAAAATAACATCTGTAGGAGTGTCAGGATATGTAAATGCTGATATGTTATATTGACGGGGATTTTTATAACTTGACCGAATTTTCATTAAAGCTGAAGCCATTCCTAAAGCTTGCTGGTCACCAACAATAAGAATTTGATTTTTGTCTTTGACTTTAGTTTTGATAGTTATAGTTTTTTCTTTTGATTTTAATGAACATTCATGCTTCTCTTGGACAGTAAGATCAGAACTGGGATGTTCAGAAAGAACTGTTTTAAATATTGAATTTTGGTTAATACTAGAGATGTCTTCCTTAGGCTTTTTTTTTTTGCAGGATTTAGGAATAGCGCCGTGTTTGAGTGGACTGTCGAGTAGTTTCTTGTAAACACGTTCTTTTTTCTGGTACTGTTCTAGGGTTTTTCTTAAATTTGTATTTTCTAAGTTTAACTCCATAATTTTATTATGTGCACTGGTCAGTTGCAGAGTTAATTGATCAATTTCATTTTTAAAATCAATAATTTGTGAATTTTCTAGTAGGGTAGTATCAGGTAAACTTCTTGGAGATGTTTCCGGCATTAAGTTTATATTACTACTATCCGAATCGGAATACGATATATTTCTTAAAGATGAATTTCTTTTCTCAAGTTTATTTCTAACAGTTACGTTTACTTTACTTGATTCCCCCATACTCGTATTATTGTTTTAAAGGTGTGTTTTTGATCGAGTTTTTTATCATCGGAACTTCAGTTGACGATGTGTCACTTAAATTACCTTTCCGTTTACTACCCTTATTCTCAATGCACAAAGTACATTTCCACTTCTCTTTGCTTTCGGTTGTCATTAAGTAATATCGCTTTGATGAAACATTCGTGCACTCAATGTCATAGTAAATATAACATATAGAGCAGTTTAAAAATTCTTTTCATTTAGGCATTTAGCACAACGTAATGCGGTTATTTTTCGTTTAGTTGCCATTACGTTTTTTATAGATTTTTTTATAGATTTTTAAGCTATTGCATAGCTTCTATCGCGGGCCTTGAGTGCGGGAAAATCCAGAAATTTCGTAACGAAAAAAACCTCACGCTCTCCGACGGGCACGGAGTTGTGGCTTGAAGGCCGTGCATTGTCTAACGATGGTCTAACGTCGTTTCTTTTTCTCAGTCTTCGACACGGTGTTTGTGTATAAAGTGTTTTGAAATTTTGAATATGAATGAACAAAGTGCATTTATTATTAATGAAGAAAGTCACGAAAAAAATAGTGAAAGAAAATGAGTGAGTACTCTATATACATACCTACATTTTATTATTATCACAAATGCAGTACTAATTTTGAATTGAAAATATAATACTGCTATAAAGATAACCTAAATTTTTGATATTAAAATGAGCGATATTAAAAGTAGCCCTCTTTATATACACACAAATACACACACGCGTATAGTTTAAATTCTCAATTTAGATTCTCAATATGTATATATATATACTCGATTAACCGGACTAATTGTTGCCGTTAGGCATTCGGATAATCGAAAATCCGGATGATCGAATGTATGAAGAAAAGCGGGTTTTGTGCATTTGTAGTACATATGTACATACATAAAGTTATGTGTTTATTAAAAACCAAAAAGACGTGTGGCACTCGGGGACTGCCGCGGTAAAGCTATTGCATAGCATTTTGTATCAACTTATGCAATTATAATTATTTATTTATTTTATTTATGCAGTATTTCTTTTTCTTTGATATTAATTCAAGTTACTTAGGTTAATCCAATCAAATTCAACCAGATTTAACTGAACCCGCGTTATAACGAACTTACTATTTGTGAAAAATACTGTATCACCGGACCGCGGCGCAAAAAACTCAGGTTCGCGCAGTACATACGTCAGGGCGGCCGTACGGCAATTATATTAACAAGACGCGCAACTACTCAGTTCCACGCTCCACGGCAAGATTTGTCACTTATTATTTATTGTCCAATTAATTGTCTTTAAGTTCAAATGGCACGCTCTATTAACATAAGTCTAAGACAAAACAAGGAGACTTTCAATATATGAACAACCCGGCTTTGCGTTTGTGTTAGTAAAATAAGCTCTTATTAAGTTAGGTTAGAGTTTAAATTAGTGTAAGCTATACGCAATCCTTGTGGCACAATGAATGTAGGTAGTATTTTATTGACTCCCATTGTCTCGGCCGACGCGACGGTTGGACCGTAAACGTAAACAGATGACGCTTTCTAACGATAATGAATATAATATTATAACAGTCAATGGTTCATTATTCTAATGTGTTGTAAGATTAAAAATATATAATGAAATATATTATCTGTTGTATGTTATAACGCCCAACTTTAGGGGTGACCGACCGCGCGCACAAATGCAGCTAGCCTCCCCCTCCCGCACCTCACTAATCGTCGCTTCACACCGCTTGAGATAAGACGATCTACTATCAGGCGCTAATAAACCCCCGTCCCGGACATAAGGACCTATGTCCGCGAGTAAATTGGCAATTAGAAGACGCTTTGTATTGTTGGTTTTTACAAAAACGATCAACTGGGCAAATGATAGTCGGCCCTTTGCTTTGTGAAAAAGCATTACAGTTAAATAAAAAATTAGGTGACGGCGGCTCGTTTGTCGCAAGTAACGGATGGTTATATAGATTTATATCTCTTCATGGAATTTAATCAATGTTTATTAAAAAATAATAATTTCTTCTTTAATAGTTTTTTTTCGTATTTTCATGGAATTTTTAAAATTTTTAAAGTCTTCGATTTCTCCGCTCCCTTTAGGCGCTTTTAAGGTCCGTATCGTGTAGAAACTTCCATCTACTTTCAAATTTGATAGATAAAATACACTGAACCCGAAAAATCGCTACTTACCTAAACCGAGGCGTAAATTCAGAAATAAAAACACAAATTCATTCATATTTTGATTGAAAATTGGTCTTTTCTGTTTAAATTTTCTTACTATGTAGTGTAATTAATTGCCCCCCCCCCCCCCCCCCGTACTTTACAATAGTTTTCGTAGTAAATTTTCACCGTTAAAAAACTAATTTCATATAATTCGTTTTCTTATAATCGTATTTTCATCGAATTTTTAAACTTTTTAAAATCTTCGATTTCTCCGCTCCTTTTAGGCTTATAAGTTCCGTATCGTATTGAAACTGCCATATAAACTCAAATTTGATAGATGAAACACACGGAACTCGAAAAATCGCTACTTACCTAAACCGAGCCGTAAATTCAGAAATAATTCATCCATATTTTGATTGAAATTGGTCTTTTCTATTTAAATTTTCTTATTATGTAATGTAATTAATTGCCCCCTCCCCCCCCGTACTTTCCAATAGTTTTCGTGGAAAATTTTCACCGTTAAATAACTAAGTTTCATGTAATTCATTTTCTTACAATCGTATTTTCATAGAATTTTTAAACTGTTTTAAATCTTTGATTCCCTTACTCTTTTAACGCTAATAAGATCCGTCCCGTGTAGAAACTGCCATCTGCACTCAAATTTAATACGATATGAAACGTCGAACGATTCTCAGCTGGTTATGACGTCGGTAAATCACAATACACGTGACGCTATCGCGCAATCTAGTTCTGCTCCGTCGCTACGAACGAGTACAGTGCTACTGTCAAGAGCGCTCATCGATGTTTACGTAAATAGTAATAAGCGATGGACCGTGCGTTGTCTCATAGATTCGGGAAGCCAGGTCTCTTTTATTAGTGAAGCATTCATACTTCACTAATAAAAGAGACTTCACTTTAACGAGAAAACATGTCAATATTCCTCCTGTTTACGGTATTAATGAAAACAAACCGATCTATCCAATAGACTTAGTTTCGTGCTAATAAACACCAAAAAATAAAACACAACCTTCGGTACTAATCGATACCTTAATCTTACCAAAGCTTAATACTACACAAATGCCTTCTTGTCAATTACCTTATAAGGAATGGTCAGGATTTAAAATCTAATATTGGCTGATCACGATTTCTTCACACCTCAACCAGTAGAAATGTTGCTTGGAGTGGACATACTTCTCCAAATTCTACTACATAACACGGTGATCGGGGCCACAGGTACACCCATAGTAATAAATAGTATTTTAGGATATTTGCTGTTAGGCAAGCTAGATTTTAGTATTCAGTCCCCTGTTTCGGTCTCTGTTCAAGTGTTACATAGCTCTGTTAACGATGAATTTGATCTCCAGCGGTTTTGGGAAATAGAATCAATTACAGAAAAAAGGTCTCTCACACCCGATGAAGTTTTATGCGAAACAATTTTTGAAAACACGCATATACGTAATGATTCAGGAAGATATGTAGTCGCTCTGCCTTTAAAGCCTGACGCCTTACCCCATGGTGAGTCGCGTGATATTGCTATCGCCAGATTTCAGAGATTAGAATATAAGCTTTAACGCAATCCACCACTGAAATATAGCTAGCATGTATGCCTACAGGAGTACTTGGATCTTAATCCCATGGAACCTTGTGATGGTCCTTCAACAAAATCTGGTGTCTCGTATTATATTCCGCACCACTGCGTGGTGAAGGAGTCTAGTGAAACAACAAAGATGCGAGTGGTCTACGATGCAGGTTGTAAGATTACCAACGGGAGCTCCCTGAACGACGTTTTATTTACAGGACCCAAACTTCATCTGGATATAATCGACGTCCTTTTGAAGTTTATAATTCATTCTATTGCTTTCACAGCTGACATTAAACAGAAGTACCGCAACATTTTAGTCCGTGACACAGATAGGGATTTTCAGCGTATCGTATGGCGTACTACTCCTGACGAACCTATACGCGATTATCGTCTTCGTACTGTAACTTTCGGAGTTAGTTCCTCGCCTTACCTCGCACTTCGTACAATGCGACAGCTTGCGCTTGATGAAGCCCCGCGCTTTCCACGTGCTTCGCAAGTTATAAAAAATGACATATTCGTGGATGACATAGTGTCAGGTGATAATACGGAGGCAGAAGCTCTTGCTCTACAACAGGAGTTAATAAGCATATGTCAGGCTGCCGGCTTCACTCTTCACAAGTGGCACAGTAATTCGCTAGCATTACTCGCTGCCCACACGTTCTCATGGTGAGCGGCACCATAACGTACCTTTTTCGGAGATGGAAAATAATAATAATAATAAGTTCTCCCCAATACATACTGACACCCAATACATACTTCTACAAAAATATTAGATCTTATCCGGTCGTGACGTCAAACGGCAATGTATTCATCGCTGCGTCCATTGTTTGTCCTTAAAACTGCCGTAGATTTCGCTGGTCCTTTTTACGTCCGAGCTAACAAAGTAAAAAATGCAAAAATAGTGAAATGTTACGTGTGTATATTTGTATGCATGTGGATCAAGGACATACACCTCGAAATAGTTTCAGAACTTACAACAGAGGGTTTCTTAGCGGCATTACGACGCTTCACATCACGCCGAGGTCTATGCAAGGATATTTACTCCGACTGCGGTAAGAATTTCATCGGCTGTGACAGATACCTAAAGGACTTGTATGTCTTCCTTCGGAATGACACTGTACAAGGCGCGCTCCAGAACAAGACTCTGTAGAGGAATAGCATGGCATTTTCAGCCACCGTATGCAAGTCATTTTGGTGGCCCTTTTGAAGCGGGCGTCAAAAGTTTTAAGCACCATTTTCATCGGGTTCACCCTGTTGTGTCAAATAGAGGCAGTGCTAAACTTGCGTCTACTTTGCGTATTGAGCTCCAATGCGCAAGATCCCCTCCCTTTAACTCCGTCTCACTTTTTGATAGGTGCACCGTTAACAGCAATCCCCGAAATTTCGCTTGTGAATGAAAATCCGGGTAGATTAGGCAGGTGACGTTTAATACAACAATCCGTTCAACATTTCTGGAAAAAAATGGAGCTTAGAGTATTTACATGAAGTGCAGCAACATAGCAAATGGTTTACTAACCGTAGAGATCTGGTTCGTGAAGGCATGATTGTGATGGTATGCGATGATAACCTGCCTACATCCAGGCTCTGATGGGATCCCGCGTGTTGTAACTCTCCAAATTGGGAAAACATATTTGAAGCGACCAGTTAACAAAATAACAAACCTTTTTTGAACTACACCCGCAACAACCATTAGTAATGGCCAACTTTCCTCGTGAACACAAGCAATAATGCCTTTGACGGTATACATTACGTACGCCCTCCATTTCCCTGCTTCATCGAATACTAAGGCAGATATCTGACCTGTGGAAAAGGAAGATAGTGGACACATTTGGCCAGAATCCACATCACATTGGGCTTGATAAACGCAGAGCAGCTCAAAGGTTACCCAGGCGTGTTTGCCAGGTCTTATGTGTACATAACAGGAACTAAAACTAAATGTATGAAATTCGTAACTCCTAATATCAAACATGTTAATACTAATATAATTTTAAATGGGGAGGAACTGAGTCCTGTTGATACCACCATTTTTCTTGGAATCACACTAGACGCAAAGCTTCAATGGCTCCCCCATATATCAAAACTAGCTAGCAGACTTAGTTCTGCAGCATATGCTGTAAAAAAGATTAGAACTCTTACCAGTATTGAAACAGAATAGTTAACTTTAGTTATTTCCATAGCATTATGTCGTATGATATTTTGCTATGGGGATACGCGACTGACACTGAAATTATATTTATTATACAGAAGAGGGCCATTAGAGCAATATATAATTTAAAACCAAAAGAGTCCCTGAGATAAAAATTAAGGAAATTAATATATTAACTCTGGCCTCTCAATACATTTATGAAAATGTAATGTACGTACACAAAAAGTAGTTTTGCAAAAATAAGTGACATTCATTCTATAAATACTAGGAACAGACACAAGTTTGTAGTACCAGTTACTCGACTCCAAGAGTCAGTAACTCATTCTTGGGGCGATGTATACGCTTTTACAACAAAATCCCAGAAAATATACAAAATTTGTCATACACAACGTTCAAAAATGTTATTAAACTAAGTTTGTATAAAAAGGGTTATTATAATATTAACGAATTTATGGATGATAATAACCCCTGGGAAAGGTGATCGCTACCAAGCTGTTTCTACTTTGTCTTGTGTTGTTAATTGTAAACATGATTGTAAGCTATTATTGGGAAAAAATAGCCCCGATGGGTTTCTTGCTGATTCTTCCCACGAAAAGGTTTTTTTTTGCGAACCAGTGGTAAATGAAAAAAGTGACTTTCAATAAGTATTGTTTATGTTTATAATCTACATTGAAATAGAAATAGAAACTTTTTTATTCAATGTAGATTATAAAAATACTTATTGAAGGTCACTTTTTTAATTTACCACTGGTTCGCAAAAAAAACCTCTGTCCTGGGAAGAACCAGCAAGAAACCCAGCGGGACTATTTTTTTCCAATAATAGCTTACAATCATGTTTACAATCAACAACACAAGACAAATTAGAAATAGCTTGGTAGCGATCACCCTTCCCAGGGGTTATTATCATCTATAAATTCCTTAATATTATAATAACCCTTTTTATACAAACTTAGTTTAATAACATTTTTGAACTTTGTGTATGACAAATTTTGTATATTTTCTGGGATTTTGTTGTAAAAGCGTATACATCGCCCCAAGAATGAATTACTGACTCGGTGGAGTCGAGTAACTGGTACTACCAGCTTGTGTCTGTTCCTAGTATTTACAGAATGAATATCACTTATTTTCGCAAAACTACTTTTATTTTTGTGTACGTACATTACATTTTCATAAATGTATTGAGAGGCCAGAGTTAATATATTAATTTCTTTAAATTTTCGTCTCAGTGACTCTTTTGGTTTTAAATTATATATTGCACTAATGGCCCTCTCCTGTAAAATAAATATAATTTCAGTGTCAGTCGCGTGTCCCTATAGCAAAATACCATACGACATAATGCTATAGAAATAACTGAAGTAAACTATTCTAGCTGTTTCAACACTGGTAAGAGTTCTAATCTTTTTTACAGCATATGCTGCAGAACTAAGTCTGCTAGCTAGTTTTGATATATGGGGGAGCCATTGAAGCTTTGCGTCCAGTGTGATTCCAAGAAAAATGGTGGTATCAACAAGACTCAGTTCCTCCCCACTTAAAATTACATTAGTATTGACATGTTTAACATTAGGAGTTACGAATTTCATACATTTAGTTTTAGTTCCATTCAAATGCAAATTATTAACATTAAACCAATTGAATAACTTAGCTATAGCATTATTTACTTCATCGTAATTTAATAACTGTCTTTTTAATTTGAAAATTAATGAAGTATCATTAGCAAATGATACTATATCATGGTTATCCCCTACTATGTAAGGTAAGTCATTAATATATACAAGAAACAGAAAGGGGCCAAGAATTGAGCCCTAAGGCACGCCCATTTGTACAATCGACCCAGAAGAACTCATACTATTAATAACAACTTTTTGTATTCTGTCACTTAAATATGAAATAATTAATTTAAGAGCATCATTTCTTACACCGTAGTGTTGAAGTTTCCTGATTAATGTTTCATGGTGAACACAATCAAAGGCCTTGGATAGGTCACAGAACAAACCCAAAGCATCCTGTGAATTCTCCCATGCATTAAATATATATTTAATCAGCTCAACACCAGCATCAGTTGTCGAGCGACCCCTTGTGAAACCAAATTGATTTTTATGAAGTAATTTATTTACATTACAAAAATTAACAATTGATCAAGAATAATTTTTTCAAAAATTTTACTAAGTGTTGGCAGTACAGAAATAGGTCTAAAATTAGCGGGGTCCAGTGTACTACCAGATTTAAATAAAGGTATTACTTTACTATGCTTCATTAAATCAGGAAACACACCAGATTTGATATTACTATTAAAAATAATAGATAGTTGAGGTGCGATTGTATCTATTATAGACGCAATAACTTCAACAGAAATCCCCCACAGATCGGCGGTTCTCTTAATATCAATAGTCTTAAAATATTTTACAATATCTTTTGATGAAACTTTATGAAATGTAAAATTCTTTGTACACACATTTACATTTTGTTTAAGTAATGATTCGGCGACGGTAGGAGAAGAATTCAGTGACTTAGTGGTTAAGATCGGAATATCAGTAAAATATTTCTCAAAAACCATTGCAACGTCCTGATCTGATTTAGTTAATTTATTGTTAAAACTTAACTGGTAGTTTGAATTGCGAGAGTTGACCTTACCAGTTTCACTATTAATTATACTCCATGTCATTTTAATTTTATTAGAAGCAGTCTTTATTTTGTTGCTTAAATACAATGACTTGGCTAAGGAGCACACTCTTTTAAATATTTTGGAATATTTTTTTACATATTCCCTAAATTCGACGCTAGGATTATAAGACCTTCCATTGTAAAGTTCATATAACCTTTGTCTACTCTTATGGACTCCTACTGTCGCCCATTCATTAAATGCTTTACGATTATTCAAGGAGAGTGTTTTAGAAGTAAAAGTATTATTAAATTCATTGCAAATGAGCTTAAATAATTTTGCATACAAAAAATTTGGATTATTTTGGTATGAAAGTAATGGAAGTTTTTTTACTATGTTACTTCTAAACTTCTCCAAGCGATGTGCATTTACTGGAACAAACACTACTTTTTTATCTACTTGCTTTTTGTGAACATAAGGTAATGAAACAAATTGTCCACAGTGATCAGAGCTCAATTTTTGAATAATACATTTATTGAACGGCTTAACATTTGTAAAAATGTTATCTATACATGTTGCACTAGATTCAGCAATACGTGTTGGCTCCAAAAATAAATTAAAAAGACCATAAGATTTAAACAATGATCTAAATTTAATATTAGTGGAGGAAGCTTCTAGGAGATTGATATTAAAGTCTCCACATATTACAACAGATTTATTCTGTTTATTAAGCTTAGCGAAAACTTCCTCCATAATTTTTTCAAAAGTATCATATAATGAACATGGGGGTCTGTAAACGCTCACAACAATGAGGTGCTCAAACTCAACACATGCCATTTCTACAGTTCGCTCAACAGAGAGGCTCACAATATCTTTACGTTCTTTACATGATAATAATTTACTAGCTAAAATTAAGGAGCCACCTCTTAAAATCGTTTCTCTATTGAAAGAACTGAGCACCTGGTGATTACTAAAGTTAAACATTAAATTATGAGCTTTTAACCAATGTTCAGTAATACATAAAATATGAATATTGTTGCTATTTAAAAACAATTCAATTTCTAGCTCTTTGCCTATCATGCCTTGTATATTCTGATGCACCAGGTGTAAACAATTTTTAATATCATTTTGTGGAGTTATACAATTGCAACTATTAAGGATTTGTAAGCTACATTCTAAATTATTTAAATTATTATAACTGCTAGAGATTACCTCTATTGTCTCATTTTCTAATTTAAATTACTTGGAACGGATTCCAAATTACATGTCAAATCATTATGCTGCTCAATAGGAGCAGATGTCTGGGTAGCCAAGTCCTTGGCTGAGTTAATATATAAATAATAAGATAGCGCATTTGCTATCTGTCTTAAATTATATTTGGATAGGTAATACCTATCTGTAGTCAAAAATTTCTAAATTAAATTATTAATATCTATTAAATTAATTCTATTGGTATAATTGTTACAATTAAATGTCAAATTTAAATTATTATTACATGATAAATTATTCATTAATAAATTTAAATCATATCTTATTTTATTCTCTTGTGGCCAACCCTGTTTGTAAGGCAATGTAAACAAGATAATTTCATGTACATTTAAAGCTCAATACTTTAGTAATCAATATATTTTAATAATTGATTTTTGTTTACATTGCCTCTTCTCCCAACAAGAATTATTAATGTGCTATTAGGAGAAAACTTACTGGTTAAAACTTTATTCACTAAATGACTAAACGATGCTCCAGGCATACAATAATTACTAATCAATTGTCCTTTCAAATGGTTATTTAACATCATGCCCAAATTTTTACCTATGTCATCACAATACATAATAACTTTATGTTTTTTAATATTTAAACTACTTTTTAAGTTTTTATTCTGTGTTATGGCACCATCATAGAGTGTTGGTGAAAACAAGGAGTCATTGCTATTTACACAATTTTTTAATTGAATACACGGACACACCATCGACGATAATACGACACGTGTTTCGCTTCTACACGAGGCATCTTCAGGTAATGTAGACTCTACGGCGGCTAGCCGTAGTGGTGTTGGGAGTAGTGGTGCTGGGACTAGTGGTGATGGAGTTAGTGCATGCAATTGAGGGTGAGCGGGAGGTGCTCTTCAATCCAGGTAAGACACATCATTGTATTTATTTAGCGGAAGGTTGCGAAGAAATTTATATTTTTATTTTTTATTATAATGGATTTCTGCAAAGTAACGCCTGATTCTATCAATTATAATAGGTTTTTTGTTACTTCATAATGCCTCGCAAACGTTAGTCCAGCCTTTCAAGAGTATCTTCTCAAAGACAAGCGAAAAGATTAGCTCGATCGCTAGAATCTTTGGAAGATGCTGAACTGAGAAGGCATGAACAAGCAGAGCGTCAGGCTGCTTTTACAGCATCTGAGACACCTTCTCAACGTCAGGAAAGGCGTCATGAACAGGCAGAGCGTCAAGCTACTTTAAGAGCTTCTGAAACACTCCTGCTCAAAGTCAGCAAAAGCGTCTTGAACAGGCAGAGCGTCAAGCTACTTTAAGAGCTACTGAAACACCTGAACAAAGTCAGCAAAGGCGTCTTGAACATGCAGAGCGTCAAGCTTCTTTAAGAGCTACTCAAACACCTGCTCAAAGTCAGCAGAGGCTATTCGAACAAGCGGAACGTCAGGCCGCCTTAAGAGCCGCGGAAACACCTGATGAAACTCAACACAGACTCATTGAGCAAACTGAACATCAATCTACTATAAGGGCATCTGAAACACCAGAACAGACACAGGCGCGAAGAGATGCAAATGCACAGCTCCAAGCTGAACGTCGACAAAATTTTCAAAGAAACAATTGGTCGGTTTTTAATGACGCAGCATTCAATTATGATCCGTTGATTGATTATAAAAATCACAGGTTAGTTGTTATCGAACTGATGGACAAGGCGTGTCGATGATGACGAAAGATGAGACCGCAGGCATGTGCTGTTCCAATGGCAAAGTGTCTCTTCCGTTACTTGGGGTAACAGAAGAACCCTTGAAAACTCTCTTTTTATATGATGCTAATGAGTCACGGCGCTTTTTAAACAGGATCCGGAAATATAACTCATGCTTTCAAATGACGTCCTTCGGAGATGACCGGGAAATAATAATGCCGGGATTTTCGCCTACATTTACGGTGCAAGGGCAAATCTATCATAGAATAGGTTCACTTTTACCAGCTGAAAATGAAAAGTATAAACTTTTATAAGTATATTTTATGGGTGACGAAGAAATTGAGGTAGACCGTCGCTGCAATTTATCCAGGGAGTTGAGAGAGACACAGTGTTCAAAATTCAAAGATTCTTGCATGAACGTAACATTTTAGTCAAAACATTTAAAACTGCTTTAGAAAACCTACCTGAAGAGGATTATAAAGTCGTCATTCACGCAGATAGGAACCCTCGAGGAGAGCATGAAAGGCGCTACAATGCACCTTTGATAAACGAAATAGCATCCGTAATTAGTGGTGATCAATTTTCTTCACGAGACATTGCCTTGCGAGCACGTGATGATACGTTGCAACGGGTAGCCGATACACACAAATTTTATGACGCTCTGCAATACCCATTGATTTATTTCAAAGGACAAGAGAGTTATCATTTTCAAATTCCACTCATTAACCCAGTCACAAAGGAGCCTACTCCGAACAAAAAAGTATCATGTATGGATTTTTATGCGTATCATATGATGTTGCGAGAAAATGATTTTAAGCTCTTAGCCCGGTGTAGACAATTATTTCATCAATTTTTGGTAGACATGTATGTGAAGGTAGAAAGTAAACGTCTCCGTTATATATCTTTAAATCAAAAAAGCTGCGCATTGAGAATTATATACATTTACAAGACGCAATTTCTAGCGACGCCAATGTAAACCCCAGAAATTTAGGTAAAATGGTAATTCTGCCCTCATCATTCGTTAACAGTCCCCGCTACCTACATGAGTACACACAAGACGCATTCGCCTATGTACGAACTTACGGAAGACCTGATATTTTTGTTACTTTTACTTGCAATCCCACATGGAAAGAAATAACCGAGGAGCTAATTCCGGACCAAAAAAGTACCGACAGACACGATTTAGTTGCTAGAGAATCTAAATAAGATTAAAGGTACAAAATTTAATGTATGTTATTAACAAAGGGAAAATTTTCGGAGAGGTGTAGTGCTTCATGTATTCAATTGAATGGCATAAAAGAGGATTACCATATGTCCACATTCCAATATGGCTTAAAGAGAAGTTGCGGCCCAGCCAAATAGACGACTTAATAAGCGCCGAGATTCCGGAACCTGAGCAAGATAAAGAATTATATGGTACCATCGTCCGAAATATGATTCATGGTCCATGTGGAGCACAAAATTCAATATCGTCATGTATGAAAGAAGGAAAATGTACAAACAAATTCCCTAAACAGCTATTAAAAGAAACAGTGCACAATGACAATGGCTACCCTTTATACAGACGCAGAGCTCCCGAAGATGGTGGCAGGAAAGTTACAATCAAATCTCGCTCTGGAGCGTTCGAAACCTTAGATAACAGCTGGATTGTCCCGTATTCGCCCATTCTATGTAAAATGTTTAATGCCCACATTAATGTAGAAGCATGTAGCTCTGTCCGGGCAATCAAGTATATCTGTAAGTATATAAATAAAGGAAGCGACCAAGCAATATTTAATCTCAGGAGTGAAGGTGAGGCAAATCCCGTTAATGAAGTACAGACCTTTCAAGAAGGGCGTTATGTCAGCAGTAAGGAGGCAGCGTGGCGTCTCCTTGGCTTCCCTTTAAACGAAAGGCACCTAACAGTTACTCACCTTGCTGTGCACTTAGTAAATGGAGAGCGTGTATATTTCACCGAAAAAAATTTCCAAGAAAGAATTGCATCACCGCCAAAAACTACACTAACAGCCTTCTTTCAACTTTGTCAAACCGACCCTTTTGCAAAAACGTTGTTATATTCTGAAGTCCCCTGCTATTATACTAGGAACACATCTAGGAAGGAGTGGAAACGCCGTATTCAAGGCGCGCCTGTTGCAAATTGGCCCGGTGTAAAGTCATCAGATGCCCTTTGTCGTGTGTATACCGTCCATGTAACTAATTTTAAATGTTTCTGTTATTGTAATTTGTAGTGTAATTCTGTTTACGATTGATGCTGCACCATGTTCGGGGTCCTACAGGATATAAAGACCTTAAAACTGTCAACGTTCAGGAATTTGCAACTTACAGAGAAGCATGTGAAGCTCTGCATCTTTTAGAAAACGATAATCACTGGGATGAAACCATGGAGGAAGCTGTGCAGTGCCAGTCATCAGCCAAAATTAGGGATCTTTATGCAACTCTCATATCATCTTGTGGGCCATCTAATGCATATGAATTGTGGGACAAATATAAAGAGTACATGGCGGAAGATATTTTGCGAAGGTTACAGCAGACACTCGCGAACATGACATACAATTAACACATTTGGAATGAAGCAATTGTAAAAATTGAAGATAAAATAATGGCAATGGTAGGCAAAAAATTAAGCGACTTTGAAATGATAAGCCCTCAGCGAACAACCGAAAATGAACTAAGCAATTTAGTATTATCTTTGAAGCAGCAAGTAGCCGAATTTTTACCCCGCTTGCTTCCCGAACAAAAACGAGTTTTTGACAAATTATTAGGACAAATTGAATCTGGAAATGGTGCACTTTTCTTTTTAGATGCCCCTGGAGGAACTGGGAAGACGTTTTTGTTAAATTTATTATTAGCGCAAGTACAGAAAGATAAAAACATTACTGTGGCCGTAGCTTTCTCCGGCATAGCCGCCACGCTGCTAAGCGGCGGCCACACTGCACATTCTGTTTTAAAACTCCTTCTAAATCTAGCGCAGGAAGAATCGCAGATCTGCAACTTTAGCAAAAATAGTGCACGAGGTATAATGCTACGACAATGCAAACTTTTAGTGTGGGACGAAAGTACAATGTCGCATAAAAAAGCTGTAGAAGCACTAAATCGAACGCTCCAGGATTTGCGCAGCAATACCGATGTAATGGGAGGAATGGTGGTTTTACTGGCTAATGACTTTCGCCAAACTTTACCTGTTATTCAAAAGGGCACACCTGCAGATGAAATTGAAGCATGCCTCAAGTCGTCTATTTTATGGAACGAGGTGACAAAATTCAGTTTAACTACGAATATGAGAGTGCATTTGTATAATGATATCAATGCTGGAATCTATGCTGACACATCATTAAAAATAGGCGATGGGCGGTTGGAAACGGATGCTGAGGGCTGCGTTAAATTGACGAAAGATTTTTGTAATTCAGTACAGAGTCATTCTGAATTAATTGCGAGCGTTTATTCAGATTTATCGAACAACATGCATGAAGACAAATGGTTTTGTGAAAGGGCGATTCTTGCACCAAAAAATGAGAGCGTTAACAAAATAAATTCAGTTATATTAAGCGAAGTAGCAGGAGAAATAACAGAGTATTTATCAGTAGACACAGTTATGGACACAGAGCAGAGCACTTCATATCTCGTAGAGTTTCTAAATTCTCTAGAGTTGTCAGGTGTGCCCTCACATAATCTTCAATTAAAATTAGGCATCCCAGTCATGCTAATGCGAAATTTAGATGATCTTCGGTTATGTAACAGGACAAGGCTGCGTGTGACACATCTTGAACGGAACATAATCGGTGCTACAATTTTGACAGGCGTAGGAAAAGGTGAAAATGTTATTATACCACGGATCCCTATAATTCCCACAGATCTTCCTTTTCAATTCAAAAGGTTGCAGTTCCCTATTAAGCTCAGGTTTGAAATGACAATTAATAAAGCGCAAGGGCAAACGTTACAGGTAGCGGGAGTCAACTTAGAAAAACCGTGCTTCTCTCATGGTCAGCTGTATGTAGCATGTTCTCTTGTGTCAAATGCCCAGAATCTCCACATTCTTTCCCCGAATGGAAAAACATATAACATTGTGTACAGTAGCGTCTTAAAATAGTGTTCAGTTAGTTTTTTTTTCCAAAATTCCCACAATCAATTAATCAGAATTCTTACAGATATTCCCTTTCTATTCAAAATTTCCTATTTAGCTCAGTTTCTTTTCAATTCCAAATGCTGCACCTCTGACGGACCTATTAAGGTCAGTTTCCTTTCAACTCAAAAGGCTGCATCTCTGACGGATTTTTATGTGGCTCAGTTTCCTTTAATTAAAAAATATCCCATTTCCAATTGGAATAAACAGGCTATTTTCATACTTTCCTATACGCTGCGTTTCAAAATATTTAAATAGGCTGACGAATCAATTTTGCTCAGTTTCCTTTTAATGGCTGCATCTTTGACAAATCTATAAAACTTCAATTCAATTCAAAAAGCAATGGATAGTTCATTTCCAAGTGACTATGCGGGCGAAGCCGCGGGTAACAGCTAGTATGATAAATATGACTGGTGGAGCGACGAGCCTAAGGTTACCGAAGTCCAATTCCCCGGTCGAGCCTTGAGCCTATTATGCGAGATGTTAAACCCAAATGGACTGTATATGCGAAATGCTTCTTCGTTTACACAAAATGGCGACTATAGCACGCGGTTTCCCATACAATGCACTCGATCTTCCCTAAACGAACTATTATTTGCCAAATCTATGAAAGGAATCCCGCTTGATTAGGAGAAAATGAAAATTGGAGCGGATTAACTATTAAACACAATTATATCAAGCAGGAACTAGTAGGAATGTTCACTCACCGGGGTGTTGCTTCTATGCGGCTTGGGCACTATGTTATGTTGCTGCACTGCGACTTCTGGAAGACACTCTGGGGCCCCAGAGATGTTTTCTTGTCCGGTGATGCGTCGGGAGAGAGCGTGCGTAGGCCGAGCGCCCCCTTTTATTCGTTCGGTTGCGATGATCGCGTGATATTCTAGAATCATCTTCTCTCCTCAAAGTGGGCGGCTATTCATTACGCATTCGATTTGAGCGAGCACCGTACTTAGCTCTTCGAAGGACAAAATTTGATCTCCTATTACTCGGTATAAGTGACTCTTTAGACTCTTAATGTTAGTCTCCCAATTGCCCCCAAAATGACTCGCGGCTGGGACGTTCAGAGACCACTCAATGCGGCTCTCGGCTAGAATGTGAGCGAACTCCGAATTATAATACTTGCTAGCTAAGAGTTCATGTAGTTCTGATAAAATACGTTTTGCACCGACGTAGTTCGTACCGTTATCCGAATATAATTTACTTACAGGGCCAGGGCGGGATAGAAATCTTTTAAATGCACCCATAAGCCTGCTGTGCTTAGATCACCAACGAGTTCTATATGCACCGCTCGAGTAGTTAGACATACGAAAATGCAGACGTAAGCCTTTGTGGATCTTATACCACGCCCGCGAGTGAGCGTGACCTTAAACGGACCAGCGAAATCAGACCCGGTGTGCGTAAAGGGCTTTACTGATTGTATTACTCGACAAGATCTAAGTTCCGCCATTTCCGGAAATGACGGCTTGGGGCGTGTCCGAAAGCAAGCTATACATCTGTGGACACGATTGCGGATTTAATTACGTGCAGAAAGAATCCAATAATTCTGACGCAAGATCGACATCAGCAAGTCGGGCCAGCGTGCAAATTCAATTTATGATGGTAATCGACTAATAAATTCATGATATGGTCTTTACGCGGTAAAACTATAGGGTGCCGTTGTTCGAAACTCAACTGCGAGTTGGACAAGCGTCCACCTACCCTTACAATCCCATCCTGTAAAAATGGCTTAAGGCGTTGAAAGGCGCGACTACAAGCTATATTCGATTGTAATCTTGTAATTTCTTCCGAGAAATCCGCACGTTGAAGTTCACGCAATACTAGCAACTCGACATAATTGTAATCGGACGCTAAAACATACGGACGTCGCGGTAAAAGCTTCGCGAATTGACAAACGTAAATTACGCTACGCAATAATTTCGACCAAGAGTACAAGCGGTTCGCCAAAGTAATGATTGGAGAAACCTTGCTCGAAACGTTCGCCACTAGAGCGTGTTTCTTCTCTTCCGGCGGTTGTGACACTGACGAAGGTTCGAAATCGGTTATTGGCCATTGCGAGGGATCCAGTGTACCCAAGAAGGTCCGTGGAACCAAAGCGGGTGGTCCATTATTTGCATCGGGGTGAGTCCACGGGATAGACAATCGGCAGGGTTTTCCGTACCGGACACATGATAAAAGTTCTGCGTTTATATCTCGTCTTGGATCTTGGCCACTCGGTTCGCGACAAACGTATCCCAACGATGGGGTGAAGAATGAACCCAGCATAAGGCGAAGGTGGAGTCGGAAAAGGAAAATATCCTTTCTATATGAACTCTATCCCTACATGCGCTGATAACTGCGGTAATAAGCTTGGTGAGTATTAATATTGCGCAAAGCTCCAAGCGCGCCAGAGAGACAACCTTACGGGAGAAGACTCTCGACTTAGAACTAATGAGGCTAATCGAATTTCTACCATTATTCTGGACGTGGAAATATATAACGCCTCCGTAAGCCTTCTCGCTGGCGTCTGCAAACCCAACGATCGTGATGAGCTATTTCTGTCGACGTTTATATGACGTGGAATTTTAATTTCTCTTAGTAAAGGAAGATCCTCTCTAAAACACTTACACTTTTCCCACACAAAATGGCGACATTGTATGGGAAACCGCGTGCTATAGTCGCCATTTTGTGTAAACGAAGAAGCATTTCGCATATACAGTCCATTTGGGTTTAACATCTCGCATAATAGGCTCAAGGCTCAACCGGGGAATTGGACTTCGGTAACCTTAGGCTCGTCGCTCCACCAGTCATATTTATCATACTAGCTGTTACCCGCGGCTTCGCCCGCATAGTCACTTGGAAATGAACTATCCATTGCTTTTTGAATTGAATTGAAGTTTTATAGATTTTTCAAAGATGCAGCCATTAAAAGGAAACTGAGCAAAATTGATTCGTCAGCCTATTTAAATATTTTGAAACGCAGCGTATAGGAAAGTATCAAAATAGCCTGTTTATTCCAATTGGAAATGGGATATTTTTTAATTAAAGGAAACTGAGCCACATAAAAATCCGTCAGAGATGTAGCCTTTTGAGTTGAAAGGAAACTGACCTTAATAGGTCCGTCAGAGGTGCAGCATTTGGAATTGAAAAGAAACTGAGCTAAATAGGAAATTTTGAATAGAAAGGGAATATCTGTAAGAATTCTGATTAATTGATTGTGGGAAGTTTTGGAAAAAAAAACTAACTGAACACTATTTTAAGACGCTACTGTACACAATGTTATATGTTTTTCCATTCGGGGAAAGAATGTGGAGATTCTGGGCATTTGACACAAGAGAACATGCTACATACAGCTGACCATGAGAGAAGCGCGGTTTTTCTAAGTTGACTCCCGCTACCTGTAACGTTTGCCCTTGCGCTCTATTAATTGTCATTGCAAACCTGAGCTTAATAGGGAACAGCAACCTTTTGAATTGAAAAGGAAGATCTGTGGGAATTATAGGGATCCGTGGTATAATAACATTTTTACCTTTTCCCACGCCTGTCAAAATTGTAGCACCGATTATGTTCCGTTCAAGATGTGTCACACGCAGCCTTGTCCTGTTACATAACCGAAGATCATCTAAATTTCGCATTAGCATGACTGGGATGCCTAATTTTAATTGAAGCTTATGTGAGGGCGCACCTGACAACTCTAGAGAATTTAGAAACTCTACGGGATATGAAGTGCTCTGTTCTGTGTCCATAACTGTGTCTACTGATAAATACTCTGTTATTTCTCCTGCTACTTCGCTTAATATAACTGAATTTATTTTGTTAACGCTCTCATTTTTTGGTGCAAGAATCGCCCTTTCACAAAACCATTTGTCTTCATGCATGTTGTTCGATAAATCTGAATAAACGCTCGCAATTAATTCGGAATGACTTTGTACTGAATTACAAAAATCTTTCGTCAATTTAACGCAGCCCTCAGCATCCGTTTCCAACCGCCCATCGCCTATTTTTAATGATGTGTCAGCATAGATTCCAGCATTGATATCATTATACAAATGCACTCTCATATTCGTAGTTAAACTGAATTTTGTCACCTCGTTCCATAAAATAGACGACTTGAGGCATGCTTCAATTTCATCTGCAGGTGTGCCCTTTTGAATAATAGGTAAAGTTTGGCGAAAGTCATTAGCCAGTAAAACCACCATTCCTCCCATTACATCGGTATTGCTGCGCAAATCCTGGAGCGTTCGATTTAGTGCTTCTACAGCTTTTTTATGCGACATTGTACTTTCGTCCCACACTAAAAATTTGCATTGTCGTAGCATTATACCTCGTGCACTATTTTTGCTAAAGTTGCAGATCTGCGATTCTTCCTGCGCTAGATTTAGAAGGAGTTTTAAAACAGAATGTGCAGTGTGGCCGTCGCTTAGCAGCGTGGCGGCTATGCCGGAGAAAGCTACGGCCACAGTAATGTTTTTATCTTTCTGTACTTGCGCTAATAATAAATTTAACAAAAACGTCTTCCCAGTTCCTCTAGGGGCATCTAAAAAGAAAAGTGCACCATTTCCAGATTCAATTTGTCCTAATAATTTGTCAAAAACTCGTTTTTGTTCGGGAAGCAAGCGGGGTAAAAATTCGGCTACTTGCTGCTTCAAAGCTTAGTTCATTTTCGGTTGTTCGCTGAGGGCTTATCATTTCAAAGTCGTTTAATTTTTTGCCTACCATTGCCATTATTTTATTTTCAATTTTTACAATTTCTTCATTCCAAATGTGTTAATTGTATGTCATGTTCGCGAGTGTCTGCTGTAACCTTCGCAAAATATCTTCCGCAAGAGTCAGTAACTCATTCTTGGGGCGATGTATACGCTTTTACAACAAAATCCCAGTAAATATACAAAATTTGTCATACACAACGTTCAAAAATGTTATTAAACTAAGTTTGTATAAAAAGGGTTATTATAATATTAACGAATTTATGGATGATAATAACCCCTGGGAAAGGTGATCGCTACCAAGCTGTTTCTACTTTGTCTTGTGTTGTTAATTGTAAACATGATTGTAAGCTATTATTGGGAAAAAATAGCCCCGATGGGTTTCTTGCTGATTCTTCCCACGAAAAGGTTTTTTTTTGCGAACCAGTGGTAAATCAAAAAAGTGGTTAGGTTAGGTTAGGTTAGGTTAGGTTAGGTTAGGTTAGGTTAGGTTAGGTTAGGTTAGGTTAGGTTAGGTTTTTTTTTTTTTAAACTCTACAGACTCGTAGTCCGTACCCTTTGTTACATTTTTTTTAATAATTGTTATGACATTACATATGTAGTTTCTAAGCTATAACATCTCTCCGCGTTTTTTGAATATAAATTTTTTCATTAACCTAGATTACTATAATATCATGCCTTATATCTAACTGTTAGTGTAATTTTTTTTTGTTTTTTTTTGCCTCTATTTTTTTTCTTTTTCTTATTTTTCTTTTTTTTTTTTTGTTTGTTTTATTTTTTTTTTTTTTTGTCCTTTTTTTTTCATGCATCTTAAACTATGGTTAGTTATGGTTTGAAACTTTTGTCTACATACTTATAACTAACTTATAACTAATTCATATATTTTTTTGCCAGACCTTTTTTTTTTTTGTTTGTTTTATTTTGTTCTTTTTTTTTCATTTTTTTTTTCATGCATCTTAAACTATGGATATTAAACATCTTATACTCAATACTTAATTTATAACTAACATAACTATAATTTACAAAAATTTTCCAATTTTAATAGTAAGTAAAATTGTTGCGGTTATGTCATTTAACATCCGTTTGATTGTTGTTTATGCCGCTTCGTCTCGGACCACGTTCATAATGTTTCTTGCAACCTTTAAGTCTCGATGATGTATTGCCATTTTCATGTTGTAATCCCTAATTCTGCTTGTGGTGGCAGCCTCGGCGCGCAAAATTAAACAGGCAATTGCATTATCCTCACACCAATCGGTGTAGTAGATGCAATGGCTCGTATGGCGCGAGATTGCCACCACTGCATGAGGAATACTGTTATATAGGCGTTGTTTCTCTCTATTAGATCGCACGATTACCACCGTCTCGCTCACGAGCCCCTGAGCTTCATGTATGGTTAGAGTTCGCAATCCCTTCCCTTTTCCGTAGCCCTGGCTGATGAGATTTTCCTTTTCAGCCTGGGTGTGTCCCAAGTATAAAGTATTTTCAAGGGACTTTGGGATCTGTGAACCCATGTACCTCTTTAGCTCTAGAGATCGCAACCTAGTATTGGATGAGTATATGCCATCATAGATTTCGTTTAGTGCATATGCTACATCCAGTGGGTTTCTGTGCGTGCAGAGCCATTCTTGGTTGATATTAGCCACGAGATTTGGACGAGTGTAGTGTAGTCGGAACAAATCATGCCTGTCGATATATGGTAGTTGGTTGTTGTCCCCTACAATGAAAATCTCGCTTGCACCCGTGATTTGTACTGCCGTTACTATAGCCCCAAAATGGTTCATGAGCGCTTCGTCAATTAAAAGACGAGAGTATTTCTCAGACGCCCTTATGCCATTTACCAAGATTGAGGCCATAGTCCGCACCTTCCTTGCTGCGTCAGCTTCTATACGTGATGCTAGCCTCTCCCTCAGGTCAGTTGCAGCTGCAGTTGTTGTAGTGATTATGATATCATTTTCCTCCGCAAAGTTGTTAATAACCCGGGATGTTTTTCCACACCCGGGTACGCCATTGACCCATGTTATTTTTGACAACTGCCAATGCCCAAGAGAGCCGCCCTTCTCCAAAGTCATGGACACAGCCTTGAGCCTGTCCAAGATCTCGTCCTCGAGCATTACTCTTGTACACTTTGCTGTTACCACTATGGGGTCCTGAGGAGGTGTTCGAAAGACAAGTTGGCCCGACCGTTCTGTCTCAGTCCCGTCCAAAGCCACAAAACCAACCGTTGCGTTGTATGCCGCCATGTACAATCCCGACACTTTCCCTTTAATTACTTCAGCTGTGTCGTTGTTGTACACAGCAGCCTCGGATTCCTCGAGTTTCACCTCAAGCTGATCTTCACAGCCTCGATGAAAAGATGAAAAAGGTTAGGCTAGGTTAGGTTAGGTTAGGTTAGGTTCCCCCCCGACCGGGTTCCCGCCTTGTCGTGGCGGGGGGGCTTAGTAGCCGTGGCTTGGTCTCCCACGGTGAACAAAGAGGAACCCACGTGGCTGGCCCGAGGTGAAGGGCCGGCCTGAGGTGGCCGCTCCGAGTGGGCTTGGAGAGCCCACTTCGGATGTGTGCTGGTGGACTGCAGCGAGTGGGGACTCGCGCACCCTCTACCGCTGCAGCCGAGGTGGAGTCGCGGAGTAAGAGGAGTGTTGGTATGGCGATGCGCCACTCGCCCTATCCTTCGCGACTCAAACGGGGCCGCACCGTTGATGCGGTGGTGGTGGGGCTGCGGGGGGAGAGGATTGTCGGTATTGCGAGGCGCCGCTCTCCCTACCCTCCGCAGCCGAATCTTGGTTGGCGGCGGAGCCATAGACCAGATCCGCCGCTGGGGTCGGGAAGGCTAGTACTTCTAAGTGCTCGTTTTTCCTGGCCCCATGGCCTTTGTGCATCGGACGCGGGGGCGTCTGTTGCACAGACGTAGTTGGAGGCCGTGGAGGAAGGCGCGCCATGTGTTCTGGTGCGCCTTACCTGGGAAGGAGAACGGGGGAGGAATTTTCCTCTACCGAGGAGGTGCTGCCATGGGGCGGCAGGCGCTAGTAGGGCCGCGGATGTGTGCGAAAGCGTTCCCGTAGCCCTGCCAATATGCGACAAAGGTGGAACACCATGGGGTTTTAGTCGGTGCGAGTCCGGCATAACCCGTCCTTGCCCCCGAGAGGCGGGTATGCGTAGGCATTTCCCCATGCAAAAAAAAAGGTTAGGTTAGGTTAGGTTAGGTTAGGTTAGGTTAGGTTAGGTTAGGTTAGGTTTTTTTTTTTGTATGTTTTGCTGCTATCCTCTGACATGGAGGTCAGAGACATTGTCAGCTTGACATGGACTTAATTTCATATTTTTTATTTACTTTGTCTTTTTGTTTTATAGAGGGTGTAGAGGACTCCGGGTTTTCGTTCGGGAGTCCTACTACTCTTTACCTAGTACACGCAATAACATTATATTTTATCATTTACTTATAAATTCCTCTGTATTTAGTGCACATACAATTTGTAAATAAATCTTATAATTTTGAATTTGGAGTCAGCGCATTCTCTCTGTATATACAAGTATAAACACAAGGAAGCGCCAATTTTATTTCTAAAATGAATACTAAGTCCTAAAGAATAATTGAATTAATAATTAGTTCAGATTACACAAATAGGTAAATAATAACAATAATAATAATCAACAATAATCATTAGTCATATTTATCATATTAAAAATATTCGTCATATTAAACTATATTAAATTTCTATTATTAACTTTTGGTTATGTTTAGTGACTTGCTTAACTACACCCTCACAAAATTTAATAAATTTATTTCGAGTCCTTTTTTCAATGAGCAGCATGTGTAAATTTTCTTTTATTATCTGAATATCGGTTTCAGACTCGAAATCGTATCTGGCTTTATCAAACCGAGGACACTGTAGGAGGATGTGCATCACCGTCTCCTCAATTTCAGGCTCACAGACGCATGATGGGTTCTCCTTGCACCGAAACATCGTCGGAGACAGCGCTGTTTCCCTAATAACCCTGTGGGCTGTCTCAACGTCCGGCAGAAAGGCTTTAGTTATTCTGGCGGTCTCTCCCTCTGTATACCTCCGGTTCCATTCTTTAAGCGTCTCAGATCTTATAAGTCGCTTTACAAAAGAGACTGGGCAAAAGTCATAGTCCGATTTTCTCTTTGCTCGCAGCGCCGCGTGTTTGGCTAGCTCGTCGGCGCGTTCATTTTCTACAAGACCCGCATGGGCTTTTATCCAGAAGAGTTGTAGTGTTTTTTGTTGCCTTAAGATGTTAAAAATGTTTTTGCTGGTCTTGACTGCTAAAGGGTGTTGAGAGTCTTGGTTCACAATGGTCTCTAGAGCGGACCTAGAGTCACTGTAAACCCCGAAAGTTGTCTCCGCGCTAGAGAGAATTCGCTCAGTTGCCATGTATATGGCCAGTAATTCCGCCTGGTAAACGGTACAGTGGTCCGACAGTTTGAGTTTCAGAGTTCGGATCTCAGCAGCATTATTCCAAAAAGATAAAGCCGCTCCGACCTTTCCCTCTATTTTACTCCCGTCGGTAAATATTCGGAGACTCTGGTTGTTGTTCAGTCTCGTTTCGTCCTCGTTTACCAGGCATATGAATTGCAGATCCATATAGGATGCGGGGTGAGGCAGTTCTATGAAGCTCGCCTTTGTCTCCACCACTCGGTCTGCCAGCACTGACTGGAGTTTTCCTCTCCTCGCCTCAAAAAGGGATGCTGCTTCTTGGACCCTCAAGTCCAGAGGAAGCAGACCAGACAGTGCTAGCGCCGAGTGTAGGGATACGGTCCGGTACGCTTTGACAATTTTTTGAGCAAATCCTCTCTGCACGGTATTCAGTTGCTTCCTGACTCCCAACTTCTTAGCGGCTGGCGCCCACGCACTCGCTGCGTACAAAACCACCGGTTCAACGACCGCCGTGTACATCGTCCTAATAATTTCGGGTTGAAGGCCCCAACTGATCTTTGCCGCTCTTGATAACTGTGTGTAGAGAGAGGCGGCCTTCCTGCACACATTTCTAACGTGTGTATTAAACGTAAGTTTTCTATCTACGGTAAGACCAAGCACTTTGATCTCCTCCGACAAGCGTACCGCCATACCGCCCATGCTCAGACGTGGGGAATCGTATTTTAGTTTGTTGGTTATTACCATTGCCTGGGTCTTATGTGGCGCAAATTTAAGCTTATTACGTATTCCCCACCTCATAACGTGTTCCAGAGCAGCATCCGCCCGTCTTTGGACATCAAGCGCCGTGTCCCCCGCAAACAGAAGGACGATGTCATCGGCGATCGCTTGACACAAGGTAGGTTAGGTTAGGTTAGGTTAGGTTAGGTTAGGTTAGGTTAGGTTAGGTTAGGTTAGGTTAGGTTAGGTTAGATTGGAAGGAGGGGCGCCCCCGCGGACTCACCGTCCGCGTACCGGCCCATAGTGCTGCTCGACGAGGCGGGCAAACTTCTTGAGCGTATCATCGCAGATCGCCTCGTCAGCCACTTGTGCAGAGTGGGGCCAGACCTGGACGAGAACCAGTTTGGTTTTCGTCGCGGGCGCTCCACCATAGACGCTATTACGCGCGTGAGGGCCCTGGCGGAGGAGACAGTATCCCGGGGGTGGGGTGGTGCTGGCGGTGTCATTAGACATCTCCAACGCCTTCAACACCCTACCCTGGAGTTGTATTCGGGAGGCGCTTAATTACCATCGCGTGCCTCCCTACCTCCGCCGCACAATAGGGGCCTACCTTGAGGAGAGATGCGTCACGTATTGGGGACGTGACAGCGCTGGTCGACGCGCCATGTCGTGCGGTGTTCCGCAGGGATCGGTCTTGGGACCGCTCCTGTGGAACATCGGCTACGACTGGGTGCTGAGAGGTGAGCTCCCGTCGGGCGCTGACTTGACCTGTTATGCGGACGACACGCTCGTCACTGCCCGGGGGAGCTCGCACAGGGAAGCAGCGTTGGTTGCCACGGCTGCGGTTTCACAAGTGGTGAACCGCATCCGGTGCCTGGGCCTGGAGGTGGCCCTTAACAAGTCGGAGGCCATGGTGTTTCATGGCCTTCGACGCGCGCCGCCACCGGGATCGCACATCGTGGTCGGCGGGGCCCGGATAGCTGTCGAGTCCACCATGAAGTACCTGGGATTGGTGCTCGACAGCCGATGGGAATTTGGGCCCCACTTCCGGCGGCTGGCGCCCAAGCTGATGCGTGCAGCTGGCGCACTTTCAACGCTGCTTCCCAACTTGGGGGGCCCGAGCGCTGCCTGTAGGCGGTTGTACGTGGGAATCGTGCGGTCCATGGCCCTGTATGGGGCCCCTGTATGGGCGATGGACATGACGGCCAGCACTCTCGCCATTCTGCGCAAACCGCAGAGGGCGATGGCCGTCAGAGTCACCCGCGGGTATCGCACGATTTCCTACGAGGCGGCTTGCGTCCTGGCCGGATCCCCGCCCTGGGACCTAGAGGCAAAAGTACTCGCGTCACTATATCGATGGCGTGAGGAAGAGCGGGGACGGGGCTCGAGGCCGGTGCAGCGACAGATCGCGCTGCGCCGAGAGGAGCTCCGTCAGGTCTTGGTGGCGGAATGGCGGCAAAGGCTTCTGCGCCCTACCGCCGGCCTCGCTATCGTCGAGGCGATCCGGCCAGTACTCGACGACTGGCTCGGGAGAAGGCACGGCTCCCTGTCGTTTAGGGTGACGCAGGTGCTGTCGGGGCACGGCTGCTTTGGCAAGTACCTGTGCCGCATAGACAGGGAGCCGGACGCTCGGTGCCACCACTGCGTCCATTGCGGGGAGGACACGGCGCAACACACGCTCGCCGAGTGTGTAGCTTGGGAGGAGCAGCGCCGTGTCCTCACAAATGTAGTAGGAGGCGATTTGTCGCTGTCGGCCTTGGTGCGGAGTATGGTCGGTAGCGCAGAATCGTGGGATGCAGTGGTGTCCTTCTGTGAGGACGTGATGTCGCAGAAGGAAACTGCGGAACGGGAGAGGGAGATCTCGACTCCCTTCCCTGGCCGCAGAAGGCGCACCGGGCGCAGGAGAAGGGCGGACAACGCCCTTTTCCAGCCCCCATGAATAAGTCCAGGGGCGAGGGACTAGGGGAAGCCCCCGCCCTACTATTCGATGGACCCGAGGCGGAGGCACGCGTGGGTGTCGGCGCGTGCCTCTGAGGTGATACAGGGGGTAGTTGAACACCTCACTACCCCGTGCAGGAGACGTGGCCCGTACAGACCGGGCCAGCACTAGTGTGGGGCTGCGGAAGAATTTGGATTCCCGCGGCCCCGCGCGTGCACGTGCGAGGAGACACCGGGGTGGTTTTAGCCGGTAAGAGTCCGGCACACCCCTCCGCCTGTCCCCAGGCAGAGGCAGTCCATGAGGATTTCCCCCCCGTAAAAAAAAAAAGTTTAAAAAAGGTTAGGTTAGATTAGGTTAGGTTAGGTTAGGTTAGGTTCCCGTGTGGAGTTGCCAGTCCTCCCATCGGGCGCGTCCCCAGGTGGCGGATAGGGGAATGCCACTCAGATATGAGTGGTAGCGGGAAACCGTCGCGGACCAAAACTGGCTGGGTTTGGGCGTACCTGTGGTTCCGAATGGAATCATAGGTACGAGGTACTTTTGTTGCTTCCCGTATCCTCTCCATTGAGAGGAACAGAGAATGTGACATTCGCGGTGAGATGCCAGGTGCGCTCAGCTTTTGCCGACGCCGGGCAGCGCGTCAGCGCGGGATTTTCAGGGACTACATCCTGAAAAAAGGAAATTGAATGGGCTCAGGGTTCCCTCACCCGGTCTCTGGGCAGGCATGGGAAGAACCTGTATCGACTCTGCCACCGTTCGAACCTCGGAATCCCTTTGGCGTGTCGTGGATCATGTCTCGCGGCGCCTGATCGCCTGCGCGGGCTCTTGGCTTAACCGCCTGGAGTCGCGAGGATGATAACCTCTATAAAAAATCACCCGAAGCTCAAGCGTGGCACGCCGTGAGGAGCTGCATGGCTGATGGGTAAATGTTCAGTCGTTAGCGTTGGCCCCCGTCAGGGTACCGGCCGACACCCTTGACGGGTTATGCATAGGCTTATCCGGGCAAAAGGGGCTCTGCTCGGATGGACCGTTACTTCCTCCACACTCGTGGGAAAAAAATGGAAAAATATAAAAATTATAAAACATCAGAAGGAGATAAGCAGGCTGGATCGGAATCAGATGCAAGCCTATGTAGCGATGTATCAAGGACAGCTTCTAAGTCTGGAGGTCGCTTCCGCGGGGCGAAAAAGAGACGTATTACAAAATCAATATCGTCCAGCGACAATGAAGCTTTTTTAAAAGAGACGAATTCTGAGACAGGAAAAGAGGTGACACCATTAATGGATAATTCTGGAGAGTTCGTAGTGCCAGGGCCTGAGGAAGCTCTTAGTATGGCTGAGAGGCAAGTGGAACAAATGGTTTGTGTTGCAAATCAAAAACGAACTGCCCTGGGGCTACCTAATTTAGTCGGAGATGACAGCCGTTCGGCAATGGCTCTCAACCAACAGGTTCTCGACGATGTCGGAGTCATACTGATGGTAGCAGCCAAGTCGAGAAATCTGAAAGGCACATTTCAACGTGCCTTAAAGGATGCTGCCACGTCAATAAAAACAGTCGTGGAGGTCCTACATAAGAGGTCAGTGAATGAAGAAACGGCGAAATTGCAGGCTGAAAACACCTGCCTGCGCAGTGAAATAGAGGAGCTTCGTAAAGAGCTATCTGAAATCCGGCTTGAAATGGCGAGGATCAATAAAACACCTGCTCCACCAACTCCTCAGGTGCGAGGAGACAAGGAAAGTGAGGAATTGATAAGTTCCATTATGCGCCAAGTTGGTGACATGATGAATGCGCGATTGGAGGCGCTTGAGGAGTGGCTTCTCCCAGAAAAGCGTGTCCGCCCTCCGCTGGCTGCTGATGTGCGCAGAGATGTAGTAAATGATGCAGACATACTACGGCGGAAGTCTGATACAATTACGAAGGCTGACAAATACGCCGTAAAAACAAGAATAGGCAACAAGAAAATTCCGGCGCTGGAAATACAAAGAGGAAACAGAAAGGGAAAGGGACACGAAGGGAGAACAACAGAAATGGCAACCAACCAGCCAACAGAATCACGCCCTCAACCTCCTGAGTCCACGGAAGAAGGATGGACCACAGTAGTGAGAAGAGGTAAAAAACGCAAGGCAGGAACCGTCAATCCTTCCAAGAGACCAGCATCTGTGAAACTGCGCTCCCCAAAATCCGCGGCTGTAGTTATAACACTGCAGCCCGGAGCTGAAGATCGTGGCCTCACTTATGCAAAGGTGCTGACAGAGGCTAGAAAGAAGATCGACCTTGCTAGCCTCGGTATCGAATCTCTGCGGTACCGACAGGCGGCCACTGGAGCCCGCATTTTAGAGATACCAGGAGCAACGAGCGGCGATAAAGCTGACTCCTTGGCTAAGATATTAAAGGAGTCGTTGCCTGAGGAGGTGGCTAGAGTATCTAGACCAACGAAATGTGCAGAGATGCGCATCTCTGGCCTGGACGACTCTATAACTACAGAGGAAGTTGTTGCTGCCATTGCACAGCAAGGGGAATGTCCTGCAGAAATGGTGAAAGTAGGCGAAATCCGCAGTACAAGCTCTGGCACTGGTACTATCTGGGTGAGCTGCCCGGTACCTGCAGCCAAGAAAGTTGAAGGGGGCGGGCGTCTTTTGATCGGATGGGTGGCAGCACAGGTGAAAATATTGCCACATAGACCATTACGGTGCTATAAGTGTCTGCATAGTGGACATGTGCGCGCGCAGTGCACTTCAGATGTGGACCGTAGTAATGACTGCTACCGATGTGGCCAGACTGGCCATAAGTCAGCGAAGTGCACGGCTGCGCCAAAATGTTCCCTGTGTATTGCAGCAAACAGGCCGGCTGACCACGTACTGGGGAGCAAGAGGTGCTCGCCTCCAAAACAAAGAAGAAAGGGCGTTATAGTGGGTGAAAGGACCCCGCCTACGCAACCTCAAATGGAGGAGGCGATGGCAGTCCAGTAACATGATGGCTGATAATTGTAATTATCGTCTCCTTCAGGCCAACATCAACCACTGTGCCGGCGCCCAGGATTTGCTTTTGCAGAGCATGGCACAGTGGATGATTGATATAGCGGTGGTCGGCGAGCCATACTTCGTCGCTTCCAGGAACAACTGGGTAGGTGACATCGATGGCTTAGTGGCCATCATATCGTCGACGGCTGCAGGCGTCCCACCTTCCAGAATAGTTGCGAGAGGTAAGGGATATGTGGCGATTCTGTGGAGGGAAATAATTCTCATTGGGGTATACTTCTCTCCAAACAGATGCCTTGCCGAATTTGAGACATTCTTGAGCGATTTGGGGGCTCTTATTGGGCTAAACCTACCTCGCCCAGTACTTGTCATGGGAGACCTTAACGCTAAATCTACTGTCTGGGGTTCTCCTATGACTGATGCGCGTGGCGAGGCACTAGAGGACTGGGTGACTATAACGGGCCTAACAGTGCTGAATCAGGGATCGGTCTACACATGCGTGCGGAGACAGGAAGGATCTATCGTAGACGTCTCGTTTGCATCCCCTGCCACAGCAAGCCGCGTTCATGGCTGGAGAGTTTTGGAGAACGTGGAAACGTTGTCGGACCATCGTTACATTCGTTTCGATGTCTCCACTTCTCCAGAGACTCCGAGCGTCGGTCGTCCGGTCAGAAGGCATATCCCATCATTAACCAAAAGATGGGTATTGAGAAGTATGAGTAGAGATGCTGTCATTGAAGCCTCTATTGTCCAATCGTGGCTGTCCCCACCAAATGGGCCTGTAGAGGTTGAGACGGAGACAACTTGGTTTCAGGATGCTATGACACACATCTGTGACGCAAGCATGCCCCGCGCCAAACACCCACCTCCTAGGCGCCAGGTGTACTGGTGGTCTGTAGAGATAGCAGTTTTACGCACTAACTGTGTGAAAGCGAGGCGCCTGTACGCCAGATATCGCAGAAGACGGCTTCGTAACGATACTGTAGAAGAACAGCTATACGAAAAGTATAGAGAATGCCGGAAAATTCTGCAGCTGTCCATTCGTGAGGCTAAGACACGCTCAAGAGAGGAGCTCTTAGAGACCCTCAACCAAGATCCATGGGGACGTCCGTTAAGATGGTCAGGGGCAAACTTCGATCTTGGGCGCCTCCACTCACGGAGAGTCTCCAACCTCAATTTGTTAAGGATGTGGTGAACGTGCTATTTCCAGATCGGGCGGAGTGGTTACCACCAGCAATGGCCTCTGTACAGGAGATGGAAGAAGGACAGAATGAGGTGCCACGAGTGTCGCAGGAGGAACTTGGTGCGGCAGTCTTAAAACTCCGAGCAAAAAAAAACAAAGCTCCAGGTCCCGACGGCATTCCTGGCCGCGCCTGGGTTTTAGCCCTCAAGGAACTAGGGGAACGATTCCGCAGGCTACTTGATGCCTGTCTGGAGATGGGACGGTTCCCATTACAGTGGAAAACGGGCAGGCTAGTCCTTCTGAAGAAGGATGGGCGCCCCGCCGACTCTCCCTCCGCCTACCACCCTGTAGTATTGCTCGATGAAGCAGATAAGCTCTTCGAGCGAATAATAGCCCGTCGTCTTATCGGGCATCTCGAAGAGATGGGTCCCGATTTGTCAGACCAGCAGTTTGGCTTTCGAATGGGTCGGTCAACGATAGACGCTATTAAATGCGTCAAGGCCCATTCGGACGAGATTTTAGCAAGGGGTGGGGTTTTATTGGCAGTGTCTATAGATATTGCCAGCGCTTTCAACACCATGCCCTGGGAGTGCATCAGCGAGGCACTGAAGTACTACAAGGTGCCTCCCTATCTCAGACGAATAATCGGGAGCTATCTCTCTGAGCGATGTGTCTGCTATCCTGGGCGGGAAGGCAGGATATTAAGGAGAGTAATGTCGTGCGGCGTTCCACAAGGCTCGGTTTTAGGACCGCTTCTTTGGAACATCGGTTATGACTGGGTGTTGCGGGGAGACCTTCCCCCCGGGTGCTGGCATAATCTGCTATGCAGACGATACTCTGGTCACTGCCCGGGCGGAGACCTATGAGGTAGCCGTTCGTATTGCCACTACGTCAGTGGCACTGGTTGTTGGCAGAATTAGGATGTTGGGGCTGGAAGTGGCGTTAAGCAAGTCCCAGGCCATCTGCTTTCACAGGCCTCGAAAAGCACCGCCACAGGGATCCCACATCATTGTCAGTGATGTCCGTATTCAGGTTGGGTCCAATATGAGGTACCTTGGACTCATCCTGGATAGCCGTTGGAGCTTCCGCGAGCACTTTAGGTGCTTGGCCCCCCGGCTAATGAGAGCAACAGCTGCCTTAAAAAGGTTGCTACCCAATGTCGGAGGGCCCGATGCGAATTGCCGCCGTCTCTATTTGGGGGTGGTTCGGTCCATGGCTTTATATGGGGCTCCTAATATGGGCTGGGGCTCTGACGGAAAGAACCATCGCCTTCCTGAGAAGGCCCCAGAGGGCGATGGCCGTCGGAGTCGTGCGAGGATACCGGACGATCTCCTTTGAGGCGGCATGCGTTTTGGCGGCATCCCCACCCTGGGATATAGAGGCGGAGTTCCTTGCGTCTATGTACGATTGGCGCTTGGAACTTCGACACCGAGGATGTCCCCCCTCTCCCAGAGAGTGGCAATTGCGAAAGCTCCACACTCGGCAACTGGTGCTTGAAAAGTGGAAGGAGCGTCTAGCCCACCCGAAGGCAGGAAGCAGAACTGTCGATGCTGTTCTTCCGGTCATGTTAGACTGGACAAACAGGCGGCATGGGTCACTGACCTTCCGGCTGGTGCAGGTGCTTTCCGGGCATGGGTGCTTCGGTAAGTATCTGTGCCGTATAGCCGGAAGAGAGCCGAAAACTGAGTGCCATCACTGTGGTAGCGACGAGGACACGGCGCAGCATACCCTTGAGGTTTGCCCGGCTTGGGCTGACTTGCGTCGGGACCTCGTGGCTGTAGTGGGGGATAACCTCTCGCTCCCAGCTTTTATTAAAGCTATGGTTGGATGCGAGAGGGCGTGCTGGGGTAACATTTTGCGAAAAAGTGATGTCACAAAAGGAAGTTGCGGAGAGGAAGAGGGAAAAGACGGCAACAATCCCAATCCGCAGCCGGAGAGCTGGGCGCCGGAGAAGAGCATATCAGGCTCTCTTCCACCCCCCGTAATTGAGGCTTAGGGGGCGGACACAGGGGGCTGTCCATCACCTATTATGCAGGGCCTCGAGGTGGCGCGTACGGTGTGATGGTACGCCCCTCCAAGAAGAAGTCGTCGAGTCGGAGCCTGTAAGTATTGTACTGTTGCCGTCGGGATTGCGGTAGTATGCGAAAGCGTTCCCGTAGCCCTGACAAAAGGTGATGAGATGTAAACAGTGGGGTTTTAGCCGGTAGGAGTCCGGCATAACCTGTCTGACGCCTACACGACAGACGGGTATCCATGAGGATTTCCCCCACGTAAAAAAAAAAAAAAAGGTTAGGTTAGGTTAGGTTAGGTTAGGTTAGGTTAGGTTAGGTTAGGTTAGGTTAGGTTCCCCCCCCGAAAGGGTTCCCGCCTTGTCGTGGCGGGGGGCTTAGAAGCCGTGGCTTGGTCACCCACGGCGAAACAAAGAGGAACCCATATGGCTGGTCCGAGGTGGAGGGCCGGCCCGAGGTGGCCACTCCGAGTGGGCTTGGGATGTGTGTTGGTGGACTGCGGTGAGAGGTGTGTCCTCCCCACCTACCGCTGCAGCCGAGGTGGAGTCGCGGAGGAAGAGGAGTGTTGGTATGGCGATGCGCCACTCGCCCTATCCTCCGCGACTCAAACGGGGCCGCACCGTTGATGCGGTGGTGATGGGGCTGCGGGGGGAGAGGATTGTCGGTATTGCGAGGCGCCGCTCTCCCTATCCTCCGCAGCCGAATCTTGGTTGGCGGCGGAGCCATAGACCAGATCCGCCGCTGGGGTCGGGAAGGCTAGTACTTCTAAGTGCTCGTTTTTCCTGGCCCCATGGTCTTCACGCATCGGACGCGGGGGCGTCTGTTGCGCAGATGTAATTGGAGGCCGTGGAGGAAGGCGTGCCATGTGTTCTGGTGCGCCTTACTTGGGAAGGAGAACGGGGAGGAATATTCCTCTTCCGATGAGGTGCTGCCATGGGGCGGCAGGCGCTAGTAGGGCCGCGGATGTGTGCGAAAGCGTTCCCGTAGCCCTGCCAATATGCGACAAAGGTGGAACACCATGGGGTTTTAGTCGGTGCGAGTCCGACATAACCCGTCCTTGCCCCCGCGAGGCGGGTATGCGTAGGCATTTCCCCATGCAAAAAAAAAATAAAAAAGGGGTCAGGTTAGGTTAGGTTAGGTTAGGTTAGGTTAGGTTTTTTTTTTTTTTTTTAGTTTTTTTTATGCTTTTCCCCGATCATGGGATCACCGGGTCCTTATTAATCTATGTAACTCATGCATTCCAGTTCTCGCATGTATTCACACTTTCAAGCCGCATACTTTGTCTTTCTTATATCCATCCGCGCTCATTCTTTGCCGGGTGGGACTCCCGCTACACTATGCTTATTTTTATTTTATTCGGGAAAATAAGGTTTCTTACACTTTATTTTATTTTCTGTTTAGTCTTTCTATATTATTTATACTTAGCATCTTACAATTCTACATACTTATTTTCGTTCAATTTACAGATTTCCTAATTTTACATATTTATTAACTTACGACTATTGTACATTCTTTTAGCTATTTTACTTATCATTATATTTCTTAGTTTCTACGTTCCTATTTCTTAGTTCTATTTTGAAATTTATAGATCTAACTTCATTATATACCTATATTCTCTATTGTCTTATTTCTAACATTCTATTACAGTTTCTTAATTCTATACTTATAATTGTTATTTGTACAGCAGTAAGAACATAATATGTTTATATAATCATTGATTTGCAGTTTACAATTTTACCAGATCTTTACAGTAGTACATTCAGCAGGATTAGTGAGTTTTCTGTTTTGTTGCATCTATTTTGTGCTTTCTTTTATATTTTTTAAAAACGCTTTTATCTAGGCAATAACATATATATAATAACTTATACATATTTATTGTCCATTTCTTTTGCCAATTTCATTTCGTACTGTTTTTCTTTTGTTTTGTGTTACTGTTTGTGGTGTATGTATGTGTTCCTGTGCTGATATAATCGTGTATATATTTATTATACATTCTGTATATCAGTTGTGTTCGTTTTGCCATGTATTTCGTGTTTGTATGTGTCATGTTTATGTTTCTGTGTGCTTTGTGGTTGTGTGTACGTGTTATGTGATGTCCTGCGTATGGATCAGGCATAGGCTGTGTTTGCACGAGCCAGGTAGTCCCACTTTTTGCGTACCGGGCAGTCAGCACTAAACGCATTGTGGTCGGTCTTCCGCAACCCAGAGTGTGAGCAATTGCAGCACTGCGGTTCATTTCCTGCGGTAAAGTCTGCGCATTTCTCGCGCAGATGCGGTCCTCCACAGTGACTACATTTGTCCACACTCTCGGTGCAAAATTTCCGACCATGGCCGAATGCGAGGCACTTCGTGCATTGGATGAGCGGAGACTGGTCCTCGACTCTGACCCTTTGGAGGTCCAGATAGAGGGCTCCAGCTTCCGTCATCCTCTGCCATACGTTAGGCTTCACCTGTAGGATTATGTGCAATGTCTTGGGATTTCGTGTGCGTTTTTTAAATTTTACCACCATTTCCTTATCTTCTTCTGGTAGGCCCACGAAAATGTCCTTATTCTGAGCGTAGAGCGCCTTAATCATATCATCGTCTTCGCTATCTAAAAACACATCTTTAAGGACAACGAGTGGATTTTTATTTCTCATAGGCGCTACTTTCAGTCCGTCCCCGCGACTCTCTATAATTTCTTGAACTTTTTTCATCTCATTTTCTGTGTCGCAACCCAATATTACTGTTTGGTTCTTGGCCTTACGAACCTTGTTAATTTTAAGGCCAGTACCTCTAGCGTCGACCGCTTTTTTCACTCTGGCGAGCACCTCGTCAGCAGTCTCCAGACCACCTTCGTAGGTGACCGCCATTGAGTGAAGTGCGGGGCGGTGGGCTGGTTTGGCTGCTACGACGCTGGCGTATGTCTTAGGGACTGGGGCTATATTTAGTCCGCATGCCAGTCCTTTTGCAACGTCAATGAATTCTTTTTTGGCTCCGACGACATCATCGGCAATACCACCGGCAAGATCTTTAAGGAGAGCCTGCGTTCGACTCTCGGCCTTTTCGGCCGTTTGGTCTACGGCAGCTCTGGTCTCGTCGATTCTGTCGATGATCTTGTCGATCATGTCGGAGCCTCGGTCATCGTTGTTATTATTGAGTCCTTTTATGTCCGTTTTCAGACTTCGCTCCATCTCATCTATGCGCTCGGTCAGTGCCGCTTCCACCTCTCCCAGTTTCTTAAGGATTGTATCTTGCTCTTCGGACAAAGAGGTTTTTGTTGGTGTCCCTAGTTTTGGGACCTCTGTTTCCAGATTTTTTATGCGCCTGCTGAGCTCGAAGATTGCTCTTATGCCCTTGTCTGATTGGACCTCCAGGAATAGTTTAATGTCTTTCCTCATCTGAGGGTACTCCTGGACTTTCGAGGGTATGTCCTCGAAGGTTTTCATCATTTCCTGGAGGAGCTGATCACTCGATAATGCAGCGTAGTTCTGTTTCTGCTTTTTATAGATTTCCATGTTGTCGAGTGATCTCCTTTTGGCTTCCGGTCTTTTAATAAATGTCCTAGCAGCGTCCTGTGCTGCTGAGGTTTTGGTGGCAGGGCTGGGGGTGGTGGGCTTTTTGGTAGCGCCAGAGGTCGTGGGTGTGCGGTACATATTTCTTGTGTGAGTGTGTATGGGTGCGGTGTGTAGTGTTATTTATGTGAATTATTGCGAATGTATCGGGGAAAATTGTCCCTTTATAAAATATTTGCTAGACCCTGTAAAGGGGGGTCTTTGTCAAATATAAAATAAAATAAAAATTTTACCTATCTTATAAAATTAAAAATAAAAATGAAGTAGAGTCCTGCTCTACCAAGTTATTTTTACCTTGCGAAGGTAAAAGGTGATAAATCTAAGGCTTGTGAGCCTTCAGGAGCCAATTTTGGTCAAAATAAAATTTTAAAATTTTTCGACTCTACCTAGAGTCAATCTAAGTAAATGCAGTTGTAGATCTCCCCGAGCCCTTCCGTTTAAACCCAAACACGACTATCCCAGCCCCAGGGGTCCCGCAGAAACAGCAGCCCAAATTTCTGGTCGCCGATCCAAGATGGCCACCAGAATCCGGTTACAAGCGGTTTTTCCGCGACCACTCGTCCAAAACCTGCCGTGCTTGGGGTCTCCCAATTGGGCTCGACGAGCTCCACAACTTGCTGAGGGTTTAGACTGAAAAAACTTTCAGGCCCTGAAAATTCCTGAAAGGTTGCTAATGTGATAGCGGAGATGCTGCCTTTGTCCCAAGAGAAAACCAGAGCCTTCCACGACCTCCGGTTCGGATATTATCGGCGTCCAAAGTCTAGTCTGACAGTTCAAGAACTGTCAAAATCAATCTTCGACCCCGAACAATTTTCCTTCCAGTGGTCGTAGAACGCTCGTGTTTGGGCTCAATAGGCTTGTCCTCGCTCGCTCTATCGTTTCAGGTACCCCTCAATGACCCGAAACCCCTCAGCTCGAAAACGCTTAAAAAGTATATAAGCGGATAGAAGCCATCGCCCTAAGCTCCACCTTGAAAACTGGAACTCTCTACGACTTCTAGGTCATGAGTTATATCAGTTTAAATATTTCCAAAATGGCCGCCAGTTTAGACCACAAGAAATTATTTCAGGCGCCTTTTAACCAATTTGGCCCGTGTTTGGGCTCATTTAAAAGGTCTCGGTGTCAATATAACAGTGAAATATGTAATTTAGCGTATTAAGCCCCCTTTAATTAAATTTTTAACAAAATTTGTGAAATTTTTTGGAAAATTTCAATTTTTAAGGGCCAAATTTAGTTTTAAAATTTTACAAAAATTTCTATAAGATACTAAAGGTATCTTTATTAGATACATATATTTTTATACCACATAACACGTTATATAAGGAAACACGTGGTCATAAAGTTAATTTAAAAAATCCTATCTTAAAAACTACTTACGATAAAAATCTGAAAATTTTTGTATACCTATCTTATATTAGCCTTAACACTATTTAATAATAAAAACTAGGGGTCTTCGCTTTAGACTTTAAAATATTAAATTTTAAAAATTTCACAAAATTCAAAAGTTCAATTACTCCGCAGCCACTTAACTTATCAGAGTTCTGGAATTTGCTCCCGGCTGCTCTCCACGCTGGCTACGAGATTGCGACTCCAAAAATAGCCGCACGACTTTCCTTCTCGAAACACGTGCCCACGTGGCACTTGTTTTTTTGGCTTTTTCTCTGAGACTATCGCTCAGAAAATTCCCAAATTTTGCACATATGTAGGGTCCGTGAATAGCTTCAAGGCCACACCGTTTAAAAAACATGGGTAACCGTGCTTAATCACTCAGCGTTTCACTTTTAAAATTTACAATTTTCCAAAATTCACTTTTTTTCACTTTAACTTTTTCACTTTCACTCCGATTTAAAATCAAATTGCACGACTTTATGCCGCGAGTTAAGCCGCGTCTTTTGGTGTATAGCACACAAAAATCGGACGTAAATAACCTATTTTAACGAATTTTTCAGCGCGGAGCAACTCAGAAACGTGGCGTTCGGGACGGCAGTTAACACCGGACTGGGTTAGGTGAGGTTAGGTTAGGTTAGGTTAGGTTAGGTTAGGTTAGGTTACGTTAGGTTTTTTTTTCCCTCCTTCTTCTTTTCCATGAGGAATTGCTATCGGTATACAATTCCTTATGGTTGCGAAATTTTTGTTTAAATGATGGGTTCTATTTGCTCCACATTTTGCTTTGATTTCTGTTAATATTTACTTTTGATAACTTTCATCAATGGTTTTCATAATATATTTTAATAATGTTACCTAAAATATTTTACGATAAGAATTTGATTTATGTTTTATGCAAGACAATTGGAACATTAATTTGTTTAATACTAAACATAAATATACATATTCATACATAATTATATATAAATATTTATAATTAATAAATATTTAATATTTATAGACTACCTTAATAGAATTAGTAAAATTAAAATTACTATTTACATAGGGTATCTTATTATTATACGTTTATTCCAGTTTTTCTTGAATTTACTTATGAGGCATATAATGTTCAATTATTTTAATTTACTACTGCTGTATTGTTGTTGAAGTTTTTTAGTTGACTTATAATGTAATTGACGTGGGTTTTAAAAGTTTGTATAGTAGTTTCTTTGGAAATTATTTCTGATAAATTATATGGTTCTATCTTTAACATAGTGCACGCAATTTCATGTTCCATTCTTGTTCTAAGAAATGCAGGGCAGTTTCTTATAAGATGTGTCATGGATTGTACACTAGTTTGATCGCATGGGCATTTATTATCATTGGTTATTTTAAAACGATGAAGATATTCCTTGTGATATCCATGATTGCTAAGATACTGAGTTATAGCAAAATTAGGTGCCAGTGCTTTAACAGTTAGGGTGAGTTGCTCATAAGTAGGACATAGAGATTTGGTATATATGCCTTTGTTACTTTCAAAGTAAAAGTTTTCTGTTCCTTTAATGGCTTGTTGTCGATTTAAATATTTTACATGGCTTATTGGGAATTTGAGAAATTCATAAGATCGGTGGGAGGTTGCCGCGCTTTTGGCAGCTGCATCCGCTTCTTCATTGCCTGAAATTCCGATGTGACCTTTAATCCAGCAAAGACTGACTTTTAAATTGAGTGATTCAATTCGTTGTATTATCCTATGAATCGATACTACGAGGGAGTTGTAACTGTTTTCGTTTGCAATTTCTTGGAGACCTGATTTGCTGTCTGAGAAAATATATGTTGGATTGATTTTGTGTTCTATAATCCATTCGCAGGCTTTAGAAATGGCCAGGAGTTCGGCTTGAAAGACTGAACACGAGTCATGTAATTTGTATTTGCGTATTAGTTTTTCTCCGTTCGGTTTGTGTATCACAAATGCAGCGCCCACTTTATTGCTGTGCTTGCTACCATCGGTGTAAATACGATAAGAATTTATAATATTTTCTGTCGGTATTTGTTCTTCAGTAAATTTAATAGGTTTTCGCAAAGAGGGATGTAATAAATTTCCTGGTTTAGCAGGGACGTCTAGAGTAACATCAGAAGGTAGGTACTGTGAAACTTGTGTGATTCTTGTGCGCTCATTATCTGCTATTTCCTTTATTTTTATTGGGAGTGGGCATAGTTGAGCGATTGATATGCAAGCGACTGTACTCACGGTTCTAAAGCCACGGATAATTCTAAGGGCAAAATTGCGTTGCAAAGAGAGTAGTTTCTCTGTCACACATTTGTACCCGATTGCTGATTGCCAGATAGAAGAAGCATAACAGACTATTGGCTCAATCACATGTTTATAGATAATTTCTATATTCTCGGAGTGACTGCCCCAAGTTGGTTTGACGAACGTTATTAACCTAGTGTACAATTTAGGGACTTTGTTGACGATGAAATCTACATGTTTTATGAATTTGAGCTTTTTGTCTATTAAAACGCCTAAAAGCTTAATCTCGTTAGAAAAATTCAGGAGATGACCAGACATATAGAGCTTGCACCTCGCTGCCTTGCAAGTAAATGCGATGGCCTGTGTTTTGGCAACTCCAAAAGTAAGTTTCATTTCCAGACCCCATTTAGTGATTATACTCAAAGCATTATTTGCGTTAAGCTGTAAATTATTACTGTCTTTGGCGCGCACAGGAAGGAATATATCATCCGCAAATGCTTGTATTGTAGCTCCAGGTGGCATATCCATATCGAGAAGTTCGTCCACAATTAAATTCCATAGGAAAGGGCCACAAACCGAACCCTGGACGCAACCTCTCGTCAGAGTTTTTATAGCTGTGCTGTCTCCGAAATGTATAATTGCAGATCGATTTTGGAAATAACTACACAAAATAGAGTAGATGTTACGGGGGGCATCCAATTTTATGTAGTCTGCGGTATATTGCCGGCCACCAAGCACAGTCAAATGCAGCTTGTATGTCTAAAGAAACTGCAAGCACTTGCTCTTTATTGGCTATGGCCTGGTTGGTAATATTTATTATGTTGGTTAATGCATTGATGGTAGATGTTTGTTCTTTAAAACCGTACTGTGCTGAGCTAAAAAGATCTTTTTGGTGCATGAAATATGTTAACCTACGTATAACTAGTTTTTCAAACAGTTTTCCAAATACATTAATTAGACCTATGGGGCGGAAAGAAGAAATATTTAAATAATCGTTCTTGTGGGGCTTAGGGAGGATTTTGATAAAAGCTATCTTCCAGATATTTGGAAAATATCCCAGTTTAAAACATCGGTTAATGACTGAAGTAATAAGATTTGGAAAGCTTTCGGCAAATAATAAGCAAATGTCAGAAGTAAGATGGTCAGTGCCGGGTGCTTTTTTCGGATTAATACTATTTAAGCTACTGCGAATTTCTTCATAGGTAAAAGGGGGTTCATCTTGAGTATTAGGTACGGTAATTGCAATTTTCCGAGCTTCTTCTTGAAGTGGTGTATCATTTATGTCATCATCGGGAAAAAACTTATTAAGAAGAGCTTGGGCGGTTTCGAGGCTAGAGTTGGTGTATGTACCATCGCATTCTTTAGTGTGGCTGGTGGCAGCGGAGGTGGGTTTGATTTGATTATTCTATTTGTAACGGACCACACATCCTCCTTCCCTTGCCTTTCACAAAAGTCTCTGAAATTTTGCGTGGAAGTTTCTCTAAAGGTTTTTGAATAAGCAGTTTTTAAGCGTTCTTTTTCCAAAAGGGCGTCCTTAAGTGGTTTATTTTGTCGGCGAAGTTTTTGTATGTTATGATGGTTGCGTATTACTTGTTTTTTGAGACTTTCAAGTTCGTCTGTCCACCAAGGGCAGCGGTATTTTCGACCAGTTGACCTTGGGAGCAGCTCATCACATGTTCTTTGAATTGCCGATGTAACTGAAATTATGTAATCTTCCAGTTCATTTGCCTGCATCTGTTCAACTGTAACATTTTGGGGTACATATTCCATAATTTTAGTTTCAAAGAAAGGTCTTAGTTCCTCCCATTTTATGTTATTCGTATTGTATCTAAACGTACTGGTTGTTTTGTTGGTTTTTCTTCTTTCACCATAGGTTAGGTTAGGTTAGGTTAGGTTAGGTTAGGTTAGGTTAGGTTAGGTTAGGTTAGGTTTTTTTTTTTTTTTTTAATGTATGTTTTGCTGCTTTCCTCTGACATGTAGGTCAGAGACATTGTCAGCTCGACATGGACTTTATTTCATGTTTTTTATTTACTTTGTCCTTTTTGTTTTATAGAGGGTGTAGAGGACTCCGGGTTTTCGTTCGGGAGTCCTACTACTCTTTACCTAATACACGCAACAACAATATATCTCTTACTTATAAATTCCTTTATATTAACACACATACAATTTGTAAATAAATCTTATAATTTTGAATTTGGAGTCAGCGCATTCTCTCTGTATATAAAAGTATAAACACAAGGAAGCACCGGTTTTATTACTAAATTGATTGTTAAGTCTCAAATAATAATTGAATTAATAATCAGTTCAAGTTACATATTTTAGTAAATAATAGAGATAATAATAATCAACAATAGTCATTGGGCATATTTATCATATTAAAAATATTCGTCATATTAAACTATATTAAATTTCTATAATTTACTTTTGGTTATGTTTAATGACTTGTTTAACTACACCCTCACAAAATTTTATAAACTTATTTCGCGTCCTTTTTTCAATGAGCAGCATGTGTAAATTTTCTTTTACTATCTGAATATCGATTTCAGACTCGATATCGTATCTGGCTTTATCAAACCGAGGACACTGCAGGAGGATGTGCATAACCGTCTCCTCGGTTTCAGGCTCACAGACGCATGATGGGCTCTCCTTGCACCGAAACCGATACAGGTACTCTGAGAACCCACCATGTCCGGTCATTGCTTGGATCATCGTCGGAGACAGCGCTGTTTCTCTAATCACCTTGTGGGCTGTCTCAACGTCCGGCAGAAATGCTTTAGTTGTTCTAGCGGTCTCTCCATCTGTATACCTTCGGTTCCATTCTTTAAGCGTCTCAGATCGAATGAGACGCTTTACAAAAGAGACCGGGCAAAGGTCGTAGTCCGGCTTTTTTTTTGCCCGCAGCGCCGCCTGTTTAGCCAGCTCGTCAGCTCGTTCATTTTCCGCAAGACCCGCATGGGCTTTTATCCAGAAGAGTTGTAATGTTTTTTGGTGCCTTAAGATGTTATAAATGTTTTTGCGGGTCTTGACTGCTAAAGAGTGTTGAGAGTCGTGGTCTACAATGGTCTCCAGAGCAGACCTAGAGTCACTGTAGACCCCAAAAGTTGTCTCCGCGCTAGAGAGAATCCGCTCAGTTGCCATGTATATGGCCAGTAATTCCGCCTGGTAAACGGTACAGTAGTCCGACAGTTTGAGTTTCAGAGTTTGGGTCTCACCAGCATTATTCCAAAAAGATAAGGCCGCTCCGACCTTTCCCTTTATTTTACTCCCGTCGGTAAATATTCGGAGACTCTGGTTGTTGTTGAGTCTCATTTCGTCCTCGTTTACCAGGCATATGAATTGCAGATCCATATACGAGTAGGATGCGGGGTGAGGCAGTTCCATAAAGCTCGCCTTTGTCTCCACCACTCGGTCTGCCAGCAGCGACTGGAGTTTTCCTCTCCTCGCCTCAAAAAGGGAAGCTGCTTCTTGGACCCTCAAGTCCAGAGGAAGCAGACCAGACAGTGCTAGTGCCGAGTGTAGGGATACGGTCCGGTATGCTTTGATAATTTTTTGAGCGAATCCTCTCTGCATATTATTCAGTTGCTTCCTGACTCCCAACTTCTTAGCGGCTGGCGCCCACGCGCTCGCTGCGTACAAAACCACCGGTTCAACTACCGCCGTGTACATCGTCCTAATAATTTCTGGTTGAAGGCCCCAACTGATCTTTGCCGCTCTCGATAGCTGTGAGTAGAGAGATGTGGCCTTCTTGCACACATTCCCAACGTGTGTGTTAAAAGTAAGTTTTTTGTCTACGGTGAGACCAAGCACCTTGATCTCCTCCGACATGCGCACCACCATACCGCCCATGCTCAGACGTGGGGGATCGTATTTTGGTTTGTTCGTTATTACCATTGCCTGGGTCTTATGTGGCGCAAATTTAAGTTTGTTACGAATTCCCCACTTCATAACATGTTCCAGAGCAGCATCCGCACGTCTTTGGACATCAAGCGCCGTGTCCCCCGCAAACAGTAGGACGATGTCATCGGCGAACGCCTGACACCGGTCACTTTTACCTTCCATTTCTTTTAGGAGAGGGTCGAGAAGAAGATTCCATAGGACCGGTCCTCCTATGGAACCCTGTACGCACCCCTTTGTGGTTGCCCGTGTATGTTCCACACCTGCATATCTAAGTCTCACTTTCCTATCCTGGAGATAACTGTCCATCAATGTTCTTATATTATTAGGGCACTTTTCCTCAGCCAATCGGCATCTTATAGCTGGCCACCAGGCGCTATCGAAGGCTCCCTCTATGTGAAGAGATATTATCACGATGATCTTTTTATTGCGTAATTGTAGTTGGATATATTGCATCATATCATAGAGGGAGTCTTCGGTGCTCCTTTGTGGGGTAAAACCGTATTGACGAGTACTACACCCGGATTGGACATGGTATCTGATCCTTTTGATTATCATTTTCTCCAGGATTTTACCTAACACAGGTAGTAGACCTATTGGTCTGTAGGCTTTGGGGTGCGTATAATCATCCTTTCCAGGTTTCCTCAAAACAACTACCACTGCCTCTTTCCATTTGGTAGGGAAGTGTCCCAACTCCAGGCATTTGTTGACTAGGCTCAGATAAATCTCCGGGCTATGAAAGATGGCTTCTCGGCAGATGTCGGCCGTAAAACCATCCCCACCGGGTGCCTTTTTTGGGTTGAAGCTGCTCGTAGCTTGCCTTAGCTCCGCAAGAGTAAATGGTGGGTCACAAGAATCATCTTGCGTTCCCACGTTTATCTTTTCAGCTATCTTTCTTATACGCTGGTGGTCTGTGTTATCAGCTTCAACCTCATCTTCCGGGTAGAATGTCTCGGCTAAACATCTCGCTGATTCGGCATTATTTAGAGCTACTCCATCCTTTGTGAGTGGCAGATCTTCGTGCCGTTTAGCAGTTCTGCCGATAACTCGGTATATGCCTTCCCGCAACCCCTCTCTATTCTGTCTACCACAGAACTCTTTCCAGCTTTTTATCTGAGCCTGTTTAGCTTCATATTCGTATTTTTCTTTTGCTTGCAGGTATTCTCCGACGACTGCTTCTCTTCGCACTGGGGCTGCACATCTTATGCGTCGTTTTTTGGTGATGTAGTCCTTCTTAAGCCTGACAAGTTCGTCACTCCACCATGGTAAATTCAGTTTGCTTATATTCTTCTTTTTTCGGGATTGTGTTTTCGCAAGTTTTTTCGATTGTTTCTAAATAATTTTTGATTTGATTTTCTAAGTCCAATTTGTTATTTATTTTTTTTAATTTCTACGGAATTGATATTTTTATCTGCCAGAAATTGAATCAATTTCTCACGAAATTGACACCAATTTGTTTTTTTACTATTATATATTCTCGTTGTTCTTTGTATCGTTACTCCTGAACTTTTGACTAAATTAATTGAGAATTTAATTGTATTGTGATCTGAACTTGTCATGCCAGTATCCACTTTCCAGTCCTCCACCACCTTCAACAAGTTTTCGGAGCATGCTGTTATGTCGACATGACTCCTATATGTTTTTCCTCCTCTTACCGTATCAAATGTAGGAGTGTCTCCTTCATTTAATATGTGGAGGCTGAGCTCATTTAAAGTTCCCGATAGCACTTCTCCCCTTCCATCTTCTCTCACACTACCCCACCATGGGCTCCAAGCGTTTCCGTCCCCTCCTACGAGTACGTCAATTTTACCAATTTTAGTGAGCACATGTCTTAAATGGTCCATGTATGGTTCAATGGGTAAGTCCGGTTCGAGATACAGGGATATTATTCCCACCTCCTGAGCACCCATTCCAATTTTGACTACCGTGAAATTATTTGTAGTGAGAGTAGGATACTGAGTGACGCTGATGTTATTGTTAAAGACGGCAATGGCCGTCTTAACTATTCCTGCTGTTCTTTGGGTGCATTGATATATTCGAGCACCTCGGTAGCTTTTCATGCTCCCCACGCCCCCCCACATACGGTTCTTGGATTAGAGCGATACTCATCCCAATCTTGCTGGCCTCAATCATCAATTCATTAGTTGCAAGCTCTTTTCTTTGAAGATTTGCCTGCACGAAGAAGATGGGTTCGTTTTTTGTCCTTTCCTGTCGTTTTTGCTCATTGCCCCCAATTTTAGCTACAACTTTAGCAATATGCCACACTTGATCTTGCTATAGCATCCCACTTCCTACGTACCGGACACTCACTGTCAAAAGTGTTGTGGTCTGCGCGATCCAACTTTGCTCTGAGACAGTTGGTACAAGAAGGTGTTTTCCCAGCAGTATACGCTGCACATTCGGCTTTGATGTGTGAACCTCCGCAGTGGGAACATTGATCTTCTGCCTCCTTGCATTGTCTTTTTCCGTGCCCATACGCAAGACATCTAGAACATTGCACCAGTGGTGACTGGTCTGCTACCACTACGCGCTGTAAGTCAACGTGTACGCGCCCTATCTCTGTCAAGCGTTTCCATAGTGATGGGGACACCTGAAGGATCACGTGGTTTGTATACGGGTTCCTGGTCTTTTTCCGGTAACGTACTGCTAATCGCACCTCTTCGCTTTTTAATGATTCCAATAGGTTCTTATTTTGGTTTCTAATTGCGGTAATTATGTCTTCATCGGTATTGATCTGCAGTACATCCCTTAGAATTACCAGTGGGTCTTTATTCATAGCTTCTTCGACTGAAAGTCCTATATGACCTGCTTTCAGTCGGTTTGCTACTTTCTCCAATTCCTCTCTAGTACCGCATCCCACGATCACTTTCTGATCTTTGGCCTTTCTCACTTTTTTCAATCCTTAGGCCATTTTGTTTTGCATCTACCGCAACTCTTATCTTATTAAGTACTTCACCACTCGTGTCATTTTCATTGTCCGATGTAACTATAATTGAATGCATTTGTGGATGGACGGTGTTTTTCAGGTGGGTTGGGATAACTTTCAGGTGTTGACTCTTGGTGTAATTTGCCGTCACACTTGCATAGGTAGTTAATTTCTCGGTGTGGCATTTTACCTCTTCACTAAACCGTTGAGTTTCTATTTTATACTCAGTGAGGAGCTTACTGTGTTCTTCTAATTTCTTTATTAGCTTGTGTTCTACCTCGATCATTTTCTCAGCAGTGCTAGATTCTTTTACTAATGTGATTTCCTTTCCTTCTCCCACTTCTTTCGCCAACCTATATAATTTGTCAACAGCTTCTATAATTTTGTCCTTTAATTCCGTCTTTAGATTTCGTGAGCTATTTAATAAAAGTTTTATTTTAACCAGATACGCTTTCGCTTCTTGTGCCCTATTTGCATAGGTAGTCGTTTCTGGGTCAGCTTGGTTTTCTACACTGCAAGCTGCAGGGGATAGTTTGTTTTGAGATTTTCGTTTGGCCGGTTGCGTGTTTGTCCTTGTTTTAGGAGCTGCACTAAGTCGCGACTCAAGCTCACCGACACTTTTTCTTACTTGGGATATCCCTTCCTGCGCTCTCCCCGCTGATGGTTCTATTTCTTCGGTTTGTTTTACGGAGTTATCCGTCAATACTGTAGTCTTATTAAGTGGGGGTGTTTTAAACATTTTGTCTTACTTCAAAGGGTTATTGTCAACAAAAATTTGAGAATTTATGAGATAAAATTTTTATAAATATGCGCCCAATAAAGCAATAAAATAAGATAAGATAATTTAATATGCAAATTTTAAAGTCAAACGATTTCCGATATTATCTTTATAATAAAATATAATAAATCTAAAACAAGAACATGTAAAAAGAGATTTGTATAAGTTATAAAATACAGCAAACAGTAAATAACAGATAAATTGTTCCCAAATTATTAAAAGTTTTTAAGTTTGTATAAGTTATAAAATTATTGAAGAGTTGACGAGATTGTCGTAATATCAAATTTAAAAGGACCACAGAGATCCAGTCACCATTTCTGTCAAAATACTTCTCTATATAGAGTCGTAACTCTACCTTCGTTTAGGTACTAAATCAGTCTTATATACACAAAATATTTGTAAGTCTTTGGCTCTCTACTCTACGTAGAGTCAATTACTTGTGATCAGTTAAGAGTACTCCCTGAGCCCTATCTAAAGAACCCAAACTCGGTAAACCTAGCCCAAGATGTTCAGTAGTTATCGCCTTTTATAATTTCGGTTTTAAAACAATATGGCAGCCAAAATTAGGGTGAAACGCTATTAAAATCAAAAGTTATAAAAGGTATATGTCTATTAATGTTAAAATTTTCAAAAACTATTTCTAAAATGAGAGTTATATACTAACAAGTTTTTGGCTCTACATAGAGTCTCTTTCTAACTATCAGGTAAAAGCACTTCCCGAGCCCTATTCAAAGAACCCAAACTCGGCAATCCTAGCCCAAGAGGTTCCGAAGCTATATCGCTTCAAAACTTTGGTTACAAAGCAATATGGCTGCCTAAAATACGGTTAAAACGCTATAACTCCCGAACGAATGGGCCTACAGCTCCGTGCTTGGGCTCGTTTTGGTGGGCTCGACCAAGGCTGTAATTTGGTATAGATTTCAGGACACAGAAATTATGGGCTCTGAATTTGCCTGAAAGCTATGTAGCCTGTTTAAAACTCCTTACTATCTCCTATGGTCAAAATCCCAGTCTTCTACGATTCCTAGTTTAGCAGATATAGGCCTTTAAAGAATTTCAAGATGGCCGCTGAAGTGTCAAAATTGAAGTTTAACTGACGATATCTTTACTTCTAGTTGTCGCAGAAGACCCGCGCTTCGACTATTTTACTATGCTTTTTCTAGTCTTTCCGTTAAACGCACTTTCAGGACATCAAAAAATATGGGCTTTAAATAGCCTGAAATTTTAAAGGTGGGTAAAACTTGATCTCTTAATGTCGAAATCAAAAACCGCAGATTTCTACGACAACCGGAGCCAAAGTTATGGTAGTTTAAAAATTTTCAAGATGGCCGCTCAGCTGTCAAAGTCAATGTTTAGAACCCCGTAACTTTAAGACCAGAGGTCGTACGGAAACGGGGTTTCGAATTTACAGCTGGGCTGGGCCTAAATTGTGTCCTGAAAGTGGTTTCAGGAGAAAAAATTTCAGGCATCCAATACGCCTGAAAATTTATTGCTATTGTAGAGTATGAGCTCCTCAAACATAAGTTTAAAATCCGAGCTTTCCACGACCAGGATTTTCGAAGATATGAGCAATTCAAAAATATAACCAAAAAACCAGATTGTTGAAATTTTGACAAAATCGCCAATTCTCGGATTTTTCGCTTGAAGTTTGGACTTAAATGAAACGTCTCCTATATAATAAGCCTATATATAATGATAAATTTAATTGATTTCTATTATTTTACTAATATTCATGAAAAAATGCCAAAAAATTCATATCTTCGAAACCGAATGCCGTAAAAAATCCCGAAAAATTTTTAAAATTAAGAAGAATACAAGCTTATTCTTATTGTGGACTAATGTTAAAAGATTTTTTACAATTTTCTTTAATAAACTTAAAAATAATGTTTTTTATCAAATTTAATAGTTTTATTTAATTGTACAAGTGAAATTTAAATAAAAAATCATTTATATGTAAATACGGTTAGCGCGCAAAAGATAGCAGTTTCAAAATTTTTGCAAACGTTATACAAACTAAGAAAATTATACTTAAAGTTTTAATTTTAAAAATGTAATTATTTAAAAAGTATATAATATAAAATTCTACAAACTATTGCGATGCAGCCTCCTTGCCTCAAACTTGCTTCCTGTAATTTTTCAGCTTGCTGTCTGCTTCCGTTCTTGGTTTTCAACAACACGTGGTTTTTGTTTTTTTGAAGATAACTTCAAAATGCGTGGTCCAAAATTTTTTCTGTTGCGCCCAAAAGTTGCAGACCACTAAGGCCTTACTTGTGGCAGTCAAACATTTAGGGGGCACTCGTCAAAATCACCGGATACTGGCATTTAAAGGTTAATTCCTCGAAAACTAACCTCAAAAAAGGTAGTTTTCCGGGTCCTGTGCTTCAGCCGTAAAAGTCCGGGTTGTTTTCTAGATCAGGGAATATAGGCCTCAGGTTGCCCGATCTATCGACACTTCACTTGTCCAAATCGGACCACAAAAAACCACTTTTATGAATTTTTTAGTGAGGAGCACGTGCAAAATGATGCGTTTTCGAGCGCGGATCGATTGCAACTGGGTTGGGTTAGGTTAGGTTAGGTTAGGTTAGGTTAGGTTAGGTTAGGTTAGGTTAGGTTAGGTTAGGTTAGGTTAGGTTAGGTTAGGTTAGGTTAGGTTAGGTTAGGTTAGGTTAGGTTCCCGTGTGGAGTTGCCAGTCCTCCCATCGGGCGCGTCCCCAGGTGGCGGATAGAGGAATGCCACTCAGATATGAGTGGTAGCGGGAAACCGTCGCGGACCAAAACTGGCTGGGTTTGGGGCGTACCTCTGGTTCCGAATGGAATCAAGTACCTGCTAGTTGCTTCCCCGTATCCTCTCCACTGAGAGGAACAGAGGATGTGACATGCGCGGTGAGATGCCAGGTGCACTCGGCTTTTGCCGACGCCGGGCAACCCGTCATCGCGGGAATAGAATGGGCTCAGAGTTCCCTCACCCGGTCTCTGGGCAGGCATGGGAAGAACCCGTATCGACTCTGCCACTGTTCGAACCTCGGAATCCCTTTGGCGTGTCGTGGATCATGTCTCGCGGCGCCTGAGGGGCCGAGGGCTCTTGGCTTAACCGCCTGGAGTCGCGAGGATGATAACCTCTATAAAAAATCACCCGAAGCTCAAGCGTGGCACGCCGTGAGGAGCTGCATGGCTGATGGGTAAATGTTCAGTCGTTAGCGTTGCCCCCCCGTCAGGGTACCGGCCGACACCCTTGACGGGTTATGCATAGGCTTATCCGGGCAAAGGGGGGCTCTGCTCGGACGGACCGTTACTTCCTCCACACTCGTGGGAAAAAAAAATGAATAAAACTTTAAAAAATGTAGATATAGAAAAAAAGGATGAATCAGACGTGGACAGATCGCGTGGGACGTCTTCCGCCAGGAAACGTCCAGTGTGCCGGTCTTCGGACGAGGAAGGCCTGCCAGCCCCCAAGTTGGCGACTTCGAGGAGGGGTCGGCAGGCATCGAGAGGGGTAAATACTTCGCAGCCGCGAAGGGGTAAGCACGGACGATTCGTGTGCTCCAATACCTCGGCGGCTAGTGAAGCAGAGAGTGACATGGGGGTCACTACGGAGGACCCTGGCGATGGCGGCGAAAGCTGTGCCTCGCTGCGGAGTTCAAAGGCGGAGCTCAACGCCGCCAAGAGGGAACAGCGCAAAGCCGTCGCAGCAGACGAAGTGTCTGAAATGGCCGGACGTGCTCGCGAACGACGAGCTGCTCTGGCGGCGGAAAAAGGAGAGCCGTCTGCGGTGGCCTTGAGCCAGCTGGCTCTGGATGGGGTGGACTTAGTCCTGAAGGTTGCCACCAAGTCTGGCAGCCTGAAGGGCACGTTCACCCGTGGCTTAAAAGAGGCTGCCGCGGACATCAGGGGAGGCGGTTGGCATTCTCCTCAACAGGACGGCCTCTGACGAGGTCGCCAAACTACAGGAGGAAAATAGCCGCCTCAGAAATGATCTAGAGGACCTCCGGCAGCAAGTCGCGGCGCTGAGCGAGCAGCAGCAGAGATGCACATCCACCGATGCCGCATCTGTAGTGGCCCCGACTCCCGCACCGCGACCGACAAGCCCTCGTACCGACGAAGAGGTCGAGCGCATTGTCCGGCTCTGCATGCTCCAGTGCGGGAGCATGGTTAACGCTCGGCTGGAGGCGATTTCTCGGCGTCTCCCGGCGGAAACCCTACGTCCGCCTTTGGCAGCTGACACGCGGAGAACTGAGGAGCCGCCGAGACGCTCCTCCGAGCGACCAGCCCACGACAGCCGGGTCTAAGGGTGAGACATGGGCGAAAGTCGTGGGCCGCAAGAAGGCCCGCAAAGCCGCCAAGAAGGCCGCAGCAACTGCACATGCCCCAGGTGGAACCGCAAAGACGGCTCCTCAACCTGAGCGGCGGACTGCCAAAGGCGGTCGCAAGAAATCGGCTGTACGTGTTCCGCGGTCCAATGTGGTGACAATAACATTGCAGCCCGGAGCTGTGGAGCGTGGCGTGACGTACCAGTCGGTCATCGCTGAGGCCAAGGCCAAGATTAAATTATCAGATCTTGGCCTTCAGTCCGTCACCCTCAGGCAGGCTGCCACGGGTGCGCGGCTGTTCGAGGTGGCTGGCACTGTGAGCGACAGTGCCGAAAAGGCGGACGCATTGGCCGCCAAGATGAGAGAGGTCCTCAACCCTGAGGACGTCCGGGTCTCCAGACCAATGAAAACCGCAGAATTGCGGATTGCTGGCCTGGACGACTCCGTGACATCTGAGGAGGTGGTGGCGGCCGTTGCCAGAAGCGGAGAGTGTCCGCCGGACAAGGTGAGGGCCGGCGATATACGCACCGATGCCACCGGACTTGGCGCGGTCTGGGTTCGGTGCCCTGTAGCGGCGGCAAAGAAGGTTGCCGATAGCGGCAGATTGCTGGTAGGCTGGGTGGCGGCAAGGACGAAGCTGCTACAGCCCCGGGCTTTGCAGTGCTTCCGGTGCCTTGAAAAAGGGCACGTCCGGGCGAAGTGCACCGCCGAGGTTGACCGCAGTGACCTTTGTTACCGCTGCGGCCAGCCTGGCCACAAGGCGGCCCTGTGCACCGCGGCGTTCAACTGCAACCTTTGCTCTGCTGCGGGAAGGCCAGCGGAGCACAGAGTAGGCGGAGGGGCCTGTGGGGCGCCTACCAGCAAGTCCAAGGCCAAAAAAGAAAAGAAGAGGAGCAGCAAGCCTGCCGAGTTAACCTCGCTGCCCACACAGGCCAGTAGCTCCGCGGGCGACTCCCGGCCCAGGACCGTTGAGAAGGAAATGGAATGCCAATAATGGCAAAGTTCCATTTTCTCCAGGGCAACATCAACCACTGTGCCAGAGCTCAGGATCTCCTACTCCAGAGCTTGGCAGAGTGGTCGATTCACGTGGCTGTGGTCGCCGAACCGTACTTCATTCCCGCCCGTGACAACTGGCTGGGATGCGCTGACGGTTTGGTGGCCATTATTGGCGAGACTCTGATCGAACCGTCTCGGGGCCGTGGCTGGGTTGCTGCGGTCTCGGGTGGTATCGTTATTGTGGGGGCGTATTTCTCCCCCAACAAGAGTCTCGCCGACTTTGAGGGTTTCCTTGTCGAGTTGGGCGCCGTCGTAGGCCGCTATCACCCTCGTCCCGTTCTGGTGCTCGGGGATCTCAACGCAAAGTCATCAGCGTGGGGATCTCCGGTCACTGATCCTCGGGGCGAGGTGCTAGAAGAGTGGACAGTGACAACTGGTCTGGTCGTCCTGAATCGGGGTTCGGAATACACGTGCGTGCGGCAGCGGGGCGGGTCGATAGTGGACGTCTCGTTTGCCAGCCCCTCTGTCGCCAGCCGAGTCCGCGACTGGCGTGTCGCCGTAGGGGTGGAGACGCTGTCGGACCATCGGTATATCCGGTTCGACGTCTCTGCCCAGACTGCAAGAGGCCGCCATCCAACTACCCCCGATTAACGACGGCCCGCGTTGGGCGCTTAAGCGCATCGACAGGGAACTACTCGAGGAAGCTGCCTTAGTCCAGTCCTGGATCTGGGAGTCGGCAACGGACAGTACCGTCGACGTCGAAGCAGTGGCGCTATGGTTTCGCGGGGCGATGACGCAGATCTGTGACGCGTCCATGCCCCGTGTCCGCCAACGGTCCGCAAGGCACCAGGTGTACTGGTGGACCGCCGAGATCGCGCAATTGCGCATAGCGTGCGTTGCGGCCCGACGCCGGTACACCCGATACCGGAGACGGCGTCGACGGGATTCCGCCGAGGAGGACGCGCTGTATGGGGTGTACCGCGCGTCTAAGGAGACTCTGTGGCTGGCCATCGGCGACTCGAAGTCGCGTGCCAGGGAGGAGCTGCTGGGGTCCCTAGATCGGGATCCGTGGGGGGCGCCCCTACCGTTGGGTACGGGGCAAGTTGCGTTCCTGGGCGCCTCCACTAACGCAAACAATGCAACCCCAGTTGCTAGAGATGGTGGTATCAATTCTCTTCCCTGAACGAGTGGGACACGTTCCCCCCGGCGATGGCTTCGCCCTCAGCCACAGACTCTCCAGAGGAGGAGAGCACCGATGTCCCCAAGGTGACGCAAGCAGAGATGAGAGCGGCCATGGCGCGACTTCGGGCCAAGAACACAGCGCCCGGACCCGACGGAGTTCCTGGTCGAGCTCTCGTCCTGGCTCTGAAGGAGCTGGAGCCCCAGCTGAGGGGGCTCTTCACGGCATGTCTCGAGCAGGGTCAGCTTCCCAGTGTGTGGAAGGAGGGAAGGCTGGTCCTACTCAGGAAGGAGGGCGCCCCGCGGACTCACCGTCCGCGTACCGGGCCATAGTGCTGCTCGACGAGGCGGGCAAACTTCTTGAGCGTATCATCGCAGATCGCCTCGTCAGCCACTTGTGCAGAGTGGGGCCAGACCTGGACGAGAACCAGTTTGGTTTTCGTCGCGGGCGCTCCACCATAGACGCTATTACGCGCGTGAGGGCCCTGGCGGAGGAGACAGTATCCCGGGGTGGGGTGGTGCTGGCGGTGTCATTAGACATCTCCAACGCCTTCAACACCCTACCCTGGAGTTGTATTCGGGAGGCGCTTAATTACCATCGCGTGCCTCCCTACCTCCGCCGCACAATAGGGGCCTACCTTGAGGAGAGATGCGTCACGTATTGGGGACGTGACAGCGCTGGTCGACGCGTCATGTCGTGCGGTGTTCCGCAGGGATCGGTCTTGGGGCCGCTCCTGTGGAACATCGGCTACGACTGGGTGCTGAGAGGTGAGCTCCCGTCGGGCGCTGACTTGACCTGTTATGCGGACGACACGCTCGTCACTGCCACACACTGAAGCAGCGTTGGTTGCCACGGCTGCGGTTTCACAAGTGGTGAACCGCATCCGGTGCCTGGGCCTGGAGGTGGCCCTTAACAAGTCGGAGGCCATGGTGTTTCATGGCCTTCGACGCGCGCCGCCACCGGGATCGCACATCGTGGTCGGCGGGGCCCGGATAGCTGTCGAGTCCACCATGAAGTACCTGGGATTGGTGCTCGACAGCCGATGGGAATTTGGGCCCCACTTCCGGCGGCTGGCGCCCAAGCTGATGCGTGCAGCTGGCACACTTTCAACGCTGCTTCCCAACTTGGGGGGCCCGAGCGCTGCCTGTAGGCGGTTGTACGTGGGAATCGTGCGGTCCATGGCCCTGTATGGGGCCCCTGTATGGGCGATGGACATGACGGCCAGCACTCTCGCCATTCTGCGCAAACCGCAGAGGGCGATGGCCGTCAGAGTCACCCGCGGGTATCGCACGATTTCCTACGAGGCGGCTTGCGTCCTGGCCGGATCCCCGCCCTGGGACCTAGAGGCAAAAGTACTCGCGTCACTATATCGATGGCGCGAGGAAGAGCGGGGACCGGGCTCGAGGCCGGTGCAGCGACAGATCGCGCTGCGCCGAGAGGAGCTCCGTCAGGTCTTGGTGGCGGAATGGCGGCAAAGGCTTCTGCGCCCTACCGCCGGCCTCGCTATCGTCGAGGCGATCCGGCCAGTACTCGACGACTGGCTCGGGAGAAGGCACGGCTCCCTGTCGTTTAGGGTGACGCAGGTGCTGTCGGGGCACGGCTGCTTTGGCAAGTACCTGTGCCGCATAGACAGGGAGCCGGACGCTCGGTGCCACCACTGCGTCCATTGCGGGGAGGACACGGCGCAACACACGCTCGCCGAGTGTGTAGCTTGGGAGGAGCAGCGCCGTGTCCTCACAAATGTAGTAGGAGGCGATTTGTCGCTGTCGGCCTTGGTGCGGAGTATGGTCGGTAGCGCAGAATCGTGGGATGCAGTGGTGTCCTTCTGTGAGGACGTGATGTCGCAGAAGGAAACTGCGGAACGGGAGAGGGAGATCTCGACTCCCTTCCCTGGCCGCAGAAGGCGCACCGGGCGCAGGAGAAGGGCGGACAACGCCCTTTTCCAGCCCCCATGAATAAGTCCAGGGGCGAGGGACTAGGGGAAGCCCCCGCCCCCCTATTCGATGGACCCGAGGCGGAGGCACGCGTGGGTGTCGGCGCGTGCCTCTGAGGTGATACAGGGGTAGTTGAACACCTCACTACCCCGTGCAGGAGACGAGGCCCGTACAGACCGGGCCAACACTAGTGTGGGGCTGCGGAAGAATTTGGATTCCCGCGGCCCCGCGCGTGCACGTGCGAGGAGACACCGGGGTGGTTTTAGCCGGTAAGAGTCCGGCACACCCCTCCGCCTGTCCCCAGGCAGAGGCAGTCCATGAGGATTTCCCCCCCGTAAAAAAAAAAAAAAAGGTTAGGTTAGGTTAGGTTAGGTTAGGTTAGGTTCCCCCCCCCGAACGGGTTCCCGCCTTGTCGTGGCGGGGGGGGCTTAGTAGCCGTGGCTTGGTCTCCCACGGTGAACAAAGAGGAACCCACGTGGCTGGCCCGAGGTGAAGGGCCGGCCTGAGGTGGCCACTCCGAGTGCCTCCTCCTCCGGGAGCCCACTTCGGATGTGTGCTGGTGGACTGCTGCGAGTGGGGACTCCGCACCCTCTACCGCTGCAGCCGAGGTGGAGTCGCGGAGGAAGAGGAGTGTTGGTATGGCGATGCGCCACTCGCCCTATCCTCCGCGACTCAAACGGGGCCGCACCGTTGATGCGGTGGTGATGGGGCTGCGGGGGGAGAGGATTGTCGGTATTGCGAGGCGCCGCTCTCCCTATCCTCCGCAGCCGAATCTTGGTTGGCGGCGGAGCCATAGACCAGATCCGCCGCTGGGGTCGGGAAGGCTAGTACTTCTAAGTGCTTGTTTTTCCTGGCCCCATGGCCTTCGCGCATCGGACGCGGGGGCGTCTGTTGCGTGCAATTGGAGGCCGTGGAGGAAGGCGTGCCATGTGTTCTGGTGCGCCTTACTTGGGAAGGAGAACGGGGAGGAATATTCCTCTCCCGAGGAAGTGCTGCCATGGGGCGGCAGTCGCTGGTAGGGCCGCGGAAGTGTGCTGTGCGAAAGCGTTCCCGTAGCCCTGCCAATATGCGACGAAGGTGGAACACCATGGGGTTTTAGTCGGTGCGAGTCCGACATAACCTGTCCTTGCCCCCGCGAGGCGGGTATGCGTAGGCATTTCCCCATGTCAAAAAAAAAAAAGGTTAGGTTAGGTTAGGTTAGGTTAGGTTAGGTTAGGTTAGGTTTTTTTTTTTTTTTTTTCTTTATATATTTTCCCATGAGGAATTGCTATTGGTATACAATTCCTTATGGTACATGTCGCTTGTGAATTACAATTTGGTATATTTCAGTTGATAAAATTATTAATGTAAAACAATGGCAAATAAATAAATATTTCTTGTGATATTTAAAATAGTTCACATTTTAAACGTGATTCACTCATTTAAATTGTTAGTTACTCTGATTTCTCTGAGATGTAGCAAGTGCCAATTTATGTTGAGTTTACAAATGTATTATATTATACCTTTTACTCTAAATTTAAGCCTAGAATTATTTAACTAAACAAAATATCTTTTTATACTTTTAACACAAAAATAAGCCTAGAGCTATTTACAAAAGTATTATCTTTTTTTTTTTTTATACAAGCTTCCTTATGGTGTATGGATAACATTCGTATCAAGTGCTCTGAATGAACTTTAGCTTACAAATGTATTATTATACCTGTCACTAAAATTAAGCCTAGAGTTGTTTCACAGAACATACTTTACATTCTATACCTTATATACCTTATCCATAAAATTAAGTTACATTTATCTCTAAAATTATGCCTACAGTTTTTTTTTTTTTAATTACAAGTCCTTTTGGTGTATGGATAACATTATTTTGTTAAAGAAATGACACATTTTTTCCTTTTATACACTATGCTTTCCTTTGAGATGTATCAGGTGCTCTACATGAACTTTGGTTTACAAGTAACATTATTTTGTTATACAATGACAAATTTTTTCTTATATACAATATGCTTTTATTTGAGATGTATTACAAATAACATTTATACAATATGCTTTTATTTGAGACGTATCAAGTGCTCGGAATGAACTTTAGCTTACAAATGTATTATTATACCTATCACTAAAATTAAGCCTAGAGTTGTTTCACAGAAAATACTTTACATTCTATACCTTATATACCTTATCCCATGAGGAATTAGTTACATTGGTATCTCTACAATTTTATGCCTACAGTTTTTCGCTTTTTTACAAGTATTTTTGGTATATTTCAGTTGATATATTTTTTAATGTAAGTCAATGGCATATGGATAACATTTTTCTTGTGTTTTTTTAAAATAGTTCACATTTTTATACACTGATTTACAATTGTTTTACTCTATTTCTCTGAGATGTAGAAAGTGCCAATTTGATGATTTGAGTTTACAAATGTATATTGTATCCTTTTACTCTAAATTTAAGCCTAGAATTGTTTCACTGAACAAAATTTACTTTTTATACTTTTATCACAAAAGTTAAGCTTTTTTTTTCGCTTTTTTTTTTTTTTTTTTTTCAAATATATTATTATACCTTAATTACTAAAATGAAGCCTAGAGTTAATTAACTTTTTTTTTTTTTTTTTTTTCCCTACCTACTTCCATTGAGATTTTTAAGATTATTAACAATATGAGTGATGTGGTTTTTAAAGGATTCAACGCTGCTTTCCTTACTAATTATCTCAGTCATATCATACGGTTTAATTTTAAGCAGTGTGCATGCGATCTCATGATTTGCCCGAGTTCTACTGAATACAGGGCACCGCTGAACAAGATGTGCCATAGATTGAATACTGGATGAGTCGCATGGGCATTTGTCATCGTTTGTTATTTTAAAACGGTGTAAATACTCTTTGTGGTACCCATGATTGCTGAGGAACTGTGTCATTGCAAAGTTAGGCTTTAATAGTTGAGTAAATTTCGTAAGATCTTCATATGTTGGAAGCAAATATTTGGTGTAAATGGATTGGTTGTTTTGAGAATAAAATGATTTCATTTCAGCGGCTGTGCGTTGACTGTTTATATGTCTGATGTAGCTCATAGGAAATTGAGTGAAATCGTATGCACGGTGAGAAGTGGCAGCGCTTTTGGCGGCTAGATCTGCTGTTTCATTTCCAGGGATGCCCGAGTGTCCTTTTACCCAGAGGAGTTTAATACTAAGATTTTTAGTTTGACATTGGTGTAAGATTTTGTGGATTACCACGACGAGAGAGTTATAACTATTTGGATTGGCAATTTCCTGTAAACCGGATTTACTATCTGAGAAAATGTATGCGGGAGTGGTATTATTATCCAACACCCATCTACAGGATTTCATGATGGCAAGGAGTTCAGCTTGGAACACTGAGCAGGAGTGGTGTAATTTGAATTTCCGAATAAGTTGGCGTCCATCAGGCTTATATACGACCATCGCTGCACCCACCTTTTCATCGTGTTTGCTTCCATCCGTAAATATGCGATAACCATTTTGACTTTCGATGTTTTCAATGTCATTTGGGGATGATTCTTCACAGTATTTAATTGACTTTCGCAAAGATGGGTGCAAAAGCTTCTCGGGTTCGGCCGGTGTGTCCAGAGTGATGTCATTTGGGAGATATTGTGATTTCCGCGATATTCTTGTTAATTCGTTATCAGCCATTTCTGCTATTTTGGCAGGTAAAGGACTAAGTTGTGCAAGGGATATACTGGTTACAGTACTTACAGTTCGGAAACCCCGAATAATATTTATTGCGAATCCGCGCTGCAGGGAAAGTAGTTTATTGATTACGCATGTGTATTTAAGGGCTGACTGCCAGATAGAAGCTGCATAACAAATTATGGGTTGTATTACGTGTTTATAAATAATATCAATATTTTCTGCATGGATTCCCCAAGTAGGTTTGACGAATATTATGAGTTTGCTGTATAATTTGCGAGCTTTGTTTATTATATAATCAACATGTTTAATGAATTTTAGTTTCCTGTCTATAACGACTCCAAGGAGTTTGATTTCTCTGGAAAATTGTATTTTATGTCCTGACATATGAAGTTCACATCTAGCAGCCTTGTTGGAAAATGCGATGCACTGAGTTTTCGTAGCTCTAAAAGTGAGTTTCATGTTCCTTCCCCAGTTTGTGATCATGGCGAGAGCTTGATTAGTATTGTGTTGTAGGTTATTAATATTCTTATCATGCGATACAAGAAGGATGTCGTCCGCAAACGCTTGGATATTGCAATTCGGTGGCATTTTCATATCTAGGAGTTCATCCACTACGAGATTCCATAAAAATGGGCCGCATACCGAACCTTGTACGCACCCCCCTCGTTAAGATTTTACTCACTGAGCTATCACAAATATTAATTGTTGCTTTGCGACTTTGAAAATAACTGTGTAAAATTTTGTAAATATTTCGAGGACAATTAATTTTATGGAGTTTTCTATATATAGACGGCCACCAAGCATTATCGAACGCAGCTTTTATGTCAAGTGAAATAACCGTAACATGTTCCTTGTTATTTATGGCGTGAGAGATTTTATTAATCATATTACTGAGTGCATGGACAGTCGAGGTTTGTTCTCTGAATCCAAATTGGGCCGGGTTGAATAATTTATTGCAGTACATAAAATATGTAAGCCTACGTGTGATGAGTTTCTCTAATAGTTTGCCAAAGACGTTTATTAGACCAATAGGACGGAATGAAGATACATCTGTATATATTTCTTTATTAGGTTTGGGTATAATTTTTATAAACGCCTGCTTCCATATTTCGGGAAAGTAACCGAGTCTCAGACATTGGTTCATAACAGATGTGATTAAATGTGGAAAGGAATTTGCGAAGAGTAGGCAGATATCTGCAGTAAGATGATCGGTGCCGGGAGCCTTTTTGGGATTCATACTATTAAGGCATGATATGATCTCTTCGAATTCGAATAAGGGTTCATTCGGTGTATCCGGCATGGCCAAGGAAAAGTTCCTCATTTCCGTATGTTGTGGGGTATCATTCAAGTCATCGTCCGGATAAAATTGATTGAGAAGTTCTTGAGCTGTTTCTAAACTGGTGGTGGTAAATGTGCCGTTGCTCCTTTTCAGGGTGACTGGAGGTTGTATTGGAGGTCCAGATTTTATTATTCTATTAGTGACTGACCAGACATCTTCCTTGCCCTGTTTTTCACAGAAATCCCTGAAATGTCTAGTGGAAGTTTCTCTAAATGCTTTGGAGTATGCCTCTTTAAGTCGTGTTTTTTCTTCCAGCACGCTCTCTATAGGCCTTTTCTGACGAATAAGTTTTTGAATTTGATGGTGGTTACGAATTACATCCTTCTTGAGTTTTTCAAGTTCCTCCGTCCACCACGGGCAACGATAATTTTGGGCATTTGACTTTGAAATTAACTTGTCGCAGATTGTCTGTATAATAGAGGTAATATGGTTGATATACTTTTCTAATTCAATTTCATCCAAGCTTTCAATAACGACATTACGGGGCAAACGTTCTTCTATCATGCTTATGAATGGAGATCTTAGCTCATCCCAGTTGACTCTCTTTGTGTTATATCTGAATGTAGTGGTACTTTTACCGGAGTTGCTTCTTCTTCTTAGCGTACAGATTGAGAACACAATGGCCCTGTGTTGTGAGGAGGGACAAATGTCGATGTCAACTCTCCAGTCAAGTACCTGATCGTATATGGTGCTAGAGGCCATGGTGAGGTCTATGAATGAATGACGAATTTGACCATGCGAGATAGTTTCAAAAGTGGGAGTGTCTCCTTTGTTGCATAAAAACATATTGTTACCATATGCAATGTTTACTATTTTATTGCCACGTGAATTCGCACGGTCGCTGCCCCATATCGGATGCCAGCCGTTGAAATCACCACCCACCAACTGGTGGCTGTTGCATGTCATTTTTAGGAAGTTGTCTAACCGTTGTAAGGTATTGTCTTCATCGCTATTGGGTTCAATATAGACCGAAGCTATGTATAACCTTCGACCATTGATGTTGATCTGCACTACACTCATATTGGCGGATGAGAATTGGGAAAATCCCAGTATGGGTCCACAACTCGCTTTTGCTATAATGCATGCCTTGACTCTTTTTCCATTGGGAAACTGGAAGATGTTTATGCCAGGAATTGATTTGACGACATTGTCAGATCCAACATAAGGTTCTGCTACTAAAGCCATTTGGTATTGACCAGCCATAAAGGAAGTAATAAATTCATGTTGACTTTGTTTGGATCTGTCTAGATTACACTGTAGAACTTTGAAATTATTGGTTTGATCCATAATCGATGCGGTTTAGTATTTTTTCTCTCATGATTCGCAGTCTCGGGCAGTAAGTGGATGTGGCCTTATGTTTGGTCTCTAATTTTGTGTTAAATTTGCTGTTATGTCCTACGCAGTTAGTGCACTGTGCGCGCTCCGGATTGGCTGTGTGAGGACAGTTGAAAATATGGTGAGTGGTTTCGGAACAATATCCGCAAACTGTGTTCTCTGCAGTGCATTTATTTTTAGTGTGTCCAAATTGATAACATTTATGGCACTGCATAAATGGTGAGAATTCTTCAACATGAATACGCTGGTGGTCTATAGATAATCTTCCTATGTTAATGATTTTCCGCCAAAGATTTGGTTGAACTCTGAAAACCGCGTTGTATAGATTGGGGTTTTTATTCGTGCGTTTAAAACATAGTCTTAAGTCATCTTGTTGCGTGATAAGTTCAGTTAGGTCAGCATTCTGGAATTTAATGATATCGAGTAGCTCCTCAGATGCCGTGTCGACAGAGATTCCTTTAAGAATGATCATGGGCCTAAACTTTCTTGCCGGTTCAGCAGTCACATCCTTCGAATCGGAAAGGCGTTTCAAAGTTTCGTCTCGATCCTCTTCGCTATCAAACTCGACGCGAACTTTATTGTTAGATACAGCTTGGACGCGAGTCGGTGCATATTTCGAAGCGCGGAAACTTATGCTTTTACGCCAAACATTTATTGCTTCCTGTTTATTTTGAACTTCTGTTTTGGGGGTGACAATTATCGCTGGCTTGGTAATAGGTGGGGCTGCAGTTTGTTTGTTTTTTGTTGTAGATTGGTGAACGTTCGATGACGCAACTTCAGCATACGATGAGCGATTCTGGGCGGTATTGTTGATTGATTTCTTTAACTGATTAATCTCCTCTCTAACACTCGTGATTATGTCATTTTTTAGTTCCTCAGCAGGGTTGGAAATCGTGGAAGTAATGTTAGTAAGGACCAAATTAGCCCTCCGTATTTCCTCTGCCGCAATTGTAATCAGTCGTTTGTTTGCGGCCGTTACACTCTTAGCATCATTTACTGCACTTACAATGCATGTTGCTAACTTATTAACCACTTCGTTGTACTTGGAAATACTTGTGACTTCTTCCGCAGTCGCGGGCAAAATAGGTGATTCGTTACAACCAGGAGCCATTATAATAAAAGCACTAATTAAAGATAGAATAAAATAAAGAAAATACAATAAAAACGAAGTTAAGCAAGGATTTTAATTTCACTGTATTAGGTCATTAGTTCGATCACACTCAAATCTTCGACATAGGCAGGCAGGGGGGGCGGAGTGGTCTCACTAGTGGGATCCTTATGAGCCGTAGGGTCATCTTGCTAGTTAATTAGTCCTAGTTCTACAAAAAAATGTTTATATCGCGAAGAGGGCGTCACTGGTGGGGGGGGGGGGGGGGGGTTTCCTCCACTTCGAAAAATCACTGCACTGATGGTACTATCATGTTATAACGTTTCAGAGTAACAAAGTTCAAGCACACGGTAATTATTAGTTTTTACACATATAGAAGTAACAACTTAGGCCTAGGGGGTGGGGGGTGGGGGGGTTCTGGAGGTCCAACAGGTAATATATAATATATATTATACATAATATATATTATACATACCAATTTTACCTAGTTAGCTTAGCAATTTTGTAGTATTTTGCTATATTTATATTACATAATATATATTATATATACCCGCCAAAAATGACCTCAAAATTGGGCTATCTTGCACCGTTTGCGAGATAATTAGGTCTAAATGTAGAAAAATCGCACATTTTGGACGGAAAACTATTTTTTTAAAAAGGAAAACTTTTGCAACTTTTGAACTAATAAACGTAAAATTATGAAATTTTGAGGGTTTATAGTGTATGATGTGCGCTATCAATTGACACTAAGAGCAAAATTTTAGGAGTATCCCTTCTAAAGATATATAATTTTGAAAGTTAGAGTACCCTGACTAATAAGGGTAAAAAGTCAATTTATGATAAAACGGTGCGATTGCCGGAAAAACTGTTTATAATTTTGAGTTCACCTGTTGATTGTCCTTCGAAATGCAGTTTTGGAACCAGCCGCTCACTCCTGGTTTTCAAAATGGCCGACCACGTGGTTTATGGAAAACCGTTGGAAAATCGGTTTTTCCTGCACGGAAAATTCTCAAATTTGGTGAGCTCTTAGATGTTACTCGTGTTCACTTATTCCACTAATAAAAACTGTACAATACATGTCACTGATTGGGTGTAGGCCAGGAAATATACATTTTCAGTCACTTTTTTATAAATAACTTTTTTTCCTAAAGCCGCCGCTTTATGCGGTTTTCACTACGTTATAAAGCGTCAAAATCCGCGTCTTTTGATATATAGCACGTCACACTGACTTAAAATCACCGACCACGTGTATTTTGGAAAAATGTTAATATCTCAGGTTTTCCACATAGAAAAATTCTTTTTACAAAGTCGATCTATTTACAAACAATTTACACCACTGTATCAAAAGTTGCGTCAAATTCCGCAACTTTTGATGTATAACACTGTCACTGACACTGTTTCATAAAATTTTACCACAGTTACGAATTTTTATATGTGGAGCTCAAGCGTTTCGCTGCTTACGGGGCGGCGTTCGGCGCGGGACTGGTTAGGTTAGGTTAGGTTAGGTTAGGTTAGGTTAGGTTACACTTTTCCCAGAGGATCGGGCAAGTCCCTCAGGTCACATGTTACCGTCATGAGTGAAATGAGTGGAATGATGAGATGGGGGTGACCGTCGAGGAGCTAGATCGAGCCCTAAGCCGCTTGCGAGCTCGAAACACCGCACCGGGGCCTGACGGAATTCCGGGTCAGGCTCTAGTGCTGAGTCTGGCTGCCTTGGGGGACAGGCTTAGAAGGCTGTTCACCGGCTGCCTGCAGAGTGCCAAATTTCCCACAGTTTGGAAAGAGGCAAGTTTGGTCCTCTTGAAGAAGGAAGGCAGGGCCGCCAATTCTCCCTCTGCGTACCGTCCCATATGCCTGTTGGACGAGATTGGCAAATTGTTCGAAAGGATAGTTGCCACTCGGCTCAACAGACATCTGTCGCGCGTCGGTCCTGATTTGGCTGACAGCCAATTTGGATTCCGACGGGAGCGTTCCACCGTAGATGCCATTATGCGCGTCCGCTCCCTGTCGGAACAAGCAGTAGTCCAGGGTAGTGTGACGTTGGCAATAAGTCTCGATGTCGTCAACGCCTTTAACTCTTTACCCTGGGATGCAATCAAGAGGACACTAGTACATCACCAGGTGCCTGTCTATCTGCAAGTCATAATCGGGGATTACTTGCGCGACAGGTACATTCTGTACATGGGGCAAGATGGTAGGAAGATCCGGAGGGAGATCAAACGTGGGGTTCCGCAGGGCTCGGTGCTGGGTCCGCTATTGTGGAACCTCGCGTATGATGCGGTTCTGCGTGTCGACCTTCCTGCTGGCGTAAATATCGTGTGCTATGCCGATGACACACTGGTGGTCGCCAGCGGGGTCACATTCGAGGGGACCAAGGAGCTCGCCGAGCTTGCGACGGAAGTCGTCGTTGCTAAAATCCACGAGTTGGGTCTAGAAATAGCGCCTCATAAGACCGAGGCCATATGGTTTCACAAATTACCTCGGAGCAGGGAACCACCCGACTCGTGCGTCCGCGTGGGTGGGTCTGAAATCAGAGTGGGGCGATACATGAAGTACCTAGGGCTCTACCTGGACAGTCGCTGGGGCTTCGAAGAGCACTTTGAGCGCCTAGTTCCTCGGATCGAGAGGGTGGCGGGTGCTATGCACAGACTGCTGCCCAATCTAGGGGGGACCGAGGGAGGAAGTCCGCCGTCTCTATGCTGGGGTAGTGCGGTCCGTAGCCCTGTATGGGGCGCCTGTATGGGCGAAAAGGCTAGCCATCCGACGCTGTAGAACTAAAATCTACAGTGTCCAGCGGAGGATGGCCATACGGATCGTGCGAGGATACCGCACGATATCCTTTGAGGCGGCAACAGTCCTGGCTCGCTTCCCACCCCTAGATATACTGGCGGATATGGATGCGAGGGTGTATAACCGAATCCGCATCCACCGTCAGGGAGGTGAAAGTGAGCCAGATGAGGCGCTCAAGTCTCTAAAACGGCAGGAGCAACAGAAAGCTCTGGCCACATGGCGTACTCGACTTAACGAGGAGCGCTATGCACAAAAACGCGTCATTGGCGCTATCCTGCCGGTTTTCGAAGCCTGGATGCAGCGACGAGCAGGAAGACTCACCTACAGACTTACACAGATAATTACCGGGCACGGGTGCTTCGGCGATTATCTGTGTAAGATCGGACGCGAAGCGACGGCGAACTGCTTTCACTGTGGTGGGCTGGATCAGGATTCCGCGTCCCATACGCTTGCGGTTTGTCCAGCATGGGAACGGGAGCGGATCATCCTGGCAAGCCGGATCGGTCGGAACCTTTCTCTGCCAGCAGTCGTGTCGGCGATGCTGAGCGAGGATACGGCGTGGAGGGCCGTAGCCACCTTCTGTGAGTCCGTAATGGTCCAGAAGGAGGCTGCTGAGAGGGATCGGAGGAGGACAGATCCCGCTCAGAGACGACGCCGTCAAGGCGTTCATCACGGCCCTCCCCTTGAAGACGGTGATCCCCTACCAGAAACGGGGCCTCTGGGGTCGCAAGTATTTGGGGCGGGGGCTCCGAATGCCTAAAGATGTAACCCCTGAGGAGGACGATGGTTCGGAAGTGGTCCCGAAACATCGCCATAGCACTGCGAGGGTGCTGGGAGTAGTAAATACTGCCCCCGGGACGTTCTTTCAATAAAGCAAAGCGAGAGAGGGGCCCCGGTTGTGTTCCGAACGGAGATCCCGGGACCACTTTTACACGCTGATGGAGACCACCGTGGGGTTTTAGCCGGTAGGAGTCCGGCACAACCTTTTGGGTGCCCCCGCAGCCAAAGGTGTCCATGAGGATTTCCCCACGAAAAAAAAAAAAAAAAAAAAGGTTAGGTTAGGTTAGGTTAGGTTAGGTTAGGTTAGGTTAGGTTAGGTTAGGTTAGGTTAGGTTAGGTTAGGTTAGGTTAGGTTAGGTTTTTTTTTTCTTTTTTTTTTTTTATTACTTCTCATTTCATCTGCTGTTGTTTATTTTACAGCACCCTTGATATCTGTTTTTTTTTTTTTAACTTTTGGTTTCTTTCTCTTTTTTTTTTTTTTTTTTAATTTTTTTTTTTTTTTTAACTATTTAACATAAGTTATTTACAATATTCTGCCGTATCACCATAGTTCAATATTGATAGCAGCTATAAAATATCTCACAAATATTACTATATTAGAATCATGACTGGCTGTCTTGATTTTTTTTTTCTTTTTTTATTTTTTTTTTTTTTTGTTGTTACCTATGCTTATACAATAAGGTATTTTTACAGTTTATTCTGTTTTGCATATCAACTCTTTAACTTTTTTTTTTTAATACATTAATTACTTACTACTTTTACAATATTCTGTCTTTATTTACAATGAGCTATTAGATACATTCATCTATACCGCTAACTACTGCTAGTTTTCTATCTGCTAAAAAGTATACTAGCTATACTAAATGCTTCTATTGATAATACACGCTATTGCTACCAGTTTTAAAATAAGTTAAGTATTAAAGTTATGGTTATTACTAGCCTTACTATAGTTATTATCATCTACTGCTTCTAAGACTATGTATATCTAATACTACATCAAAAAAAAAATTTTTTTTTTCTTATGCTTTAATTATGTTAATATATTTTTGACCCATTTTCTTGTAGCACTTTTCTCAGACACCTTTCGGCGTATACAAAAAAATGAGTGCGACTGTCATTGTCGTTGACCGCCCTACACAGAGAGTCTTCTTTTATCGGAAAGCCCATACGGTGTTCGCAACAAATTCTTAAACTCGCAAATCTAGGGCACTCTATTAATAGATGTTCTATTGTTTGTGGTGTTACATGGTCGCATCCACAGTGTGGGCTCTGGGCTAATTTAAATTTGTGCAAATATGCATTGAGACCTCCGTGTCCTGTAAAAATTTGACATCTTAAGTTATTTATTGTAATCTTCTTTAATGTCGTATACGCCTGGTTCACGTTTGGAAAGAACTTTTTCGTGACTCTTCCGGTGTCTGATGAGGTGTATAAGTCTTGCCAGGTATGCAAAGTGTTATCCCTGATGTGGCGCTTTGCAAAAGACAGAGGGAAGCAGTCGTAAACAGGCTTCTGTTTTAATGTTTCCGCTGCTGATTTAGCCAGTTCGTCGGCTCTTTCGTTCCCTTGAATACCACAATGGGCTTTGATCCAAAACAATCTTGCTTTTCCCTGTTTTCTTTCTATTTCTGAGATACGGGCCAGAATCTCTGCTGCTATAGGGTGTAAAGTGTTTGGATTCGTGAGGCATTCTAACGCTGATTGCGAGTCACTCAAAATGTTTGCATATTTGAGTGATTGTTTGCTCAGCATGATTTCTGTGGCTTTTAAAATGGCTTCTAGCTCCGCTTGGTAAACACTGCAATGGTTTCCTAGCTTTAGTTTAGCCTTGTGTATTTCTTTTCCCTCCTTCCAGCAAGTGATAGCAGCACCCACTTTTCCTGAGATTTTGCTGCCATCAGTATATATACATGGCCAGTTGTTTTCTATAGCACCTATGTCATTTTCTGAAGTTATCATCCCGTACTGTTGTCTTGTTCTATTTGCTGGATGTGGTAGCGTGTGAGGGTGTATGGGTTTGGCTAGTTTCCTGCCGGGTAAATTCGCAATTGGTTTCCCCCTTTTGATCATATAGATTTCGGCATTTTCTTTGGCTCTTAAATCTAAGGGTAGAATTCTGGCTAGAATTGTGCAGGATACTAAAGATGTCGTACGGTGTGCCTTACTTATCATTATTGCGAATATCCTGGTGATTCTGTCAAGCCTGACTTTTACTTGTTTTTTTACTTGCTGTTAGGCCCCATGCCCCCCGCCGCATATAACACTGTAGGTTCAACTACCGTGATATATATAGTTCTAAGGATTTCTGGGTTGAGACCCCAGTTAGCTCTAGCTGTTCTTGAGACCTTTTTGTAGAGTTGGATTGCCTTTTCCGTGGTTGTATCAACATGCTTTATAAAGTTGAGGTTGACATCAATCGTTAGTCCGAGAATCGTTACACTTTCAGAGAACCTTATTGCTGTGTTATTGAGGAGTAATTTTGGAGTTTCGTATTTAATTTTCCTAGTCAGCAGAATTGCTTGGGTCTTCTGTGCCGCCAGTTTCATCTTTCTCCTTCTTGCCCAAGTAAGAATATGTTCGAGTGCTGTGTTAATTTCACGTTCTAAGTCCTCTGCTGCTTTCCCTTTGGCTATAATCAATATGTCGTCTGCATACGCCTGTATGTGGTGGTATGGTTAGGTTAGGTTAGGTTAGGTTAGGTTAGGTTAGGTTAGGTTAGGTTAGGTTAGGTTAGGTTAGGTTAGGGTTAGGTTAGGTTAGGTTAGGTTAGGTTAGGTTAGGTTAGGTTAGGTTAGGTTAGGTTAGGTTAGGTTAGGTTAGGTTAGGTTAGGTTAGGTTCCCCCCCCGAACGGGTTCCCGCCTTGTCGTGGCGGGGGGCTTAGAAGCCGTGGCTTGGTCACCCACGGCGAAACAAAGAGGAACCCATATGGCTGGTCCGAGGTGGAGGGCGGGCCCGAGGTGGCCACTCCGAGTGGGCTTGGGAAGCCCACTTCGGATGTGTGTTGGTGGACTGCGGTGAGAGGTGTGTCCTCCCCACCTAACGCTGCAGCCGAGGTGGAGTCGCGGAGGAAGAGGAGTGTTGGTATGGCGATGCGCCACTCGCCCTATCCTCCGCGACTCAAACGGGGCCGCACCGTTGATGCGGTGGTGATGGGGCTGCGGGGGGAGAGGATTGTCGGTATTGCGAGGCGCCGCTCTCCCTATCCTCCGCAGCCGAATCTTGGTTGGCGGCGGAGCCATAGACCAGATCCGCCGCTGGGGTCGGGAAGGCTAGTACTTCTAAGTGCTCGTTTTTCCTTGCCCCATGGTCTTCACGCATCGGACGCGGGGGCGTCTGTTGCGCAGATGTAATTGGAGGCCGTGGAGGAAGGCGTGCCATGTGTTCTGGTGCGCCTTACTTGGGAAGGAGAACGGGGAGGAATATTCCTCTCCCGATGAGGTGCTGCCGTGGGGCGGCAGTCGCTGGTGGGGCCGCGGAAGTGTGCGAAAGCGTTCCCGTAGCCCTGCCAATATGCGACGAAGGTGGAACACCATGGGGTTTTAGTCGGTGCGAGTCCGACATAACCCGTCCTTGCCCCCGCGAGGCGGGTATGCGTAGGCATTTCCCCATGTAAAAAAAAAAAAAAAAGGTTAGGTTAGGTTAGGTTAGGTTAGGTTTTTCTTTTCTCAATTCATCTGCTGTTTTTTCTTTTACAGCACCTTTAAAACTTTTTTTTTGTTCTGTTTTTGTACATGATTTTTTTTTTTTTTATATATTTACATTTTTCAATTAAAATTACTACGATACATATTTGTCCTTATACAACTAATGATTTTGTATTCCGCAACATTATCTATTTGAAACTGTTTTTATTAGATTGCTTAACTAACTAATACTACCTTTATATACAATTATACTTCTTTAAGGTTTATCCTTCCTATTTGTTTTTTAATTTACTGTCAATTTAAACTAAAATTACACTGTGTATTCAATTTCATTATGGATGTAAACTTAACTATTGCATTTTACTATGTTATTATCCTTTACATATATTTTGATTTATTTTCTCTGAGAATCACTTTAGTGATTTGTATTGCGAATTTTAGAAAATGAAATCGACTGTCATTGCCGTTAATAGCTTTACATATGGTTTCCTCTTTTTAGCACAAAGCCCACACTTTGCTCGCATGATAGTCTCTCATAAGCGAATTTCGGACAGTCCAAAAGGATATGCTCTATTGTTTGCGGTGTTTGACTATCGCAGCTACAGTAGGAGCTCTGTGCCAGTTTAAATCTATACAGGTATGATTTAAAGCCTCCATGGCCTGTCAATATTTGTGACACCAAATTATTTATTTTTATTTTAGACATGGTTTTATAGGTTTCTTTTATACAAGGGAATAATCTTCTCGTTGTAGCTCCTGTGTTGGATGTGCTATACCTTTCTTGCCACCTTATTATTGAGTTGTCCCTGATTTGACGCTTTGCAAAGGACAGAGGGAAACAGTCGTAGGTTGGTGCTTGCTTAGAAGTCTCTGCTGCTAATTTCGCTAATTCATCGGCTCTTTCATTCCCTGGAATTCCACAATGAGCTTTAATCCAGAAAAGCTTCACATCGCCTTGATTATTTCGGATTTCTTGTATATTTTCTAGGATTTCAGCTCCCAGAGGATTAAGAGTGCTTGGATTTGACAGGCTTTCCAGTGCTGACAAAGAGTCGCTCAATATATTTGACTTCTTAAATCCACGTTTGCATCTCATGATACTGAGTGCCTTCAAGATTGCTACTAGTTCCGCCTGGTAAACACTGCAGTGATTACCTAATTTGATTTTAACCTTATGGGTTTCTTTGCCGTCTTCCCAGCAGCTTACAGCAGCCCCTACCTTGCCTGAGATTTTACTGCCATCAGTATAGATAGCGGGCCAGTTGTTTTCTATTGTATCCACTTCTTTTTCTATGCTAATGCAATTGTATGTCTCTTTGACACGGAGTGCCGGATGTGGGAGGCTAAAGGGACTTACTGGTATGGCAAGCTTTCTCCCTGGTAGTTGGTCAATGGACTTTCCTCTTTTTATTTCATATATCTCTAGTTGTTCTTGAGCTCTTAAGTCTAATGGGATAATTCTTGCTAATGCGGCACAGGAAGTTAGCGAACATGTTCGGTGAGCTTTACAGATCATGATACAGAATATTCTCGTTATAGCATCAAGTCGTTTGCGTATCTGTATTCTCGATGCGTTATTTCCCCAACATGCTGCGGCATATAACATTGTAGGTTCTATTACAGTGATGTATATTATCCTCAGAATTTCAGAGTTGAGTCCCCATTGTGCTCTGGCTGTTTTTGAAACTTTTTTGTAGAGTTTAATTGCTTTTTTTTGTGGTATCTTCTACATGTTTTACGAAGTTTAAGTTTTGGTCAATATTTAGACCGAGAATTTTCAGGTTTTCGCTAAATACAATCTTGGTGTCATTGAGTTTTAAGTTAGGCATCTCATATTTATATTTCTTTGAAATTAAAATAGCTTGCGTTTTATGTGCCGCAAAGCTCATTTTTCTGGAAAGTCCCCACATAGATATTCTATTTAGCGCTGTATTGACTTTATTTTCTATAATTGATGTTGTCTTCCCGGTTCCTATTAATATAATATCGTCAGCATAAGCTTGGACATGTACATTCCAAGTCTCTGCTTCTTGAAGCAGGGAGTCCAGCAGGATATTCCACATTAGGGGTCCACAAATAGACCCTTGTATGCAACCCTTATTTGTGCTCTTACTGATCTCTGTGTTAGCGTACCTAAGTGTAATAGACCTTTCAGTGAGGTAACTATCAATAAGTTTTAGGGTTGCATTATCAATATTCTTTTGTTGTAATTCAACAATCACTGCAGGCCACCAGGCGTTATCAAAAGCACCCTCAATATCAATAGAAACAATTACTGCCATCTCTTTGTTCTTTACGCATTTTTTGACAACTTCTAGTGCGTCGTACAACGCGTCCTCTGTCCCTCTCTGAGGAACAAACCCATACTGTCGATTACTCAATTTGTTTTCTCGACCTATCTGCCACGTTAGTCTAGTCACGAACAGTTTCTCAAGTACTTTTCCGAGTACTGGTAATAGGCCAATTGGACGGTAGGATTTTGCCAGAGTGTAATCGTCTCTGTTTGATTTTGGTATGATTCGAATAATTGCATTTTTCCAGATTTTCGGGAAGTAACCTAGCGTGAGGCATTTGTTAAATATCTTCAAGAGAAGGACGGGTTCAGCTAAATAGGTCTTATAGCATATGTCGGCAGTAAACCCGTCCCTACCTGGTGATTTTTTCGGACTCATATTCTTAAATATAGCCTCTACCTCGATGGCAGCATATGGTATAATGTGATCGTATATTAAACTTTCTGTTAGTTCTCTTCTTATATTTTCTGCTTTTGTTCTTATTTCTTTGTGGTTAGAATCGTCCGTTGAGGTATCGTCTGTTGGATAGAAAGTTGTAGCTAAAAGTTCGGCAGATTTCGTTGCAGACAAAATATCTGTAGATGAAGATACTCTTAGTAGGGAGTCGTCTCTAGTTTTAGAGTCCTTGCGGATCACCCTATATATGCTTTGCCACATATTCTCCCTATCTTGTCTCGTGCAAAATTGTTTCCAACTCTGGGTCATGGCGTCGTTTATGAGATTTTTGTATTCGCCTTTAGCCTGTATATATTCTTCAATTACGTAGGCTTTCCGTCTTGGATTAGCGTGTCTTATCCTTTTCCTTTTTCTGATTACTTCTTTTTTCTTTGTGTCTAG